>OX451360.1:12423541-13623541 GCA_949629185.1 Apamea crenata | reverse complement strand
ACAAAAGGGCTTTCGAAAGAATAAAAATATCAACATGGCAATATTCGATCTCATGAAAGTAATCATGAATAATGTGGATAAAAAAAACCCTATATGTGCAATATTCACAGATATGACAAAGGCATTCGATTATGTAAAACATGAGACTCTTCTAAATAAACTTAGCGACTATGGCATAAGAGGAAACGTCCTAAACCTAATCAAGTCATATCTCACGAATAGAAAACAGTACACAGAACTGTCGAGAATCTGTACTAAGACTAAACGTGAACTGAAATACCTATCAAGTTGCAGAGTAATAGAGTTCGGAGTTCCACAGGGCAGTGTACTCGGTCCATTACTGTTTCTACTTTATATTAATGACCTACCCCGTCAAATTCGACACCCAATGACATTATTTGCCGATGACAGCACTGCTATAGTAGAATGTATGAATGGAACGAACCACGAAGATGAAATAAACAGTACACTTAAAACAATAATAGATTGGCTTAATAAAAATAATCTAGTCATAAATTTACAAAAAACTAAATTCATGCATTTTCACCAGAGGTTACAGCCAAAAAAAGTAATCGCTGAATATAATGGCCAAATCGTAGACTCTACTTCAGTGACTGAATTCTTAGGTGTTCAGATTGACGATAAATTGACTTGGAAATCTCATGCTGAAAATGTATGCCAAAAACTTAGTAAATCTTCATATGTACTCTATAATCTCTCAAATAAACTAAACATAAATACATTAGTAAGTTATAGCCTATCATGGATTAGTTGCTTCATTATTAAGATATGGTGTCATATTTTGGGGCAACTGCAGTGAGAGGGAAAGAATATTTAGGGCTCAAAAACGATGTATTAGATCAATGACAGGGCTTAAGTTTACTGAAAGTTGTCAACCTGTATTTATATCCCTAAACATTCTGACATTACCTTGTTTATATATACTAGAAGTTGCCCTATTCGTTAAATTAAATAAACACCTATTTACCTCGATGATTGACATAAGACAACGCACAGCACCAATGAGATCCCAGTATAAAAACCAATTGTGCACAGGGAGTCATAAAACAGCCTTATTAAAAAATAGCATCCTCTCCATGGGACCGCTTGTGTATAATAAATTACCTGAAAATTTAAAAGACCTTCCAATAAAAATGTTTAAAAAACAATTAACAAAACTATTGTTGGAGAAATGCTATTACACAATTAAAGACTTTTTAAATGACAAAACTATATAGAAAATGTTATAGATAAATGTGCGTCGTCTTTGCAATTTTAATTTTGACATAGTTATTTATTTATTATTTTTTATGGTTGTTGCTATATTGTAATTTGACAAACAGATTTTGACATTACCAGATTATGTAAAAATTATAACTAGTAGTAATTATTATTGTGATTGTCGTTAATGGTTCGGATTATTTTGACATTAAGCTCTTTAAAAGTGACATATATTATTATTATCATTATTTTTGTGTTTATGACATATTTTCTTCATTGTATGATTTGCGAGAGATTTATATTGAATTCATTGATTATTTTGATTGTTATTATTATTATTTTTTGTTTTAGTCTGACTACCTATTAAATTTGACTATGGCTTAATAATCGTATCGATATCTGTATCTACAGTACTATTTAATTCAAAACTAATATTTTGCATGCCGTAAGGTAAAATGTATCGGGACACTTAATAAATATTCCAACTAATATGTATACCTGCATTATCAGCAAATAAATGATTTCTTTCTTTCTTTCTTTCTTTCTTTTATTATAATCGGTTAAGTGGTTTAGGAGTCCATTGAGGACAAACATTGTGACACGAGATTGATATATAGGTATTAAGATATTAAGATACGAGTATGTTAGTTGATGGTAAAAATTGAAAGTTATAATGACATTGTGAAACGAGAACAACTGCCGACAAACTGTTTTGCAGTTTGGCAGATTTTTTATATGTTATTGTTATACTTACAGATTTTGAAAAAAAAAAAAATTAATTATCATGTAAAACATACATAAAATACACATGTTAATTGGGTTTTTTGACAGTAAGCTAAAAATGGCTATTTTTATGTCTTATTTTTTTTTTAACTTAAAAATGTTCACTAGTTTCAAAGAAAGCTGATATAAAAATTGCTATCAAACGTTTTTTTTTTATTTTAAATCTCTAACTTCTATAGTTTAGAGAAAAAAAAAACTTTAAAAGTGTAGTAAGTACTTAGTTTTGCAGGCCAGTGTATTTATTATGTAGGTACCTGACTCGACTTATCGCTGTCTGGATAGTGTTGGACGGAAGTCGTTCCATTGTACAGTCCTTACATAGTTATTTTACGTCTGACAGCTACAACCCAACAGCAACCTTATTACGACCACCATAAAGATCACTGTGATTTTGACAGGCTTGACAGTTGCAGTAATCCAACAGCAACCTTATTTTCACGACATTAAAGCTCACTGTGATATTCACAGCGATGCAAAATCAGAGCTGATTGGACTGTACCTTAAATTACCTTTCTTTTGGGTACTCTTTCTCCTCCTTCTGCATTGTCCCAGCCCAGCATGCAACCGTCTTTGTAAAGTCCGTTTTTGAGATAGGTATAAATTTAGTTAATAGAGTAAGTTTTTGTTGAGATTTGGCTCATAGCCGTTTTTGCAAAATGGCTGAATTGAGTGATCCACACTTTGGGCAATAACTGAAGACCGTTGAGAGTGACAAATTTTTTACTTTGGGGCTATGAGATTTGACTATTTTTGACTAAATGTACAATCACATTAGGTCACGAAATAAAAAAAGATCACTCAATCCAAATGCACATAAGTCCCGCGGCATTAAGTGGAACTAATTACTTATTAGTATTTAATTGGCAAACATTGTTGAGAGGTTTGTGGCTAAGTAATAACAGCCGCACGGGTCGATTGATCAGATTAAGCTACGCTTGCCGTGGTTGGTCCGTGGATGGGTGACTATATTGACATGCAAGACCCCTCCGTGCCTTGGAAAGCACGTTAAGCCGTTGGTCCCGGCGGTCATTCGTGGATCTTTGACACGGGTCGTTCTGACCACCAGTCTTACCAAGGGGTTTCCTATTACCCAGTAACTGGGTTGTGGAGGTCAGATAGGCAGTCACTCCATGTAAAATACTGGCACTCAGCTGCATCAGGTTAGACTGGAAGCCAACCCCAACACAGTTGGGAAGAGGCTGGGCAGATGATGATGAGTTAGCAACATTCCTACAAAAATCTTCTAGGTACCTCACACAGTTTTTTCAATTTAAAGCTGGGTATCCACTATGTTCGCGAACTAACTGTGCTGCGCGCATCTGCAGCCGTTCTGATGGAGACGGTACGCGCATCTCCATAAGAAACACGCATGCTCCACAGTCCCCTTGCGAACATTGAGCGGACATGTCATCACCATTAGTGGCTAGTGCAGCATATACTCGTATTTTGTTTTATTTTCTTCTCGAAGACTATAGAAGCCCTCCTCGCTTTTGGGAATCTGACAATTACAAGAAAGAACGTACGAATTCATTGGTGTTGGAACTCAAATCTCAGGAATTAAGTGGCCATTATAAAAACTTCATGCGAATGTCTTCATTTAATTTTGAATATTTGTATAATTTGGTTCTATCAATAATACAAAAAAAAAGATTTTTCATCCGACTACTCCATTTATCCGAGCGTGGAGCGTGATACACGAGTGTTACACGACACGTACGCACTAAACGTGGTATTTAGCTCGCGTCCATAAACAGACTGAGCTCACCTTTGTGTTCGCCCAAAAACCGCCACCGATTGGAGCGCTGAACGCGGAGCGCAAACGTATCCACAATGCGGAGCAGTTGCAGGAGCGCGGAGCGTAAGAGGTTCGTGAAGTGACTGATGATATTGAGATAACTAAACAAATGAAGATTTGTTTCCGTCGCATGTTTGTAACGTCAAGAAGAAAATGCCTGCAGTGTAGCGTCACGTCTGCGGGCCTTCTTTCGTGAATAGGACTCTAAAATGACAGTGGACATCACTCTTTTATTTAAAAAAAGGTTCCAAGGTTGCCTGGAAGAGATCTCTGAAAGCGATAAGGCCGCCCATTGTATGTTTTGTAGTGATAGTCGTCCTTTTTTTGCTAAATGTATTTTCTGTACAATAAATTAAAAAAAGCTACTAAAATAGTTTTTTTTCTTTATTACGGTTTTGAGCGGTAGGATTGCCGTTTGTATAAAATTGTAGCACGTAACGGTTTGAACACAAATTAAAACACAAACAACAGAAACAACATTTTATTACAGTTTCAAATCGTATGTTCGGATTTTCATTACGACGGCGTTAGTGAAAAAAACGAGTGTCCTTCGCGGGTCGGGATCACTGGGATATGGAGCGAAAATATCGCCAAGCGAACTGTAGGTCTTACGTAAATCTGTTTAGACAGGTTTGTTTAGCACTTCACGTCGCGTTCCCTAGAGTTAGGTCACTTTAAATATACACTTTATTAAAGCGCTTTTCTCTTTAATAGAAAGAAATTAACTCCTCGAGTTAATCTCTTTCTATTAGAGCCATGCAGTGTTTGAAAGCTGCACATAACGGTTAATATGTTTTATTACTTGAATAGGTATACCTACATAGGTTCATTACTACCAATACTATTTAAAATAAGTAACAAATAAAAGCAATGGAAGAGGCTTTACAGTGGGATGCTGTAGCTAATATACCACCATACAGTCAGTTATAATAATAATATAATATAATATTCCTGGACATTTCACACAGCACCATTTGTCCCAAGCTAAGCAACCTAATGCTTGTGTTATGGTAACAAGATCGCTGATAAACTACTTATATACAATTTTTTTTTTTTTTTTTTAGTAAATACTTACATATTATAGATAGAAAAACAGTACCAGAAATGTGTGGTTATTTATGGGTGTGGTACAGAATATCAAACTGAACAACTATCTCCATGGACTTCGTAATGGCGTAAAAATAATCAGCTGTCCCAAACAAAATGTCAATAAGTACCTATTCGATCCAAATGTGGACAGTTGATTATCTTTTCGCGATTACAATGTACCCACATTGTAATCGCGGATAAAGTTGTTTAGTTTGATGCTCTGTTACCTCTAAATTACAGGGTGGCAGGACTTCGACGCGTAAACTGAAACCATGAATTCAGCACATTCTAGATCCCTTAATCGGTCATCACAAAAATAAATCTGCTGTGTCATAGATATGTGCAAAACCTACGTGGTCAAAATATGTGGAACAGCAAATTATTTTTTGAATAACTGCCGAATTTTTTTAACGTTGGGAGTATCATGTACTGATTCCATGGTAGCAGGTTGCGCGTCGATGACCCTGCCATCCTGTATGATATGACTACACAGGGTGTTCCTTGTTTCATCGAAAAAAAAAATTGCCAAATTATTACATGGCAAAAAATCCCTTCACAAATAATTGTAACGCAAACCTAATGTCAGTTTTCAATTTAGGACCATTTCTAACTTTGAAGACGTTTTATTACAAGGATGTTTTTTCCACTTGGGACAAATTCTAAACAGGTAATACATATATTAATATTAACTATTCTGGTGGTATAATTTTTTTCAGGCGTAGCATTTTTTCTATATAATTAATCTTGTCTAACTAGTCCACTTTCGGGTAGCCTGTTTTTTTCCCATTTTTTTTTCTATATAATCTAGTCGTTTCTGGCACTCGCCGGCCGCTGCCGCGGCACCACTTTCACAGAGGTCACAGTTTTAACCTAACCTAACCTAACCATTTTTTTTAATTAACCTCGTCTAACTAGTTCGGTTACTACTACTACTAGTTAGGTGAACCGCCACAAAAAAAAATGGATAAAAACGACAGAATTAATCGAATTCTGCAACACAAGTCTGAATTCTCCGAAATTAAATTACTAATGTCCATTGCAAAAAATTTAAAATTGTAATTTACAAACATTTTGTATTAAATAAATGATTACCTACTTATATTAAAATAAAATTGTATTTTTTAATTATATAATTCCCAAAAAATCTTATTTTTGCCTTTATGTTTTTTGCCATAACAAATCATTTGACGAAACGTTTATTGTCTAAAGATTCTTTGCTATAATGAATCATTTGATTAAAGACCAAATGCCTAAATGACATTATCCTTGATAATATTCTGACAAGTAAAAATTTGACCAAATGAAAATGTGCGTACTAAAATCATTCCAAACATTGCATTGGTATAAAAAAAGGTTGCTAAAATTTGTTTGGGTAGTGATATTTTGGCAAAATCTTTTCGACGAAACGGCCGACTACACATTTATGATACAACACGCTGTATAGCTGTATAGATGATATTAAAAATACTACAGTCCACTTGAATACCAGTAAAAACAGTCACGAGAGGATAATTAAAAAAAAAAACATGGCTTTAAATAAAACGAAACAATAAAAATCCTGAAAAAATTAGAAGCTAAATGAAAAAGTAATCTACCGTTTCAGCTCAAGAACACTACAGAACGTCCTTTAATTTTCTAATCAATTGCCTTCGTTTATTACGCTCGGGGAACTCCATTATGAAAGTCTTGAAAAAAGGATTGCTTATTGAAAATAATAAGCGTTAGGAACGGGCGGTAACCCTTAGAAAATAGGTAAACGATTGGCGAAGTACGTACCTACTTGTTCTCGATTCCTTTTTACATTAAAATCTAAGACCCAACTTACCTAGTTATGACCATTGCTCACACTTTGCGCCCTTTAAGGGGGATGCACTATATAGGTACTGCCAGCGTCAGGTGCTCTCGGGGCATGGTTGCTTCGGGAAGTACCTGTGTCGCATAAACAGGGAGCCGGATGCCCGGTGTCACCACTGCGTCGACTGCCGGGAGGACACGGCGCGGCATACGCTGGCAGAGTGTGCCGCCTGGGAGGAGCCGCGCTGTGCCCTCATCTCAGAAGTAGGCAGTGACCTGTCGCTGCCGGCCGTGGTCGAGTCGATGGTCGGCAGCGAAGAGTCCTGGGACGCGGTGGTTTCCTTCTGCGAAACAGTCGTCTCGCAGAAGGAAGCTGCGGAAAGGGAGAGGGAGATCTCGTCCACTCACCCGGCCCGCAGCAGGCGCACCGGGCGTAGGTGTGAGATGGAACACCGGGGTGGTTTTTAGTCAGTAAGAGTCTGACAGACCCCGTCGCCCGCCCCAGGGCAGCGGACATCTATGAGGATTTTCCACCACGGAAACAAAAAAAAAAAAAAAAGGTACTGCCAGGGTCGCGGGTTGTTCGAAAAGTTACCGTGGCCCCTGGCACAGGCAACTGAAGGAACACGGGTGGGTTTTAGTCATTAAAAGTCTGTCATGCCCTCCCGTTCTGCCCCGAGCGGGAGAAGTTATTTGATGATTACGTTTTTTTGAAATTTGCAGATAAGTGTCAGGTTGTATGTTGATTAAAATATTGTTTGCAACCGTAACAAATATGAATTTACAGAATGTTTATCACTAGAATCAGCAATACAACTCCTTGGGTTAGAATTGGGCTCAATTGTCCATGGAATTTTAATTTAAGCCTTCATATGTTGGAACGAAGACCCACGCGAGACACAATGGCTTTTTAATTGTGTCTGTAATTACGACATTCAACGGGTTAATAGGGTATTATCAATACAACTCTCTAAGTTTATCTTAGATTGATTGATTGTTTATTTGTATTGATGATTTTTTTTATGATTATAATATCTGTTACGGCCGCGAATCATATTAAGATCGATCACATACAACCTGATACTGTCTTGCAAATTGAAAATTCGTAAGAAAATTGGATTGTCCCGGGTCCGGGCTACCCTGACGCTTTCGCCTTAAGAGAAAAATTATGCAAACTGAGATACTTGCTAGCTTGTTGGTTGTTATATGATTTGTTGAAATATTTAAATTTTGCCCTTTTACCTTTAATAGCCCTCAGATTTCGTAAATTGTTCGAAACTTTATATTAAGGAGAAGTGGGATATGATAATATTTTTCCATAATTCTGTAGATAACTTCCACACCTTAGGGTAATAGGTAAGTTTGTGGAAGTAGGTATACCTTCTAACTATGTATGGATTTATCTGCCAAGCCTTTTCGCGACTATGTTGGGGTTGGCTTCTAGTCTAACCGGATGCAGCTGAATACCAGTATTTTACATAGAGCGACTGCCTATCTGACCTCCACAACCCAGTTACTGGGTAACACGATACACTTGGTAAGTCTGGTTGTCAGACTCTTGGGCTTCTGAATATCTGTAACGACTGTCAAAGATCTAAGAATGACAGCCGGACCAACGGCTTAGCGTGCTTTCCAAGGCACGGAAGGGTCTCGACCCGTCTCGATATGTACGGGATGATCACCCATCCAGGAACCGACTGCAGCAAGCGTAGCTTAACCCTAGAATCGAGCCTTGCAGCTGTTATCATTTAGCTACGAGTCCCTACTAAATATGTAGAAACTTTAAATAACAAGATGCGTAAAGAAGCAGTAGAGCTATGCAGTTATAGGTAAGGATGCACTTGGCATTCTGTCGCATCCATGAAAAAAACGTCTATGTAACTACCTTCATACCTAAGAAGAAAGAAGAAAACGTACCCTACTCTCATTTTCATAAAAAACTAGTTCGTTTTCCTCCGCATTTCATGTGTATATAATTATTTTTACCGTAAGAAAGTTGGGTGTAAGTAAAGTAGAGGTGGTCAGATAACGAAAATTCATGTAAGAAGTTGAATATCCTAGAAAACTTCGTCTGGCTGTTTCGCAATATTATATTCAACAAACGACACCTCTGTTCAGGCGACGAGAACTCGCGCCTCCGTCTTTTGCAACGAAAATGAGATTGAACAAATTATTTCATAGCTGTTGTTATACCTAGGAGATATACGCTCTTATCACGAACAAAGCCTTGCGGATTTAATTCGCATATCATATCGAACAAAGCACATAAATATAACTCCCTGTTCCATGGCGCAGGGGGCTCACCCCATGAAATTACCAGCAAAAGTGAACCAGCCTTTGTAGTCTACCGGTATTATCGCTATCACAATGTATCGGCAAACAGTTGCAAGCTTAGCCGCGCGTAATCTAAATATAACAATTCGCCAGACGAGACGATCAAACTTGTTCCGACAAGGGTTTTTAAAATGCAGAATATTTTATAAATAGCTGCTTAAAATAATAGCAGTAATACAAAGCTAAAAGCACTTTTATGCTAAACTGTGCTGAAATTGCTAGACGCACGATATTTTGCCGTCGACTGACATTAGCGTGAAAACTATGAGGAATAATATGACAATTCTGTCGCAGCACTATTTTGGAATTTCCTCTGAAACAAAGGCATTGCGAATAGTGGATTTTGTTATTGACTGCCAGATAGGGTTGACTATTGAAAGTGCTTAACACATCTTTTCACTTTAGTAATCGGCAAAAAAGTGTGAATATCCTATCTACCTATCCGCCTAGAGATAGCCGTGGGAGCTGTGGAGTACGCGGATCAACGTTGGTTTTAGCTAGGTTGTATTGTAGTTGTCCTTGTCATGGTGACCTTTTTATAATCACAGCACGCAAACTGGACGTTGGTGGAAGGCTCTTGAGGTGATTATCCACTAGAGCATTTTCTCAAGGATTCCTACGAATGATTGTATCATAAAGGAAAAAGCTCAGTTTCCAAAAACATTTCCATGCAATGTTGCGTTCCTGCGAATGCTCGACGCTGCGTTCGACGTGGTGTTCTCGGCGAGTGAGCATTTACCTGTAACATTTCTTTCTACTAACCAAATCTTTCTAACATTTCTTTTACTAACAAAGTTTTCTTTCTTTTTTATGACACCAAAAAGCTCGTTGGTTTTTTAATTCAGCTTGTATCAAAACATCGAGCGTCGTGTTCGAAGCGCGGTTTGATAAAATTTAAAAACGGCGAATGCTCTGTTACAAGTAAAGCTCTAGTGTAATACTCGCCTTTGGGTGACAATATAACTGGTACGTATGTTTCTTTCTGCCTCACAGGACCAAACTAAATGCCTTTTTTATCTGTCTTTCCTTGTTAGGAGGAACACTTAATTCCATTTTCAATAGTGTCCCAAAGTCTGCTTAAGACCTTAAAAGTTCTTTCTTTTGCCTCGATGCAGTGGTCTAACTTTTATAATTTGGATGAGCATAATTTGTAGTATAATCTGTGGCATAATTGTACCGCTGTCACACTCCAGAGTAATTAATGCGCGGGAGAACTGATGCTTTCGGAGTTAGGAACTTCAAGAAATAGTTGGCAGAGTCTTGCGTCTCTCTATAGAGTTGTAAGCAAGTATGTCATTGTGGATAGCACATTGAAGTTTGTATAACCGATGGCTTACTTCGATGTATGGCGTGTAATATTAAGTTCGTGTAAACTTAGTTCTGTTACACTATTCTATGATCTGTGTTAAGCATTAATAGCAATACTTACACAGAATGAAGCAAGAATCCCTACTGAAAAAAATAATCTCTTACATTATGAAAACACTAGCTTCTGCCCGCGGCTTCGCCCGCGTGGATGTCGGAAGTTATTCCATGGAAACGTGCTACCAGGATAAAAAGTATGTGCTTTCCCAGGAGGCCATCTATCTCTTTGCCAAATCAGAAGCTCAGTGGTTTAAGCGTGAAAATGTAATAAACAGTTTCAAGTTCAAATCCTCCCCTAAAAACCGAATTACCCCCTTTTGCCCCATCAGGGGTCAATTTTCGACAACTTTACATACTTATTATTAATTATTTTCTGTCGAAAGTATCAATACTGAGTTTTGAGTTAATCGGACCGCGCATTCAATTTCTTATCTCTTATTTCTTTCTCTTGAAAAATCTTTCATATAAACTGTATCCCCGCTTTTCACCCCCACAGGGGAAGTCAAGTTATGAATTTTAAAAAATTCATAACTTGACTTAAGATATTTATACCAATTTTATAATTAATCAAGCCACTTATTATAATCCTCCCCTGTAAATCTAACTACCCTGTTTCACCCCGTTAGGGGTAGATTTTCGAAAAACCCTCATACGTGTTATTATTTAGTTTTAGTCTTAAGTACACACACAGTACACTGAGTTTCGAGTTATTCGAACCGCGCGTTCAAATTCTTCCACACAAACTTTAACACCCCTATATCCCCTTTGAGGGGTAGTTTTGAGAAACTAATAATGATAAACTTTATTGCTTACTTAGGCGAGTATTCGTGCCAATTTTCAAGATTATTAACCTAACGAATAAGATTTTTCATATAAACCGTATCCCCACTTTTCCCCCCCTCAGGGGTGGAATTTTGAAAAATCATTTAGGCTTGTGTTCATAACTTGACTCTAAGATTATTTATACCAATTTTCGAGTTAATCAAGCCACGCTGTAAAATTCTCCCCTGTAAAATTGACTACCCCTTTTCAGGCCGTCACGGGTAGATTTTCGAAAAACCCTGATACACATTATTCTTTCCTTTCAATTTTAGGGATAAATACTGAGTTTCGATTAAATCGGACCGCGCGCTACAATTCTTCCATACAAACTTTGAAACCCCCCAATCCCCTTTTAGGGGGTAGTTTAAAAAAACAAAAAATGCCCAACTTCATAATTTACTTAGATAAGTATTCGTGCCAAGTTTCAAGTTTATTAACTCAAGGAATAAGATTTTTCATACAAACGAAATCCCCCCATTTCACCCTCTTAGGGGTGGAATTTCGAAAAACCCTTTCTTAGTGGAGACCTACTCTTCACGAAGAATACACCCTCCAAATTTCATGTCTCTAGGACCAGCGGTTTAGGCTGTGCGTTGATGTCTCAGTCAGTCAGTCAGTCAGTCAGTCAGTCAGTCAGTCAGTCAGTCAGGACTTTGAATGTTATATATAAAAGAAGATATAAGATAAGATAGCATTGATGGCACGGTTTCTAAATGGCGCAGTGGGTTAGGCATTACGGTTAGCAGGTTTGATTTCTGCACGATATGTTGAATGGCCTACTGAAAATGGTTCCGATTTTGGGAGTTAACTTATTCAAAAACTCGTTTACTCGAAGTGGTATGTTATATCCAAAAGTTGTCCAGGCAGGGAAATATAGAAGGAATAGGGAAGAACGGTCGCGGAGGTCAGATAGGCAGTAACTCCATGTAAAATACTATTTATATATAATTTCTAAACCAATTGACACTCCACGTCAATAAAATTGGCCATGTTATAGCTATTTCATACACCTGTCAGGGAATTACAGTTGTGATTTGAATATACGGACAATTTAAGTTGATAGTCAGTTAGCTTTACTATTAATTTTCCTGACCTTACACAACGTAATAAACATTACAATTACAGTAGCGTCCCAATAATATGCTTTCCTATTTTAACGAATAGTGAGATACCAAGAACAGTTTCCTACAGTTCCTTGTCTAACAATGCAAAACGCAGTTCCCGATAACCGACTCTTGGTGACAGTTATTGGTACCTAGTTATAAGTACATGGAAACGGTTGCAACTCTGGCTACGGTTTCAGCTCGCTCTATGTACTGAGAGATATGTACTATGTAAAACAGTCCTGCAACAAGTTTCTGCAGTATTCACAGTGAAGGTACTAAGTACTTACCTAGAGAGAATCTACATCACCATACATTTATTCTGCTAGACTTTAAGAACAAAAGAAAGGTGGACGGAGGGAGTACTATAGAGGACTGGAAGAGTCCTCTAGGGATCGGGAGGAATCAAACCACTGATATGACTCCTTTAGATTATATTGGGCGAACGTCTTTACATATTTCTCACTAAACTACCACTGACTGTTCTAAAGCAAAAACCTAATTAAAATCTTTGACACTAGCTTGAACGTTCGAATGGAACCCGCGCATAAATATAGCCGGCCTGCATCGAATGACAACCTCTACAGTACTAAGGAATGGAAGAGGCAAGGGAGGTATTTTGGTAGCGCTCAGTGCTCTATCTCCTGTAAACTTTCTATAAAAAAAAGTTACTGAAAAAAAACTTTAACCTTGTTTTTTTGCTGAAAGTGCATGCTCTTGACCTGATGAAAAGTGACGGATGAGGTCGAAACATAAAAAAATTGTAAAGTAAATTTGATAGAACGCCACGAAAAAACCTTTCAGAGAGTTCCGGTAACTTATGTGAATTGTGAATTCGGGTTCAGCTGCAGATTCGGGCGCCGTATTTTAGAAAAGATAACACTACAACTGTGATATACCTAAACAAGAACAATCCGGGCGATCCCTTACTGCATGTAAAGATATACACGAACTGCACGTCGGCTTCCGTTATATACGGCTTGTTGAAGTTGGAATATTTAGTTTCCTCGTTTGTTTATCTTCTAAGCTAAGAACAAATCTTCCTTGTACCTACTGTAGCTACTTTTTATTGTGTTCTTTTCTCAAGAAGATAATGCAGATGCTGTGGATCAAGTCAATCGTGAAATGCTACAATAGAAAGATTAGACGCGAATTGGTAGGTACCTACTAGCCATAGGATTAGTTAGGGTAAATAGTAAAAAGTAGTAGTAGTGTAAGTAGGGTAAAAAGTAATAAAAGTTGTCGCGTTTTGGCATGGCAATTGAGGTCGTTGATCCACCTACTTCCTTCCATCGCAATTCTCAGTTTCCACTAAACGTCCGTATTGTTTTAGGTAAGTATTAGTTTCTCTCCTAAAAGCAGTATCAATCGTTTAATCCAGAGAAATCTGGATTTCATTGGCTGTTTACTGGAAATAGAATTGTTTGTGTAGTTTGATGTCATTCGTTCAAAAGAACATTCACATATTTAATTTATTTGTCATTTTACTTCATAGTTCATTTTATATTATTTTATCTGTAGTGGTATTGTAGTTTTGTTCTAGGTGCATCGTCTTCACATATAATTAATTAATAAAGAAAATATTGTAAAACATCTTAAAAGTAACGGTGGAGTTTCTTGCCCATTCTTCTCTATACGAAACTACCTTTTGGAAGGGGCAACTAGAGTCAATTCTATTTTTTTGTAAATTTTGCCTTCTAAGTGCCTATTTGAAATAAATGATTTGACTTTGACCAATATTTTTTTTATTTTAATAACTGAAACAAAGTCTGTTAACCTGAATCTATCGTCTATTGTGCTTTTAAACATGTTCTAATATTGAAAAACCATAAGACTAGACTAGAGATATTTGGGAAAGGGGTAATGACCGCTATTGCCACGCTAAAACGCGACAATTAGAGAGCTAAAATGATACATCATTAATTTATATGAGCACAGATGTACTGCTGAGGTACCTTCATAAAAATATATAGCAAAGATAAACCATTCGCTTATTAAGGCTTATGTAAATATCGCCTAAAGTTTATGTAAGTATGAAAAATATATCGTAGATAATAATATATTTTTTCATAAAACTGAGGTCTCGTATTCCCCGATATTTTTATTAGATTTTTTGCATAACGATATGAGGATGTTTTCCGAACCGTATAACTTTTGTTCCTTTAAATATTTTCCTTTATTTATCTTGTACATTTTTTTATATCCAATTTTTTTTGTAGCATAGAGGTATTATAATTTTTGTAACTTCTTTGTAAAATCTTTCAGTATTATAATGTCTACCCCTAAGCCTGATGGCAGTAACACTAAGAGCAGATATTCATAATAATGGTATGTAGGTTCAATTTCAGAGTACCCCGTAGACCACCTCGCAAACCTATAACACCTTTGGCTCCACCAGTTCGCCGTACAGTGTCTGGTGCTAATTCACCTGTACCCCGCATGTGCAAACTCATAAACGAACGCAGCGACCTGGTTGACGTCCACGCAGACTCAATATCGACATTTGTCAGACGTCATTAATATTAGTATTTAGTCATTATAATTATCTAGAATTGTAAGTACAGTCTTTAAAATTTAGTTTATATTTTCTAAAGAGCATTTTGCATGTGGTGTTTACCTGTAATTGGTTGTGCAGTTAGTTTTAAGACACAATTGTATGTTCCTTTGTATCTGTGTAATGTGTGTAACAACTGTTGGTGAACCTTAATTAAATAAATAAAATAATACCTAAATAATGCATGAATGGCCTTTTTTCTGTTCGAGCAATGGTGGCCCTGTGGTAACAGCCCCAACTTACGAGTTGTAGGTCGTGGATTCGAACCCAGGCAGGCCCTTTACTTTGTGTAAATCATTTCAGCACCACTGCTCTCAAAACGGTGAAGGCAAACATCGTTAGGACACCGGCATGTTCCTAGAACCAAATATTCGAAGACATGTGACATTTACCAACCCGCACTGGACCCGCGTGGTGGATTTTGGCCCAGTCCCTCTCACAGAGACGAGGTCTGTCCCAGCAGAGAGACACATTAGACTGATTATGCATTATGCAAGCTTGCAGCAGATAAAAATAAAGATACCTTTGAAAATATGAGCTGTCAAATTAGGTAGAACTTAAACTTCTGTACAAGTTTAGACGACACCCACCGAATATGCTGCTGGAAAATATCACCATCTTTGTCTCTCTCAACCTGTAAGAGAAAGAAAACTGTTGTCTTATAATAGTTTACCCGGTGCACTGAAGAATCAGTGGCATCATTAGTTTAATTAGTAGAACAAGCTCTTTGAACTCCGTGTAGAAGATCATGTCCGGGAACCCTCATTACTCTAAATAAGGGACGTTGACGCGGAGGTCAACAATGAACACGGCCTATTGGAGGCCACTACTGGACAAAGGCTGTTCCAAGTTGTGTCAACAAGACCGTAGTTGCTCTGCCTTAAAATTAAACTAAGAAAAGCTTCCGTGTAGTACCTACTATTATTATATAGGGTATGTTGTGCTTTCTCTAAGAAGGAATAATATCGCTACAGTAATTTATATCAATAAAAATAAATAAAATTGTAAGTACTATTTGTAATGTCAAAATAACAGGTTTTAAAAAAATGCATATAAAGTACTTATAACATCTTTTTTAAATTTTGGTCTGTCTGTTTGTTCCTAGCTGGAACAAACAGACAAACAAAAAATAAAATAATAAATCTCCGAAATGACGGGACTTTTATTGGCAGAAGGCTGATGTTATAATGAGTAACATACGCTTTTATTTTAGAAAAATAATTAGGGTTCCGCGTAAAAAAATTAAAACCCATGAAATCCAATTAGTTTTCCTACCCTATCTACATACGTAGATGCTCCGTGATTTCTATGTTCCGAAGCGTTTCGCATCTCATTCGTAGCATTTGCTGATATGTAACTATTCCTTTGAGAAGACGCTGACTATAAATTCACGTTGAAACTAAAAGATTCTATGCATAGATATGAAGATTATGCATCAATATTGAAATGGGCTTTAATTAAACGATCATAACATAACATCACGCTTGTAATACCTGAAGGGTTAGGCAGACCTGTACCTATAGTACATCCACATGTCGCCAGTTATGTTTAAGTCCCATGTATTATATATAATAGCAGGTGTACAATTTCAACCCAGAATTTCTTCATGGAAAAACCCAATAATTTTTGCACAACTTGGGAATTGAACCTCATGCTGAGCAGTAGCGATCGCGACCTCTAGACTAACGAGGCAGTCGCTGCTAATTATAAAACGAGATAAATCATCCTAATCTGCATTCGCGACATATTCGCCAAAAATGTAAACAAACATGAGTTTATGGAAAAATAACTTTAATTCCTACACAATAAAGTTCAATTTACGCCACAACTTCAAATATTTTTATAACTTTTTCAATAGTGCTAGTCACTTTGAAATTAACTTAATTATCATTAATATTCGTTTAACTTGAAATAACGTCAATTTGAAAAATAAATAAAATTTGAATACCTATAATATCCTGTCCATTAGGTAAACCGTTTTTTGACAGATGGAACTAGTTATTGCAGCAACACACGATACATTGATTGATACTATAATGTCTGTAAGAAGCCATAAATAAGATAATTCAATAAGATAAGACAGTTTATATATTTATTTTATTTCGCATTTTAAAGTTAACTTTTACGTAATTTGGAATATGTACGTTTTAAGACAGCTGTCAAAAAACGGTAAACCTAATTGACGAGAAATGCAAGATGCCAATTCTTTATTTGACCAATAGAGGCAAAACACCATTTTAAAATGGTATTTTGCCGCTATTGATCACTAAAGGCTAAGGCTCCCGCAGCCAGGCGCGAAGCGACGGTGCGAAGCGATTCTGGTAGAACAATTTCCATGGAGTTTTCATTGAAAATGTTCTACTAGAGTCTCGTCGCGCCTGTCTGCCTTTAATCAGGTTCCGTTTTCTTAACATGCCAATTAAGTAAGTTAGTAATTAACGTGTTCAGTATTCACAACGCCATCACACTCCTGTTTTAAATCGGCTCTCCTTTTGTAAATGTTCACTCTGCCTGCAGGTGTGCAGATTAGGTACCTGTACATAAAGTAGGTACCAAATAACATCGTGAGCGAGAATTTACGTGAGTCCTCACAATATGTGCTTCGAAATCGAACAGCAAAATACTAGTTTGCCTCCGTAATTGGGGCACCACGGTTTTTGTGAATTGACTTGAAAAACAGCTCGACTCAAATGTTTTGAAATTCAGTATTTTCTTTTTTTCTGTTCATGATGTAATATTTACGTAATGAATGGGAATATTTGAAACTATGTATCATTTATAAGTCATCATCTGCCTAGCCTATTCCCAGCTATATTAGTGTGTGCTTCCAGTCTCACCAGATGCAGCTGACTACCAGCATTTTACATGAATCGACTGCCTATCTCACTGCCACAACCCAGTTACTGTAATACGATACCCCTTGGTAAGACTGGTTAAGTTCCGGGCTTCTTACGACTCGTAACGACTGCCAAATATCCACCAATGACAGCTGGGACCAAAGGCTTAACGTGCTTTCCGAGGTACGGAGGGGTCTTGGTATGTAAAGATGCTCACCCATCCACGGACCAACCGCGGCAAGCGTAGCTTAATCTGATCGATCGAACTGTGCGGTTGTTATTTCTTAGCCACAAGCCCCTCCAATACTGGTTGTCAACTTTCGTGCTTCTGATGACTGTCAAATTTCCACGAGCCGGGGAAAGAACGTTAAGTCGTTGTTCGAGACGTATCATTCATAAGTAACATACATAATTATTTATCCAATGCATTTGTAAGTAGATATATACTGTACCAAAAGTTGAAAATATTTCATGTGGAATCCAGTTAAACGTTGAATTGTAGGCACTAACATTATAAAAAGTAATTTGGAGGAACAAATTACTCTGTTAACAATAGCCTTGGTCGTAAAAACCATTGAAAAGCTTGCACATGTGATATAAATTCATGACTACTTGCTCGCTAATTTCGCCGAAAATTTATAACGTTTACCTTATAATAACAAGCCAGGCATAAAAAGAGCTTGAGATGAAATTCTGCCGACGTATTTTACTCCTTCGCGCTTCACACAGCTTCACCTCTGGGAGCTATAAAAGAAAACAATTGAAAACAATTTTCTCCTCGAAAAGCTTTTTCATACCGAGGAGGCATAAGATACGATACTCATATTACACAAAAATTCGCATAATATCCATGCAATCTAGAAAATATACGAGTAAATATAAAAATAAAATCTGTCAAAGTTGGAAGCGGCTATTTATAAGTCGGTGAATCTGTAAGCTTGGTGCAGTCACGAGTCACGAGTCACGCAAGCTGGCGAGCGGCGGGCGTGTGTGTCCAAATATAGCGTACCTACCGTCCGGTAGATACCATACCGTATCCTATCCATTGAGATCAAAGTCAATTAGAGTAGTTCTACTTAATGGATGTGTAATTGAGTTCGGCATAGACTGCCAACAGAATTTACTTAATTAGGGTTTTAGATGTTCGTTTCTGTTAGCAAATATTTTAAAACGGAAAGTAAGAAAGAAAGAAAATACATTTATTTGCGGCGAACATGACGCATAAAAAAAGAACAAACACACAAAAAAAAAGTGGGGGGTAAAAAGTAGTTTTTGTTTTACCTACGATATGCAAAGTAGGCAGGCAACACATTTTTTTTTAAATTATTGTTATTGTTATACGACAGGCAAAAGATAAAATGAACGAAACATAAATTTAACCTTTTAATTTGTGTTTTTATTTAATTTATTTTTTTATGAGGACTTCAATGCTTTAGAAGCAGTCATGAATTATTAGTTTGCCAATACCTACATAATTCGAATTTATTTGGATAGTGTTTAATTTGGTACCTAGCTCTTTAATTTAAAATATTTTTTAGTTGAGCCTGCCCTGCACCAGTTCAACGATAGACGTCTTAAGGATTAACAATTCTCAATCCGTTATAGAGGCTCGTAGCTTCAGATACTCTTCACGAAAATTCTTAATTTGATTTGTAGGTCAACTTTTTTTCCAATTTAGATTAAAAGTATTTCAATCCGGATTATCTGCGAAGTAGGTAGGTACTTGATTAAAGCCTTCCAAATATAAGTAGCGTTGCTTATCCGTGTTCAAGGAAAGGTATTACTTAGTTGATTGGAGCTTGGAGGCAAGTAGAATAATAATAAATAAATCTTTATTTCTCAATAAATGCATTTGCATTATCTTGGTCTAAAAAAAACCGGTCAAGTGCGTGTCGGGCCAAGTGTAGGGTTCCGTAGTTTTTATAACAGCCAAGTGCGGGTCGTATTCGCTGACTGATAGTTTCATACCATGCTCTAACTAAAAGCCAAACATGACTACCTACCTAATTTGACTTCCTATACAAATCCTCACCTGATCCGACAATTTGGCACGGAAAGTTTTAACTATTTTTTTTTTTAGATTTGGATAAGACTTGTCATAGCCGGTGTTTTGAATTTAAATACAGGACCCAGAGCTACACTACTCACTGGTCACAAAAAAATAAAATTGAGGAATTCTATGGAGATGTTCGAAATTTTCGAGTCAAATACAATTGAATAGAATAGAATAGAATATATTTTTATTGTAAAAACATGAGTATACATCATAACATGTGCAAGGTCATGTGCAAGGCCCATAGGGCCGAAGCCTGCCGGGGCGGCGGGATTTTCCGAAAGGTTAACCGCTGCCCTGGAACAGAAAGGGCTAAGGAAGGAACACGGGTGGGTTTTAGTCAGTAAAAGTCTGACACTCCCTTCCGCTCCACCCAGAGCGGGAGGGGTCATTTGATGATTGCCCATCCACAAAAAAAAAAAAAAAAAAGGTTTTATAATAATGGTTAGGTCTGCATGTTTTGAATTGGTCGACTATTACTCGTAAACTTCTAAAGCCCACTTAAGTGTGTAGTTTTCCTTTAAACTTTGTTATATATTATAGGTACTATTGCCGTGACATTTGAATTTCTAACTACAACCGTTTAGTTGGTAGAGGGGGGGGGGGACACTTGATTCTAACGAAAATTGGTACTTTAAAGCTTGATAAGTCACGAACGGTTTACTTAATCAAAAAACGGTCTTCACAAAACCCTAATATTTTTTTTGAAAGACCTATCCAACGATATCCCACACTATGGGAAGGATGAAAAAAATTATCATCCCGACTTTATGTAGGGGAGGTACCCTAAATAATATATTTTTTTTTAATTTTATTTTACCACTTTTTTGGCGTCATTAACGTGTATACTCATGCCAAATTACAACTTTCTAGTACCAATAGTTTTTGAGCTAAACCGCGGACAGACAGACAGACAGACGGACATGGCGAAACTATAAGGGTTCGTTTGTTGACTACGGAACCTTAAAAAACAGAATACAAGAAAAAAAAATTAAATGAAAGTGTTGTGTATGTCTCTAGTGTGTTTGTCTGGATTTATGTGTGTGTGGGTGTTTGAGGGTGTGTGTATGTTTGTGAAAGAGTGTGTGTGTATGTAGGTATGAGTGAGTGTGCGAGCGTATGCGAGAGGATAAAATAGAATACATGAATTGATTATACATGAAACACTAGCAACACTTATTAACAGATAAATTAATTGTAAAATTATTCGAGGGTTCGCGGGGATGGTGCACAATTTAAATCGAGGAACAATAAAGAGTCTTTCAATTACGTGAACGCACAAAGCGCTTTCATTTTAGTAACTGGCGCTAAGCGATCGACAGGCTGATAAATGTAGGTACCTACGGATTACAGTGGGTATAATAATTATGAGACATTGATTGAGTAAAGCCTGTCGAGTTGTCAACAGATCGATAGGTCCCGCTCAGTGCTCAGTTCACCGGAAGATTATATGGCTACATAATTATACTTTTAAAACTTCCCACGACGCTTCAGAAAAACAAACAAAATCCTCGCCTCATTTGTGAGAATTTTACATAAGTTCTAAGTTCTACGAAAATGTTTGCGAAGAAAAATAGCGAGCACCTAAATGATATGTCAATATTATGAAAAGTCACTGTGACAGAAACTGAAACAATTTCAGTAACACAATTTGAAATATCTATTTTATTTGGAAGGGTGCTTGTCAAATACCTGTCATGTGTAATAAATGTCCTTCCCTCGTTTACATTTTCAATAAATGAACCGAGGACCTTTGAAAATCTCATTTGGACCTTTGCAAACGTGCCGGGTATGTACAAGTAGAGTTTACCTACCGTGTCAACTATATTCTTTGCGACGGGATAATTAATTCTAATTTGTGTGTGGAACAGTTAGTTGTTTGTAAACTAAGGCGGCTAATTGTCGGGGTGCTGTAATTCGAAATACAACGATATTTTTGCCATTTACTATGCTAATCGGGAACAGAGCCAATGCGATAATAACACGTCGCAATTGTAAATGTGGAGCGTTTTAAAACAACGATTAATTAATATTCAAATATGGATGCTAACAAAAAGCTTTGTGAAACTTTAATAAGTAATAAGTTATTAGCTTTATTAATTGGTTTCGTAAACATGATTGACAGGCATATTTAATAATGAAGAGTCAAATGGGTGACAGGAGCAGTCGTTCGATTTTCGTAAATTAATGAGTCTCGGATAAATCTTTTAATGATTGCCTGAAGTAACCGTCGCGCGAATCCGCGTCGTTGCCGAAGAACAGCTTTTGTTGTAAGTCATCATTTATTGATAGGTACAAGTTAAATACTGCTTCATTTGCCCGGCCACTTGCACATAATTAATATAATGTACCGTCAAACGGCCCATTGTATTTGTATTGCTTTGTTGGTTTAACGCGATTGTTATTAATGGTGTTTAGTAGGTAACTTCAGTTATACAATTTTGGCGATCGATATTGTTAGCAGTATTCTGTTATTTGGTGAGATAAAGACAAAGGTGTGCCAAAGACCTGGACCCCACGACACGACACAGGGAATCCTAAAGTGTGGTTCAAGGCATTTGTAAAAAACTCTAGCACCTAAAGCTCCTATGTAATCTTTTACTAGTTTTTTTTTTTATATTGAAACATGTTTTTCTGAACTGAATAAAGTTTTTATTTATTATTTATCTACAAGTACTAATAAAGCTGAAGTGTTTGTTTGATCGCGCTAATCTCTGGAACTACCAGTAGGAACTGAAATTCTTTTTGCATTTGATAGCGCAATCCCTGATGAAGGCTGTAGGCTTTTTAACATCACGCTAGCTCCCTTAGGAGCAAAAAGTAAAAGTCACAAATAACGCTAAGCGAAAAAGAAATATTAGCGCGGGCCGGCGATGCGATGCGACAGGGTAGGTCGGGGGAACAAGGCATTTTACGCGGACGAAGTCGCGGGCTGTAGCTAGTTTATTATAAAAAATGAGCCAGAGGATGAGCTGCAACGTTCTTATTTCTACTTATAACACCAAATTGTGATCACCAATGCGACTACTACTTGTGGTTATTCCAACAACCACTTTCAGTTATAATTAGTGGCTAAAAAGAAAGCGCACGAATAATGAATGGCGCGCTAGCTGAAAATATTGGTTTCTGCACTACTAGTCGCGGGTAAAATTTTCGCACGGACGAATACGTATTTGGTAGGCCTATGTAATAGATAGATGGGTGTTGGTTCCGGGTTGGACTCTTTGTTGTAAGATTTATGTATTTGTAAACAAGATACAGTAGATATTCCGAGAGTGATGCGAGGTCTTTTTTTAAGAAAAGAAAACTTGTCGTTACCAAAGTCTAGAAGCACCGGATCATCCGAGGATCCGGTTCCAAATGTAGTCGACCAACGAGCCTGACGCCCGTCAGTTTGTTATTTCTCCATATCCATTATTGGATTTGAATCCGGTAGACCTTTTCAGTACCCGTAACACTCGAGTCGAAAGTCTATTGTCGATGGTTCGTATTCATGCTCACAATAGACAAGTTTCCCTAACATGTCGTACGCAGCCCGTTTCGGTTCCGATGCGGGTTTTTCGTATCATTTGTGGCTTAACATGTTTCCTAAGTTAGAACCTTTGTTCGGTAAAGGGCGACAGTCTCGTAAATGTTAGGACAGGAACATACACGTTGCGTTTTATCCCTAAATCATGGTACACTCAAAACACGTACCTAAAGGGTGAGCAAAGGTAAGTAGGTATATACATAGGTGCTGCTAGTTTAGCACAAATTAGTGATCATACGTAAGGTGCATCACACGCTCCAACGCGACACGTGCCAGGGCGCGGGAAATGAAGTCATTCCCCGCGTAAAATATCACACACGGTGGCGCGTTGTCTGCGCCCCGTCGTGTGGCGCGTTGTAGTATATGATCCGCCAGAGAATAATTATTATGGTACCTACTTTATGATTTTTGTATGATTTTTACAAGTGAAATGAAAACCTTAGTGATTGATACCTACTGTTTGTTAACTCCACTATTTTGCTATTTATTTATTTATGTATGGATACAGCAACATAATACACATAAATACATAAACACAAACATTCGGAAAATTAACTAACTTACTAAGTACTAAGCGCAAATATTCAATTAAATAAAAGTACAATTGGAAATAGTGAAACACAGAATTATGACAAAGGTGATAAAAAATAAATTGATTAATTTTTGGCAATGACAACATTGGTATGGTATGGCTATCAATAAACTATCACTAGGAATAATTTGTCATAATAATCGCTACGCTAACCAGGGTGGCTTTTGTAATGTGGAGATAACTCGCTTCAATAGCCTCCCATTTTAATCTCCGAGGACCTTTCATTAGTTCTTTAAGGTCCAATAGTTCTTACGGGCTTTCAGGTTCGGGCTTCGAAAAACATTTAGGTATAAAATCCTGCTCAGTTTGAACGAATGAATCCTTGGTAATGGGCAGAAATCAAACGAAAGATTGGTTACTGTTTTTGAAATACGCTTGTGCCAGAATTTGTAGTTTTATGCAGCAAAACTGTAGTCCAAACGTGGCTAACTGTGAAACAAAGGGAATGACAGCAGAGGAACAAAGATTTGTATTTGTATGTCGCTTGTTCACCAAAGTTTTCTTCTGGGTTTAACTTTATTTGTGCTCAAAATATTTTTCCACAATTATTGATGTCAATATGTTGTACTTCTTTACAGACACTAGCTACTTTAGCTTTGTAGGTATGTAGGTACCTATGTATTGTATTAGGTGTATCTTTAGAGATTTTATTAGATTTTATTTTTAATTTGGCGTTTGAATGGTATTGTATCTGGCTGATGTCCGAATGAATGTGTGAATATGACATTTAAACCTAATTAGAATAATACAGTTGAAACGTTCCTCCAAAACCAATTTTTGTCAGTTTAATTAATATAAATGATGAAGGTACCTACATAAGGTACCTTCATCATTTGTTTTTAATTAAACAAGTTTACCTCGCCAACAAAAACACATTAGAATACCTCGTACTTGGACGTTTCGTTTGACATTTCGACCCTCACTTGTAAAATACCTGCCCCTAATACGTTTCCAGGATGGTAAATACCGTCTCGCTATCGTATCTTACGTGGAGTGATAAATGAACCAATTCGCCCGATTCACGTACGAATAACAGTCATTATATAATTCAGTTACAGGTAAATTAATTTACAAGTATGTCTCTCCGTTTTCAATTTAATTTAGCCGAGCTGTTAGCTGATGCTGTTACCTATATCAATCATTTTGGTGTTTCAACGTCTATCTTGCAGAAACATTCTGTGAACTTGGTGACATAATAATGAAATTATCTATCTCTTCTTGTAATTTTTTTCGTTTCCACATAACATCACACCTGTTTTACCCGAAGAGTTAGGCAGAATTACAGCCACGAGTTATGTTTAAGTTCCATGTAATAGGGGTTTGGTTGGGAGGGAGGTTGTAGGGTTTATAGGGGTTGTAGATTTCGTTGTCATCTGTCGTAACTTGTCTTCATAGTGGTGACATATTAAGAATGTATGCATGTAGGTATTATACTCTTCCCAATTCTCTCCTCAAGTGTTTAAGTAAGTAAAGTACATAGTAAGAATCGACCTGAAATATCGATAATATTGTGAGGCGTATATATGAAGTTTACTTTGTAACTCATATTAATAACTATACACTCTCTTAATCTGGCATTTAAACATGTTAGCCTGTACGTGTAGATATTAACGAGTTATTAAAAAGTTTTTAAAATTAAAAAGAGATATTAAAAAGTTCCACAAAAGGCTAGTTTCCTAAAAAAATCGAATTAGTCCGTCAGTTGGATTATCAAAAAATATTGAACCCGTATTTTTTCTTTTGTCAATTATAAAAAAAATGTTGAAGATATCGCCCGTTAAAGTTCCGCGTGATGTCACTTGCTTGCGACACTTTTGCAAGGAAGTGACGTCACGACCCCCCACTCCCAAATTTTGACGCGCTTTATATTTGTCATTTTTTGTTTTATTGACAAAACCAAAAAATACGTGTCCATTATTTTTCGATAATCAAACTGACGGACTAAATATAATAATTATTTTTTTACCCAGGAAACTACCTATCGGAGGTATGGTCGATACATTGCACCTGGCTGCTTCAGTGAAAACCTTGCTAGCTTGAATATCAGAATTTTGAGCCCGTCCATTAAAAGCACCCGCACCATCATCATCATCTGCCTAACCTTTTCCCAACTATGTTGGGGTCGGCTTCCAGTGTAACAGGATCCAGCTGAGTACCAGTATTTTACATGGAGCGACTGCCTATCTGACCTCCACAACCCAGTTACTGGGTAATACGAAACCCCGCACCGTAATACAGGATTCACATAGTTCGATTTTAGTTAATCAACTTCTAAGTCGAGAGCGATTTGAGCCTACTGAACAGACTTTCAATAAAATTTAATTTCAAATTCAAAGTAAGTATTTTTTGTTGAAAAACCAAAGTTGTTTAATTAAAATCGAGCGGGTGAACCGGTGTAGCACGCAAAGATGCTAAGTATTCCAACGTGGTCGCGATCTTTTCGAAGAGTCTTACTTGTAATTCGATATTGACACAAACAACATCAAATTTGGGAAACAGCACCCCAATTGCGTAACACACAATCAATCGGAATCTGAATCATTTTGAAGCAAATTGCTAATACATTGCTTCATAAGTTCGAAAAATTTGTCTGCTCAACACGTAAATAATGCAATGAATGTTGTTGAACTGTCAAAATGAAACCGATTCCGATTGATAGTGTGTTACGCAATTAATAGGGTGCAGATAATATTGATAACTAGCTGTGCCAAATTTCATGGGGCTTAGTTTTTTGCGCTGAACCTTAACACTTTTTTCTAAAAATGAAAGCAGAGTAGTAGTATAAGTTACGCAGGTGTGGCTTGTCGCTAAATAATAACAACCGCACGGATCGATCGATCAGGTTAACCTGATCGATCGATCCGTGCGGTCTAACTGTAGCAAGCGTTAACGCTTGCTGCAGTTAGTCCGTGGATGGATGACCAGCTTTACCTTTACATACCAAGACCCCTCCGTGCCTCGGCAAGCACGTTAAACCGTTGGTCCCGGCTGTCATTCGTGGATCTTTGACAGTCGTTACGGGTCGTCAGAAGCCCGAAAGTCTAATAACCAGTGGTACCAGGGGGTATCGTTTTACCCAGTAACTGGGTTGTGGAGATTAGATAGGAGGATGTAACAACCCCAACATAGTTGGGAAAAGGATAGGCAGATGATAATGAGTATAAGTTACTCCATATAACATCAGCTATCTTCCAGTCAAAGTCCAGTCAAAATCGGTCTAGCCGTTTCGGACATTAGCCGGAACAAACAGACAGACATTCAGACAAAACTTAAAAAAAATGTTTTTTTGTTATACATATACTTAGATACCCTATATACTTTCATATGCATTTAGTAAAAAGCTGTTATTACAAGTAGACACTTCAATTTTATTTATTTATATAGATTGTATACTATGAAAATGGTGTCATTAGCACATAAGTAAACACATTTGACAAAACGCCAAATACTCACTACTGACACGTTATAAAATAAAAAAGGAATGTCGTTCTAAGTTTTTATGATGCACTCCACTTCATAACCAGCATGAACTAAATCTTTATCTTCGCACGGACTCTAACAAAGGGCTTAAACTTACGACTACAGAAGAAAGAGCTTTGTGAACTTTATTTTTCTTTCATTCTCAGTTCAACATGGATGTTTGTATGCAAATTGTGAATGCGAGGGACTGAGGGTTTACTTAGTCAACATAATTTTAAGGAAACTCTAATGAGTTCCATATTCATCTTTGTTGTAAGTATGTCTGTGCCCAACATTACACTCAAAAAAACGTTTCCAGCACCCTGATTGCGTAACACACGATCAATCGGAATCGGTTTAATTTTGACAGTTCATCAACATTCATTGCGTTCGGTCTCGATCCTACACTCCTACACTCTTTCGAATATTGACTATGGTCCCGCCCCAACTGAGCCGATCCGAACTTTTTCACATTTTTCAATAATATTCGGTTCGGCCATGTGTCGGTCCGATCCGAACATTCGCACTTTGCACTTCGGAGTAGACCCACTGTGGGTCTAGGTTCGGGTTTTGGCACATTTTTATTTATAACACATCCCAAGGGCACGGCTTCTTTGGATGATATCAAACGATATTGGAAGGGTTTCAACTCAAAATAAAATACTCTAAAAATCGATACCAAATTTTCGGTTTCTTAGGTTTCTTAAATTCAAATCATAACAAACGTGTCACCGCACTACGTAGGTCAATGACTTCAATTTCAGTTGCCAATATTACGATAAATCTCTTCCGTAATTCTGCGCGCCTAGTATCGTAGTAGCCTACTGCAGGCGCTGTTCTTTGTCGGCGCGAACTGACGAAATAAAACATGTCGCCGCACGTGCCGTCAAAGGGACGCAATCCCTTTGGCGGCTTTTTCGGCGGCGCGCGGCGGCGCGCGCGCAATATTAAACCATACGGACCATACCTACTTTACCGTGATGTAAAAAATAATGCGTAATAATTGATTTACAGTTTACTACTCGTTAATATCAAGCCAGAAATTGCACGTAAAAACTGACATTCAAAACTTACGTAAAAAATCGAAACAAAGTTTAGGTAGGTTAACTAGTTTCATCCCTTATTATTACTTATTACCGAGTAAACAGTAAAATCTTAATTAAAGCTTTGCCTAATTTAAATTGACTTACATTTTTAAAGATGTGGTGACCTTGGTATTGTATGTGCACAAGGCCGCTCGCTTGTTGATGGACACCTGAACACGTAGCATGTCTGGTGTTATTGTCCGGAAAGCGGCCTCAATCCGCACTTTCATTTTGTCCATTGTATCACACTGCACTGCGTACACTACATTTTTAATGTACCCCCACAAAAAGAAGTCTAACGGGGTTAGGTCTGGGGATCGCGGAGGCCAAGCCATCCGACTAAAACATGGTAGCTGCCGACGCTCAGCATCTGGTCTACCCTCAGTAAAACGGCGACGGTACACTTCTCAGGCAGCTCGCAAATTACCATCTTCTGCTCCAACACACATCATCATTTCGTAATATTCGCTATTACTTAACATTTTGCAAACACAACAAAAAAAAGTCAATTAGGTGTAGTCGTACTGAACTGATGCGCGTATCACAGAGATAAAAACGAGTGCACTAGACACGGAACAGACGACGACTGACGAGCAAAACAAACAACAATAATGCAAAATAAAACTCCTATTGGGATACTATCCTGGTACAGGGTAGCGTTACCAATTAGTGTCCTGTCCACTACTATTAAAAAATGTTGTTCAAGAATTCAAGATTATTTTACATCCTATTACTAATTTCAACTAAACTCCGTAAATCTAATACACTAGAGCAAACTAATTACGTAATTCAAATTCATAATTGAAAAATCATTATTTTTTTTTGGGATGGGAACATCATCAATGACTCAGCTCCCGCCCTGGGTGGGGAGGAAGGAAGTGTTAGACTCTTACTGACTAAAAACCACCCTGATCCTTCAGTTGCCCTTGCATTCCGGGGCCGCGTTATCTCGTTAGAACATTCCCGCAACCCCGGAAATTCCCGCAACTCCGGAAAATCATTCATTTCAATCCATTAAAGATCATATTACGCGGCCGCGTTATCTCGATAGAAGTTGTATTTACCAGGGTCCAGGACTTGTTAATTGAAACTACACGGACGGCAATTGGTTCACTCTCCCTATGACCCTGAGTCCCTAACCCAGTAGGTTTACACACATTATGATACTTCATTGTGTGTGTAAACGTAATCAGGGTTCTGTGAGCAAACGATTTTCAATTCGGCAATAACAATTCCTGTTACTCATGCCCTCCTAGTACTTTATTAATTTCTTTCCACAGTTAGATGCAGTTTTGCGACATTTTTTATTGACTTTATTTGAATTATTAGACTAAACGTGCTCAAAGCTCAAACCAATAAAACCCATGTACCACTCAAACAGCACCGACAGACCGTGAACTTCCGATGATAATTCTTCGGTTAGTCCTACAGAAAAAAATTATGCGTGCGTGCTATTATTTTGTAATTAAAAAAAACTATTAACTTGTTAATAATAGTTTTCGTCATAATTATTAAAAAAAAATAACCTTATTTTAAAAATAAAATTATGAACGGAACCCGATGTGTGAACTGTGATTTTATTTGTACTAGGAGAAGAATAAGTTCCGAAGAGGTGAATTGAAATGATGTTTTGGGTTCACTTGGACATAAATTGTTAACTAAATCCTTTTTCTATTCTAAGTTATACTGGCAAAATATTAATTCGTGAATGCACGTAAGGATTCGATTTTTATGATCAATTCAATGGTACGAGCTGACGATTTTACGAAACAACTCCTGGATCGTATCATGTGTAAAAATTATTATGTTATGGGCTCACAATCTTTGAAGTTCATATTTGCCCAAAGTATTGTGCTGACAAGTGACAATCATAAACAGCGAATCGGTAGGTTTATTTATTTCAAATAAGATCAATTACATACCGTACATAATTATTATGCCGACACTTTTTAACTTGTCCGCATTGTTTATGTTAGCACTAAGCGAAGATTGCAACATTTGACGGTTTGATAGAAGTTCTCATTTCGAATGACATAGCCCAGGATATTTACAGGAATATTGTTTTTGAATTAGGTATTTACTATGTTGTAGGTACGATGGTAAGGTGGGTGAAAGATTACTAGGTAGATAATAATAATCTGCAAAGTAATCTTCTACAAAAGGGCAACTAAGTAAAAAACCAACAAGTGTGTAAATGATACGTGACAATGCAAGCAGGTATCTAAATATTATTTCGTTAAATGATACCAAGACCAATTAATTGTATTGTAGCTAGTTCACAAACATAATCAAAGTTTAGGAAAAGTCAGTAATAAAATTTTGTAAACAAAAAATAAACATGCGGAACCTTTTATTCAGAATTACCAGGAGTAAGAGGTTTATTTTTACTTACAAACAGTTCGCTGACACCGATCAGCTGACTTAGTGCTAGTGATGTGCTTATTTCAATTTTAATAGTTCGGTTTCTGGTATCAATGATTTAAAAAATCTCATAACTTCCGAACATGTAGACATAGGATTAAAAACCCCTTCCAATATCGTTTGATATCATCCAAGGATGCCGTGCTTTTGCTATGTATATACCCTTTCCGTGACACGCTGTATATATAAAATTGAAATATGAAATTTTGGATTTTATGAACAACGAAGCTGTAACTTATCCTCGTTTTGAGAAAAAAGTATTTTATTTCATTTTATACTGCTAGTTTTATCATTATTTTATATGCATTCTGAAACTGTATGCTAGTAATATTTCTACTAGCATACTTTTAAAAAGATTAATAAATATTGTAATATTCATTAATACTGAATACAAAATAAAAAGCCATTCATGCCCAACCTATCTTCGGAATACGGACCTTACCGATAAAACAGCACGACGCAAACAACAGTTCCCCTTAAATAAACTTTTCGATGTTTTATGTTATTATGGAGATAAAACTGCTGTAAAAGTCAAAGTCAAATAATTTATTTCAAATAGACAAATAAAAGGCACAAAATTTACAAAAAATTGAATTGATTTTAGTCACCCCTTCCAAAAAGTAGTTTCGTATGGAGAAGATTGGGATGGCAACTCCACCGTTACTTAATCTTGTAAAATGTTTTACAATATTTTGTATACATTCATTTGTGAACACGATGCACCTAGAATAAAATTATTATACCACAATTTTTAAAAAGAATTAAAAGTAAAGCAATGACAGGTAAATCAATTATGTGATAGATACATGGTGCTCACATATATATATAGGAGATGATTTTCCTAAAATTTTAACAAGTGTGTGAGTTAGGCCGCGCGTCCACTACTACACACTAGTCGTCTGTAGAAACGACACGAATTCTTGCATAGACCCTGCGATTTTTGTTGCCATGGACACGCGGCCTTAAAGTAGTCACAGAATGTAAAATCAATGTCATAAAAAAATATATTATATTTTAATTATATCGTATACAGGATGGCATGGGACATCGACGCGCAGCCTGTTACCATGGATTCAGTACATGATTCTGGACGCCCTTGCGTTGAAATTTTTCGTCGGCAATTTAAAAATAACTTGCTCATCCTTACATTTTGACCTCGAAGGTATTGGCACTTTTCTATAAAACGGCTGTTTTTTTTTTGATAACCGACGAAAAATTTCTACGCTAGGGGGGGTCTAGAATCATGTGTGTTCATGGTTTCAGTTTGCGTAGTCCCTGCCATCCTGTATATTTTAATAATATAGTTAAATTAGAAAATAAGTTGATTTTGTCTAGTAACTGCAGCAATGCCAATTTTCAAATCAGGTTCAGATTCGAAGTAGGTTCGAAAACTGAAGATCACGGTCACACCCGATCTCTGTCCATTCTTTCAGTAGGTACTTTTATACTCTTTATTTCGTCAAGGGAAACCCTACTGTGCATCCATCCATATAGCATGACATGTGTACATAAGACTATTTTATTAGGGAAAACAAACAATTGTACATTTTGTCTTACATCTAAGTATACAATAAAGTGGGTTAACGTACAATCAACAACGTCTCCACTATTTACCACATCTGTCACATTTCAAGTGACCTCCTGTTGTCAAGTGCTCATAAATACTGCTACTAAGTGAGGTTCAAGTTGTATGTAAGATGCACGTGTTCGTAATAGCACTGTCCATGTATCACACAATTCACACAGTGTATGATGTAGCTTGTAGTGCGAGTCAGATACTTGTAAATTATTTCATGTAATGGCCGTGGGTGCAGCGGCGAATTTAGTGCACTGGACTCTGAAATAAACTATACAGAAATGCTTCACTATTATGTAGTTTTTGATAGTTGTTTTTACTTTCAAATCTATGAAAACTTCATACTTAGGTAGTTACATCGAATTGATTGTGAAGCATTTAAGGGTTAAGTTACGTTTAAAGTTAGTCTAAAACAAATTCGAATTTAAGCCTCTAAAACGATGTTAAGTTAAAATAAGGAACTGAATTAATTCTGTCAAAGTTCTCCGCAGTATGAATGACCTTTAAATAAGTCTACTTTACGGTTTGGAAATTCTCTTAATTTGGTTTTAAATTTTGATGTTTTTAATAAGCTTTTTTAACTTTTAGTTCAACTTATATTTTATTAATAATTTAATTATCATGACAGGTTAAGCTTTTTTAAATCACTGTCCAACGCTGCCAGAAATATCTTAATAATGAAATTAACCGCTCCCGAGGCTGGAATCCATCTATATCCAATTCGCTAAAGACAATCTATGGTAGTGGATCAGACGGTGAGTGGGGTTCTATTGACATGTCTATGGTATGAGTGTGCGATCGGTGACTGAAAGCCGGACTCAGAAAATCCAGCTCCGCTATAGTAATGGGTTTACCTATAGCTAAAATCCTGAAGTAAAAGCGGCGGAGCGTTAATTTGATGTTCCTAAATCTGGCGAAGCTGGAACCAAATATACGTAGGTAGCAAATACCTACTCATATTAGTAGATATTGCTACCTATGAATATTTGGTTCTCGCGGAGTTTACACTCCAAGTTAGTAGTTAGTATGAGAATTTGGGCAGCGATAAGAATGTTAATGAAACTACCTGAGCTGGGGTAGTTCGGCTTTAGTATAATTTATGGAAAATTGAAAGTTTACGTTAAGTGTAGGTTACCGAGTTGATATGTATATATTTGAAAATTCAATTGATTATTTCCATTAGACTGCTTCTCTAAATCATGTTTAGATTAGCTAGTGGTGAAGTTAACTCTAGCGTATATACAATATTGCCATTGCCAAAGATTCTAGGAATCTATCACCACAGACAGCTATATCAGATAATATTATTGCTCAAAGGACCTTTTGATGTCAGTAGAAGGAACTAGGTAACTAAGTTAGTACGTTACTCGCCACCACACAAAGACATTTAGCGGCATTGTTGTCCTCAGAATAAAGGGAAGATATACCTAATAGTATATATATATATATATATATTCGACAACCTTGGGGGTAGTGGTGGCCCAGCGGTAACGGCCGCGTCTTACGAGTGGTAGGTCGTAGGTTCGGACCCACAATTGGTGTAAATTATTACATAACCACTGCTCTATAAGCGAGCGCGCGCGCGCGTGCGCTTTCTCTTTTTAGGAGTAGATGCGCATCCCTGATGACGCGTGTTCGCGGCAGCACTAACAGTATTCTCAGTGTGTTCGCAGATCGGTGGATGTAGATTCCCCGATGTTGCGGAGGTGGATGCAGCTCCATGCTGAGTTTTAATTGTATGTAGATTTGTGTCTGTAACCTACTAACACTAGAAGTTACTACTAACACTAAAAATAAAAGTTTTCTATTCTATTCTAAGCGGTGAAGGAAAACATTGTGAGGAAACCGGCATGTCTTCGAATAAAAACATCGAAGACATTGTGAGATATAAGTCGCGGGCAGAAGCTTGTTAATAATACAGGATCAAATTAAAAACTTGAGCCAAATCGAAATAGGAGGTCTGTGCAGTAACTGTTACATAATCATTATAAAATGGTCATTTCTCAAATCTAAATTCTTCTTAGAAGCTATTGCCATCAAGTACCTAGACACGGATTATATCGTCGTTTCGGTTTTTTTTTGGAAATTAACAAAACGAAAACAAAATAAGAAAATTAAACTATCAATTTTAGCGCGCGCCCGATAAGCAATCAGAACAACATGAAGCAAGTTGGCAACGCGTTGCCAAATCGCTCGCCGACGCGCACGTATGTCCCTTTCCTTAATTTATTTATTTATTTATGACATGTTTTAAATTTACTTTATAACACGTTGACTTAGATATCTTAATTCGGCGCACCTATTCAATTTCATCCTGTATAAGTAGGAATTATGGATTGTTACTTGACAATGCTCTGAGGACGATGAATTGCGAATAATAATATCCTAAACCGTCGATAAAAAAGTCCATGGTATTGGGTACCTAATGTATATAATAATAATAACCTAAATTAATGATACTTACACACCTACATGATTGAAATGCCTAGGGCTCTTCAGCTTATTGTCAATCAAAAGATGGTTTTGTGACTTTCCAATAAGCTTTTCATTTTACACGCTTCTGACATTTATGAACTAGCTTCTGCCCGCGGCTTCGTTCTCGTGGAAGTCGTAGGATACAGAATATACTAAGATAACAGCCAATTTTTGATAAGACTCCCTCAGCCCCCGAACCACCGCGTCCCACGGCATCGCACGCCCATGCTACTTTGGTTTCTTGGCGCTTGGCGTTGTTTTTTACTTCTTGTTTGTGCTCGGCTCCTAAGGGTTGTAGCGTGATGTTAAATAACCTACAAACTTCCTCAAGAATAAGCAATTATAAAGGAATATCAAACGCATTTTTTTTTAATTTGGCTTGCTTGTGAGATTAGCGCGTTCAAACAAATCATTCGCGTTCAATTATATTAGTAATTTTTTTCGAGGCGTTCTCGCTAACAATAATAATACAACTATTATTAATTTCAACTAACACAAAGTTATTTAAACAACAAAAAGTTATGTGTAAAAAGTCTCTAAGTCTCTACTTACACATTTTATTTAAAAAATTACTTAAAAATAAACAAATTCCAGAATACAAATCTTACAATACACTTAAAAATTAAACACTAAATAATTAAAAAAGCATGAACCATTATATACCTACCTATTTAATTATAGTTCTTATTTAATTATAGTTCTTATTATACCTATTTTTAGTTTTACGGGACGTAAGACACCCTACGCCGTGCTTCTCCGTATATCAGACATCAACATTTCTTTAGTATTTGTTTAGTAGCTAAGGCGTGAAAGCGTAACAACCACCTTCTACTGGTCTCGCTTGGTGATGATCAATTCTACAGAGTTATTACTGAGTCACTTGATATATTTTTTGTGCCAATTGTGGTCACCCATCCTAGTTGGAACCACGACCGGGGTTGCTTAACATGAGTTAGCGCTACGAACCCAAAGCCATCGAGCTTCTCACTCATTCCTCATTGTATTATATACTTCAATGATTAGGTAATACCTAGTTTCAGCCAATTCAACTGATCGGTTATTCTATAGCATTTTATATGTTATTCTTTAGATTGATATAACTTTTTTATTTACGAACCGATTGAAATGAAACAAACATTGAATTTTAAGTGGAGCCAAAACCAAAACGCATTAGTGAAAACCGCATTCAAATAGGTTAAGCCGTTTCTGAGATTAGCGTGCACAAACGTACAGACAAAAATTCTATAAATCATTATTTTGGGTTCTATTTCGTTCATAAGAAAAACATATGTAGTTTTTCTTATATATCTTCCATGTACAGATATTGTTGACCAGTAACGATTTTATTATATGTATAATGATTTATGATCGAGTTAAGTTTTTTAATCGTTGATTCCACAAATTAAGAATCAAATCAAAATCAAACCCTCGGGCCGTGGGGTCCGAGTGCGCATGGTCTTTTTAAGGAAATTTCGAAAAGACTGGTTGACACTTCCCATGACCCAAGGGCTGGCTTTTACCTTGGCCAGAGGCTAAGCATTGCCATACAACGTGGCAATGCCGCCAGTGTCTTGGGTACATTACCAGTCGACAGCGATGCGGATGAATTTTTCGACGCTATATAACGCGTTTGTAAATAGTTTTAGTTAATTTAGGATATATTTTTGTTATTTTAGTGTTATCTTATAAATAAAGAATCTTTTCAAGTTGAAAAAAAAAAAAAAAAGAATCATATTAATCATGAGTGAATGTTACTGTACCAAGTATTTTTCCCGGCACAAAAAAGAAAGAAGAGTTTTTTTTAATTCGTTTGGTATCTGGCATAATAGGAGGGTCTTGTGGGTAAGTAATAGCAGCCGCACGGGTCGAATGATCAAGTTAAGTTACGCTTTCCGCGTTTGGTCCGTGGATGGGTGACCATCTTTACATACCAAGACCACTCCATGCTTCGGAAAGCACGTTAAGCCGTTGGTCCCGGCTGTCATTCCAGGATCTTTGACAGTCGTTGCGAGTCGTCAGAAGTCCGAAAGTCTGACAACCAGTTTTACCAAGGGGTATCGTTACCCTTTAAGCCCGGTTACTGGGTAATCCCAGTAACTGGGTTTGAGGTCAGATAGGCATTCGCTTCTTGTAAAATACTGGTATCTAGCTGCATACAGTTAGACTGGAAGCCGACCCCAACATATATAGTTGCGTAAAGACTAGGCTAATTAACGATTGTTATGGAGCATAATAGGAAAACCTGCTTTTAAAGTAATTTTCGACCTTGTTTAAAACTTGCATGTGTTGAATGGTTTTCTTTTATTTGCCTTTTTAAATACACCTGCATGCAGTTCCCTAGTTATATAATATATAAATGCGGTAAAGTACGAATAAGAAAACATAAACTAAGTAGAACGTATCATTAAACTATTTAACAGTGGTGACGTGTACCTACTGTACTTAGCAAGTTCCTATGCAAATAACTCGGATGCTAATGTAATGAAATTACTGCCTCCTTTGAGTTTCAGTGGTGTTTATTGAAGAATTCTTTCGTCGTTCTGACACCGTTTATCGAATTTACCAATTGAATATTCAATTTCGATTGAAATTAAGAAAATTTCGAAGCCTTAATTTCCAGGAATTCATTATAAGATATTGCTGCCACAATATCTTATAATGAATTCGCAATTACATAAGAATGCTTATCTACTGTATAGGTAAGGAAATTGGTCCTGAACTTCGGTTACACGAGGCGGTAATTACAATAAAAATAGTTCATCCGTATAAATGGCTACGGATGAATTATTCCATCGAGATAACCGCTAACATATAAACCAGTTAGCATGGTGTAAAGTTTCGAAGTGGGCCGGTACTACTTTGTATGAACCAACTTGCCAACTTTCCTAAGAACGTGTGCGTCTGTTCAAGTTCTGAATTCAAATCTTTGGTTAGCACCTATGTATGTGCTCACTGCTCTACGAACTTACAATAAACTCAAGAATAGGAAAATGTTTTCAAAATCTTCGCGTGTCTTAACTTTACTTGAACATTGGCTGAAATTTTTCACCGTGATTCCGAACGTTGCTGATGCACCTTAATGCGGATTGAGATAGGATTTTTACTAAAGCCTTGCAGAAAACGAGCGTGTAGATAAATCAGGATTCCATTAAAGGTGTCTGCTGGAACACTTACCAATATTATAGTAATGGAACGACGAGTTCGGAGCGGGACGGGAAACTGTAGTGAGCTGCTGAATGAAAATGACTATAAGCAAAGAGATACAGCGTGTTAAGAGTTTCACTGACTTCTACATAATAGTAGTGTCACGTGGAATGAGCTACAACACGAAAACGTGCGCTAACGAGACACTTTATTGACACTAAAGCTACAAGCAACAAAGCTGTAACTAACGATATAGGGGCCGTGAATATATGGGAAGATATTGGCCAATAACTTAGCACCCAATAGTCGGATGTGCCCTAGGGACCGAGGATTTTATTTGTCAAGCGTACAATGAGAATAATACAAATAATTTTGTATCATTTTTATCACGGTTAACGAAAAAACGGATCCGTCCAAATGTGGTTAACATTTTTATTGAATTGAGAAACATAATATACAGTCTGGTAGTTATTTGGGTAATTGTATTGTTGTTAAATAGGCTGACCGCTTTTTCTAGCTATTTCTGTAAGGGTTGATTTTTCAATGGACTGATTATTCGTAGAGTAAAATTTACGTCTGACAGTTTTTTTATAGAAGAACTGTTAAAATTTCAAAGTTATTCCTCCAATAAAGTTATCTGGCGTTGGCAAAATCAGGAAATCACGAAATTTCCATGCAGGTCAGCAGGATTAGATCTCTCGACTGACTTGACAAGTCTTTTCTGTTAATATTTTCAACTTTTTAATTTTAATCCTTTATACTTTACTACATATTGCTAGGAAATTCCTCTTCACATACAGAAGAGGGCCAAGTTTCGATCGTAACGCGTTACTCAGTCTTATTGAGCCTTTAAGTACCATTTCCTTTTTAATTACTTATTTATTCACATCTAGAAAATTAACAACCTATTTTTTTTAGTTTATTGATTGTTCTTACAGCTCGTTATCTTATTTCCACATTATACGGGATGGCACCTCGACGCGCCACCTGTTACCATAGGTTCAGTAGATACATGATTCTCATTTATCGTTGGTTAATTTAAAAAAATGGTGTTTCATACATTTTGATCACGTAGGTCAATCAATTTTGTATGAAACAGGTTCATTTTTTTTTATAACATACGGAAAATTCCTACGCTTTCCGGTCTAGAACCATCGGTTTAATTCATGGTTAGTAACACACTGTATTTATTAAAATAATATTTAATTTACTCAACTGAACGAGAACTTTCACAATCAATTTAACACAATTAACAATTTCGAATAATACTTACATTACATTACATTCGATGTAATTAGAGTCAGCCGATTGTACAAATTAACTTAGTAGCAAAAATGTATCCGGGATAGTGATCCAATCTGCGAGAGACGGAAGGCTTCATCAATCATTGTACCATTACCCAGATCTGACGTGTCAGGCTGTATGAAAGAAACAGGATGAAGCTAATCACATAGCCTTTTACAAATCTCGTAATTACCTTTATCTTTTTCGATTTATTAGAACAAGTTGCCTGCGACCTCGTCTGCGATCCAGGATGAAAAGTAGGTTCTCCAGGACATTGTCTCCCATATTTCATCGAAATCCGTTCAGCCGTTTAAAAGTGAAAGCGTAACAAACAAACATACAAAAAAATCAAAACTTTTCTCTTTAAAATATTAGTTTAGATTAAGCCTAGTTGAAGTAGAGTGGTTGTTGTAGTAGCGGGGAAGTAGTACCCCCGAAACAATTTCTACCGGGGGTGTACAGTCCGGCCGTCAAGATCATGCATTCTTGACATCTGTCAGTTTCATACAAACGTACACGTGTCGGAATTTGATATTTATTCGTACTAGCTGCGCCCCGCGGTTTCACCCGCATAAGTTTAGACCCCTGGGAATATCGGGATAAAAAGTATCCTATATGTTAATCCTGGTTATAAATCATCCGTGTGCCAACTTTCATCCAAATCCGTTCAGTCGTTTTTGCGTGAAAGAGTAACAAACATCTATCCATACAAACTTCACGTTTTGTATTATATTTAGTAGGAGTAGGACTACAATTATTGTCACACTGACAGGAACGCATTCACTCGACGGCCGGACTGTAGCAGTTACAGCTGAATGAGACATTTCAGCTTTGTCTCTGTAATAACCACGATACTCTGGTATTACAGGATATGACCCTAACCACTTAGAGCGACTTGTTGCCACCGAATAACGTAAGAAAACCTTTTCAATTTAGGGTTGACTTTTCTAACGAGGGACAATTCTCGTAACTTTAAGAACGTTCACAGTCCGATCTCAGTCTCAATCTGTCAAATATATCTCGAAAACCCTAAATTTCTGACAAGTTTTCTCATTGATTGTCGCTAAGATGAGATTGCGACTAGATTTTGAACGTTTTAAATTGGCCTTCAGATATCTCTTTCTGAGTATTAATTTTAAATTTTTGACTTCAGACGTCAATGTTATTCAACGGATACAAGGTATATCTGACGTAAGAAAAATCAGCTCTATTAGATCACTTTTTTTAATATCTTGAAAAATGACAGTAATGGGGCATTTACTCTAGATCGATATTCGCAGTGCGACTGGTCGCTTACCAATCGCCTCACTAGCCAAATCGCTACCCCATTTACACATGTCGATAAAATCGCAGGTAACTAGTTCATTTTGCAAAAATGTCGACGTTCATGCGGCGAGCGATCACCTGCGACTGATCATTTTAACGGTCGATTTCAGTCACCCAACGCACGTGACCTGTCACCCCACGACAAAAGTCAATACCTACTTTACTTTGGAACTTGCGATTGTAGTCACCAAGGCGGTCTAGCTAAATTACCATTTAGACAGTCGATTTTTGCTATGCTGCCAAAATCGTGCGGTTATAGTCACCTGTGTAAAGCTCGCATAACTGATCAAATATTCTCTGACTTGTTTTTTTTTAAATACGGGTTATATTTCTAGAATATGTATCCTTTTTTGTAAGTAACAGTAACGTTTCAATTCCTGCCAGGGTTCAGTAGGTTCAGGGTATCATAATATGCAAGTAAGAGTTTATGTCAAGGAAGTATCGGCGCCATTAGGTGACATACTGCGATGTAGGTAGGAGTAACCACTAATCCGATTGCCAGGTGGCAATTTTCCGCATTATTAGCAGACCCGTGTTTAGCAGTGGACGTTTACGGGTAACATGAAGTAAGAATGACGTGTGTTGACTATGTTATGCTACATTTGTATGTAGTTTCAATTCATTAAAATACAGAACCTTATCCAAAAACCTGCGTTTTACAGCATTTTTATTATATATTTTATGTTGTACTTAGATAGAATCTGAATGTGATTCGATTTGAAGGCATTTAATTAAACTAAGTAACACTCGTTAAACGCTGAAAACGTGTCTTTACATATACTTAACTAGCGACTCGCCCTTGCTTCTCACGGTTTTTACGACTTGACAGAAGATCTAATTTCTTTTTTATATGCAAGTTTAATTTTAATGTATTATAAACACTCCGGATATCATGCTCTAAATTATGGTGAAAACCGCATTAAAATCCTTTGCAGAGTTTTGTAGAACAACGCGGTCACACTGACAGACATATAAATTAAAACCGCTTTACGTAAGCGGATTTAATTTATAATAAAAGATATAAATATACATATTTCACCGTCTTGAAAAAATAGGGGGTAATAGGTGAACGGAGGAGAAGCTTAAGGCATTGATATTTAAAATTTTTCCATAACATTTGTCTACCAACACATTGATTGATCTACCAATAAATAGTACACATTTGAAGTAAACTTTTCATACTAGAACAATAAAAACATACATTTTGATAAAAAATAATGAATCGATTAAAAGGTATCCAAATTCAAATCATGTATGTGCGAATAAATACGCGGAAGCTAAATGCGCGGAATTTATATTCGTTTTTTTATCTCAATGGTACTAAGCAAATATTCTCGTGTAAAGCTTCTATTTCACTGACACAACACACCACTCAACACACACTTTTCCAGACGGTAAAAACAGTCATCCGGTATATTTAGTGCAGTGGATTTTATAGGAACTATTCGAAAATAGCTGATGTTTATTGAACAGTGCATGATAGATCTTGTTAATTATTCATGACAGAGCGTCGCGTCGAGATACATCGAGTGCTAAGCACTGACAGATACTCTGTTAGGAAATTCTGTTTACGTAAGGAAATATATTAAGTATAAGGTATTAACTCTTGGAGCTCATAGCGCTGACTGGCCAATATCAGTGATGTTCAAGCAGACTAGATATTTTCTAGCTAGTCCTTTATTTCCCTAAAATCTTTTACGAAGCCTTTTTGTAATTACAGCTGCAAACGAAGACTAAGCTTTTTTATATTATATTATGTTAAGCACGATGCTACTTCATTTAAATAAATTCAAGTTGGACAACTCACTTTCTATAACCCAGTTTTGGCGGATATGAAGAAAATGTTCGCACTTTTATAAGTTTGCAAATGGAAATGCCGTTTTTGTTATTATTTAATTTAAACTATAGACCTCGGGTAGGTTTATTTGGAATTCATGAGAATTTTAATTATTTAAGCTTTATATATTTTAACCATTTTCAACGTAATGGGAAAAGCTTTGGTTTTGTCGAAACCTTTTTATTTTGTACTGGGTTCTTTATTTATTTCTAGACGCGTTTTTTAAGTTTATTTTTGGTATTTGTATGCAACATGAATTAAAATAGGTACTGTTACATGAAATAAATTATCATATACAAACATGAGTACCTACAAAGAAGTCGCTGTGGGTTAATTGAAAAAAATCATAAGAATTGAAGGTGAACCAGACTCATCAGAGAACAATTTGTTGGAGACAAAGAAATGTCGTTATTGCTCTAAAAATAACACAAAGTTGCCTCAACTTAATGAAATACTATAAATAATATCAGAGAAGACATGTATTTCTATCTCCAGGACGGAAAACTTGTTTAGCAAAACGGTTTCGGGTAAGCTATGGATGGAGTTATGTGAAGATTCTTTGAACGATTTAGAAATGCTTCGAAATTATTCGGAAACAAACTTGAGCCACCGGCACACTTACAGACTTGCAGAGGTAACAAGCTGGAGAGGATGTGAGGTGGCCATACTATTGGTATCGCAGAATATAAGTATAGGCCCATCTAATTAGTTTTTCTTATACAAGCTACAGCGCCGCGTCCTAAACAAAGCGATCGTCGCTTTCATTTTGTTCAGTAAACCTGAACGCGTGGTCGCGCCGAAAAAGGACGCCTACCAGTTTTCCGAACAAATGAGTGACATTATTATGTACGTGACGATCGCGTATTCGCGCGACCGTTCGCTTCGGTTAGGTCGCGGACACACACACATCTTTTTAACGTTTTTGATATTTGATGATGACAAACGGCAAAACGCGTGTTATTTTTCTGTTGTATGTGAGTATATTTCTAACTCGATATTTAAAAACACTAAGTATAAAGTCGTCTTCGTAATTTTCATGACAATGATTGGATGGCGTCATGATGATGTATAAAAATACCCTTTTTACAAAAAAAACGTGGGGTCGGGGGACCCCCGGATGGAACGAAGTTAAAAATGAAAATCCAAGATGGCGGCTGCAAAAAATTCAAAATGACAAAAAATTAGAAAATTTTCGCAGCCGCCGTCTTGGATTTTCATTTTGACCTCACTATCGGTTTCAGCACCCTTGAAAACCATAAAAAAACCATCTCTCGCTCTCTGTCTCTTTCTATTATGTGTAGAAAAAGTCGCATGTAGGGGGCAAGCTTAGCATGTTAAATCTCCAGAAATATCTTTAGTTCAAAGACGTTTATATAAACTGTTTTTAAATATGTGGAATGAATTCCAGGATACTTAACTCTAAAGAGCGCGGTTTCGTTTCGCTACGAGATATATGTTACTACGAAATAGGTTCCGCTCCTGTAGCACGTAGCCTGGCGTAGCGTCGTAGCACTATTAGTGGTTAATGCATCCTTCAAGAAATTCGGTGGGAAATGTAAAACGAAGCAATTGATGCTGCGTGTTAATTAATTAATAATATTAATAACATGTTTAATTTTAAACTAGCTGCCCTTTCTTGCTTTGCACGGTTTTTACGACCTGAAAATATCGAGATTTCTGAACTGTACCTATGTTTGGATGGTGGAAACCTTGTCAAAATTCGTTGCGTATTTTTAAAGAACAATTCGGTCACACAGACACAACCATTTTATTTTATAACTAGCTGTGGTCCGGGACTTTTTTTATTTTATTTTATTTATTGGCCTATCTACAATTGTTACACTGTTTATCCTTAAAATACAAACAATATACAAGCATAGTGTACAATATGATGCGATAGACACAGCATGCAAAAACAAAATTATAACATCAATAATTTTGATGTTATAATTCAATATTATATCTTTATTTATCTTCATCTGCGATCCAGGATGAAAGTACCCTATGTCCTTCTCCAGGTCATGGTCTACCCATGTGCCAAGTTTCATTCAAAGCCGTTCTGCCGTTTTAGCGTGAAAGCATAACAAACAAACAAACCTACCTTCACATTTATAATTTTAGGTTTTTTGAATTTTTTGAGCTCCAGTTAGCCTGTAGCAACTTGGAGACCAGTCCTCGATGTAGATTGCTAGTTAGCAACATAACTGGCTAAATTATTATTATTTTTTTGGGATATTGGCGTATGGTTGTGTAGTCTTCCTCCGTAATATGGTTATCTATAATAAAGTTAGTGCCATTACTAGGAATCCAGGTGTCATGGTACGGTATACAATATCCAAAGTATTATTAATTCGAAATAATACGCCTCACCTCAATGCGGGGGCCATATAAGTGCTTTCGAAATGACCAATTAGGTACATTATGAATTCCCCTGACCGGCCCGCATCCTGTATTTGCCGAGTTATCGGCTATTGTAATTGAACCAGAACCAACTATGTAAGTTAACATTTAGGTAAGTGTGAGTTTACACATTCATATAACCCGTAACCTTTGAACCTATTATTCCAGTTGGATTTCAAAATTGACTGTCATTGATGGAAGTAGTTATGTAGTTTCCTCAATACATGCCATACAAAATCAGCCTATAATGTTCACACTGCTGGGACACAGCAGTTCTCTTTATCCCTCTGCGAGAGGGAGCGGGCCATACCTAGTCCAGCACGCGGCCAAGTGCGGGTTGGTGGATGCCACATGTCTTCAAAGTTTTGGTTCTATGACATGCCGGTTCCTCATGATATTTTCCTTTAACGTTTTGAGAGCAGCGGTGATGAAATAATTTACGTAAAGTGAAGTGCCTGCTTGGGGTCGAATCCGCCCACTCGTAAGTCGCGGCAACGATCAATCAATTAATAATAATTAATTATCGGTATGGCACCATTTTCAAACATAGCGGCTTGAACTGCTCCACTACTCCATCATTGTGACATATCGTTGAAGGAAAACATCGTGAGGAAACCCGGATTTATAAAAGTCTGAAATCGACAACCCTCCTTAAGCAAGCATGGTGAGCAATGCTTGTGCCTTCTCTATGAGAATTGGTCTTTGTCCTGCATACATAAGTTTTGTATATTGACATTAGTATTGTATATTGACATCTGAGGGGCAATTCTCGTAATTTTAAGAACGTTTACAGTCTGATCTCAGTCTCAATCTGTCAAAAATACCTCTAATTTCCCTACATTTTTGATAAGTTTTTGATATTGATTGTCGCTGAGATGAGATTGCGACTAGATTTTGAACGTTTTTAATTACGGGAATTGGCCTTCTGTATTACCTATATATTGACATTAATATTGTATATTGACATAGTCTTATTATTGGTTTTTAGTCTATGTGTATATATGCAAGGTATTGACATTTTGTTTTTCGTCTTGAATTGACATTGATTTCCATTGCTATTTATTATTAATTAATTTGACGTTATAATAAATTTGTTTAGAATTATAATAATAACAATTAATACATAATGAATTAATAAAAATAATAAAATTATATCCTAACTTAACTAAAACTATTCACAAACTAAAATATAGCATCGAAAAATTCATCCGCATCGCTGTCGCCTGGTAATGTACCCAATGTATTGATGTGTATTATGAAATGTGTCATTCCTTATTATTGTTTTGTTATTGTCCACAATCCAGGCTTGTTTTTATTATAGAGACTTGGCTTTTTTGATTACTTAATCACAAACATTTGTACGCCCTCTGGCATAACATGGCGCACTCGTTATTATCTTTATATACCATTATTATTGTACCTATGTTCAACAAAAGAATAAATGACTTATGACTTATGCAGTGGGACAAAAAAAGGCTGGTGTTGTAGTAGTAGCAGACTGTAGTCGTAGTCAATCGACTATCAGTCGTGAAAAATAGGTTTGTGCGGAGGTATGGTCAGTATGGATAGAGCCTTTTCCCAACTATGTTGGGGTCGGCTTCCAATCCAACCGATTGCAGCTGAATACCAGTATTTTACATGGGACGACTACTTATCTGACCTCCACAACGCAGTTGGCCACTTGCCTTGGTAAGACTGTTTGTCATACTTTCGGGCTTTTCGGCTAACGACCCGTAACGACTGGCAAACATTCACCAATGATAGCCGGCACCAAGTGCTTAACATGCTTACTAGCATACTTGTAACGCGTAAAGAAATATAAACCAAAGTCAATCAAAAAACTCAACCATTATCGAACTAACACATTTTGATTTGATTATCCACGCGTCAAACTCCACTTTCACGTAGTAATGTCATTAATCACGGGCGTCGCATCCTGCTAATTCAAAGACGGTAATATAACAGTGCACTCGATTGGCTAATGACGTCCCAAAGTGAAGATTACTGCATGGTTTTACTAACGAAAGCTAAAACTGCATGTTTTTATTAAACAAGCACTTTGTTAATGACTGAACTACACCTAATAACAGTGGAAATTATTAGAAACTTTTAGCATTAAATTCTGGGAATACAGTGTCTAATTTAAGCTACATTATTGTCGAGAGTCCAAGCTATCATTGTTTAAATCACAACAGGGAAATGTTTATAGAAAGTTTCGACTGTTATATCTCGTTAAAATATGGATGTTTGTTACCAAAAGTTCGTTTATACTTTCCTTTTTTGTGACAGAGATTACTGAAGGCTGTAGGTAGGTACCAGCTTCACGTTTCGTCTGACAATGCTTGCTCCCCAAGGGGCCTTTCGACCGGGAAAAATGCAAGCTATCCAGCCGATCTACCGCCGGAGCTCCCATCAATATCTGTGCTGCGTCAATATTATCCTATAAATAAACTAAAACGGAACAAAAACGTTCCATTGTAATCACCGAAATATTTTAATTTAAATGTTCCATAAATATGAATCAACACGTGTCGTTAACACATGCGATGATATAATTAATAACCATGCAGTATGCATCGCTAATTGAAATCTTCCTATGAATTAAATGCGTTATAATAAACATTATGATGATACGAATTTAATTTCGCATTTACCGTGCATAGTGATAATATAATTAAGGCTGGTTTTGGCCCATTGTAGGACAAATAAAGGCCTCTTCTACATTATATAAAAAAGGAACGAAGATTGATTACCAATCTTGGTTACTACCTGCTTACCCTGCACCATCTTCACCACAGTCAGAACCACTGGAAAATGATGGTGTGGATTATTATACCACTGGGATAAGTCACGTTGGCATATACCTACCCTGTTGAAAACCCGCAAGCTAGTGTTGTACTTAATTACCGTGTAGGAGCCGCTACGAATATCTTGAGTAGTGTTGCGTAGAGGAAGTCATTTATTTGAATTAATATAATTTATTTTGCGTTTGCCCGCTGTACCTTCATTTTACCAAGATTAGGGGAAAACCAGGCGAAATTCATTTGTTTTTATTCTGGTTGCTACGCACTGTGCTTACGCCTACGCCGTAGGCCGCGTAGCAACATTAATGAAGTCAAAACAAACTATGTAGAAAGATGAATAAGATTAGCGCTTTGAAAGTTCCCTTTATGACCGAGAATATTAATCGTAAATATTTGGTTAAATATTCATGTTTCATCATAATAATCTCAGATTAGTCTTTATTAATTTCTTAGTAGCGGTAATGTTTTGTTGAATATCTTGCGGCATACATTTCTAGGAAATAATTGTGGTTTGTAGCGTTTAGAGGATGTACACTAGTGACGTCATTAAGGACCTCATAAGAGTTAGAGCCTACGTAGGGGCAGCGGGCGATTGAGAGATGGACGTAACCTGTAACCTCAGCATGAATAATATCTGGCAAAATTGTATATTGCCCACATGTCATTTTCTACTGGTTCTGTAATATGCATAATCCTATAATGTTGAGAGGGAGTGGGCCGTCATCACGCACGCATCACACCACACGGGCCCAGTGCGGATTTGTAGATGTCACATGTCATGTCTTCGAATTTTTGGTTTCTAGGACATGCCGGTTTCCTCACGATGTTTTCCTTCACCGTTTTGAGAGCAGCCGCTCTGTAATATGCATATGTATAACTTTTTGCGAATAAACGAGATTAAATATCAAGGTTAAATTAGCGATCTTTGTATGAATACTTCTGTGACGAGTTTTACGTAAATTAGTCTATAATGTTTGAGCTATAACAAAGCGGATATTAATTATAGGGTCAACAAAAAAAGAGAGATTTAATAAGTTTAGTCTTTTGTCACTAACCTTACTAAATCGAAACCGCATTAGATAATCCATGCTGGCACCTGAATACCGTCTTAAATAACTTTTTAATTTTACTACCCGTAATTTGTCATGCCAACCTCAAGCTGTCATGAACCATCAAGGGGTCAGCAGTCAATGAGGAAGTGGAAATTTATTTTTATAAAATATTATCCGTAACACCCATAGATATAGGATAGAAGGAGATATGCCCTGAGGTTGAAAATGTATCAGAACTCCATGTCGTTAAGACGATCCGTTAAGTGATTGACTAAATCGGAAAGTTATCGATTCTCCCATTTATTATTGAACTAAAAAACTTGGGGTTCTGAAAATAAAATAAATAATAATAATAAAATAAAGCAGAAAACAAAAATTGTAAATATTTTTTTTTTTACATTATATTACATCTTCTCAAGGGTCTTCTAACCGGATTTAAACGTCATATTTTTAGGTCTTCCAATTGGGTTAAAACGGTTGACAAATTGTAAAATTAACTATATATTCGTTGGGTAATCGATATTGTTGTCGATAGCCTTTATATAGATAGACGTTAGTGGATCTGCACAGCCACATCACTAGCTGGCCGCAACCAGCAGCGGCCGTACCATGCGATGCACCGCATAAATAAAGTACCGTTTGTGTGATTTTTACATTGCTTGTCTAGTCACTTAGTGACATAATTGGGCAGTGGTTAAGGAGCAATGTATTTACTGCGAAAATACTTAGTCGTTGCGATATTTGAAAACAAAATTAACGTAGTAAAAGTAAGAAATATTTTACAATTTGTTGTTTTTCATTATTTTAAAGACAAATATAGTAAAGTACTTATATTTATATATGGTAAGTGAGTCCATGATTTAGATAAAGTTTTGGTTTTGGCTTCGGTTTTTAGATGAAACCACTGAACAACACGGCATTCTTATATTTTATCACGATCACGGTCGAAAGTGCACTAGTTCGCGGAGACGACCATTAGCCTAGTGCATGGTCACGCCTCCTTGCCACTTCTCCTGTTTTTTACATTTCTATGGTAACACTTCATTAGCCTTTCACAAACAAAACCTTCATCGTTTCAAAATAACGGCTGATGACTATTGTCCCTTCCACGATAACATCGTACAAAATCTCGACCACCTCCTCAGGGATTGCCCCAGATTCACCATGGATCGCATGCAATATGAGGCAATCTCTGAGAGATTTGGTATCACGTTATATGACATCGGGATGCTAACGCGAAAGGAGGAAGTTTTGAACGCTTATATCAAATATGTTACTAAAATTCAGAACCAACTCTAGAACTTCAACGGCACATAAAAATATATTTATTTATTCATTCTAACTATAGTATACATATTTTCACTTAATACAATTTCACTATCGCGAGTAATAAGTACAAAAAGACTGTTGAAAATTTAAAAAACATGCTAGTAAAGTATAATCATAAACCAAAAGAAACAACAAGAAAACGGATCGAACAACTATTAAAAAAAAGCACCTCATTAGCCGAATCCGATTTTAATCATTTATGTATAGTCTATGTATAAATGATTAAAATCGGACTCGGGTCGAATTTGGTATTTTTAAGTTACAGATCTCATTGTTTTGTAAACCTTCCCCTGTCTGTAGTGTAATACTAACATAGTGTTAAGACCTTTGTAAGTAAAAAAATATTAAGTACAGATGCACTAAAACTAGTGTTTAAGTTGTGTATGTAAGTACTAAGAAATTTATGTTCTGAAATAAATAAATTATGATGATTAAAATTACTTTCTTTTTAATACTTCTGATGTTGGCTGTAGGTAGACACTTTTTCAGTTACAATAAAATAGTAATATTATCATAGGCAGACGTGGGTAAAACCACATTATTATCTTTTATGTTTAGTCATACACAACATTATAAGACCCTTGCTTAATTATTAATATCCTGTATGAATAGTTAAGCAAGGGTCAACTTGCGGCTATGTCTACCAGGCTTACACGAAATGACAGGACGTGTAACATTGCGAGCTTCCGCAATTATCGAGAATAGACACACTTTTACTACATCCTGTGATCGGTAAAGGTCGCATCCTTTTCATCTAAAATAGACGACGCTTAATTCCAGGAACTCGGAATTCTGACTCTTTTTGGTAAATATCATTTTGCCTGGATCTTAGTTAATTTATCTTGCCTTTTCACGACGAGTAGGCACTATTTATACTTACAGATATTTAAAACTAGAGCACCATTTGTATGAGTGTAACTAGAATAGAGTTTGTAAGTATGTTGTTATCATTTGGTTTTAATAGGTTTTATATTTAATTTATCTTTTTGATAGATTCTTTTATGTTTTGTAAATGTGAGGACTTTGTAGACTTTAGATCTGTAGACCGTTTTTTTTATTTGATTAAATACCTAGTACTTCTTGACAGACCTACGCTGCCCATACCTACTGTAATTTGAACACATTGTAAAAGCCAAATATTTGAAAAGAGTAACGGTGGAGATTTTTGCCGGCTCTTCTCCATAGGAAACGACAAACACTGAATAAGTGAGAAGACTAAAAAGGGTAGAACCTTTTGAGTTCGTTTAGTCATAGAGTATAGCAACTAAAAAGGAATTAGTGCAGTGTAAGTGAACTTAAACTGTAGTGCAAGTGCTAAATCTTATAAAGAACACTTGAAACCAGTGTCTTCCCCATAACTTATAGTGTTATTGTGACGCTATTGGACGATTTCTTAATATATAGTTACTTAGCAGTATATGCTAAATTTAAATTACTTATTAGCTAGTTTGTAATGTAAATAAAGTATCACTAATTGTGGTACTTTACAAAAGGAAAAAAAAAAGATTTTATGTATCGACCAAATTTAATCGGAACCCGAATGTAAAAAAAAACCGGTCAAGTGCGTGTCGGGCCACGCGCAGTATAGGGTTCTGTAGTTTTTATATCAGCCAAGTGCGGGTCGTATTCGCTGACTGATAGTTTCGTACCATGCTCTAACTAAAAACCAAACATGACTACCTACCTAATTTGACTTCCTATACAAAGCCTCATCTGATCCGACAAATTTGCACGGAAAGGTTTAATTTTTTTTTTTGAGATTTGGATAAGACTTGTTTGGTCGACTATTACTCGTAAACTTGTAAAGCCCACTTAAGAGTAATAGTTTTCCTTTAAACTTCGTTATATATGGGTACTACTGCCGTGACATTTGAATTTCTAACTACAACCGTTTAGTTGGTAGAGGGGGGGGGGGACTTGACTCTAACGAAAATTGGTAATATAAAGCTTGATAAGTCACGAACGGTTTACTTAATCAAAAAACGGTCTTCACAAACCCCTAATATTTAAAAGACCTATCTAACGATATCCCATAATCCCACACTATGGGAAGGACGCAAAAAAAAATTATCATCCCCACTTTACATGTAGGGGAGGTAGGGTAGGGTGGTAGCCAATGAACCGCGTGTACAGTATGAACCATAGTACCTACCGGCCATACGCAACGTTGCCAGCTCGCGCAAAAAACGTGTCGAGACTCGCTTGCCACGTCGTGAAGTTTGGTCTAGTCGCCGCGCGCTTGTCGCGACATACGTACGCGTGAGCCGCGTCCTTGTGTTTACTCAAGCAAAAACGACGAAAAAAACGTGAGTTTCTTTTTGTAGTTACTTTAATAATCTAACTCTTATTTAACTATGTGTGAATTGTATGTGTAATGTAGGTCTTTAGGCATGTTTGAGACTATTTTTTGGAATTAATTCTCAACGTTTTTGGTATAAAACATAACCTAACATTTTTTGAGAGGAGATGGGTACGCTGTGAGCCATTTATCCTGGGTAAGCAATGAACCATGGTTCATTGTGTATCACATCTAAGTGCTTTGTATAATGCTATATAAATAGGTGGGGAGTGTTATTCCAGTCAACCTCTAAGTGTTAATGTGAGTATAATTAATTAATCACTATCTGTATTTGTCTATTTCAGCATGGGACGAAACACGGTAGGGAGGGAAGCTCGTAAAAAAGGGTATCACACCGGGGACGCTATACAAAGAGGTATAGAAAAACACTTGTCGGGACTAAGTATTCGAAAAGCAGCCAAAGACAGCAACCTTCCCTATCTATCTATAAAGTCTAAATCTATATCTATATATAAAGTACAAACTGTTTTTTCTTTTTTCTGTAGAGTTTATGCGTCACAAAACTTTTTAAAAGTTTAAAATTATTGTTAGAAATTAAGTTTTAAGACTGATTGTGTGGTTTTTATATAGCCCGAAACTTAATAAATATGGAAACTTATAAATGTTGTATTTATTTTCCATTTAAAACAAACAATTACCAGTTTTTATAATACCGTGATTCATTGTGTACCACCTGGTTCATTTAATACCACCCCCCCGGTTCATTGTGTACCCTTAGGAGTACGGTATGAACCATTTCTCTAGTTTTAAAAAAACCTGTATAAATTAGGCAATAGCAGATATTTCCCATTTTTTTAAACACAATTTGGCAGCTTATTAAATAACCTATCTTCTGAGATAAAAATATTTTCTTAGACTTTAAAAACGAGTGCGTTAGAGCTCTTCAAACTTTTGGTGGTTCAATGGCTACCACTCCACCCTACCCTAAATAATTGCTTTTTACAACTTTCAAATTACAACTTTCTAGTACCAATAGTTTTTGAGCTAAACCGCGGACAGACAGACAGACAGACGGACATGGCGACAACTATAAGGGTTCCTTGTTGACTACGGAACCCTAAAAAACGGGTTCTAAGTTATATAAGTGTGAATAGTCACTACTTTTTGTTCGAATTAAAGTCAATTGGAATAAATTCCGAAACAGTTGGGGAAAAGCCAGTTGAATAGTGAACAGTTTCGTGCCGAAACTCTCATGATCACAAAACAAAACGCTGCAACGAGACCTGCGAGGTAATTACTAGGACATACGTCGCCAAGTTATTTCCTGTTTTATTTTCAGCCAGCTTTGTCTGACGATACTAAAAATAAATTGCATCCAATGAAAACTCCCAATCACAATGGCATTGCCAGACGGAACGAGATTTAGCAGAAACAAGCACGTGGAGCACACTGTAGTACATACCGTACGGATAAAGCCACCTGTATACAGTAAAGTATGTAGGTAGTTATGATAAAAGTTGTGTGTGTTTACGTATAATACGAGTAAGTACCTTATATCGTTTTGTCATTATTTACTGTTTTAGATACGTAAGTAATTTAAAACTAGATTAATCATAATATTTTTGTGCATGCGGTAATGTAAGTAATTATTGCACTCATACACACTTTCACACGTTACCTTTAGTATAGACAGAACCTTTGTAAACAATCGTTGGTGAACCAATAAAAGTAAATTATTGCAGTTCATTGAATAAATTAATAAAGCTTTCCACAATAACGTAGTAAACGTCATAGTTCTGACCTACCTATTCATATTATGAATGGGTTGGTGGGTGGATACTACTGGATATTTAATAAAAATAAAAAAACCGGCCAAGTGCGAGTCGGACTCGCGCACCGAGGGTTCCGTACAATTTAAAATTATTAAAAATATTTATTATATATGATGTAACTAAAAATTTACGGTTTTCGCAATTTTTCCCTTATCTGTGCTATAAGACGTTGCTTCGTACCAAATTTCAAGATTCTGAGTTCACGGGAAGTACCCAGTAGGTTTTCAGTGATTTTTTTTTTTTTTTTCAATTTCAGTGTCGAAAATTTGCGGCATAAACGGCTGTATCTTTTGATTGCGTTGGCTTAGAAGTTTTATTTTTTCACAGCTTCAAGGGTCAGTAGACTTGAGTATTTGATATAAATTCCAGCTTGATACCTCCACGTGTTCCTGAGAAAAAGGGTCTTGACAGACAGACAGACGGACGGACGGATGGCCAACAAAGTGATCCTATAAGGGTTCCGTATTTTCCTTTCGAGGTACGTAACCCTAAAAACAACATTCATGATTGATAACAAGCTACCCTTCGGACAAACTTTAAATCTTCGAAGGATTAAAGTTGTCAGACGTAAAGCGAAGTGTTACAGAAAGTCAGTCTCAACTTTTTATACAATTCATAATGGTAAGTAAAAATAATAAGCAGGTTTCCTGTGTAACTTAAATACGTATTGCTTAAATAGCTTTCCAATTTCTTAGAAAAGTCACACCATTTCCCACTAACATTTTGCTTAGCGATAGAGCAAATATATCCAGGTAAGTGAGCTCGTTTTACTCGGCTATGGCGTATTCAAAAGGTCCATAATTTAGACTGGGAGGAGGTGGAGTATACGTACAGTTGGGCTTTAATCGCTTCAGCTGCGCTAGCCATTCTTAATGGAGTTTTAAATAACACGTTTACCGTGTCTCTGCGTGGGTTCTGTGAAACAACAAAGTAACGGAGCAAAGAATATTATGTGTCACGTGGTCATGTGAATTTTGTAGACACAAAGGCAACATTAATGTCGTGTAGTGTTACGAGAAAAAAAGTTAGTTATATAGTGCATTCGGTGGGCTCCGCGTCGGCGAATTGTAAGTTAACCGAAAGCCGAGGCTGGCAATAAGTAACTGGTGCTGAATCCCACGCTACCAGGATGTCAGAGAGAGCATGAAAGTTAAATTGACGCGGTCGGCATGAAAGCTCTTTGAAAAATCGGCGCACTCGTGCTTACACAGAGCATCAGCAATCAGGAATTCGGATACATACATATCTACCTTCATACCTGCTACAGTATCTATAGAGCACTGTAGTATTATGGGTGTCTGATTTCCGCAAAAGTAATCTCCTTGAAACTTTTTCTAAGAACTGTAAAGTTAGATAAAATAAATGTATTTCGGGAAACTTATGACATTTCTTAAATAAAATGTGGCAATAATCCGTGTGAGTACTTCATTGTCAATGTTTAATAGTAACATACTCGCGTACCTATATTATTCACAACTTTCTTCGGCTATATTTCATTTTCCGCATTACCCAAAGTTGTAGCTGTCAAATAATGGTAATGGTTTATATTAGTATTCATTTGTAATAGGGTTTTGACCCGGGACCTTATGAAATAGTAATGTTCTTCGTAAGTTCACAAATTCGAGTACTACGGATTTGTGGACAGGCCACGTCAAAATTGATTCAGTGCCCGATGATAACACACACATAAGCTCAGAAAATCTTGTTATTTAAGTCTGCAGGAGCATGTTTATCTCTTTAACAGACTAATGCAGACTGATTGGCATCGTTAGAATAGCTAGAATCAGTCGGGAGTCGGGATTCCTTTGCTGTTAAATATCTAACAGTTGCTATCGGATTTCAGAAACTCTTTTGTTTATGCTGTTCAAGTTTGGTCTGAATATGAATGTATCTATTCGTTTCTTCGTATTTACTAAGTTTCTGATGAATTGATAACGCAGTAGCATGTAAGATAAACATATTAAACGGAATGTAGTATACATAATTATCCTATAATATTCCCACTGCTGAGACAGGTCACACAGCTCTCCTCTCCGCGAGAGGGATGGGCCCAGTGAGGGTTGGTAGTACTTGGTAGATATCACATGTCTTAAATATTTTTGGTTCTAGGATATGCTGGTTTCCTCACGATATTTTCCTTCGCCGTTTTGAGAATGTTGATGGAATTATTTACACAAAGTAAAGCCCCTGCCAGGGTTCGAACCCACGACCTACAACTTGTAGGTAAGTCGATCCCGTACCCACTGGGCCACCACTGCTTTGCGCTGAATGTACCTAGTATAATAATAGATATTCTAAGTTTACTGTAGACAAAGTGATGGGCAACAGTTACAGCCATGCTACAACTAATCAGCGTCATATAGTTTGTTCTATCGTAAAACTAAAATGCTAGATGGAGTTTTTTAGCAGAATTTATTAAACTTTGATAAAAAGTGGTCGATATACCTTATCACAGTACTGACGGTGAAAAATTCTCGCTACTTTAGTTCGTATACCAAAGCTGTGGAGCGTGTCACCCCGGGAAACGTACTGAACAGCTCGCGTTGCGTTTATACCAAAACGACCTCGCTCCTTAATAATTTTTAGAACTTGTTAAAAATTAAAGTGGGTTCCGTTGCAGGTTTCAGTGGGTTTTATTGAGATTATTTGGAGATTTTTTGTTTATTTAGGTAGGTACTGTTAGCTGTACGCCTGTTTATAATATATCGCGTAAATATTAGTATTTTTAAACTTGTTTTTAAAATATATATTTTTATGTCATTAGTCATGATATACGCTTGTGAGTTAAAATTACCCCTACTGATTTTTCTTTTATTCTAAATTCATATTAGTGCTTATCTCACTATTGTATGCCATTATTCTATAATTACTAGAAAAGGTTGCATACTAAAACAATGCCAGGTTAAACCTCTACAGTACCCTGTCTCATGTTTTGGATGACTCATTCGTGTTTTTTTTTAATCATAATGAGCTCTTACAGCGTGTCTATAAAATTAGAAGAAGTTATCGAAGCTGCTCAACAATTAGTATCCATGTTTCAAATTCTAGATCTCAATAGATATGAACCCTGCTTACTGCACCATGTAACAAGCAACTTGAAGTTTAATTGGACATACTCGTAACTCTCAAGTTGCGCCGCAACACCCGGTTTTCAGCTTTTCGCTTCCAGTCTGTATCCGCCATATTCTTGAGAGAGTTGGCGTGTCCAGCTAGATGGAAGAGTTTGACAAACAGTGTTCTCTTCGTCAGATACCATCATCGTCATATAAAGAAAGAAAGAAAGAAAATACATTTATTTAGCACAGACTAAAAGACACACAATACATCAGATACATAGGTACATCAGATAGCAAATAATAAAGAAAAAATAATAGCATTATATAGTTATAAAACAAAAGGTATTCTCTGATCATACGTATTTTAGTGCGTTTTTAACTCGGGAACCACTTGTCAGACCAGCGGGGTAATTGCGTAACACACTAACAGCAATAGCTTTCATTTTGACAGTTTAGTAACATCCATTGCGTATTTACGTTGCTGAAAGACAAATTTTTCGAACTTATGAAGCAATGGATTAGCAATATCCTTCTAAATTATTCAGATTGAGATTTATTGGGTGTTACGTAGATTTCTTTCTCTGAGTAGTAAATATACTCTGAAGCCAATGCCGTGCTGCATACATCAATTAGCTCTCAAAACGCTGAAGGAAAACCTCGTGAGGAAACCGGCATGTCCTAGAACCAAAAATTCGAAGACATGTGACATCTACCAACCCGCACTGGGCGCGCGTGGTGGATTACGGCCTACCCCCTCTCACCGATAGTAGGCCTGCGTCCCAGCTGTGGGAACATTATAGGCTGATTATGTATGTGTTATGTATACATCAATTAACTTGTATGGAGGTGTTGAAACTAGCGCATATGGTCGCGTGACTTCCTAATTATTAAAACAATAGACGCGCGCAGTCGGGTTCCGCGCCCGGCGTAGGTACTCACCTCGGAGTGCCCAAAGCTTTTTTTCTTTTGGTTCTTTGGCAGACTTAGCCACTAAACTCTCACTCTAGTGTTTCTGAAAGTTAAAGTCCGTGTCCCGAAAGAAGTGAAACTAATTATTACTTTATGGTTAGCAACGTTCCTAGAACAACCCGCCTAGCTCAGACACCTTTTTCTATTTAAGATTGTGCATTTTATTAACCAGTGCCTGTACTATGGACGTTGAGATAAATCCTACTATCCTACTAATATGTATTAGAAACGCGAAAGTTTGTGAAGATGGACGAGTGTTACTCTTTCACGCAAACACTACTGAATGGATTTTGATGAAACTGTACAGTAATATAGCTTAAACATTAGAATACGACATAGGATACTTTTTATCCTAATTTTCCCAAGGGATCGACACTTATGAGGGTGAAACCGCGGGGCACTGCTAGCAAACAAATAAAAATGTATGATTCCGTCGCATGCCCGTAGCGCCGCGTCTGCAACACTTCTTCCGTGAGACACACTTTATGTTGGTCATTCCGGTTCTTTTTCAGATCTGTTCGTTGCTAATGTTTCTCTTAAAGAAATTAAGTAATAGCAGAGCTCGCTAAGCGACTTTGAAATTTGTGGTTTAAAAGTTTGACCCGGTTTTCAGTACCCACTTTAATTAGTATCGCTTTTAAAATTGTTGCCAAGTTGGAAGAATTCGTCTTGTACCAAAATCCCTTGGCGACTTCTTGTTCTGAAATCTGACTTGCTGATCTCGTAAAGCCGTAGGTAACTATAGCCTACAAATTGTTGGTCATCATATTTTATGTAGGCATTCAGTTCACAATGCAGACGTGTCACTCTACTATGCAACCGCATATTAGCAAATGTACGTAATATATAATATAATACGTAAATGTAAAGCAACGCCGGGGCAATTGCCTAACACACTATCATTAGCAATGACTTTCATTTTGACAGTTGAACAACATTCATTGCGTTATTTACGTTGTTGAGCAGACAAATTTTTCGAGCATATGAAGCAATGGATTAGCAATATCCTTCAAAATGATTCAAATTGTGATGTAAGGTGTATTACGCAATTAAGGTGCAGGTCAATCAATGGTAGTGAGATTACGGTGACCCGTTTCTTAGTAGTGCATTACTTGTAATTAGTATGTATGTGTTGTATATGGTTTCAAGATATCCATCAGCATTAAAAATCGCTTTGGGGGTTAAATCTGGTGTCTCACGTAGTCGGTGTACCTTTGTATGTTTTCAAACCAGCTTACTAGTATTAACCATAGTAAAAACGTTGTTCCGAGGTATTTTCTTCGTAATTCAGCCCTTTCCTCTCAAAGTTTGCTTGATAAGCATCTTGAAGAACAAACTTGAACAGTAGGTACCAAATTTTTTTATGTCCGTAGAGGTTGCTATCTGTTTTTAAGTTACTGCTTCTGTTGATAAACCTCGATATTTAATGTTTATTGTTCTTCCGTATTGCTTAAACATTTGAACTTACAACATGAATTATGTGATTGGTCCATAGCATAATCAGCCTATAATGTTCCCATTGCTGGGACACAGGCCTCCTCGCTGTGGGAGAACGGGCCGTAATCCACCTCGCGGGCCCAGTGCGGTTTGGTAGATAAGATATCGCGTGTCTTCGAATGTTTGCATGCCGACATGCCGGTTTCCTCACGAGCGATGTTTTCCTTCACCGTTTTGAGAGCAGTGGTGATAAAATAATTTATACCAAGTAAAGCGCCTGTCTAATTTATACAAACCCGGACAGTCCCTTTACTACGTGTAAATTACGGTCGCGACTTACTTACGAGTTGTAGGTCGTAGGTCCGTACCTACGGCCGTAAGTCTCGCCGTTATCACTGGGCCCCCTCTGCACGATAGGTCCATCACATTTAGCAATTATCGTAAAGTGAACAAAATGTAAATAGACCTTGAACGAATGAGTGATTTACTACAGTTGATGTAGTGCTCTTTTGCGAATGACAACTGACCAATGATTCATGGCGTTTGTCGTAACTGAAAATCGTGCGACACGATCCAGTACCACTTTTACAAAACTGTTAGTGCCATTCATATTTCTGTATTTCAGAGTTCTCTGTTGACAAAATATACAAAGACTGATTGATCTTTTTCCAAGTCTTCATAAAAACTTAACAAAAAACTGCCTTGCAATGTGTGTACGTCTTTTACCCGACTGTGCGACGCAAAGAAGGATAATGCCTTTATCAGTCAGTATAAATGTAAGTTAGTCCCATTGTGGCGCTAAGGTTGTAAATATATGTAGTAAGTTACCAAAATATGATCTCAAAAATTAAAACACCAGATTTAAAAAAAAAATAAGTTTATGAGTCTTATCTTTTAATAGTTTCAACAGTGATAAAGATTTCATTGACAAAAAATTGTTGCAAGTAACCTACTGAAAAATATCAGAGTCGTTCCCACACCATTATTGTGATTGGCTTAATTATTATTTTACTTTTTTTATTACTGTAACACGCTGACATTTTTATTTTTTTTTATTTATATTGTAATTCCAATGATCTGAATGTGATTTTTTTATTTGGAATTATTATAAACCTTTGCATGCCCATGTGACGGTAAAATATGGAGCACTTTATTTACAAAAAACACCTTTGTACCATACCCATGTTTGCAAAGAAATAAATGATTTGATTTGACCTCGTAACAAATATATAAATATTCAATGTAGGTACAGTTTGTACAGTGTGTATGTATAGATAGAAGATTGGTAAAAAATGTTTTGTTTTAAATTGACTTTTACCATCTTGTTATACCGTGTTTTTATGCAAATAAATATACTATTATTATTCAAGATTGTTACGGTCACTACTATATAATACATATGTATCTGCTAAGGATTGCAGTATTATTGCTACGACGTAGGTGACGCGAAGTTGTTACGTCATAAGTAAATACTCAACAAAGGCAAGCTTCATACAATTGTCCGATGCGATACAAAGGTAGGAACGGCAGCTAGGTCTTAGGTTATCTACTCATGGGGTTACGTGCTACGGCTACGCTACGCTCGCTAAAATTCGTAGCATCGTAGCAGATAACCGATCCGCTACGAGTCGAGTCATCAATTCTGAAACTTTGTAGTACTTTCATGAACTAGTATTTTGTGGTGTAAGCTGAGGCTCGCACGGGCGCGTTTTTCCCGCGGCCAATTTTTATTCGCGCACTGGATTTTGAATTCTGGGTGCTTGCGTCGAGAGTTGAAAATCCAACAGTCTTTTTTTGACACACTGGGATGCGCTCTGTGGATTCTCAATGCTCGGCTCAATACCGAGAAAACCGGTTGATAATCCAGTGCGAGATAAAATTCTGCCGCGGTATTTTCACGTCCGTGCAACGTGGGCTAGTTCCGCAGATCCACAGAGTTAACTTTGTTAGTAAATAGTAAAAGAAAACAACCAGCTATTATGGACAAAATTTATTTAATAAGTCTTACTTGTGGTTTAAAGTACTATTTACAAGTCGTAACATCAATTGTAATACTTATTTATAATAAACAATGAATTACCCATTGCTGTAATGTAAATCTAAAGTCACGTTTCCACTTCGTCAGGTATTGCGTTCAATTTCAACTGCATACACGGTTAAACGTGTAATTCGTTAAACTGTAATTAAACAAACTTGTCGATGTGTGTAAACTAACGCTCAATACTCGAGAAAATGGAAACGCCCTTGGAAATTAATTCAACTGATCAAATATCCATATGGCATATATTTATATGTTCACTTAAGTACTTCAAATATCATTTATTTATTGTAAATTACAATATAATTGTAAAAAAGTACCTATTTACAAATATCGATGGTCACTTTTAATTTCATCTTAACTTAAAATAATAACATTGTGTGTTGCGTTTTTTTTATTAACAGGCAAAAGTATATAGGCAGTGTTCATAATTTGCTAATAATTTGTGTGAATATAGTTATTGAGCATTCAGCCGCAAACCTTACGTGTATAATACAACAAAATACCAATTAGTTTATAACGGCAGCATTCTAAACTACGGTCAGACGAAGTGTGAACACGACCGAGTCGGCACGACATAATGCTCGCAAACTGCAATAAAATATAAACGAGCAACCTTTGTTACATCTTTTAGACAATAAACAGGACAAAGTGAGTCGGAATATCAATTTTTCATTTCCATGAATTGCAGTCATTTCGCGCGCGTACCGGTGCGTGTCAAAAGACTTCCATTCATTCGCAGTATGTATTTATTGAGATCGGAAGGCTTTACATAAATCTGTATATTATGTACATATGCGCCGATGAGTACACACATTACGGGCAGCAATAGTCTCTTCTTTCATTTGTCTGGCCAGTGCAATCAGTTTCACATACGCATTTCAACTACATATTTTCATCAACCATACAACACTTTTTCAAAGTAAAAAGTATCAATATATTTATGAAAAGTTTGAAGTTATTAAAATGAGATTTGAACCTTCCATGTCCCTATGCTAATAGACGTACATAATTGACGAGTGATAAATGTCACAATTACTTAATTAATAGCCGTCTTTAAATCGACCATTGAACACGTACACAAAACATTGAATTAATTAATAAATTAAAATTAAAATTCCTGCCATTATGTCAATTTGAAAATTATCATAAATTCAATACAAAAATGAAATAATACTCTAAATTCTACAACTCATAATTTAATATGAAAAACAAAATTCAAGATACTTTAAGGTGGGAATTTCGTAATTTTAGTCTAAATGAGTTTATCATCACAACACAATGGATGGTATGGGTGCGTCTGTACTTTAATAAGGAAGAAAAATAATAGTGTTGAGTACCTAACATTACATCAGCAGTGATGCTATTAGTACGTACCTAATTACGAAAGATTTAATTGAACAGCAGATTTGTTTGTAATATTAATATACATAATAATTTATAAATCATTGAAATAAACGAAACTCAAAATCTCGTGTTTCTTATTTAAGTAGTCGTTCATTATAATGGTATAAGTAGTTAGATTGGCACTAAAACATAGCTAGCAAATACTTGTAGAACCGTTCAAATTCATTAACTTCCGTAGTTTTAAGTCTAAAATAAGCTGGCTTTAAAAAGCGATGTGTTCTGTAGATTTTAGCGTAAAATAAATATGTCAGTTGTATTGCATACGATCTATATATAGATATTCTGCTGAATAGTTAAAAATATTAGTCTCGTATGTCGCAGGCACCTTACATAGACCGTCTTTGTCTAAAGTCTAGAGATGCTTAACTACATAAGAACTACACTATGAACTAAAAAAATTAACTTAATGCTTCCGGCTAGATATCTTGTAGGTAAAATATTTAAATAAGATGCCTATGTTATATTACAGTGCTTGTCAGCTTTTAACGTGTATAGCAGCACTTGATAAATTCGTGGAGTTAGCACATAAGTAATCTAATAACATTTTCTCTTCATAATTCACCATAACCATATAGGAATAGTTTAGGCAGTGGTTGTATTTATATGCATGTCATACTCGTATTTTACTGCGAACGAATATAAACTTGTTTTAAAATATTTATAAGGGACTTAAATCGAGTCCTTTGCACTCATATGTCACAAACCGTATTTTTGAAAATATCTTTATAAGCTTTAACTAACTCAATATGAAATATACGTTTCTAATGTGGGTATAAATATTTGAACACACAGCATTAAAATTCATGTCCTATTATGTATACGTGGAAATAGGTAATACATTAAAGGACCCGAACACGCCGCGTACCTACGACTACATGAAATAGTACACAGACATGTCCCCGATACTAGTATGACAGTCTTTTGTCGAAGGCTATAGCCACGGAAGTTGGGTAAGCAGGGGTTGTCTGGCAAAGAGGAGTTTGGCTTCGGGGTCCTCAACCCCAGACAACCCGAAGACACTTAGAAAACATACACTGTGGTGTACAATCTGAACTACCCTGACTACGCCCCTGGCTACAGCCACGCTGTTCTCTCGTACATCTAGATCGTAACACTTAATAGATTTTAAGCCCTCATACAAAATCTAAGAACTCATCACTATTAGAAAATAATAATATCAAGAGTATCTTTCGAAAATCCATCCAGTCAAATATAAACATTGACATAACACGAGTGTATATTTACAATTATCCAATATTTACCTTATAGTATTATTTGTGAAACCAATAACATCATTCTCATAATAAATCTTATTCTATTAAAGATCTGAACTCCTCAATATTCCAATAAACAATGCATTGTGATGAATGTTGACTTCCTCCCTAACATATTATGTATAGAGTTTATGAGACTAGAAATTACCAAAGGACACGACATGAGATAAAATTATTATATTTAAGCAATTCAAGCCATTTAACTCGTGTAAATGGCTTGAAAAGTTAAAATACACTGATTAGTTCAGCGAGCTTCGACATTCCGGCACCCTCGTTCTATATACAGGCGGAGATGGAAAAGTTAATTATTTTTCTACAAACACCATTTTAATATGGAATAAAACGTAATTACGGTCGTTACTAAACAATGTTCTCGGGGAGTCGTAATCTTCCTCCATCAGTGCAATTCATACGAAAATTTCTGCCATTACCAGATCAGCCGCGTTACACGGATTTGAGACTTCGACAAATTATTAGGGCTCAGAATATTGCTTGAAGATTTAACTGTGTACATATTTTCTTGTCCAATAATGAGTTCTCGTAAAATTTGGCTTGGAAAATATTAATACTGCGGATTTATGAACTGATTTTGTTATTATTTGACTCCAATAAAGCTACATGTATAACATAAACGTTTTTTCTTTTGTCTTGTGTATTTTTTTACTCATTGTAGAAATTGAAATAAACGACCGACCTATTGATTAAATCTGGATGCGAATATTCTGGACCGAATGAGTGAATGACCGGATCTCTGTCGTGCCAAATGGAGGCTCCATTACTTCAGTGCTCGTAAACTCTACGAACGCTCATACACATACATCCTAGCATCACAACACTATTCTACACTTCGATGATTTATTTACATCACTCGCACCATACTTGCATTAAGTCAATTATAAACCACATTTACAAAATATGAGCTATGGAGATCACAAGTCATTCGTTATCGTACGAAACCTTCGTTTCGAAATTTATATGAAGGACGAAAGTAAAAGAGTATTTACTTATAAGAAAAACAAGAGCTTACTTACTTAATACATTCTATCGCTTTTGTACCAGTTCTTCACGACAGATAGGTATTTTAATTTAAGAACTAAGCGATTTATGGCAACTTCCTTATCGTAAATACCTTTGTATTTTAAACAGTACCTCTTGATGTAGCTAATCATAATAAAAATATTGATACAAGAATAGTCAATCCAGATTTTATCTCATTATTTATTGTTTGAGAGAATAACTGGATCCAACCATATTGGGGTTTTATTTCATTTCCGATTCCAATATAGGTAAGTTTACCTATACGGTGCCCCTAAAGTAAGCATGACTTGGATTAAATCTAAAGATTCATCTTTTAGTGATTAATATGAAATTCAGTTCCCAAAATGAAAACAAAATTTGCTAATTAAATCACCTGTTAAATACGCAATTTGGTTTCCGTTTTACGAGTTAATTGTAACACTTCAAGTTCCACGGCACTCGCGAAGTTTGTAAGTCCGTCACCACCGACTTATTTCTAGTTCAATTTTCCTTCCCTGTATAAAAATATTTTACTCGACTTATCACATAAAATGTATTGTTCTCACGCACTAACTACACATAACTTGTTATGAAAAGCAACAGCTGCGCAAAATTCAGGTGTATCCCACCAACTTCACTTACAATACGAGTTTCGCGCAGTTACAGTCGTTGAACTGACTGGCAATGTGTGTTCATGTTAGGCCTTCAGATAGGGGTAACAAGTGGAACTCAGGGGCGGACTCGGGGGCGCGTCGCGTCACGAGCGCGGCCGAGCGCAGCCGAGCGTCACCCGTCTTACAGCCGAGTTCATACGATGATCTCGCGGATGACGCGACGAGCGCGCGAGTTGGGCGTGGAGTAGCCCGACTCCAGCGACTCGTCGTAGCCCAGCGACATGTGCAGCGGCTTCTCCTCGGCGCCGCCCTCCTCCGCGCGCATGCCGTACTCCGGCAGCCCGCTCACCTCATGGTACGGCGATTCTGATGAAAGACAACATGCTGTACCTACTGGTTGTCATCCTTCTCCTTAAATAACTACAACCACCTTGGTTAGTTCACAAAGCTCTGACGATCGCCACGCCATAGCAAAATAAATATCTAAGTTCTAAGAGAGAGAAAGACGTTAGTAGTGGGTACCTAGACTTTGTCCTCGGCAGAAAGGCTAGCTTTTAAATATATAAAGTAAAATATAAATATTTTTTGGCAGTTTTTTACCAGAAGCTACGGTGTTTTGCAGAACTGTGGGCGTAAGGTCATTACCGAGCGGCTACGCGCCACGAAAATTTATCGTAGTAATTTATGAACAACTTTTCGTAGCGCAAGAAAAACTCGTTGTGAGAACAAAGTGTTTCTATTATTAATCGGTGGTGAAGGGATAAAACACTTACCGATGTGTTGATCCATCCGTTTCTTGGGCTTGTGCACGGAGGCGTAGGGGTCGGAGCAGTACTCCTGTCGCGAGGGGTTCTGTGCGGCGCGCATGTCGTAGTCGTTGGGTGCGGGCGGCTGGCTGGCGTGCGGCAGGTGCGAGTAATGCGCGTAGTCGTCGATGTTGCGGTAGCCCGCATGCGAGATAGGATCGTAGTCGTAGTTGCTCTGACGATCAAGCACCTGGTGAGCTGGCAACGTCGCAGCATTATTAGCTGCTGCCATCTTCATCTGCCACAACGAGTCCTGAGAGTTCACGCTGCCCCCGTTGTTACTGTTTGTGTAGCTGTTCTCTATGAAGCCCATGTTTACCCCTGCGGACAATTTCCTAGTTTAATATCGGACAGTGGGGTTTTGGGAGGATCAAACGCGACATGCAAAGCGTGCTGTCCAGATATAGGTTGTTTTTACCTTCTATGGTGACTGTAGTTAGTCCTTAGTGAATGCATAATGAGAAAAATAAATCAACATAATAGAGTGGAAATCAAAATAAAATTATATATGTCGTGTTCAACACAACTACGAAGAAACGTAAAAGTACACATTGATAAGATGTTTTGATGAAAAAAATGTGACAGTGTGGACACAAAGATCTAAGTTAAAATTATACTTACAATCAGAATTAGGCATAGTTTGTCCGGGATGAGGCTGAGTGTGCGGTGGTACATGATAGGAGTAGCCTCCTTGTGTCGCGTATACCGCAGTCTTTGAGTCATCCATGGACAACGCCATGTCCATCGAATGTTCGAGAGCTTTGTTCTCCATTCCCGAGCTAGGATAATACGGCGGTGGGGCTTGGTTCTGTGGTGTCACTTTAGCTGGCCTCATCGAGTCCATTTCATAGTCTTTGGATCTATCTTTCTTGTTGGGCCTGCGTCTGCACTGGTAGATTAGTAACAACAGTCCCACGAACAGAAGGACCACAACAGTAGTGACGAATATTCCTACAATGGCGGCCGTGGTTCTAGCAGACGTTTCCTTGATGTACGACGTTCCAACTGTTAAGAGAAACACATAATAACCACATGTTTTACATCTATTCATAATTAATCAAAGTTAATCTACGAGGATTTCTGTATCCCAGTTTGTTAGATTTAGCGCTTTTAAGGTTGCTATTTCCCGAAATAATTTACTTGGGCGAAAAGATTAAAGGCACTTTAGTCGGTCTTTCCCTGTTATTAATGCTTTCATAGAAACGTTTATTACATCATAATGTTCATTCATTTACCCGGATACAAGTTAATAAAATTGGCCGTCGTCGGAAGGACGTCAGATTTAAAGAGAACAGCTAATAATAAATCAGCTTGAGTGGAATTTCACAAACGAAACACCTAAAATGTTGTTATTGTTTTTCATTTAATAAATATGTTTGTCTTTGATTTTTAACTGCCAATCCCCATAGGAACTCAATAAATATTTAAGTTACGTAGTCTACAAGTAATTACTCACTCTCTGCTTCCGTGTAGTCGCTGCAAACATCTTGATTGACTTGCAAGCAAAGCTTGAGTCGTATGCGGGGGTTAAAGTCGTCCAGGGGAGGGTCAGTGACGTGTCGGGTGGTCGTACGGGTTGTCTTACTGGGCAGCTCGACTGTGGCCTCCTGCACTGTGGCTACCGCGCCCGAGAGGCGGAGCGTCACCGTATCCACTACCTGTTACGCAAGAAATTATATTAACCTTTGTTCGGAGTGAGGTAAAACGTAATACTTCTTTTTGTGTGGCTTTCTAAATCTACTTGGAAAAATACGGACGACAAGCTGTAGACACAATTTTGTTCAACGCGTACGCTATTTATCATTATTTCCTAACAATATATTTTATTCTGGATGCTGAATTTATTTTAGAAACAATTTATACCAGTGCTTTGAACATCCGCAAATATAACAGCATTTGTATAGCATCGGAAAATGTTCACTATTAAACATGGGCTTCATCCGCATTCAGCCAAAACCCACAGTTTGGTGAATATCGCCAAAATCGTTACGCTTGGCAGTCGCACAAATATAATCGTTTTAAACTTAGTTGTCCCCAAACATAACACACAGTTTAAACTTCAATGTAGTTCGTATTTTCATTCACATTCTGCTGTCGGAGTAATTATTTCTTGGACAGAATGTCTGGCATGTTGTATCCGACCCGCTCGAATCTAATGGGAAGCGCATTCCTAGAAAGTATATTTCGTTGCAAGATAGACTATCATTTATTAATGAAGATGAATATTTTTTGACGCCGGTTCTCAAAATACCATAGAAAAATGCGATTATTAATTTTATTGGAATCAGGAAGTAGGTACTATTCTCTAATATCAGCTCTATGTAGACTTTCATAGAAGGGTTTTTATATTAAATAAGTAAATCTAACTACGTATACAAGGTTCCTATTTTATCTTTCCTGTGGGTATGTTATTTTAACTATCAGAAACATACATAAGTTACACTTTAATATTTTAAGCACCTACTTCCAAGAAGTTATTCATTATTAAAGGGTTCGTGGTATTTCAATTACATACACTACTTACCTACTGCCTACGTCTCTACACGTATTATTCTCTAAGGTTAGGTTTATAATATTCATTAAATGTAGGAAGGTAGAGTCACGGGCATAAATACCTCTCATTTACGCAACGTTCAAAAGCGATTTTCTCATGAAATAACGATTTCAACTTTGAGGAAAGACCTACGTATTTCATAATAGTGCGGTTTCGAGAAAAGTCTGTTCGTAACCACTATGATTTTTTTACACAACTATTTTTATCAATACTTTAAGAGAAAATCGCTTTTCAATCTTGCGTATGTGTACGATATTTATGCTCGTGACTGTACATAAGTGCGGAGTAATTTTAGCTCTTTACAGATTCGATGATTACTTATGATTTTATTTAAATTTTAATTGGATCAGTCAGTAACCCGACAGGATATACAAAGTGTGCCAATTATTGGATCATACTTGCTAAGTACAGACGCCAGCACATCAAGCTACAACAATCTGTCAAATTTCTTTAATAGATTTTCAACTTTATCGCCAAAGCATTAAGGTTCAAGGTTGAATGGGAAAATTTGACAGTTTCGGGTAGCTTGACCTGCTGGCGTCTGTACATTGCTACTTCGCGCGTAATATTTTTTCCAACTTCTTACAAAACAATAACTTGTTACAGTGTGATTAGAAAACCCCTACTTATTTATATATTTCTCGACCAACATATACCGAAAGCGCTTGATATTAAAATGCAAATTAAACAAGGTACATTACACCTGAAGCTTACACGTAAAGCGTAACACGTGCGCTAACATCAAAGAACTGTGAGGGTGTCGTGTGCAGTAGCATTAAATATTTACATAATATGAAAGAAAATAGGTAGTTAATAAGTGTTATTACCTGCCATCCTGCAGTACCTCCCATGGAAGCCAGACCCTCGACAACCCCCACCAGCGACAGGCAGGTCGGGGTGACGGTGAACGCTATCGCCTGCGAGCTCGGGTCGTACGTCACCTGCTCCGGAGGATTTATTTTGTCCACCTTCGTTGTCACCGTAATCTCATTCGAGTAATTACTCTGCCCCTTAGTGTTGACCGCTTTCACCTGCAGTTGAAAATTCAATTTAGAACTTCGAATAGGCGAAAGACACATTTGTGAGCATTCTAAAGCGTGTCGGAAACCATAGCGACGGCACAAAACGTAAAGAGAACTTTGTAAACTTAAATAAACTAACGGCACGCGCCGAATGATTTACCTTGAAAACAAATGTGAGTTGCTGTCGGTAGCGATAACAATGAAAAACAAAAATGTAAGTTAATACCTCATTTGGGATAAATCCTAACTGAAATTACAATTCCTACAATGACTTGGGGCTACATTGTATCTGAAACCAAAGTTGGCCTAATTTTCCTATCCTTTAGCCGATCGACGCCGACTTCGTCCGAGTATTCTGTGGCGAAGCGATTGTTTTGCCGAACTTCGGTTGAATTGCACGCACTTCGATAAGAGTGACGCTAACAGGTTTATAAGTTCACTAGCGGGCATCTCACGGACTCGCCGCCATTACTATTTTATTTGTATCTAAGTATAGTTAATTATTATAGTGTTAGCACAATTTTTAGATTATAACACGATTTTACGCGATACTTTGACAGTCAGTGGTTTAATTTCGTGCAACCGAGTGTTCAACTTATTTGTTGAACACTCGGTTGCACGAAACGAATCGAATTCAATGGATCTCAAAACATAAAAATATCGGTAAAACCTGTTGAGGTTGAACATTATAATTATTTCGGTTTATAACTAATTTTACTAATAAAATTGGTTCCTTTGTAAATTTCGCAATAGCTAATAATGTCTACTTGGCACTTTAGTAAGAAACTAAGTCGTATTTTCTTATTCCATATTTTACCTCGAAAATTTAGTTTTTGAAAAAGTATCTTATTGATTTATTAGATACAAACAAGTAATTACCTACGTAATTCAACAATCTACCACTCACTAGCACACATATTATCATTATATCGATATGATTGTCATAAAATAAAACATGAGTTCCTACTTTCTATTTTAATGAGAGATAAGTACTATGTTTCATAAATAATATTCACTCCACATTACTTAATTGAAAAGTGTGTTACCTTGAAAGAGTAGGTGTTGTGTTGGTCCAGCCTGGTGACGTTGCAGGGGTTGATGCGGCCGCAGTCGTACTCCATCCAGTCGTACTGGGAGGTGCGGTCCGAGGCGCAGTGCTCAGAACTGGCGGATGCGCCCGCGCCCCGAAGGGTCTCGCGCCGGTAACGCACGAAGTATTTCGTGCTCGACAACCCTCCATCAAACCCAGCCTCCCACTTCAAAGTCACGTACGTCGGCCCCACTTTTTGGCTCTCCAACAATCGAGGCGATTCCGGAGCGCCTTTTGGCTGTAACTTGATCTGAGGTCGTATGCTCCCTAGCGAGTTCTTCACTTTGCAGTAGTACTCCCCGTAGTCTTGCGGCTTCACGGTCTTTATTTTAAGGACACTGCGGTATGAGTCGTTGTTGTCGGTCGTAGTATTTATTTCGTAGTGTCCGTCGGAAGACATCTGCAGCGGCGCAGTGTTCGATCCGTAAAACCATTGGAACTCTGGTTTCGGGTACGCTTGAACCCTGCACACTATTTCAGCCATTTCCAAGACATCGTAAGCAACTTTATTATGTTGCCGAATTGATATGGGTTCGTCTGAAATGAGGACAACAAGGTTAAAAACATGTAGCTATGAATTAACTTGTATTATATACATTCTAATTTCCTTTACCTATTCACGTCCTTTTCCATACAGTTTTCTTTATACTGATAAAGGAAGAGAAAAAGTAAAGAAAATTATAATTAGTTCTTTATGCAGAGCAAATTACTTTTTCTGCTAATTAAAGTTATGATATTTCAACATTAAATACCACATTTTCTTGTATACTCACGTTCTATTCGAAGATGCATCGTAGACTCGACTTTCTTAACCTCGTTCTCGAATGCGCAGGAATAAATACCCCGATCGTCCGGCAATAGGTCATTAGTATTCGGTCTCGCCTTTCCGTTGAATTTAAGAGTACTTTGAACAGTGTAGACGGCGTTACTGCTCTCGGTTATATCAGTTTTGACTTCGTATAGATTCGTATCGGCTTTAATCTCCGCGTTGTCCTTGAACCATTTAACATTAGGACGCGGTTTGCCGTTTGCACTGCAAGTGGCCGTGAAGTCTTGTTCTCCCGAGCGTTTCGTCATGTGAATTTGCAATTTGGTTTGGAAACGAGGTGGCTGATGAACTTCTAGTGTGACGGAGGCTAGCTCGCCGTGACCTAATTCGTTTGTAGCTTGACAATGGTAAACACCTTCACTTCCAAGGTGTGCACTAGGTATAGAGTATTGATTGCCTGTAGCGAGCACTGCGGGCTTAACGTCTGAAGTAGTATCCATATCTCGGAACCAGCGGTACTGCGGAGCAGGCCAGCCCGGTGGTTTGGCGCTGCAAGTAAGAGTAACCCCTGCCCCTTCCTGGGCCACTGGCCGGTCAGGACTGATGTACGCACGACCAGGTTTGTGTCGCACTAGCACAGCCACTGAGGCACTGTTAAATCGCTCAGTACGCTTTCCGTTACTAGATGATATAACGTTCACAGCTCGACAAACGTAAGTTCCGGCCATCTCGGCGTTCACTCTTGATAAAGTAAGAGTGTTGCCGCTCTGATGGAAGTCAGGTTTTCCTTCCATCGTCCAGTCAATAGATGTAGGTTCAGGATTTGCAGAGACTTCACATCGGATCTCGACATTTCCGCCTTCCTCGGCTTCATAAGTTTTGGACTCTACTGTAACACTCGGAGGGAATAGTACATCGAGGTACATTTCTTTCTCTCCCGGGCGCCCCAAGCCATTGTCAGCGCTGCATGTATATTTTCCCGCATCCTGCACAGTAACTCCCTGGATAGTATGCGTGAAAGAGTTTGAGATGTATTTGCCGTTTCTCGTCCATCTCACGGTGCTAACTTTAGGTTTGGCATCCACTTTACATTCCATGGTAGCCACACCATCTATTTCTACTCGCAAAGGGTTTTCAGGAGCAACTTCAACACGAGGAAAATCTAAAACAATTACAATATTACGTTATATGCTATGAAATGATCGCAAAAATTTCTCAATCGATAAACACGGAAATAGTTTCACCGCACGTGTTGTGTGTATTGCTGTCGACGTTTTGTAGTATTAACATTGTACAAAGGAAGCGGATGTGCTGGTCCGGTTAGCTGTTCGAAGCTTACCAATAATAAATATGTTTACAGAATCCGTCAGAATTAAAACATGCACTGGCGCGCATGCACGATGCGTGTTCTTCAGCTGGTGAAAGATGTTGCTTATTCAGGTCAGTTCATAATAAACAGTATCCAGATGCTACTGCGAGATGAGAGCATCAAAACGATCTTATCGTTTCTTCTTAACTTTTTATTTCAATTACCTAACCCAATTTCCGAGCATTGAACAGACATGTGGTTGCAGTTGCATCTTTAAACATCGACTCGAATAAAAATACATCGGGAGGTCAATGGACTTTTTATAACAGTAACATTTTGGCGTTAAAAAGATCGCAACAATTACCTATGTCATGCACTTATAGCCTGGTATTGGAAGTGTGCCCGGGAAATAACTATATGCTCAGTTCCCAGTTACTAGGCCCACATAATGATAAATATAGAACCTAATAAAGTCAGCTTAATCTAGTTCAGCTTTCTCTCGCATTGTTATTTCTTCATTTATCTTTATTTGCACTGGCAATTCCGAAAAGATGTTTCTAACCCCTAAAAATAAATACCGTTTATTGTGGAGCGGGTTTATGTAGCGTTTAATGCTAAGCACAGGAAATATAAGAATTTTAATGAGATAAGATTTTAGGTGCTTCTTTTGAAAATCCTTCAAGACGACAAGAGACAAAGCGCTGTTTTTTTCCCATAATAAAAATGGTATAAAAAGTGTGACTTTAAAGTTGAAGAAAAAAAATGTGCGATGCTTACATTTTTTCCCTAGCAATTAAAAAATGCATTCCAACCAGCACACTAATTCCGTAACACACTTTCAATCACAATCTGAATTATTTTGAAGGATATTGCTAATCCATTCCTATATAATGTTCGGAAAATTTGTCTGCTTAACAACGTAAATAACGTAACTAATGTTGTTGAACTGTCCAAATGAAAGCCATAGCTACTCTAATGGAGAATTTCACCAAACTTTTATACCTAGAATAAGTAACTGAATTTTTGACGGTTTTTCCATAGTAGAACTCTCAGACGTCAATTTTATTCCACGGGTAAAACATAAGTATCTGACTTTGGTAAAATCGGTCCTTAGTTTGTTACGCAATTACCCCACAGCTAGACTAGGTACTATTATCTATTTATTACTATTCCGTGTTTAATATCATATCATCGTTACTCTACAGGAACCTACCACACCTCTCCTTTGAGTAATTGTTGACTGACCACAACAAAAACAAAGTTTTTGCTCGCTGGTCGGTTCACCTGGCAAACTTTCGATTGTGGGATTTGTCTTAACGTGTGGGCTGGCCTAAACCAACTGGAACTACTACAAATGCTTCTTGCTTTAAACAAAGCTGTTACAAAACCAGATAGAACGGACTCTGAATTAAACTCTACAAAAGTTTAGACTAAAATTTTAAATCCTGGTTTAAAGAGTTATTTGATTTTTCCATTAGGAAATTCTTGGTAGCCAGTCTAGATTTGTGCTCGGTCTAATAGGCTAGCCCTATCGCACAGGAATTATAAGGCCCTTTGTACACGACACGGTTTCTTTACGGTACGGCGTATAAACCGCGCCGTGGAAAAAACGTGTATGTCAAGAAGCTTCCATAGTGATCCATACAACACTAACAACCGTGCCTACGCACGGCGAATAAACCACGCCGTATCAAAAACGTATCCGTAAACAAACTTCTATAGTGATCCATACAACACTGACGACCGAACCTACACACCGCGAATAAACCGTAGTTTTTTGACGGCAAGAAAAACGTGTGTGTACAAAGTGCCTATCACTAACTGACGGAGAGTGGATCTGCAGTGTTGGTATACCTACACATCCATACAGCACCTCTTCTTTCCGGGAAATACAAGCAAGCATGACTGTAAAAGCCCAGATATTTTTCATGAACGTTTGTAAAAACCATTTGGGGCAACAAAAACAAGTTAAACGAAAATAAAAGCCAGACTATGGTCAAAGCTGTAATAAATAAAAAAATATTTGAATAGCGGTTAGGAGCCTGCTAATGTTATACTTTATGACAACACAGGTTTTGAAATAGAATTGACATTTTTCAGAATAAGTATGTACAGACGCCAGCAGGTCAAGCTACCCGAAACTGTCAAATTTTCCCAATCAACCTTGAACCTTGATACTTCTGCGATAAAGTTGAAAATCTATTAAAGAAATTTGACAGATTGTAGTAGCTTGATGTTCTGGCGTCTGTACCTAATATTTTTACGACATGTCCCTGGAGCATCTGTCATAGTCATTTATGCATAAACAAGTAACTTGTATCTGAAATTACACAATCACAGTATACACACATAAATTACATTTGACTGTCTCTATGAATGCTGTCTATTTCAACAACTTTTTCAATATGTTATAAATCATTTATGTACTCAAATCGAATCCTACCAAAGTCTGTACAGACGCTGACGAGCAATAGAAAAAGCCACTTGCAAAGTGCCAAAAGAAATCTAAATATCTCCTAAACCACACGAGTAAGTTTCATGAAGTAAAAAATCTAGAAAACAGTATTATATTCACATTAAAACCCTATTACCTACATACTGGTCTATTCAAACTCATAAATAGAAAAAAAAATACGAGCCCGATTTGGTTTTTTCCCTCTTTAACATAACACTTTTTTTTTGTTCCAGTTAGTTGTTTTTTAATGCGAATAATTTGAATGTTGCTTTTCACTTCAAGAACCCATCTTGCGTGGTTTCGGAAATATTTCATGATAAGTTAGTGGCTTTTTTATATTGCTCGTCAATGCATTTGTTCTTCAGGTAACTTAACACAGAATATAGGTAAGTAAGTAGGTACTCAAGTTTTACTTTATTTCATTTGAAACCTAACCTAAGGCACATTACTTGTCTAAGCAAACCCAAGGGTTTTCGCTTCGTAGTCTAGCAATTTTAATAAGAGCGACGTAAATTACTATAAGATAAATAGCAATATGTCAGTACCAAAACAAAACCAAGAACATTCATAGTCTTGTATTTGCACAATAGGGTCATGCAAATAATAGCGAGCAGGGTTCCATTCCCGAGGTACAGCGGGAGCAAGTTTAGGTCATTGAGGTTATTTGCCGAGAGCTTTTGCGTTTCCTTGATGGCCGCTGGCTTCGCTCGGGGATTCCTATGGCCGAGACGACGTCTACATTTGAACGCGCGAAAGGAGTTCGTACAAACACTATCCGCCTGGCTTCTTTACACACGACGTACGACATTAATATAGCAGTTTTAGAACTACCGACTGGCTATTAAATCTTGGCTAAAGTTAATTTGTTCTCACTGTAAATACTTTTTGAAAGACTTGTGACGAAGTTAGTACTCAAATCAAATCAAAAGTCATTTATTCAAATTAGGCTGAGGATCAGCACTTTTCGAACGTCAAAATAACAAAGGCCAGTGCCCCAAAACGCCCACCCTTCACCACTTCCTCGTGCTTTCGCTGGGAAGAAGAAGTGACAAACTCCCCAGTACCAATTCCAACTAAGGTTATTGTGGGTCCTACTAATATTAATTATTTGAATTAATTACTAGCTGTTGCCCGCGACTTCGTCCAGGACCCAGGAAAGTAACTTTTGTCCTTTGCCAGGTCATGGTTTACCCATGTACCAAATTTCATCCAAATCCAGCCGCCATTCAGCCGTTTTGGCGTCAAACGTAACAAACATACGTACAAAAAATCGAATACATACATATTTTCTCTTTATGATATTAGATTACACTAGTTACTAGTCAGGGATATTACAGAAATCATTACAACAGGGTTAATAAAACTAGTTAACAAAAAACATCCCATTATTATTATCTCTGCTCAAATACAAAAGGAGTTTTAGAGACGAAAATGTTAGACTTGAAGAAAACATCAAAGTTTTACGAGCAGCAAATCATCAAAGATTTATTGTACGAAAATAAGATTTTACTACGAAGCTCTACCCACTTCAAAGAAATAAAACACAGATGAAATGAATTCATTTAATGTAAATAGGAAATCCTAAAACTGATAATAAGTCGAATATGTTAATAACCAAAGACTTTCTTCGAATTCCAAAAAGAGAATAAATATAAACTTTTTTATTTCGTACAAATGAAAATACAACCTTATTTATTTGCGGCTGGTTTTTTCTTTAATCCAAATAAAAAACTTCTTGATGAATGAAATAAACAAGCAAATATAGGCTCTCAGAAATATTCAGAGGATGTACAAACAAGTTATTGTTACACTTGTTTTTCAGATTCGGGACACCGTTAGCCGAATTCCTGAATAGGTTTATTCGGAGCGTGAAAGGCATTGAATGACGTAACTGGCTTAACACTACAAGTGAACGAAGAAACAAAATGTACGTGCTTATAAACCTACGTGATGAATGAACCTGTTGTTTACATACGCTGGTAGAATACAATTCTCAATTATGTATTTGGCTCAGTAACCTACCATTTAGGGTAAGTCAAGCCGATGTTGGTCTGTATTGTCTTATTACGCGCTTATAATTCAAAGCTTGATTCTAGAATAATTTAATATAATCCTTAAGGGCTATATTTCAACGTTAAGTAATGGTAATGTAACCGGTTATTCAAGTAACGGGTGACCACTATGGATGTGCCCAATCACACACCGGGGACAGACGCTCGCAGTGCGGATTCCAAACGTGATAAATTGCATCGATATTGATTTCAGTCTGTACTGTACCGTGAACGTGATGTCTTCATGACATAGCTACTAGTTTCAGTTTAGCATTGCTGTTTCTAGGATACCTACCAAATAGTATCCTACTAATATTATAAACGTGAAAGTTTGTATGGATGGATGGATGTTTGTTACTCTTTCACGCAAAAACTACTGAACGGATTTTGTTGAAACTTTACAATAATAATATATTTTATACATTAGAATAATACATAGAATACTTTTTATACCGATATATCCAAGGGATCGACACTTATGCGGGTGAAACCGCGGGGCGCTGCTAGTACTTGGTATAAAAAGCTTCATTTCCCGAAAATTGCGAGCTGTAAATTACATACTTTAAACGACTTGAAGGAGAAGAGCGTTAAAATGATATAAGGAGTGCTGGCTATAAGAATGTCATAATACACTGATATAATTCAGCGGCGTCGTGTCGCCGGCCAGCCATGTTCCTTACCGGCGCAGTTGACTTTTACAATTCGCGTGAGAATTAATGCAGCTGATAGATATACAATGTTTTCCTTTCATTTCCACAACAACCGGCAGCCTGGTAATTGTTGATGTGTTCATATTGCACCCTTCTCGGAAGTAAATTATAAAGTGCTTAGATTTAGATACCTTTTAACAGTTTTAACGAATATCGACTTTTCTATAAAACATTTTGCAACCCTGTTGTAATAAAACTTATTTTATAAGAAAACGATTTAATTACAAGTGACCTACTAAGATAGTTACATAATGAAATATATTGTTATTGAATTCAAAGGGCTCGTTAAAGGATGGGGGGGGTGGGATGGGAAGAGATGAGATGGGACGGCCCCGCGCCGTCCGTTGAGATTGTGAAATAGGTAATAAATCAACAAAGACGGACAAAAAAACAGAAGCATTTGAAGTACTTACAATTGACACTGAGATCGACGGAAGCATCGAGCTGCTGGCCCTCGGACATGGCTCTGTTCCACACCACGCACCGAAAGACTGCGCCATCGTCTTCCCGCGTCGGCATGAGGGTCAGGGTCGCCACGGTGGGCTCCGAGCGAGTCTTGGCGTGCGCTATCGTCGCATCCAAGGGGTATGTTGAACCCTCCCGGTACCATCTGAAAAATTACACTCGTTAACATTTTGCATGAGCACATTTTGTCACACAGTCTTTTACTGCACGCTTTAAAGTGGCTTACTGATTTTCCCGTGTGTTCATAAAGACGGTTCATTTTATTTCGAGCTTTTGTAAAAATTCTCTCGTCTCACTCTCTCTTTTTTGTTTCTCTCCATGTGATAATGGACTATGATTTTAGCTTTAGTTAAAATCACACTTTTTCCTTGACTCTTTATTACGTAATCTAGACCGTGTGAGTGAATTTACATTAGTCGCGCACCCTTCGGTATTCGGCAAAATAATGTTTATTGCTTTTTCCCATTGAAACACAGCAGTAATCTATTTTCTGTTTGAACCACTGCACTGCCACTGGGCTTTTAAGGCTGCGGTTTCTCAAAAAGAGATTAACGAAATTCTCCTCTTTGTTGCGTGAATGCGACAAAAGAGTCCATTTTAATTCGACGATTGCAATTATTGTTCTCGTTTGCATACCAGCTGTTTTAAAACCCACAATATTATAAATAAAGGTTCAAACCTTTATGTTTCAAATAACATCGTATTTAATAGGTAGTTAATGTAATCTGGAAACATAAACTGCGAGCAATGTTTAAATAAATTCTGCGTACGTTATTATGAATATTATGATAGGTAATACATGCCCCAGTATATGGCACGATGTTTAATTATATACATACGAGTTACGACTGTTCACAAAAATACATTATTATGCCTAAAATATTTTGTGTAATGCCGCCGTTTCTACAATTATGCATGAACATCGGTGAGGGTGGGTACATAAGTACCTATGTACCGTACATACGTACAAAACCACATATGTTTACTTTAGAATTTAGATCCCACTCAGAATAGAATTTAAAATTTAAACAGGAAGGTGCCTAAGTTTCGTGTTTCACAGACCTTACTTTACGTATAATTTAGTGTGTGCCCAGCTCTTTCCTTTGATTTCCTTATTTAGCGGATATGTAAGTTGCTATTTCATACCTTATTACACGTCATGTAACTGCTAGTGGTCCTCACGTTGTAATTTCGGTCCTTGGTGCCACAGTCCGTAACAAAGCCACAACTTTTTGGGAAGTTGGGACAAGAATGGGTGCTGCGCAGGTGTAAGGTATAAACTTTGAGCGGCACACACAAAATCATGATTAGATTTTAATTAAAATAAAACTTGTGCGACTCTTTTGCTCCTACGCTTATAAAAGTCGAGGTTTAACCAAGAAAAGAGCTGGAGTTGACAAATGTTTTGGTATTTGAAAGTTAAGTAGGTCTTAAAGCAGCCATATTGTTATAAATTATGCAGTAATAAAACATTTTCAAGAAAACATTCTACTATGTATATTTTATACAAAATTATTACAGAAAGCTTTTATTTGTAAAATTAACACAACTTTAAGCCAACATTACTTACTTCTATATTATTGTCGGTACGCTAAGTGGTTACTAAATAGATCCGCAGTATTCAGAGGCTCCACGTTGGGCTTTACAGATTACAATCTCAATATAATGTGTACCTGTGTCGTGTGTTAAGTGGCTACTCTGCGTCGACAAAGAACACATACTTAATTAGACAGTCGTGTTACCACAGTCAGTTTATTTCCAAGAACTCGAGCTTTACTAGATATACGCCAGATTAACATTTCAATATTTTTCTATTCACATGAATCTGGTTGCAACTGCAATACCAATTAAAAAAAACTAAAAATAACCGCAACAAACTCAAGCTGCAACTGGAAGTTATTCCGCGCTCACACAGCGTCTCATAGTTCATGTATCCGGGACACATATCCGGTTAAACGTAGTGCCTCGTATACCGAGTTTTTGTGACGTGTATCCAGAACACCTAGTTTTCATCCGGCCGAGATGCCGACCTTTTTATGCAAACTAGTGCCAGCTCCGCGACAACGACGTAGCGGGCTCGTGTGACATCATTTTCAAATATCCCGGTAAAACCCGGCTTAGTGCATCGCTTCAATTTCATTATTTGTACCGGGGCGTAATATGTGCGCCAGCAGCGGTCATTCCGACAACCAGCTGCCCGCCGGGTACTACCCTCAGTGCGGGCTTTTCCTCCTCGACTCTAATTGAATCCGAGTCACTGCCTACATGAAATTTATCACCACATTTATCAGCTTTTTATCTTCCCCGTACGCCGTTCTTAATGCGTTAGGTAAAAGCCAATTACGGTTTGCTACGAAAACGTACAAAGTGGATCGGGATTACTACCGACAACCACTTGTATAGAGCTGGGTCAAGCTTTCGGCAGTTTGTACAAATCTGAAGTGGGATTGCCGCCTTGAAACATGATGCTCACGTAGTCTCAAGAAATCACGTGTTTTTGCCAGGAGCTATCCCACACAATTCCATTGTTTTCGGGGAAATGGCGAATATGTTAGTGAATATTAAAACACCGGAGGGAATATTATGACGAATATAATTAGCCTACAATACGGGCTTACAGCACTGCCGGTAATGACTTTTTATTTCTCTGAGGCTTTAGCAATGTGTCAAATAAATTATTATATAACGATTATGACTTTTGATGATTCTGAACGAATTTATAATGAAAGCTAGACACAGGGTACATTATATAAGATCTGGGGGTGTACACCCTAAGCACAGAAACCGTAGTTTAGGTCGAAGTTACGGACGTTTCCTACTCCGTATTATTTACGGACATAAGAGCAGATCGAGGCCCGAACTAGAAATGAATGACAACACGATTTGACAGTCCGTGTCCCTACTCCCGAAGTGTTTTCGCCTGTCCAAATTTTCGGACGGGCCCGTATTTTCGTTGACGGACTTAGAGGGCCGGCTTCAGAGGGTATACACCCTCTGAAGCCGGCCGTAATGAACCCAGCTCAGTCGGGATTGCAATAAGTACTACCTCACTTACCATTTGCTAGAATGAAATGCTGTGTCTCATGCTAATCATATTGCACCAAGTTAGATTAAGTTTGTTTTAGAATACATCAAATATTTTAAGCAAGAATAAAGTTCAAATAATTTTACAAAGTCACACATGTTAACTGGCAATTACAATTAGATGTTTAATTTGTAACTTTGTGCTTATATCACGACAAAGTTTTTAAAGTGACACGCCTACATATCAACGGTAAATACTGCGAGACTTTCGCCGTTAATTTAACTTATATACATGTTGTTTTAACATTATTACCTAGAGTCGATAATTTTGTACAGCAGTAAGTAGGTATTTCAAAAGCTTTTGCAGTGAATTGGTTTTTGTTGCGGAAAGCTTTCATTGATTACGGTTTTATATTTAACTATAAATAGTTCAAAACAAGCATAACATGATTGCTGGAAATAGCGTTCATTTCTGAATGCCGTTTCAGCCAATATTTAAAAAATCGAATACTTTTTTTCAGATTTTATTGGCGTAGGTATGTCTGAGTTCCGGTCTTTAATGAGACTTCTCGTCCAATTTTACTTTGAAAATCTCCTCATACACATCTTACACGTAAATTTATGTATTGCGGCAGGCGGAACGTACATAAGTGTTGCGAGAATAATAACGTAAGTTATGCTTTAAACGTGAGCGGAATTACGAATACGTGTCTTACTTTATGGTAGGTTCGGGTGAGCCTCCCGAGCTTGAGCACGAGAGGTTGAGCTCCCTGCCCTCCTGTGACTGCGCGTGTGAGCCGGGCGTGAGCACGGGCGCGCGCGGGCTCGTCAGCACAGTCAGCGCGTGCCCCTGCGCGTGCAGCGTACGCCCCGACCCGCCAGCCTTCACGCGGCACTCGAACCGTCCATTGTCACGCTCATAGGACACGTTCGCCACCAGCAAGTCAAAACGACCCTCCGTCGGCGCATACGAGATCCTGTAACAAAAAATGTTCGTTTTTTTAATTCCAAAGAAGCGAAGCTCTACAGTTCCTAATGGGTTCGCTCATTATTTTCCAGGATCGACCGATTCCTCGCGATCCTACAAAGAACAAAAGAGTCAGTGTGCCAACATGAATGTGTTCCCTTGAGATCTCTACGTTTAAGCAACGAGGCCGTCGACTCTTCAGACTGCTAGCAGAATATTTGTCAGCCGTTTGTAAATAGACATACACACCGACACACAAAGTGTATATGTATTCGTTGTTTAATGTTCTTTTTGCAGTAGTGTGACAGTGTGTGTGGTGAAAATAGAAAATTAAAAACTATTTCCACAGAGGAAAGCGGTTTTAAGTCCCCGACCCCGTGACGTTCAACGTTTGAGAGGATGCTAATCGTGTGTATGTATCTTGGTAGCGAAATGACACAAAGGAATTTTACGTAATTCCCTCTTAGTGGTGACATGAAGGCCCGGCATGTAGCTACAACCGTAATATTATTGTGGTCGTTTGCGGAATGTTCAGAAAGATTTCCTGTTTTGCCTTATTACGAGATGGCACTGACAACTATATTCCATTTGCATTATTAGTATGTATTACGAATGATAATCCCGCTAGAACCTTTGCTGTGCTTAAAATTAAAAATATAAAAGATATTCTGACGAAAGTAGAAATTTTATGCCAAGAATAATAACTCATAATTTTATATTTTTTAGAAGACTCGGTTTATTCAGGTGACTGGAAAGTCAAAGTTGTATTTTTAGGGTCGTAAGAAAGGAAATTCTACATATATTGATAATAAATTGGCGAGTAAAATATTAACGTTTAGGTACACTAATGTCTACCATTAGCGTTACATTAACAAAGCAAAGAGCCCTAATTACCTCGTCTAATAAATACTATTGAATATTATAACGTCGGGCTTACGACTCGACTGTAACGTAAATAGAAGGATAATCTAATGTATAATACATACTAATCATAAAGCTGAAGAGTTCCTTTGTTTTTTGTTTGTGTGTGTTGTTCTTTTGTTTGTTTGCATGTTTGATCGCGCTAATCTCTGGAACTATTGGTCGGATTTGAAAACATATTTTTGCATTTGATAGATTAACTCTTGAGGAAGGCTAAGGGTTATTCAACATCCAGTTATAACCCCTAGGAGCTGAGCAACGAAGTTATAGCCCAGGCAGGTGATGCGATGCGACGGGGTGGGTCGGGGGAACAACAAAATTTCACGTGGACTAAGTCGTGGACAGAAAACAAGTGAAGAACCAAGTGTATAATAATTCACAGAATAAACTTAGACATTCTCTTATAAGTATCGAGGATAAACCATATAGTGATTAGTGTGCCATAAATCATAATTCGTCGAAGAAAAGCTCAAAGTTATGTCCCATAGATTCAAAAGTAACTTCACCAATAAGAAATAAAGTAGGCAATCCATTAAAGGATGAGTTTTTAATGAAAATTGCTTTTGTTCCCAACTTGTGATGTTAGGACAGGGGAGATAACGATATCCCTAAATTATTAATGTCATCGGCTTCTAATAGCTTTGGTTGTGCAAACAATTTTAATATTGGGTTCCGCGGGAAGGGAAACATTCAACTCAAATATGTAATATATCACGCCATAGGTACTCACAATCTGATTGAGCTAAATTGAATGCAAAGGATAAAATATAAATGAAATTTAAAATATTAATGGGCGGTTTAACCGCATCATTGTTCACCCTCGGTTGAGTACTAGCTACCTTCGTGGTTTTCTTTTTAGTTTTACATGTACCTACAACAAGGGCTGCCAACTTTTTTAATATCAAATATAGTGTTTTCCAAGCCATTGCCTGAAATAATAAAATATAGTAGGTATGTTTCAAATAATATTTTTTTTTGCTACTTTAAAGCTTTATTATCTACTTAAAAAGTTTTTTTTTAATGTCTCATAGCCATTATTACACTCTAACTAAATTAAGGCTACAAAATACCATTAATTCAGCTTTTATGAGATTAATACTGGCCATATTACGCTCATCTCGCCATTTTGTATTGAAATGATAATACACCTAAGTACTATTTTTTTTTGTTTTAATATAGTATAGGATCAGCAACCCTATGTACAACACATGGTTGTTTCTACATTTACAGGAACAAGACGTGAAAACTTAAAATAAGTGTTCACGCTCGCTAAGCATAATCGGATTTATGTTCTGATTGATAAGAAAACTTAGACAACAGTGCAAGCTTACGTTTATTTAATCGACTAACAAAACCTATTTTTTCATCACAATCCTGTCTGTTATTGACATGGAGTTGATGGCCTTCGGTCTTGTTTCGTTAACCATGGAACAAAATATAATTTATATCCAGCCAGCTGAAAGAATGTATTTTTTTTTTACTGTTGGCAGTTCGTACCCTGACTAAACTTTTCTTACTGAAAAACATTGCGACAGGGAATTACGTTTGTCCTGTCAGACATGCCATCACCGTGTGCTAATTTAATTTTTTTTATTCTTGTCTGCCAGTTTTCATACTCTCCCGGGTCGACCATTTTTATATGGAGTTATACCTACATAGGTAGGTATAATTCCATGCTCATGGGATCTTTCAAACGTTCAGTTTAAATACTGTCGCCTGCTATACTTAATGTACACTCGGAAAGAAAGATATTTGGACGTTGAATTTATCTTCCTCGCATTAGACGACGTCGTATCGTATTCAATGTAGCTACTCGTGCATGAAATTACGTAAAAGTATTTCTCTTATTTTGGCGATAGATCTCACACTTGCTGCTTCAGCTATATATTTCACTATAAACCTTAATTCTATGTTCCATGAATTAATTTAATGCTACGAGTTGGGAGGTTTTAAATATTCCTCTACCTGCGTTACTTACGGCACGTTCATATAATAAAAGTTATAATACTTGTTAGATAAGTTTTAATCCCCAATAATTTACTTATTTTGAAAAGTTATAGCGGTATTATTTCGACCCGCCTCCGTGTTTAGCACGCAAACTCTTTATACTTTTTCATGAATATTAATTATTTTATAAGGGTTGGCAGATGTCCGATATTTACCCTAGAGATCGGTACTTATTTGAATATCTTGTTGGGGTAAAAGAATAAAACGGGTTTTGTAGGAGTACGAAACGTCCAGCGGAGATCGCAAGATCATAAGTATCTACTTGCGCGTAACTAAGATTTGCATCTTGACACATTTAACCTCGGGATATACAACAATTTGTTAAAGCCGCTTTATTTTGAGGTAAAAATATTGTGTCGCGTCGCGAACCCCAACAATGTGTACTTTTGAAATACTACTTAAATTGTTTTTGCGAACCTTTGCTAAAGGAAAATGGATTTTCTTTAGCTCGTGTACCTACTGGGGTACGGACAACAGAAATTGTCAAGACATGTTAGGTTGGTGGAACTTACTGGTAATTAGTCTCGAGGGGGATGTTGCCGATGGCGACGTTCTCGTGCCCGCTGGCAGTGCTCCTCACCCAGTAGTAGGTGAGGGACTCTCCCGCGAGGGGCTCGAGGGCGAAGCGACACTGCATTGTGACATCATCGCCTTCCCGCGCGTCATGCTGCTCGTCGTCACCGCGTACCGTGCACCACACTGGAACAAAACACACACAACTATAAATATCATCATCATCATGATAAACACAAAAATAAAGGTATCGCACACAAAATCAATCGTAAGTAATTGCTTGTAAATAAGCGGGAAGGAGCCTCTGGCAGCGTCTGGCCTCGTCTACCTTTCGTTTACCTAAGTTTTAAAACCGGCCAAGTGCGAGTCGGATTCGCGCACCGAGGGTTGCGTACAAATACAATTTACGATTTATGACGTATTAAAAAAAACTACCTACTAGATCTCGTTCAAACCAATTTTTGGTGGAAGTTTACATGGTACATCATATATTTTTTTTTAGTTTTATGATTCTCTTATTTTAGAAGTTACAGTTGCACACATTTTATTTTAATAGTTAAAAAAAAATGATATTATAAACCTCAATATCATTTTTGAAGACCTATTCATAGCTATACCCCACAGATGTTTGAAAAAAATTTTTTTGAGTTTCAGTTCTAAGTATGGGGAACCCCCAATATTTATTGTTTTTTTTTTCTATTTTTGTGTGAAAATCTTAATGCGGTTCACAGAATACATCTAGTTACCAAGTTTCAACAGTATAGTTCTTACAGTTTCGGAAAAAAGTGGCTGTGACATACGGACGGACAGACAGACAGACATGACGAATCCACAAGGGTTCCGTTTTAGCCATTTGGCTACGGAACCCTAAAAAGTTGGCAATCTGACGAACATTAAATGTAAAACTGGAGACACCAGTTTTACATTTACTGTTCGTCAGTCTGGAAAGATAGCTTGTAGTCTCGGGTATCTTTTCATATGAGAAAAATTTAATTTTTTTTAAGACAACTCGACGTGTGTTTGGTTGTAAACTACATAGTAAGATACCTACCTATACCTTGTTCCAAAAGTATCTGATGAAAATGTAAACAAATGGATCAGAAAACGTACCTGTGGATGCCAATTTGTTGTGCCACTTATAAATTGAGTGCTTTGATTTGATTATATGAACACTTAAGCCTGAAATTCTAATATTAAAATTACCTTAAAGAGGTATTTCATTCGAAAGTCAAGGTTGATTTTATTGAATTAATTTTCTTTGATTATTTTTCAACTTCAATTATGTTAGGTACAGCAGAGGCCTTTACCCTACAGTAGGACAATAATAATAGGCTGTTTTATTATTATTCAAACAATATTTGTTTCGAAAATGTAGTGAGATATAATTTAACCTGAACAAAGTTGGTTTACACTTTCATCTGATACTTTTTTACAACTTTACTTTTACTGAAACAGACTATATGTACATATTGCAGCATTGGCAAATGCTACATTATAATTTTATCACGAACGACCTTCTTTTATAACAAATCCAACCTTATTTTTAACCAGAAAGGTTTTTTTCTTCATATTGGTTTTGAATTTTGAATCTAAAAATGTCTTTTCTCTTACCGAGATTTTTCATATATTATTTTTTTCGCTTTGACAATATATTGTAGCGAAATAAACACAGGACACAGGTCTTCGCTTGTACACGTTTAATTTTGTAAAATAAATAATATTGCAAACAAAACTTAATAAAGGACACAGCACGGTTCTTAATAGTTTAAAGGATTAAGTTATAACGCTGACGCGACGTCCTTGGTGTTAGAGCCCTATAATACTACTGGTGCTATACTACATCTAGGTACCTACGTCTTCTATTATCGATTTCTAGACAAAAGCCCAGCTAGGTGTCATATTACTTATTATCACCATCAAACCACCTCAGAACCACACCTTCACCTTCAATTTTAAGTAAATAAATCGTTAATTCATTCATTCATCAGCATCAGCCCACTGCAGAACATAGGCCTCTCCTATTGCACGCCATTCACTCACTCATTCATTACTTCTTGCATTGAAATTCGCTGGCTGCCGGCTTTTCGTATCTAAATTCTAAACAGAGAACAAACTAATCATGAAACTATCACTTTAACAATCGATTCAGCGGGTTTTGCTGCGATAGTATGAAACGTAGTACGAATCCTCATGTGTTGCATATTCCTATGGTAGGAACGAATTACAGACGACATTCATACTTAATCAGAGCGAGTCAAACGTATAATGCGGTCTACCGTGACATCGACATCGATGTTTTCAATACCAGTATTTCAAAATAAAAAAGACTGATTTCTTTTTTGATTACGTAACCTAATTGATAAATATTTACGCTGTTTGAAACGCATTTGTACATACATAAGATACTTAATGTATTTACTCAAAACGCTGTCTACCTTCTCAAATATTTTTTGTTTATATTCTCTCTTCTACGAGTATCTATGAAAACTTGTAATTGGCCTTATTTTTGTTACTCTCAATCGTGCAAGAGTTTTTAGCTGTAAGTTTTCCAAAAACTGTAAAATAAAATAAATATATTATACTATCTTATGCCCGCGACTTCGTCCGCGTGAAATTTCTTGTGTCCCTGACCCACCCCGTCGCATCGCAAAACCTGCTCGCACTAAGTATTACTTCGTTTTCGCTTAGCGTTCTTTTTGACTTTTTCTTTTTGCTCGACCCCTAGGAGTCGTAGCGTGATGTTAAATAGCCTATAACCTTCCTCAAGAATTGGGCTATCAAATGCAAAAAAATATTTCCAAATCCGGTTGATAGTTCCGGAGTTTAGCGCGTTCAAACTAACAAACAAACTATTCAGCTTTATTATTAGTATAGAAGATAGTATGAAGACGTATAGATAGATATAGATAAATGAACAAATTGTGGTCACGTTCCACGTGAATATACTGTTTAGGCCAACAGAATGTAATCTTCTCGGTGCATAATATTGCCAGGAAAACAGGGGAAAGTTTTACCTCTACCTTCCCATCCGGAAAAATCCTTGACAATATCTCATCTCATAGGTATTTATCATAGACGCTTTATCTTTTCCACTTCCACAATAACATTATAAACACAAAAGATTTGATTTTTTGTATGATTGTTTGTTTGTTACGTTGTCACGTTAAAATGGCTAAACGGATTCGGTTGCAATTTGGCACATGGATAGAGCATGACCTGGATTAGGACATAGGATACTCTTTATCCCGATATTCCCACGAAATCGAGACTTATGCAGCTAACAACAGAGTTCCTAACCGGTATTTTCAGTCTATACTCAAAAGCCTCTTTGCCAAAGGAAATACCAACGGGAAGAAAGTAAGTAGTTTAAAAAAAAAAGAACTTAGATGCCTTGTGAGTGTTGCCAATGCAAAAAAACCGTTCAATACCATCGTAGAAAATTGAATTTGGATCACTTTCTTTTATTGTTTATAATTCGTGTACATTCACTTTTTATTCGAAGTTACGCGTTCAATGGACTTGGCAAGACGTTTTCAATACTTGGGTGCTTATATAACCTTGTATGGTATATTGTCAAAATTATTATGATCCTTCCTACGCAGATCTCTCGTGTATTAATATTTCAGTAAACCATTTATGTTATATGTCTCTAGCGGTGAACTTAGCAAATTCAGAAAACGTATCTTGAATACCACGTTCAAGTTTAGAGAAAACAATAAATTAGAGTTATTCTAAGTACCAAAGTACCTCAAGTTAGTTCAGTCACATTTAACTAGACAAAGTTATTGTACGAGTAACTATCGAGAAAAACTTAACTTATCACAACTGTTTGTTACGATTTTTCAATGAGATAACTTCTGGAAAATATTCTGGTAACATTGAAACATTGTTTGTCAGAGAATAAACTAAAAAGTTTTGAGGCATAAAATGAGAAACTACAGCTTTGTACAAAACTGTAGTCCTTTATTTAAAAGAACTAAAAATAGGTTCAATAGTATCTATGGAAATAGAACACAATGAATAAGTTAAAAAACATGATACAAAGTTAGTTTCAATACGTACTTGTAATCTAAAAATAGAGCAAGTTATTGACATTAATTCATTTGCTATCAACAACTTTTTTCTGCCATAGGAAGTAGGAAATTATTCACTGTCACGAATTATTTCGCCACGTTTTTTCTATTATGTACCTACTACGCATTATGTTACTCATCTCATGTAGATTCCATTGAAAACGAGTTCTCGGTATTACATTCTAATTTCTAATCGATGATTCTCAGTATGAATGGGCCAAATGTCAGAGGTATCTCGTTGGCGTTATTTCCACATGGTTATGAGCAATATTATTTACGCCTTTCTAAATCAACCCTTATAATGTTTAATTTTTGCATCGTATCATCCCTGTACCCTTTTTGTACGCTTCGTCATAATAATACAGGCACATATTTCGAAAATTACAATGACTTAACGTATTTTTTCTCACACTGGTTTCTCTTTTTCTATCACCACAACAGGATTGGTGCTGTCTCACTCGTTCTTGTTAGAAGACATCGAGTGGCCGTCTCTCTCACTCGTACATCTAAACGGTTTTAGTTAGGGTTGTCTAAATTAAATTTTACATTTTCACGTCTAAAATAAAGTCAGTGACTGATGGTTTTAAGTTGATAAGTGGATGCTAACTTCTATGTAAACAAATTGGTTTCGTACTACTTTTACATAGAATAGTACCTACTTTAGATAATGAAAAAAGCGACGTCAGAGAAAGTCCTTGTATGTAATAAAAAGAGAAACTTGTAGCTTATTGGTTATGAATCATATTTTCCTCGTGTATTCAAGAAAAATATTAACAAAGCTGGGTATTTTGGCATCCTTAGGCTGACACCCATTCGTAGAAGCAGCAACGGCATCGGCGCGGGCGCAGCTCAGCTCAGCGGCGGTCAATGACACGAGGTCGCGTGCGCCCGCGCCGCTGCCTGCTACCGAAGCTTCGAACCGGAGCCACTAGACCCTAACACGCGCTCGACACCACCCATATTATCACCTCCATGTTACTTTAACGTAAACGTTAACTTATAATTATCATAGTTTAGTCGGACAACAGTAAACATACTAAGTATTAAAATTTCATTTTGACGCTGTACGGCTTGCTTTGATATACACATATTACACGCACGTATGTGTATGGGAAATAAGGCCGCAAGTTTAATATAGTACTGCGATAAAAAGCTAACGACCGTCCCCTCAAATTCAATAAAATATAATATTCTGTGCATTACGTAGCATCATTATTAGATTCGGGTATTTATATATAACGTGTACTTATATAAAATGGCAACGAAAAAATACGTAGTCTGTGTTAGCTTAACAGCTTTCACATGTATATTAGTCGTGTTACAAGCAAATAGGATTTACGAAATAAAATATTCAATGTTGTTTATCCTTACTCAAAGCAACAAGTTCGTAATAAGGCAATTATAATAATATTATGACGTGTAGGTATATTGTGTATGTATAGAAGGCGTTCTTGCTCGAGGAAGGCATCAACGCTGACTGTCGTTGACTGCATAACTTCAGCAAATTTACAATAACAATCATGTTGACGAGATTCTGTTATTCTTCGGTCAAACGGTATTTACTTAGATTAAGGTCCGAAGAAACTTTCCTAGGAAACCGATTGCGGATAACTTTTTGAATTATGCTGATCAGTTTTATTCAAGTTTTCAATATCGGTTTTAAATCTCCCTAACCCAATCTAGCGTCCTGATTCGAGCTGTTAAAGACAGAAGTGATGAAACCTAATAATAGGTAGGTAGGTATAGTTGAGACTGCGGTTGGACTTGCATTCTAGAAAAACTACTACACGTACCCGGATTAAAACTATCCTAAATAATAATTGAGATTTCTATGCCGTAGACTTCATAGTCTATGGCATAGAAATCTCCTCGATTATTATTACACAAGAATATCAAATTAAATAAAAAATAAAAATTATTATACAAAAGAAATCTTTCCTATATCTATGGTGAAAAAAGCGAAAGCAAAAGCGTGAATAACCAACATACATACTAAATATTTAAATAATAATTGAATTACAATTAAATATTCTGTCTTTAACTACCACTTCTGAAGTTCTATAATTGTAATTCAATTATTATTTGAATAGTTTGTATGTTTGTTGGTTAATCACGCTTTTGGATGAAATGTGGCATACAAGTAGACTATGACGTCGATTATTATTTAGGATACTTTTAATCCGGGGCAGATACGTCAAGAAGTTTTCCTCGAATGCAAGTCAACCCGCCGCCTCAACCATATTATATACGTATTTCAGAAGTGGCTTAGCAGGTTTTATACAAAGAGAATGTTGAGCTATTAATGCTCCCTGAAAAACCTTGGCTTCCTACTTGACCCTTTCCTTAATTGAGTTTTCATTAAGTCCGGGCCTAGTTTTAATTCACTCGCCGCTGCAAAGATGCCGGCCGGCCGGTATTAATACATGACTTATTTCATCAGAACCCTTCAGTTCCTAAGAGAAAATTAAATAAGTAATAACGAGCTTTGTTTAGTCCGATTTCATTGCTCGATTCCTTTGTTCGTTTTGCGTTTTGCTTACCAATCGCAGGCATTGTAGCATTTAATAAAGAACTGATATTTTCAAGTTTGTTATAATTTCATATTTGATGTTACGTGAGTTTTTAAATAACACTGAGATAAAAAAATCAAGCAAATATAGCAATATAATTTATATTTATTAGGTTTACCAACAATTTTTCACACTGAATACAGTGACATAATACAATTTATTTTATTAAATTACAGCGCAACAATTAATATATAGGTAAACACAACACACATAAAACAATAAAGCGATAATATTCAATTTTTAATCAATCTATTTGGCACTCTTTGACAGTAATTGTTACTTTTCATTATTTACCTGTGTCCTAGATAGTTACGGTGAACCCAGTAACAGTTATTAACACACACATGTTTCTTACATAATATTTACATCGTATATACCAGCTTAATTACAAAAACTACCGTGTTAGTGAATAACCTCCATTTCGTTAAAGAAATTATTCACAGCAATTCTTTCCACTATTGAACAATCTACGATGTATGGAAACAAATCGTTAAATAATTACACACATTACACAACTCTATTTTTGTTGCAATCCTAATTTATATAATAATTAATAAGTCTTACATGTGAAAATGACCCACTGTACCTAATAATATTTTCCCACACGAAGTAGGTAAGTTTCTTTTTTTTGTAGAGAAAATTTATTAAAAAATCCGTTGCAAATGTAAAATTGGGAGCTCTTGAACAATTTCCTAATGAAACAAAACGTTAATGAGTAAAAATAACATCACTTGGCAGGCTGATATCATCTTTAGTGGCAACGAAATAATGACCATGTTATGTTGACGTATAAAATTAGGCAGTAGGTAATTTTTACATGATTAATGTTATGATTGGTATAATTATTTTCACCCCAATTAAAGGTGCTCGTTTGAGTGGTGGTTGAAGATGGAGCCCCGAGCCCGGGGTCTGGCAGGCCCTTTGCGCCCTCCGGCCTGACAACCCGCTGTTTCATTTGTACGCACCTTCGCCTCAGTGATGTATGGTCCCGAAATGTAAGAATCTTCCTTCATCCTCTTGTTTCGAGTAATAAAATGCAGCGTCAGACTCGTTATATTCCCGTAATAGAGGAATGTCTATATTTATTAATGAGCGTTTCATGTTTGCGAAAAGTATCATCCAAATAAACGTGATAAACTAAATACTTAACTAATTTTGCAAATTATGTATGCTTACATTTCCTAGAAATTGTTGATCCCATTATCCATGATTCGGTTTAATGAGGTTTACACGTATAGTTGTTTGATTATCGGAACAATCTGAAATACCAGTATTGGGAAATGAATACTCTATTGCTATCTATTTCTGGGAATTTGAAAATTGAGGATTTATCGACCGTATCTATAAAATTCGTTACTAATGTTGTTGGGGGTTGGGCCACTATCCACCACGCGGGCCAAGTGTGGGTTGGTAAATAAATATCTACATAGAATTTGTATTTTGTATCCTAGTTAATGTACTGTCCTAGAGCACTTAAGTACTCCATACTTAAACTTCTCGATTTTTTCATTAACTTTAACGCCATAGAGTCGGAAGTGTGATTTTCTTTTGAAAATTCAATATTTCTCACACGCGACAAACATCGATAGACTCAAATTTTATCGAATTGCTTTCACTTTTCCGCAAAATGGACCCGAAAATACGTCCAAAGTTTTGTTAGTCAGTGTGTAGTGTACACGAAATTAAAACAGTTTTATCAGTACATTCCGGCAACTTCGACCATGTATGAGACAGTTTTGTTGCGAGTGTGTGCGCCGTCATTGTTTTCGTAGAGTGATAGTCTGTATATAATAGACAGTCTGTCCACAGCCTTAGCCTTGGGGCAAATGTCCTGTCGCCTTTTGTATGTACCAAGAGAGTGACGCAGACTTTGCTTTGGAGAGGCATAACGCAAAATTGCAACAGCTATAAATATTAATAGCCGTTGCACTAGGTATTACAAACTTATGTTAGTTATACATGAGAACATAATAACTAATAAGTATAGGGTCATATTACTGCATTACTGCTGCGCTATAAAATGATGCTAATTCTAATGAGGATTTCATAAACTAGTAGGTGCGCCCCGCGGTTTCAGCTGCATAAGTCTCGATCCCGATCTTCCCAATATCAAGATAGGTCATGGTCTAGTCATGTGTCTAATTTTATAAAAATGCGTTCAGCCGTTTTAGCGTGAAAGCGTAACAAACAAACAATAATAAAAAAATAATACAAATAAAAATCAAATCTTTTCTCTTTATTATAATTATTCTATTTAAATAAATAAATAATGTTAAGTAGTTTAGAAGTACAAAAACTTCTGTGAACGTTTAGTGCTGTCAAAGTAAATTAACATTAAAATTCAAGCGTTTTATAAAAGCGACGATAATATTAAAATTTCCTTCCACGAGTTTAGGGAACTTGAACATTAATGTGGCTTAGACTAAAGGTCGTAGTTTGTGATGTCCTTGCTAGAAAGATGTCATAGACTTATACACGAGGTAAACTGTTCTATGAGAGCATAGAGAGCGGCTCCACGTGAAATTAATCCCTCATAAAGGTCGTAGACGAGGCTCCTAACATGTCATCCAAACTTTAGCTCAACCTAATTTCACTGGTTTTCTTTTCATGAGTCATTTTCTTGTTTTATCTACCGGTAAAAGAAAGGCGAATCGACTAATAAGCCATTATTAGTCGATTCGCCCGAAACAGGCGAATCGTCACTTATAAATAATATTATTTTTTCTATAGGCGACTCGCACGAATTGGCACCTTTTTGCGAGTTTTTTTATGCGAATCGACTAATAGCCCTAAAAGATACTTTAACCCAACTTGTGCGCAACTGAATCCTGTTCTCAATCTCAATCCTATTATAATTGCTACGGTGGTTTTGTTATGGCTACCGATTCATATCGTGTTAAGTTTTATAATGGCGTTATACGTTAACCTCGCAATAAAGCTCTTGTTGTAATTTGCCTAGCCTTTGTTACCTCCACAACTCAAGCGTTGTGCGCTTGTTATTCATAATTTTATTGAAACTTATTTTCATCCTTCTAGGTGAGTACCTAGGTACATATGAAGACCCTAGAATGAAATCTCTGATCTATACTAATAATAAAGCTGAAGTTTGTTTGTTTTTTTGAACGCGCTAATCTCGGAAACTACCAGTAGGGTTTGAAAAATTATATTTTCATTTAAAGCAACATTCTTCAGGAAGGCTAAAGGGTACTTAACATCACGCTTGGACCCATAGGAGCTCATCAAAAAGAAAACTAGGTAATAGCGGGGGCGGGCGATGCGATGCGATTTTGTAATAATATCTTGATTTAAAAGAGTGTCCGTGGAGTTTCTTGCCCGTTCTTCTCCATAGAGATCTACGTTTTTGGAATGGGCGACTAGCTTCAACTTTCTGACTAACTGACCGACTATTTAATTTTGACAATTCAAAAGTGCCTGTAAATGGTTTAATTGAAATAAATGATTTGAGTTTGAGTTTGAGTTTGCGACGAGGTGGGCCGGGGGTACAACAAATTTCACGCGGACGCAGTCGCGGGCAGAAGCTAGTACTTTATAAAGGGCCATTACGTCACTCAAAACAAATACTGAAACACTTTACCTTCAGACCACGTTTGGCGTAAAGGTTACATTATTTTGTGGTTTGTTTCATTCTCATCAACTTGGAAATTTATTCTCGTAATATATTTTTGATAAGTTACGTCAGCCGTAAAATCTGACATTTTAAAAATACGTTGGGTAATCTCGCTACACTTGTGAAGCTCTTTCTACGCTTTAGAAATGCATGAAGATTTTGAGAACGTCGCGCCACTTACCATTACTTTTATAGAGATTAGGGTTGGCGTTGGAAGTCATTTATTAGCCTCTTATAAAAATTAAGACACGGGTAGTAACCTACTTATTTATTATATATTTATAACAGTTCCTTAACCATATCTTTCGAGTCAGTGATTCGATCACGTAGAGTAAATACAAATCATGAATTGCGAAATGTTGAAATCGTAAAAGGCGGGAAGGGCCAATGTAATGTGGTAATAGTAACAATATCTGCAAGGTCACTTTTGTCATTAGCACGTGATGTAGGAGTCTGTATTGTCGTCACATTATCGCTGATCTCTGTTCACCGCTAAGGAGAGAGTTCGATCTACATATTCATGAGTTACAGGGTGGAAAAAAGTCACACTTGAACTATGAGGAAAGACCCCCTCTTTAGGGATCTAGAACACGAACATCTTATATTCCATTCATATTTGAATGAGTTACCGCGGCAACGAAAACATTTTTACGAGAATTTATCTAATTTATATCGATACAAAACTACCTATACGCTCACCTACTCCACCAAATTCTACCGTTTGAATAAACCTTTCACACATCTTAACGGAGAAATCATAACATTAGTACATTTACGTCACACATACCGACTCTTTCAGTCGGCAGCTCGACGGCGGTGAAAAGTGAAAATATTGCAAAGTAGCATCGGTACGCCTATGTTTATTACTTCATAACTCACCACTGGCCGTCCGGAGTTTCATCATTTCCTTATACGTATCAACAAACGCGCTGCAGTAAGTTTATTTAAATCAGTCTACATTTCTTAACATCTGCATTGGCGTACTAATAAACACACGTTTTAATATTAGTTTTTAAATATACAAAGTAATGCAATAATAAGTAGAACTGGGTCAACAAATCCGTACGTGTGTGTACATATCGTGTGCACGGGTGCCTATGTTTTAATTTATGATTTATGTAGCAGCGTTCGTGAACTCAGCGTTCTACGCATTCTTCATCAAGTACAAGGAATACTTGACTGAATTCTTGTTCCTACCAAATTTATTATATTAATGCGTATCGATTTTTCTCGAGAACTTAATAGCGCAATTAAGGTCTATAATTTTGGAAGTACAAAGCTCCCCTCGTCTTCGATTGACGAAACTGAATGTTTCATGATGACAACTAAGTAGGCCACCTTTTATTATTACTTCTATCAACATAACTTATGCAATTGAAAGAAAATTAACGTGCGTGTCCAATATTATTATCTCAGTGACCCTTTCTGATAAAAATAGTTTCACATATTTACACACAGCGGTCATTTTTAGTACCATTTTGTTGTAGAAAATGTTGAACTAATTATTGTAATATTATCGTGTAACATTATTTTATACTTCTGGATATCCAACAGTCATTTAATACGAGTGTCAAACTCGTCTTGGGATACAAAGTAATAACTTTATCCCTGTCGTGAATACTCATTTATCATAGCTTAGACCACGAGTTCCATGAAAACGAGCGATAAGACTAGTAATTACTGATATTGACATTTGAAATAGTGCCACTATATATGTATATTTCATAGACTTGCTAACAACTTGAAAACAATAAGGTACGACTGTCATAGCCTTAAATAGTTTTTAAGTATCCGAAAATAAAGTACCTACATTGTTTTCTAATCGACGAAAGACGAAAATTGATCCCGTTTGATCAACTTCGTCTTTGACAGTGATTGGAAATCATTAAAAGAGAATTCAAAGCAATTCATAAAATATCCTTAGACAGTTGAGTTGACTCAAAGAAACAAAGAAGCTTCAAACTCGCGTTTCAATCATATTTTTTCATTAAATGTAAACTAACTGCGGGAGTGTTTCCAATCTATCCTCCGATCCAGTACCCGCGAGGCGGTGGATCAATCCATCATTTTCATATTATTTCTATTTATAAATTGAAAACTTCCAGCTCAAATGATGTAAGAATACCTAAGTTTATGAAAGGTATGGATAGCGAGCAAGATAAAGAACATTTACCCATCGGCGTCGGTCGAGTGTTTCAGTAACATATGCACTTAAAAAGGTATTTTTAATAAAAAACTTCAAGAGATATTAGAATAAATTGCGTGTAGATAAGTACGGTACCCGGATTGTCGGGACGTGGACGCATTTGAATCAACATTGAATGTCAACGGCGACAGCGGTTGGCGGCGCGCTCGCTCCCGGCCACTAACAAATGGCACCCATTTATGTGAAAGAATTTTATTGATAATATAAATTGAAAAAAGGACATAGTCGACCATAGATTTTTTTTATTCGACGGTAAAACGTGATCTATTTTCGCTGCCATTGTTTCGTGTAATCACTTCGTTTCGTCTGTGTCGCGTGTGACAGACGTTATATTGTCATTCATTGTTACCACAGATTCACGTCGTTGGTGTATTGACGTATATTACCATTTCTCAACACACTAACTAATTAAAATGCATGAGACTTGGACATTATCTTCTACTTCACTACACAATAATGAGAAACTGTTTACGAGAGAATATTTGCCCTCGGGTTGCTTATCTGTGTTTACATTATCTTATTTATTATCTTTAGCTATATGCTTCTACCAGCTCCCCATCAAATAATATTGTGTATCGCTAATTAACTACATACACCTGAAACTCATATATTTTCCGGCTCTATGGAAAAATGTTACTATGTATATGCCAAACTATGTTTAACTATATGAGAATGTATAATATAGATTGCCGAGAAGGAAGTACAATATTTTGAGTTTCAGAAAGTTTTGATATCTTGTTTAGATAAGTAAACCAGACCAATAGACCAATGCAATACAGTTGTATTACATTGATCTATCTGTAGAGCTTTAATATTTGTATACTATCATTAGAATTTCCTTGTATTAAATTTCAAGTGGATTACGAAATGTAATTACTGGGACCTACGTGTACATGACAATTTTAGTCCACAGTGTTAGTTGCTCTGTATTTATTTTGAGCGGGTGTAGCACTGAGTCGACGTACGAACAGTGTCTTTGTTCTACTTTAATATACATGGCACTTGGACACACGTGTTCCGCATTGTAAATGGCGCGACCAAGTTGTGTGATCAAGTGGCGACGTGGTGGTGGGACGCATCGTAAGACGAGACCGTGGGAGCATGCGGGCCGCCGCCTCACGCCTCGGCTCGGGTTGCTACTTCAGACACCATTCGCAATCTGATTGCTAGTATCAATTGTCTAAATAAGTGATTTTCTGGAAATCCTAATAATACCATCTGTAATACAAAATATATGAAAAAGGGAAAGAGTCTCAAAACAATTTTATAGGAGATCTGCTCTAGAAAACCGAACAGGCTTCAGCTATTTCGCTTCGACCCTCGAAAAACTTTCAGAAATGAATACTTGTTTTTCGGATTCAGATACCAGACAGCATCATACTTCATCCCTTATTTGATCATCTAAATGGGTTTTTGAAATGAAATTCAAGTCCTAGATAAATCCCTTACTGCGGCAATCTCATAATTTCATCACATCCCTGAACCCTTTGCAAACAAACAAAATACATAACGTTGCTCCTGTTCCGCTGAGGACCGCAGCGCCAGGCGCCCGGCCTGTATAAATAAACACATCTGGAGTAGTTGTTATTGAAAAGACATAAACTATGAGATTAAATTTTTATATCATGAATCAACGAACACTCAGACGTTCACCTTTTGCGTCATTCGTATTGAGTCCATTGAGGTGTTGGGCATATAAAAGTGTGTTAAGTGCTAATCAATGCTATCCGCATTGATTGCTTTTTTGAATAACTACTCATTTGGCCTCATTGTGGAGCTTTTAGTAGACTTTAAAACTATAAACGGGTTCATATGATATTAGTGGTAGTTTGGGCTTTTTCTTTGAAGCACGAGCTCTAAAGCTCTATAATAAAGCTTATAGCGTTAATAAAATGGATAGGTACTTCAAAGTTATAACATAACCGTCAATAAATTAAAATTAAAGTAAGACATTTATACGGTTAATAACATTCATGTATGCGTATCTTTATTGCCGATTGCCGTTGTGCGGTACAGAAACAAAAACAGTTGTTAATTCTAGTTTTGACCTTTATTGAAGACTAAAGACCATCGAAGTGGAAATGGTTGCCGATTTTCAATAAGTAATAATAATATCATGTTCGTTAGATACTGTTACACGTGAATTCATACACATAGCTTGTTAAAACTTTCCTCTCGCTTAACAGTTTCAACTATCAACTTTACTCTAACGCGAAGGCGTGAGAATTACAACTTAGTCGAACACCTACTTGAATAAATATGTTAATAATTTAATTTGAATCAGAAAATTAAACTTTTCCAGCATATGGTCGTTAGTATGACGTATCGTGTTTTAGAGGGAGACAAATGTGTAACACATTTGTGTGAGTGACAGGGACGGCGCTCTACAAAGCCAAACATTTTCTAATACTTTATGTGCCATACGTGCCATATTCACGGCCGCGTAGGTATTGTACTTTTTGGTAGAATTATAGCAGGTCTATCTTTTAAAAAGACTGAGTTTGTAAATTGAAATTATTATAAACTAATTCGCCTCCTCAGTCTAGTCGTCGCAAGCGCTACGCCTGAGTGTGAGGTCCTGGGTTCGATTCCCGGGTCGGGCAAAGTGCTATTGGGTTTTCCATCAGGAATTTCTCAGTAGCAGCCAGGAATCTAGATTTGAGCCCGGTTGACGGCAGTTGGCTCGCCCCTTATTACATGGAACCTAAACATACTGGTTAAATGTGTGTGTACTATAGCTGCACCCCTGCCTAACCCTTCGGGGAATACAGGCGCTATGTTATGTTATAAACTAATAATTATAAAGTAATGGATACAGTAAACCGGCTACAGAAAGATGTGTAAAGTGGTTAGGTCTTGAGGACAAACGGTTCCGTGTAGGTAACGGTCGTGACAGTTCCACTGAGCTTACGTAGCCGTGTAGTGCCATGTGCCATCGTGCCATGTGCCATCGTGCCATGTAGGTGACGACTACGAACGGTACCGTAAGCCTCAAGTAGTAGTGTGCACCTGCAATAAAGATGGCCGCCGCTAATTGAGTACACATACGATTTACTCAATATATTGTGTACTTTGTCCATTAACGCCTTAAACTTTTAAACGGTGCCCTACATTCTAGATAAGTAACTTGTCGATGTTTCGTATTTAAGACAAATTGTCACAGTTTGACTGCTCATTTTGATATAGGGATTTTTAATTTATTGAAATAGTTTTAAAACTTTTTTAAGTTTAATTTTAAAGGGGTTTGGAATTTGGATGAGTTCGAAAAATTAAATAAAAATCACTTAATTTTCAATTTCCACTTCAAATGCTTTGTTTGCTGTGTCAATATATACATTATTTTGGCAGAAACGGCCACTGAAATTTAATTTATGTTACTGGTGCTCGTTCGAACAAATCAAATTGGTTAACAACATTTACGAGTACCTACCAGAAATATTATTAAATACCTACTAGAATACAAATTGTACACAGCGTTCGTATTACAATTGGACATGAGTACGCACACGTAGCGAATAAACAAAGTATCATAAAACGCGATTTTATTCGTTACCAGTGTTGCCATGCGAAACAATACTAAGTCGCAATGTGTAGTTTAACTTGTTACAAACTACTAGAGCGATTTTAATTAAACCTTCGTATGCTTGCTGTTTGGTATTCGGGCGGCGTCGCCAACTACCTCTGGTACATGTCTATGAAATTAGACATTTCTCTCACCCAATTTTTGAACTATATAAATGGATTAAACATACGTCGGGTACGCGATGTCGTTTGTATATACACTACTACAGAAGAAAATTCCTTTATTTTTTAAGAAAAACTTACGTTTCCAAGTACAGCGTATACGAGACTACGGGTACCAGCGAGACGTCCTGTGTGTGGTTATAAAATATTTTTTTCATTTTTCTGTCTTTTGAAATATCAACAGGTGGATTTTAGCTTCAGATGTTGGATTATGGATGGAATAAAAAAATGTGAAATAACGGCTTACGCAGTCTTTGTTCTGTTTGTATCAAATATCAAATGTAGGGCATTCCATCTTTGTTTTACCTTAAGCGACCCCACGTTTAAGGTAAAACAAAGATTTTAAAGTGTTCTTTTAAGTACAGATCCATGATAGAATTCTGATTGCAATCCTGATAATTATAGTTAGTTATTGTAAATATTTTTCTCAAGATTTTCTTTTTCTTTATTTATTTCCTTTGCCTGCATTGTTTTGTATTTATTTTACAGTGTATGTTCAAACATAATTTCGATCTTCGATTCTGGACAGATTCATTTTAAACACCAGATTTTTTATTAAATGGTACACTAATAATAGGTTCTGAAAATGTTGACACATACAAAAATTGCAATTGGCAAAAAGCAAAGATCAGTAGGTATGCAAAACACACAAATATGTTTTAACGCTTGAAACTTTATAGAATTCTAAACGTACCGATATAGCGCAAACACTCGTAGCTTTACATAATGCCTAATAAAAAATGCGAAAAGTCTATAGTAGGTCGTCCGATCTCGCTACTTTCACGAGAAAAACGCAAGTATTTATTTAATAAAACTGCAAAGTATTTTAATGAGAACGAAAATATTTAATTTTGTGTTAATATTTAATAGAAGTGGGCTGTCAACGAGACGGTAATTGCCACACGGCCGCGGCAACACCGACGAATATTGCTTGATAATTAAACACTTAAGTAAGGAAAAATGTTTTCATAGTGACGAGCGGTGATGTCGATATGGGTGCAATTTTATATTTGAATTCAGAATTTAAGATAATTTTTAAGTTGTGGAACAACAAACTGACATACTTAACAAAGTTCAAATTCCATTGCAGCCAAAAACTTATTAGGACCTTTTTGTTACAAATGATCACTCAAAAATCAACTTTGGGCTTGATTTTTATTCGTGGAATAAAGTTGACGTCTGACAGTTTTTGTATGAAAGAACTGTCAAAAATTCAAAATTATTCCTCCGATAACATTATCTGGCGTTGGAAAAATCTGCCCTAAAGTAGATAACTGATTAAGTGGCGATGGAATGTAAATTATCTGAACGCTGCTTTAGAACATTCTTATTTACATTACTAACCCTCATCTGTATGCCCATCAATGTGGAAACCGTACAATCGCCATGTGTAATTGTCCCTTTATCCACAAAACGAGCAACATAAATACCTGGGGGTAATAATGGACGACACGCTCTCTTTTAAAAAACATATTGAAAGCCTAGTTAAAAGAGTCCGCAAACTAATATATGTTTTTAAAAAATTGCGAACATTAGCAGATTCAAAATTAATCACACAAGTTTATTTGGCTCTATGTCAATCTATAATTCAATACTGAATCACTTCTTGGGATGGCGCACCAAAAACTAATTTGCTTCCTCTTGAAAGAGCTCAGAGGGCCATTTTGAAGGTAGCAAACTTCCATCCCTTCTTTTTTCCCACAGATCTATATAAATCCTGCAATGTACTAACTGTTCGCCAGCTTTTCATTATGCACTTAGTATTAAAACAGCACACAATGCTTGCCTACAATGCCGACAACACTAACAAGAGACGGAATGATCTAGTATGCATGTCTAATGCAGCCTCAAAACATGCCTATGTAGAAATATTTTTAACATTCTTAGGTCCATTCCTGTACAATAGATTAAATAGAAAACTAAGTACTTATAAACGAAATTACTATAGCTGTAAAAAAATTATACTGGATTATTTACTAACCATCGATTATGCACAGACAGAAGACCTACTTACTGTCTGCAAATAAAACTACTAGCATGCTATTTTATTTACTTTTATTTACCTAAGTTTTTAATTTCGTTTTTACGTTATCTTTATTGTTAATTTATTTATGCGCTTTCTAGCCTGAAGCACAGGTTCAACCTAGTTCAGGCAAATTAGCACCTGTGCGCTATTTTTAATTGTTTAAGTATTAAATGTAAATGTTTGCCCTTTTTATATATAATCGATTATTATTAAACGATTATTTAAATGAACCGTTCACTATATTTAACCGAAATAAGTTGGTGCTTAATCAGAAGTTCCTGTGAAACGTTTTTCATAGAGAAACATTTCATCATTCTACTATAGCCTAGTCTACTTCTGCGAAAAGATCACAGCACTGTAGACTATTAACACAAATGATCCCATTATTGGAGTAAGTCTACCCAAAACGGGAAATGTATTGTGAATTAGATTGAAGCCATACATTAATTATTGTTTATGTACAACATATGATTTTCATTCAGTCCCTTTTGTAATACGTTTGTTGTTGTAATTTTATAAAGCCATGTTTCACAGTAAGTTCCGCTACGTTTCCCGGAAATGATTATTTATAGAACCCAGGAATTAATGTAGAAATGCGAAGTGATGTGAAATATCACTTTCCGTTGGGGAACTTGGAGCTTTAAACTACTATTTGAGTATTTGTGTTAGAGATTAGTTCACGTTTTAATAAATAGGCCTTTATTTTTAGAAACGCGATAAATAATAAATCTGCTTCATTAACTACGAATGAAGCAGACTACATTTTTGGGTCATTGATACGTTATAATTCCTAGTTTAAAAAAAACCGTTCAGTGATTGACGCAAATAATTAAATTCCCCCAAGGAAAATGTTTAGTACTAAATCAAAAAGTCCCTAGCTAAGCTAAGTATGCTTTCACCACGACGGGAAATGGGCAAAATTGGATTACAAGTTATGATTGTCAGCTAGACAGCTGCGAAACGAAAATATAAAATCGTTTAAAAAAATACGTTCAGAGTACCTACCTACACTTGATAATTTACGTATAATTATATATAATGTACCGTGTAATAACGCCTGTATGCCCCTAAAGGTTAGGCAGAGGTGTACCTTTTGTACACCCACACTTCGCCAGTTATCTTTAGGCAAGCCTGCCAAGCCACCAACCGGGCTAATAATAATTCCAGCCTATAATTTGACTTACTGCTGGACAAAGGCCTCTTCTCATACAAAGAAGGCACGAGCATTTATAACGACGCTTGCTCAGGAGGATTGGCGATTTCAGACTTGGTTTCCACACGGTGTTTTTCCTTCACCGATGTCAGCAATGTCCAAGCAAGATAAAACCCACAGTGTTAAATTTTATAAAAATAAAATAATTATATTCATTAAACTTGATGTACTTTAGGAGGAAGTTCGTAAAACTGGTGCGTTTCATAAATTACAAGGGATAAACCGAAAGCCTCTATGCAGATGATATATCGTTCGCGTTTTAGGATTCCGCAGAATACCATTTTTTAGCATTATTTTTACGACTGTCTATTTAAATGTCAGCGCGTCAGCATTTTCTTTGATTTTAACATAGCTAATTTGGGTATAGAATTCAGAAAATCAGTCAACACATAGGTAATTCAAAAGATTCCAGCACTTACATAGGTACATACAGAACACAAAGAGACTGTATAATAAGATTTTCATAAACTTTGACAATAATTGTTATGGAATTCGCAGCCGAAGCGTGCTGCACACGCTTGACCGGTTTATTCGTTACAAATTCCGATTCAGCCTTGGAATGATTAATGACACAAACAGACTTAACCCACAGAATTCAATTTAATTAACCCTCTTAAGGCATTGTATATTTTAACATGTATTGCAACTGTGAATATTGAAGAAGTGGACTGTTTTAAAGTTATCCCGCAGTGGTACTCTAGAATACAAAGAAAAAGTCAGAGTAAAAATACAAAGCAGCTTTTAATTGCTCCATCCTAAATACTGAAACGCCTACAGAATACTTAGGCTCCACCTTTTTTAATGAACATCAATTATTCATGGGAGCTTATTTATTTATAAAGATTGAAATATACTTATTATTATACAGAAGCTTTTAATATTTAACGCTTTTGTCTCCTTTCGTTAAGATTGCTTACTTTATTTTTACGCCAAAACATGGAAGCGACATTTGAAACAAATACATTTTTGATTTCCCCCTCAGGGCCGGAAGCCGCGCGGTGTAACATGGCCGATACAGATTATGCTTTACAAAAATGTTTCAGCGAGGCTTGTATCTTTGTATTATTTACATAATAAATTGACGCGGACATTTGTGTAGGCCATAACGATGTATAAATCTCTTGCGCAGGGTTGTATTAACTAGACCGCCGAGCCGCGCCGTTTTAAACCCTCATTTTCCAAAATTTAAAACGATAATAATATCCATGCCTAAAATGTAGAGCTCATTCAAAAGTATGTTTGAGTACAACCATCTGAAATATTATTTGTACATGTTTGAGTTTGCCTCAGGTAAGAAGGTACACCTTACTTTCTTTGTTGTATTCAAGAATAACCCAAGTCCTTTTGTCGTAACCTGCCTACCTGCTCGCAAATAGGACCTCATAGAAACTCGAGATGACATTGTAAAGAAGGATACACTTGGCAAAATTGGATATTGACACTATATTGTGGAATTTCACGACATTTTAAAATATCAAATAGCCAAGAAAATGTAGAGTTATTTAAGACTCGATGCTGACACGGTTCTTTAGAGTCGGCAGATTTAATGTGAATCTGCAAAAATACTATGAAAATGGAACTTAAGGAAGTAAGAAGGTAGATTACATTCAAAGTCCAATTCCTTTAAACAACCTTAACTTACTAAGAGACAAGACAGCACCAAATGTTTGGAGAATGCCCTGAAAATACACTGAAGCTATTCTACAGTATAGTTTGAAGTATTCACGAGTGGCTGGGCAAACAAGCGCACAGCAACTAATGCATGAGACTCCTGATGCGACATTAAATCACTATGATCGCTTACAACGCGAACGCTGAAAATGCATCCAGTGTACATTTAACAGGCTTCCATGCGTTTACTGTGACGGAACCGCGTCGGTACACCGACACTGTTAGTAGCACGGAAACTATCTTTGCTTTAACATTCTGCAACACTCCAAATATACCCTAAAACGTAATTAGATTATTTAATTTATGAAGTATTTCTAACCCAAAATAGCATGTCTATTTTGCGCGTGACCTTTAGTGGGTTTCGCCGGAAGTGTCATCTTTATTTATAAGAGTCCTTCCTCAGTTTATGGAAAGGCCATCAATAAAATATATCGCGTTTGAACAACCAATCTCAATGACCAGTCATACATATAACTGTTCCAGTAAAGTTTCATTCTGTAGAGGTGTTAACCCTACAGAATGAAACTTTAAAACAACCGAAAGTTGTTATCCAATTTTAATTTGTGTTGCTAATATTGGCATGGCGAAGGAGCGAATTTCCTAGGAGTAAGTTTTGTCATTAGCTAGATTGGATTGCCACTCGACTTGCTGCTCCTGTCATTATCGGCTACGTATCAGTATATGAATAAATTGGAAGCTGTTAATAACCTCATAGGATTGCGTTAGCACTAATTATTTAATATCTTGCTATAGTAATATCTTATGCTCCAAATTGAGTTTTCGATAGAAAAATCGAACAATGATTATTGAACTTTTCTTATTTCAATATCTACCTACCTATCGACAAAAACTCGAATAAATATCATTCCCCCCACTGGGGGCGTCAAAACGTGGAACCGTTTGAGTTTGGTCGATTTGATAACTTTGATGAAAATTTATTATCTATAAAATTATACGTAGGTATTTCTAAATTGAACTCGTCTAAGGCAAAATTGTTTTAAGAAAATTGGCAATGTTTTAAAATCAGTTTAACTATGTTGAGTTTGAAGTTTGCCTATCAGAAGGGACTGTGACGGCGTCGTCCAAAACACACAAGGAAGCTATCATTCTGTAATAATACTTGTGCCCTCCACGTGTTGGGCCAGTGGCCCACTTCAGAAGTGATAGTTTAGATAACAAGTTCAATATGTCATTAGACAGGAACTGTTCTTCGTCGCTATGAGACTGTGGGTGCGATATTTGTGAGCATTTTTTTGCTAAGCCCCTCGACATGTGCGTCTGCGTGGAACGAAGGGCGACGCTTGGTAAAAAGCTAACATGTGGCCCGTTCTCCTCACGCGGCGACAACATCCGGGACAGAATCTGCTACACCCGACCCCACTCTACCCGTCCTCACTAACTAAGTAACTATTATAACTTTCAAATAAACATCTAATAAACAATTAACGAAGAAAGTATTCTTATCTACGCCAAGCAAGAAATATCCAAGTTATTATTCATGTAAACGGTTAACTGTGTTGTCGGGCCGGACGATTGATTAATAAAAAACGTAGTCTAGGTCAGAAAGCACTGTGGACTCATCAACAATACACAAACAAAAAGGCGAATAATGAAACGCACTGAAGACAAGATGACTGATGAATATTTATAATATTTCAGCTTAGCTAACACTGTCTCTCTCTTGGTTTATTACTCGTTTCATCTTATTCAAGCGAGATGTTAGTTTCAGATTTATGAATTTCAGTTGAAAAACTTTGAATAATATTATTCGTTTCATTACTTCCTCAAAGTGAGGTGTCAAGCTTTTATTATTTACCTTCTCGTGCTCATTTCCATTATACATTTTTTTTTATCTTCTCTCTTCCAACCAACCTCCTCTGTTGGTAATAGTTTCTTGGTAGCCCGCCCGGATATTTTCAATCACGATATGATGTGAGTGTAACAAAGAGACATATTCTGAAACTGGTATATTTGTGTTGTGGTTGTATTGCTTATTCGTTTAGAAGTTTTCGAGCAAATTTATCCAAGGTTTCTTTAACGACTTTCTGACTTTGACAGTAGGAGTAGGTATCTAGTATCTACATATTACTTTGGTTGATCTTTTTGGTACAGATTCGACAGATTTATGATCTGTCGAATCTGTTGTTACTTCTACATATAATAACTTTGTAACATCGATTTAAGTTACTATCGAGGTTACCCAAGCGCAATTTACTGTGCAGATGATCCACAAAGGAGCATCTGCCATTTAGATCAAAAAACATATATAGAACTGTATTGAATGTGTATGAAGACCAAATGTTTTCACATTCAGGCATCATACCACCGATACCGTTACGACTTCGTTCGTTCATTGCCAAATACCTCCGTTCGCGTTCAACACAGAATGCCGAGTGGTTAGAGCTCACACTGCTTACTTACAAATCACGTTTACTAACGTGCTACTAATCTACAACATGAACTCGGTTTAAGTACGATTAGTTCGGATTCCACTCAGACGGATTAATAATATTGAGTATCTACTGTTATGACTGTAGCACGAATGCAATGTAAAATGTCAACAAGACAAGATTGTAAAAACCTTGACGGGCGAGTGTAACATATAGCACGGTTGAAATGACGCTGTTTGTGTCTTGCTCGTCCACAATATAAGTAGAGGAGGCATTATGCATAGACTGTGGCCGCCATCGCCAGGTAAGTAAAACGATCACGTTTCAGAGCGGCTGTGCCCGCGCCGCCATGAGCGCAGTCCCTACAGCTTGAGTTGCACGCAGTGCTGCCAATATTTAAAACTTTACATCAAACTTTTATTTAATCGCAGAATAAAATAGAATTAACGTCACGAGATTCGTGTAAATAGACAGAAAACGTTTCATTATACAGTAAAGTCTATGGATTTAGTTTAATTTAGGTTAGGCTCAGATTAAATGTTCGCAATTTTAAACTAACATTAGTTTCGCCAAGTAATTTTAAGTTGAGAATAAAGTTGGGTAGTAATGGGAGCAACGTGGTAAGCGGTAACACAAAATTAGCTTTTTAAGAATACGGTTACAAAATTGTCATTGCGAAATATTTTGGTAATGTAAACAGTCATGTTTTCGCTGCAAACCCAAGGAAAGAAAGTTACAACCTACATCTCAATTCGAATTATACCGTTGGCAGCACTGTTTATACGTAGAAGCGATGTTGCATGGCTACATTCACGTGCGAAAGAGACCAAGTTATGCTTGATAGAGGGAGAGAAAGGGACAGCTGAACTGGCTGAGCAGGTAAACGGCGCGGCGCGGGCGCCGCCGCCCTGCGTACACCGAAATCACGAAGCCAGATGCAACGACCGTCTGTTCACCACTCAGGTAGATACGCTTTATAATACGTTCGTAGTTATCTACAGCGAACCTACTCAACTTTAAAACACGTTGCGTGGGCCGTGTGGCCTTAAAACTGTTCCATCTTTGCTCGCAAAATTCTTCTGTAAAACTAGACTGATGACGCAGATAGACGAATTATATCCAAGTATTCAAAAATATTAACAGTGTTACGTACTCATAAACATTATCATGAGTTGAGCTGCGATTACTGACAAATGCGTAGACTGACTGGACAGGTTGAGTGGACCTGTCAAGTCAGTCTGTGTGATTATTCCCTCAAAAGATGGTCTTTTCAGACACCTATCTACTGTGAAGAGCAGGCGGTCTTCACACGATCTGACCAAGATTATGTCTGGACTTTAAAAGAGACTGTGACCTCTGAGTTTGTTTCGACCTTTCTTCTCAAAGCAGTCAGATAGGAAACGCCGACCTCGTCTAGTTTTTTTATTAACAATATGATTGACGTGTAAAATTGTTTGTACAAACCTACTTACATTTATCATTTAATTGGTTATAGAAAAATAACATTGTCAATATCAAATGGTTTTATTGACGTGTGACTGTCCAATGTTTGTCACCAAACAAAGCTGGCGCTCTAAATAAACAACGATATTTAAATCTATTAAGTTGAAGTCTACTTTCCACATTAAAACAGAAAATCAGTTCTATTATTCATCATTTAATTGGTTATAGAAAAATAACATTGTATATTACAAATGGTTTTATTGACGTTTGACTGTCCAATGTTTGTCACCAAACAAAGCTGGCGCTCTAAATAAACAACGATATTGAAATCTATTAAGTTGAAGTCTACTTTCCACATTAAAACAGAAAATCAGTTCTATTTTGGTAATTAAACGTTGCATAGCAGTTAATATTCCACTTAGCTCAGTTTTATTAAAGTTTTAATCAAAAAGCTCGGGCCGCGGGTTAAGCAAGAAAAGCGGAGCAATTCAATTGGTCGGCACCGCAACGCTTAGGTACACGGCGAGGGAGGTTAACCTCCCTTGTTTGTTACTTACCATAGGTTTTATGCGGCCTCAATTACAACTCGAAATGAAACTCGATTACACAGGAACGTGCTAATGATGTGTAACATTTCGCTCTCGAATCCGTGCTAATTTTATTAACTCTCATGCCTAGTTATCACTCGCATATCGCTTATAATATTTTGGGTTCGAGAATCCGAAGTTTGGGCCGTTTTAATGACTGGAGCTGTACATTTTAACGCGCGGCATAGCCTTGTGTAATATTTAGTTCCCTCGTTGACAAATTTCCTCGTTGGCGGTTTCATTCCACTTCATATAATAAATTAATTACAGTTTATATTCATATTTTATAAACTATAAATCTTGAGACTATCATTTATAACCGTTTCGTTTAAGATGAAATATGTCAACATGAGATGAGCCGCCCGGACGTCTGCAAAAGGAAACGAACGTCCACGTTTTAATAAACATGAACGGTAGACTCAAACGAAATAGCCAATCAAATACAGATTTCTCTGGATTAAAAGATTTTGTACTGCCTTTAGGAGGAAAAGTAATAAAACAATACGGACGTTTACTGCAAACTGAGAATTGCGATGGAAAAAAGTCTTCAGCCTTGTGTGCCAGGCACTCCATGCCGAAATTTGAAATGCGCCTTCTTCGTCCCGAATCTCGATGGCCGAAAACGACTAAATACGAAGAGCTTCGGCCAAAATTTCGGATTAAGGACCCGTGAGCTGGCTCCTCGCCTTTAGAACCCTAATTACCAGTTTATATTTCACCATCCGGCCCTTCACTGTTTACACACCAAACATTATTTTCAAATATAATTATGACAAGGCAAAGCGATATTTTATAATACTGTCAAAACGCTTTGTAGACGACGCTAGCGTGGGTAAAGTAAATGTCATGTATCAAAATTAAATGAATAGGCTACTTTTAGATTAGTTTTTTTCCTGTACCACTATTTACGTGGTTCAAACTTCTACGTTTGACATCAAGTAGGGACTTTACGTTTCGAGAGGCTGGAGACTACTCGACTTTGGTCGTTGCATCCGACACAGGTGCAATACAATTAGAAACTATATAATATTGTGTAGAATAGAACCTGGATAACACAATCGGGAATAAATTCAACGTGTAATCCTTATAACTTAGTCTCGTAGTATTAAGTACTTTTTGCGGATTAGTCTATTATATCAGGCTTATTGACAATAACATAAATAGGCTACTTCTCTTCTAATTCAGCCTTTGTAGTTAAACCCGTATTCCGTGTATTCCTTTTGCCTTCCTTTCTTCCCTTTCCGGGTTTCACTTTTGTTAAGATGTTCAAACACCTCCTCAGAGCATTGTCTCATTTTGTTCTTGTTGTAACATTTTCATTTATTCTCGTTATCAAAATACCTACCTACGTGTACACGTTATGCATACTCCTAATGGTAATTGATCCATCAGGATAAAAATAAATATTTTATCCATTTGATGGATTAACAAAAAAGCCACATCGACAATACAGCTAGTTAGGTACCTACAGGAACTCAGCGATTTAAATAAAATAAAATTGGCCGAATATTTGATTTCATCTACTAATGGCAGCTCGCGTTATTGATAAATGAAAATAGAAAAAGTGAGGGTCTACGATGAATAGATCAGATAACACATCGTCTCCTTCTTTGTGTTACGTCATTAATACATCGAAGCCGGCACCACAAAAACCGGTATCTTTTTCCAGCACACTTTGGCCAAGCTCACACGTGCCTGTTCGTAGGACAAATACCACGACCTTAGAAGCCTCTGTCGCCGGTACCCGCGCACCGCGAGGAATACGTAATGCGCTCCTCGTATCTTGAGTGCGAGGCAGTTTCGTTAACGGACGCTTCACACGTGACGCGGAACGCAATGTACACAACGCCCCATGTTTCAAACTTTGATCAAGGGTCAGGAGCGAAACTCTTAAGATAATCACAATAATCTTTCATATTTTTTTCACATTCCCAACAGACTGCTAGTTCCATCCGTCATCTTACAGACGTCATTAGCTTTTATGTAAGGACTTATATAACTTTGGTTTTCTGAGGTTTTGTCTGCCGTCTACAGACAAAGTATCACTAGAATGTCATATTTCAGGGAACATAGGCTGGACGAGACTAGCATTTTCTGTAATATTCTGACCTCAAAACTTCTCTGCAGAATACGATCTTGTTTTTACGACAGTATTTCTTACCACTCATACTTTTCTCCGAACTTTCAACAGCCGTAGTTCTTCTAAGTGTTTCTTAATTGTGTTCAAGTTCGGCTCTTAAACAATTCCCGAAAGCGACATTCCGCAACTTTCAGTAGAAATAAACTGGAAGTTATTCCACTTAACAAATTTTGTAGATAACTTCACCAATGCCTTTTTAAATAAATGTTGGAAACCGTCGAGTTTGTCCATTGTTCTCGACCGCAATAAAAATTACACGAAAAATACTATATCGAGCCGATGAAAACGTGTTGGAAGTTCGTATCCTGGCTACTTTAATGCGACGGATATTTACTTTTCTCACCACAAATAAAATTATATACGTCATGCAGTTCTACTACAGAACAATATATTTTTGATATTAGCTGAGCAGTAAACAATTCAAGTTGTGTTGTGAACAATGAATAGTAAAGTAAGTTTAAAGACATTTTCTTACGCACAATGACCTTATTCCGTTAGAAAAAGAAAAAAAGTGTAATGAGAAAAATTTGTGCGAATGGGATAGTGGGAACGTAGAGATAAGACACAAACACCCATTGTATCAGGTCGAACACTGGCGTGCAAATAACCGCGCGACTATTGTTTTGCAGACGACGAACAATACACACGCAGAAGTACCCACTTACATATGTAACGTCGATGCAGTTACTAGAAAATGGTATGGATTATGTGGATCACACGTAGAGTTTGTGCACAATGAACATCCATCGTGAATAATAGAGTCAACGTTCTATGTCTTCCAATAGTAGGTAAAGAGGGTTCAAAATTAACTTGCTTATTTGAATAGACTAAACGGTTGCGGGCGTTTCGCGTAATCAACAGGTTACAAAATGCCTAAGTAATCGATTTTATAATAGTTGTTATTCCATGACTTGGAACGGTTACAAAATAAGTTATCGTGCGTCATGCAATGGAAACATAACTCAGTTTAAATGAATTCACCGCATAAGCCAAGTCGTCAAATATCGTCTGCTATAAATCTTCACCAAGAACCTATTGTACACCGTGTTTTAAAAAAAGTATAAGACTACCTCATTTAAACGAACAAACATTTTTTCGCCAAAAACCCTTTCCGGAGAAAGAAAACGTTGATGGAAAAGCCAGGAAGGGCCGCGATTTACCAAAGATTATTGTTATATTGTGGAACCAACGAAAACGATTTTGCTAGGAAGAAAATAGTATAAAAGGTATCATTTTTAACTTTTCTCTACAATCCTCGTCTTCCATTACTGCGACAAAATTATTATTAAAGTGCAAAGCCAAAGCTATTTCAGTTAATAAAGATTTCAAAGTTCATAGACGCGACCCCTCGGTATCTAGAACTGTACAAATTCTCTCTGGTTGAACATTTTAATTAGATACCTCTAATCGGCGGCCATATTGTTTTATTTTCCTGGTTTTATAACCCAATTTTAAGATATACCTACGCGCAGGGAAAGTTATTTACAAAATCGACTTTACATTTTCCTATGTTATGCGAAAACAAGAACCAATGGAATCTTTATAAAGGTAGGCCAACACTATATTCGGGCGTGTTGCGGATTTATTTAGCTTGTATTGAATTTATTTATTCAGCGCCTAGAAGATTGAAATACGTTCCGGTCACTAGAGCCCCTTCATTGAGAATATTCTGAAAAAAAAACCGAATATGTTGAAAGTTCGTTTCAGATTTATTTTTAGTGAAAATTTATGTTAAATCCACATTTTTGTAAGCATATTCAGCAACGTCAATCGAGTTTAAATTAATGCATTTAAATCATTGATTTAAATAAATAATTGGAAACAGTTTTTGATGTATTTCTTACCATTTCTGTTTCTTATAAAAATCAACTCGTTTGCGGCGACTGATGCGAAAACTCGAGATTTTCATATCGTGTTTGTTTACCAAATAAGACTTGAGAGAAAAAATACACTGCGAACATTTATCTCTTCCGTCTGGTAGCGTGTGAAGCTTAAGTGTGCCTTAACAAACAAACATCGACATATTGGTGTTTAATGTTGTAAAAATTAAAATAAGAGCTGTTCATCGTTTGCTACTGTCCAATCTTGAAGAGAACTGCCCCGGACCAAAAGTGAAGCATCTTAATTAGAGCTTGGGAGCTAGAGCCATTTGGGGTTAAAACTCTAGGTCCGTGGGGTCCGAGTGCTCATCGAGTATTTCGCGACATCGCCAAGCGGTTGGTAGACTCTTCAGGTGGCCAGAGGACTGGCCTATTTTTAGGTCAAAGAATCAGCATTGCCATCCAACGGCAACACTGCCAACCTTTTGGGCACAGTTCGTCAGAAGGAAAACCCTCTGACGAACTTTTTGATGCCCAATGAGCTCTTCCCCTTTTTTTCCTTTATATACATACTTGTAAATGATAGGTATTTACATTTTAGTCTTAGATTCTATATTGTATTTAAGATTTATTCTTAAAAAGCATGTAAATAAATGTTAGGTAAGTTCCACTTCGAATAATATAGCGAATACGTTTTATTTATACGTTTAGATAAGTACAATAATAATATTTGAGAAAAACTTTCTATTCTACTGAAGAATAAAAACCTGGCGTAGTAGCGCAGCTTGGAAATTTCAAGAGGCTTAAGGGAGCATAAAGCGGTACACTGCGTAAGCCTGTATTGATTGATTAAACATATAGTCTGCGAGCGCATATTTTATTTTTATAAGGAAATCAGGCTGGGAAAAAATGGGTCGGGGTTCAACCTTAGAATGAGATAGTAAAGGCAGGCGAGAAAAAAGAGCTTGAAAAATATATCTCATCAATTCTGTAAACCTTCTCATACTATATTGCTATTAAACGGTTTTTGTAACCTTACAAAAGAATAATTTATTATTATAAAACTAAAAGACGTCATTAAAATAGTCCCCAGTTGTCGAATACCCAAAAGACTGCCAGCATTGCCACGTTGGATGGCAACGCTCAGCCGTTAGCCAAAGTAAATTGAATCTTATCTATTCAAGTTACTTTAGTACTGACAACTTAACAATATTTGCAGTGTAGTGTACATAAGTACGCTCTGTTCCTATGTTCCTAGAACTGTGTCTAAAGGAGCTATAGACGACGTCAAAGCTGAACGAACTTGATGAAGATCCATCTCCATATTGAGAGGTCTCTATAACTACTATAAAGTGATATGCATTCCAAACTATTGATAGTATACCTACCAGTAATGTACGTCGAGAACTAAGTAAACATAATACAGGAGATCAGGGGGCCTTGTTTAGAAAGCTCTTTAGCATTTAAAGTGTTGAATAAATAGTCTCAACCGCTACTATTAATTGCACGGCTACAATCCAACCCGTTTGTTTATTCTTTACATTTTTCTAGAAAACTTCGTTTTTATTACCCTTTTGGATTATTCCGTCCCTTGCGGCAGTGTATGCTTACCTTTATAAGAACGAAAATAATGAGGGCTGTGATTTATACAGCTTCTTATCCTATAGATAACGATTGACAAACTTTCGTATGGGTAATTTGTTTGTCTCGCATAATGTGCTGGAAAACAGTAGACTTGAATGAGACGTAACGCGGGAAGAAAATAAAACAAGATAAAAATCCTAATAAATGTCAAGAAACATGTACAAGTATCGTGTTACGCCTACGTACTGACAGTCTTAGTAATTCTGAGGATATTCCTGAAAAAGTACCTTTATCTTTAGTCTGCAAAAGTTTAAATTTTTTGATGTTCATTACGGTATCCACTAAATCATGACATCAGCAAAGCTTAACGTATTTGGATGACAGATTAGCGGGGCTGAGTGTATTCCGGTATCCCGGATTATCATAATAGGCCCCCATTATCCTGGAAAACCGTGATAACTCATGAAAAATATTCGAACGAAGCCACGAGAGACGTTTTGTAGGTCACTAAATAATAAAATATACAAATCGCTGTGTCAAATAGATGCAATGGAGCGATAATATAAAATATAAGTGAACAATTTTACGTTCTTTTAATAAAAACCATTGAATTCTTCGAATGAGTAGGCAGAGGTCCAGATCAGATAAGTAGTAACTGCTGTACAATACAATAAATACAGAGCGCGCCATTTTCCAGTTTCTGGGAACTATTCCAAACTCGTTCTACTCAGAACTTTATAATAGACAACCTAATAGCAGTGCCCCGAACTGGTAATCATCACCTAGTTCGGCAACCGAAACCTTACTAATAAATGAAAAACTATTTTCACTCATGGTCATTTATTGAATAGGTGTGCCAAATTAAAATATCGAATTCAACGTGTTATAAAGAAAATTTAGAGCATAGGAAAGGGATGCGCATACGTGCGCGTAGGCAAGCGATTTAGCAACGTCGGTTCCTCCGAAAAAAGGGTGCGTCGGGCGCCCTTTTTGTCGGTCAAAATTAGGTAAATGACCGCAAGTTCAACGCGTTGCCAACTTGCTTTATGTTGTGAACTCTGCGATGAATGGATTGCTTATCGAACGTGCGCTAAAATTGATATTTTAATTTTATTATTTGTTTGATAGATTTTTTTTCTTCTGGATTTTCGATAATTTTTGGTTGACGGCTATAACTTAGTTTGCACTATCTAAGACGATAATAATCACTTGTTTTTTTCAAAATTTTGATTTGGCAAATGGTATTTTATAATGATTAAGTAACAGTTACTGTATCTCTTATTTCGAGTTGGCTCGTTTTCAATTTTATCATGTATAACAGTAATATTTGTCTCATTAGGTTAGTTAACCACAATTCAGTATCCACCATGTTTAATTAATACATCACGATTAGGTGATCGGTCAGTTATTTTAATGTGAAATACAATTATCTGAAACATATTGAATGTATACTCACAATAACATCCATTATAACGGGAATCATTCTGAGAAAAACATTCGATGCATTATGTTGCCTATTTATCACATGTTTTGCAAATAAATAAACACAATTTATCACTTCGAAGAGTGAAGGAAAATACAACGAGGAAACTCACTGTACCCTTAAGAACGGGCTGGTAGAAAGTGTTACCTGTCACAAGCTCACAACGCATGAATTACTGGCGCAATATACATTATACATACATAGATAGATAAGTTAATTGTCAAGCATTCACTACGATACGATGATTGACGCTCTTTTGAGTAAACCCTTATATTTACTCCATTTTTCTTCGTTCCTACACACCTACCACCTGCCTACCACCTATCGATAATCAACTCCGCTGTTCGTCGAAAAAATAAAGTAATGACACATAACGAAATATTACGTCGAATTGTTCACAGAAGATCAAACATCGCACACTGGAGCGAACACCGCCGGAAATTAATTTTCTATCAGATAGCCTGTATTATGAGTATTATGACACGCACATGAAACGTTCATAATATTTCGACTGAATAATTCAGTTTATTGACAGAACGCTCATATAGCTTGTGAAATAGACAAGCAGACACACAGGTGCTCTATGTTATTGATTTGTCAGCTTCCTCGTCTAGATACATAATTAATGATGATGTGTTAATTCACATCCGGAATAGTGGCAAGAAGCTCATATGAAAACGAGATTGCGGGAGAATTAAAAGGGGAACAACTAGAGCCACATTCGCATACACTTACATATTACTTCGCTTCCGTTTTCCCATTTTCCTTGAGTTTTGTACGAACATATTCCAGATTGGTGTAAAGGGATTGCCCTTTATTACGAACAGAAAAGGGAACAGGTTCTTATAAAATATACAAGTACGTATATAAAAAGTAAGCTTGAATTTATAGACGATGCTTAATATTCATAGAAGTTACCTACTGATGGTCTATATACCTAGCAAACAAAACCTACCTAGAAAATCCATAAACGTAATTTGGGGCAGAAATGAAAACTAGATAAATAACGGTAAAAAAAGTGAATAACTAACAACAAATGAATGGTGATTGATTGCTATGTCAATTAATCATTAGAAACAGTTTACCTATTTCTTGAAGAATGCCATTAACATAGTTGTAATTATTCAAAATTACTTATTCACAATTTCTCTGTCATTACGACCATTTACCGTTACATTACCATTACAATACCAAGTAATTGTTACTGTAGATATATAAGGACATAAGGACGCACAAAAATAATTACAACGAAGTGATGCGGCAGTAATCCCTCACTGTAAGAAGAACGGAAATTGAGCAAGTTATGAAGGCTCTCTTGAAGACCGTCTTTGTTCCGTTACAAAATCCTTTCTGATCATTAGTATAGTTGACAAGCTGCCTGCTGCTCCACAACCCAGCGACTTATCAAGCTCTTCTCAAACTACCCACACAAATGAAGGTACCGGTATTATGGTCCCAGGATCCTATCTTGCGTACATAATATACTTAGCCCCGTACCGACTTGCCGTGGCGGCGTTGGCGTGATACAATATAATTACATGATATGGGCTAGTAAGTTTAGGAAAATAATCGTTAAAACCGGCTTCGTAGATCTAGATTTAAGTAGCGCGATTTTAAATAGGCCTACTAATTTACTAAGTAAATGGTTATTTGGAACAAACACATTCTTGCTGTGCAATGCGCTTTAGTCATATTATACAGGTATATTTATTTTATGTTTAGCTGTAACCGTTCCATTAACTTTATTATGATAATTACAAACGTATGCTATAATAATCTTTTCATCATTGTCGAACATAAAAAAATCTATTATAAAAATTAGGCCCAGTCACGTCAGTATAAATACGGCTACATTACCTTCATAAATAAAGCACATAAATGTAGGAGCTATGCCATTTAATATGCCATCCATTCAGTCAATATTCACTCTTCAGCCAATTAGGCATTTTCCGCATCTTCCAAATCTCTTGGGTTTAGTTCAATATGCCTATGATTCTACGCGTAGCACTTAGATCAACGTTTCACAAGTTTTGAATTAATTATGTCGTATAATGAGAACCACCACCTATTGATTACCTTATTGAAATCGACATCGTGCCACAGCCTGTCCCTGTGATACGTGCGCGTCAAATTGTCAATAACTGAGTTAATTATGATCACTCTCGCACGCTTACCCTAAACGACTTAGTTAATATGAATTATTCTTGAACAGAGTTGGAACAGTTTATAGTCACAATCGTGATCGGGGTTACCAGGTTATTTCGTAACCATCAAGATAGTCCGGTGAACACGGTAGTCTAAAAGGCAAATGGTACGTCCAAAACTGAAATTGCAATATCGACGTTCCTTTGTTTAGATTTTTAATTTCAAAACTTTCCTGTCACGATTCTGACGCACGCCTTCTGCTGTTCCATTTCGCACTGATCGCAAATCATTTCTACAACTAAGTAAGGTATTTTTATCTCACGAAGCGACGCGCGCTTTACTTGTGTTAACCAATTGTATAAACACGCTGTGAATGTGCGCGTGAAGACGAGTAGCGTCAGCACATACACACACAAACGCGCGCACACAATCACACTTCGCTATTGTCTCGGACGGTACCGAGAGCTCCTGCGCTTACACACACATTCACAGCGTGTTGGTACACTTGGTAACCACAAGCAAAGCACGCGTCGCTTCGTGAGATAAACATACTAATACGACTATTTGTTCAGAACCACGGAACATCGAGCCGCATAGTGAACAAAATATATTAAACTTGTTGGCTTATTTGTTAACTAAAATTACAGTACGTACATATTTTTGAGGTACGTATTATTTGTTTTTCTACTCGGATCTTCCTGATTTATGTAACTAAACACTATGTCGTGAGTTTGTTGTTTTCCATCAATCTATTACACTTAAAATGGAAGGTATAAAAGTCGCGGCTAGTTGACTCTTCACGTGACCAGAAGGCTGGCCAGTTTCTTGGCCAAAGAATTAGCATTGCCATACCAACGTGGCAATGCTGCCAGCCTTTTGGGCACTGTTCCTATTGATAGCAATGCAGACGATTTTTTCTTTTGCTTATTTTTTCACATGTACGCACGGCTACACATCAAGCTATACATAACCAGTATAAGCTGACTTCTGATTGTACGAAAAACCTATACAATGCGAGGTCAGCCAAAACTGGAATTGTATAGCTTGATGTGTCGTCGTGTGTACCTACATATTATTATTTTAAATGTTAGCGTATATAACGTTAATATTATCTTGATTAAGTAAATAAATATTTCAGTTTATATTACTTTAGTGTGTTAATTGTTATACCATGCCAGGCCATAACAATTAGTTTAATGATAGTAATATATGCTTCGCACACTGTTGCAATAGTGTCGAACATCGCTAAAGTATTAATGAACGACCAAGAAGTTTTATTCCTGTTATGGAACGTCTCAAACTTGTTTGAAATTATCGATAAGTTTACTTATGGCAAGTTTGGTGAAGGAAAGCTGTTCTGGTGCTAATATTTTCATGTTTGCGAACATGTACTTAAGTTACACGTTAATTTTTCGACGCTATATTTAAGTTTGTGTGTTATATAGTTTTAGTTAAGTTAGGATTTAGTTTTGTTATTTTTATTAATTTATTAGGTATTAGTTGTTATTTGCTTATTTATTATTTTAATTTACAGATATAAATTGCTGTAAGTGTAACTAAAATATAGTTACACGTAGTAAAATGTAGAAACTATACAAGAAAGCTTAAAATTAAAACGTCATCAGTGGAAAAGTGAAACAAAAATGGTTAGTTCGATCGATAGGTACCTATACCTTTCCAACCTGTCATTAGCGAAGTCCATAATTCCAACTTAATTATCGAAAATCTTTTAAACAGGAAATTAAATATTGGAACGCTCCTCCCTAACCTCACAGAGGAAACTTAAGACTTCGTTGTCAAAAGGGTTTTCCTCCTCAAAAACTTGCGATAGATTCTACAGGCTTTAATTATTCCTAGAATGATGAAAGTCGATGACTGCCCATTGTCGTTTATTTTCAGCTTCAAGTCTTTTGCGATATACGTACTTGAATTACCTGCCTAGTACCTACTGTACTAATACGAATTTTGTAGATTCCAAAAATACATGCCTAAATCACCTTAGGCTAGCCCGGTTTCCTACACCTACGCAAAACAACAATGGCAAACCTTTCCTTAGCTGAAAAACAAGTCTCAGGGCAATAAGATAAGCCAGTGGCTATGTTTTCGTTTAGTTTCCGAAAGGACGTGAAAACATAGAAAGAGATTAAATTCGACTTAACTTACTTGCGATAAGATAAACAAATTGTGTCGGTATCCGCTCTGTCAGCAGACCCGAGGGTTCAAATTATACTTTCGCGATATTTGATCAATTGGTTAACCAAATAACATTTATAAGGAAACCCAATTGGGTCGGCGGATTACGTGTCGTATCGTGTGTTATAAATAAAAAGGAAAAGTAAGAAAAGTGCGGAGGGAAGAAAAAATCATAAGTACAACGAGTAAGCCATTAGACAGCAGGACATGTACCGCTTCGGGCTGCAGTATTATGTGAGCTAGTTTCCTTGGAAATAATAGGAGTTCATTCGTAACATATTGCGTTTTATTATCAGTTTTCTCGATTTATTGGATAATGCAAGGAGATTATATATTAATAGGAAGAAAAAATAAACGTGAGTCGATTCTGTTCCATTAAGCGATGATAAATGAAAATAATGACATTGACACATACAAATATAAAGAGCAATGTAAGAAAGTGTCACGTAAGGGAGACAGATACAAATGAATCCAAAAACGATTCTCACTGATAAACGATCGATCTCTTCGTAACATACTGAACTTAATGAATTCCGAAGCGTGTTAGTATTAGCAAATACAAGGTGGGCCTAATCCTATAGAAGTTGTGTAAGTACTACCAATTACAGATATTAACAGAACTTTAAATATTATGTACAGACGCAAGCAGGTCAAGCTACCCGAAACTGTAAAATTTTCCCAATCAACCTTGAACCTAATGCCCTAGCGATAAAGTTGAAAATCTATTAAAGAAATTTGATAGATTGTAGTAGCTTGATGTGCTGGCACTGTCTGTACTTAATTCATCATAAATTATAATTTAAAAGAAAGTTTCTGTACAGGGTGGCAGGGATACACGTAAACCGTAACCATTAATTCATCACATCATTACAATGAAACAGCAGATTTTTTTGGCCGCGTAGCTATTGAAACAGTTTCATAGAACACAGCAGTACCTACCTACGTGCCCAAAATGTATGGAACAGCAATTTTTTCATTTTTATAAGTAACCGACGAAAAAAATCAACTCAGAGGGGTTCAGTCAGAATCATGTACTGAATCCATGGTAATAGGTTCGCGTCGGAGTCACTGCCACCCTGTATTTACCAAAGCAAAGACAAAAAAACCGGCCAAGTGCGAGTCGGACTCGCGCATCGAGGGTTCCGTACAATTTAAAATTATTAAAAATATTTTTATTATATGATGTAACTAAAAATTTACGGTTTTCGCAATTTTTCCCTTATCTGTGCAATAAGATGTTGGTTCGTACCAAATTTCAAGATTCTGAGTTCACGGGAAGTACCCTGTAGGTTTTGATTCCCTTGCGAGTGTCGAAAATTTGCGGAAATTTGCGGCATAAACGGCTTTATCCTTTGATTGCGTTGGCTTAGAAGTTTGATTTTTTCACAGCTCCAAGTGTCAGTAGACTTGAGTATTTGATATAAATTCCAGCTTGATACCTCCACGCGTTCCTGAGAAAAAGGGTCTTGACAGACAGACGGACGGACGGACAACAAAGTGATCCTATAAGGATTCCGTTTTTTCCTTTCGATGTACGGAACCCTAAAAATAGAAGAAAGAACTACCCACATGTAAATAATTCATTTGCTTTACTTAATTAAGTACTTACACCGAAGAAAATAGAAATAGAAGGAAACCATGATGTTGGTAGCAGTAGGAAAGCTTTATTTAATCTTTTGCTTCCCTGTACTATTGTACAGGTTACAGGTTCCTGTTACCTACAAGTTGAATATCCTGCAAAAAATATAGTTCGTTAACAAAAAGAATTCGTATCAGGTTCTCGTAGCTATTAAATAACTACGGCAATATAGAAAACCATTAAATTAATCGTAAATACCGGTGCAAATCGTAAGAGCTTGCGCTTGAACTCAAAAGAAACACCCACTCCTTTCATGGCGTGGCTTGACTTAAAAATGTTTAGGATTCGCATAAGGTTATATATTTCCTTTAAAACCGCCTTTATACCTAAGAGAGTTGTTTTTCGAGTACTTAACTATGATAATGTGTTTAACTAACAACATGTAATACTCCAATTTAGGGAACTCCTGGGAAAATTAGTTTAAAAAAGGAAATAATAATTATTTAACACAATAAAGTACACGTGTTTGAAATACAAAAGTTAGGAACTGGGTGCTAAATTAAGTTTAAATGGAAGTGTCAAATAACTTTGTTAATTATTTTCGATCATAGCTTATATAATTTTTCAGCTCTATCGTGGAAGTTTATCAGGTAAATATAATGACAGCAGCAGGTAAGTATGGGTTATTTGATGCGGAGCGTTTATTTCACGCATGAAGAGTGACATGACGGGGTCACTCAATGGCGAATAAGGACCGGTAGACAATCAGTCCCATGCAAACGGAAGCCCCCGCTCGCCTGCGAGCCTCTAATAAAGGAAAACGAGCTTCTTGTGAACTGAACCACGACGACCAAACGAACCGTTGGGAATGAAATACTTATTGTTGTGGCATTAAAATTTCATAGTAATAAGGCTCATTTGATACGTGATCTTTTGTCTACAAACTGATCGACTCCGATGAGGTCACTACTCCAACAAGCAATTAGTACGCTCAATGTAATTTTTCCACTTTTTGGAGAATACAGGATTATTCAAGACAATAGCATACTTTCTAGGATTTCCAGCTTCGACAAATATTATTCCATTGGCGTTCTACTTAATTACTCCTATTGTTCCTTTTAAAAATTTCCGCCAGCTAGTGGAGAAATACTGATTTGACAGTGAACAGTTTATTCAATTACTGGAAGTGTGAGACTTAGTTCCCAAGTAGACGGAATAATTTTGTACGTATCTGAGTTGCTAAGAGTAAGAATGGAGACAGAAAGGATATTAAGATGTACAAAAATAGAACGGAATATGCACCGCGCGTCTCAAGTACAGTCACTTTCTGTATACCTACTTATGCAGTCTGATAAGTTATGCAGAATGAAATTGGACGCCAATCTAATTTTAGCATCGAATCCCAGATGAAAAAAGAGGAAAATATCTTCGCTATTTTGGTTTAGTTCATTAAAATCCAGGGTAGTTAAGGAGTTTTGAAACGAACTGTTACTGCGATTGCTGAGCGGGAAAGTTAAGCTATAAAAGTTATTTGTTTTTGCACAGCACGTAAGTAGCTACTTTCATAATCTAAGAAGTCAAGTGGTAGTATTTTTGCGAAGCCAGTAAATTGTTTGGCAACGTTTTTGGGACAATTTGAAAAGTTTGTTGACACGTCTCGCGCTGCTCGCCTTCTTTTATGTTCCTGTAAGTCTGAATGTCTTCCTTTTACGCTACAGTGCAACTTTTCAGAGCTTCCACAAGGTTTCAAGATATCGGTATTTTTGTCTGCTCTTATATGACAGACATTGTGGATATTATATAGAAATCCATATTCATAAGATAAATAAGTTAGTAACATTTCTGTGATGTGTATCAATCATTATCGTGATACCCATCTCTCTTCTAAAATACAAGTAGAATTCCCGATGTTTTTAATTCAATATTTAAATGTATAAGTCAGATGTCTGCGAAATGTGATCAAGATACAGCCTAAAGAACTTCCCAGACATTTGCAAATGAATCCAGTCCGCTTCTCATTTGTATAAATTCCGAACGTCGAAATACTTAAGTCTATAAAAGAGCTTTCATTGGCTTCGGTTGTAACTATTTTTGCACGAACATATTGCAACTCAATTCTTACCTATTCTGTTAAATTATGTATTGGCTTTTTAGACACTGTCCATGTAAGTTTCCTGATTTCACAAAATTATGACAACGTTTTTGAAATTCTTCAAACTTGGCTGTTATACGCTTTGTATCCGTAAACCTAAGCTAAAAAGTAAAACTAGGTAGGGCTTATTAAAGAAAGTTATTAGCTAAAATGAACACCGATAAATCCAAACCAATATTATAAATTCGAAAGTAACTCTATCTGTTTGTTACCTTTTCACGCCTAAACCACTGAACGGATTGATGGCAAAAAGATAGATGTCCGCAGCGGGAAGAACATAGGTTAGTTTTTGTACCGGTATCGCTCCCCTGGGATTATTTCCGACATCTACGCTGGCAAAGCCTCGCGCAAAACTAGTATTTTATAAACATGAAACTATTGTAAGACCTGAAGAGAAGTGTTCAAATTATTATTGAAAATAGTAAAAGACCAGAATAAAAAAAAATGTACAGGAAAAAATATTAAAATGGAAGCCTGTACTCCCATATGGATTGTATTCCTTTACTACTATTGTTATTCATACCGCAACATGTATGCAAAATTGATAAAGTATGTACCTATAGCATGTTAAAATCAACACATGTTAAAGAGTTCAATATTTGCCAATTGCTGATGTATTGTTGTTTTCTCGATACATTGCAATTATTTATAGAATACATTTGTGGTCAAACAGCTCACCAAAATAAGTAACTGCCAACTGGTTACTTGAAGAACTGCATGCTTAAGTTAAAAGTGGATTAATTGCTACGCATAGCTGGCCACAAGAATAATATAAAAGATCTACTAAAATAACTTGGTTAGACTAGTAGTGGACCTACTCTACCTCGAGCGCGCACACCTGCATCAAAACCGGTTTCGTTAAACATGATTTCACTCTCTCAGCACCACTGGCGTTGCCTAATTTACGCATTCAAGCTTGGGTCGACAAGAATATTTTCTTTCTCTATTTCGTGCAGAAAATTGTGGTTATTCAAAATGGTAATAATTTCATTTGAACCCTTTTTTCGGCAGCAAAAGACGATCCTTAAATTTTCGTTGACAAAAATTTTGGACGCACAGTTGGTTCAACATTAAAAAAATCTATATTTTGAAATGACATCATGTCTTACTCGTTAAGTTATTTAAGTGTCTACATCTCCCCCTTTCTTTAGAAACGTTGCTTAAAGTAGCGATTAGCAACTGTTTAGCCATACATTTTTGACGTTTAAACGTAACTTAACTTTACTCATCGTTTATTAAACCCTCTAATTTATAACAACGTTTCTTCAACTCCTTTTCACCTATTGTGACACCACTAATTTCGGTGTCGATCACAGGTATTAATTGAGAAATACAATATCAATTAACTCAACCAGTCGTTGGCAAATTTTGCCATTAACAAATTACACAAAACGGGAATTTGGTAAGTTCCTTTAATGTAGGTTTACCTGGGATCCATTAGGGATTACTTCTTTCTTCGAAATTTTTAAAAAGCACTGTGGATTTATTCAATAACGCTTGGCCAGATTATAATATTATTTCTTATCTTAATTCTGTTTTTAAATTGGTACTTCCTAATACGATTATTATGACTTTCTACAGTGACGGTGAGTAGAAGGACACACGTTTGTTGTTTCATGCAATCATAGACCTAATATTATTATATAAAAAGGCCGTTTTCTTAGTTTTACCTCCGAAATCTTATTTCCATATTTATTGTAATGTAGACATTTTCTTTTTAATTGTAAAATCCTTGCAAACCAGCGTCACAGTCAAAAGTGCATCGTACAAAGGTTTGCAAGTTAACGGAAGGATACCGCATTGCGCGTACCATTTTATAACAACTTTTAATAATGCTTTGGAAAATTATGTAGTCGACGTCCGTCCTTCCAACACATAAATTGTATTATCATAATAGCAATTATTATTTAACAAAATTGTACTGGCAAAGAAACATCAACTTAGCTCCTAAAACATAAATCTAAGCAGTTGTTGCGGTCTGGCAGTGCCTGTAGCGCGCACAATGGTTTATCATACCCTATTCACATAGACCCAAGAACAGCCTCCCTTGCATACGGTTAAAGAGTCAACACACGCACACATCGGTGGTTGTACTGCTTATAGTTACACCTCAGCACACGGCACACAAGCAGGCTGTGGCTCGCTTGTTGATACAGCGACGCAGCGTCGGCGTGCTGAGCTAAGGTGACTCAGAAAGTAAGTAGGTAGCTACGCTTACCTGCACAAATCAGCAGCAAAGTAAATGGTGAAAGCAGCCGATTGGTCCCCATGTTAGCAGTCCGGATACTTTCTATCAATTTTGCACCGGGAAGCAAATCTTATGCGCCCATCGCACAATTTTATTAAGTGCTTAACTCCAACTTAACTGTTATGCATCGCACACACAAAGTAAACGTTTACACTTCAGGTAGCCGATGATACACTTTTTTCAGTCCAATTGACTAGAACAGGCAGTTTCCACACTTTCAAACTTGATGCACTTCAAAACATAATCTCATTTTCCAATCCTCAATGTAAACTTTGGCGCGAAATATCCGTTACAAGCGAACATGGGCACGTTATACACGGGCGACGGTTAGCCCAAGGCTGAATAAATTTCAAATCACAAGCCGGCGCGCGAGAAAGAGATAGCAGCATGAACTGAGTGAAACAGACAGATAATAAAGTTTGCCTTGTCTTGTCCGGGAATGAAGTGGCAACAGCGCGCCGTTTTTAATGCCGTCTTGCGAGTTTTTCACTAGATGGCAGTGCTGCCTTCTTAAAAAAAGTATGTAAGTACTTTCTTGTACTCGTATGACTTACTTACAACTAAAACTGCGTGATTTTTTACCATAGGAAAGAATCGTTAGTTAATATAAAATTAATGTGTAGGTATGTAATAAATTAATAACGAGTTCTATATACTACGTAATATTATTAACATTTCTGTGTGTTCGCGCTAGCGTTTGTGCAGCGTAGGCATTACTCGTACATAGTATGTAGCACAGCGAAGACGTAAACGATGTGTCAACGTTATGTACACGCTGCTTAGAAAACATGCAGTTTGCGCTTTGAGTAAACTTTGCGTTGGAGCGGCGTAGGCCTTGCGATGGAGCGGCGTAGGCTTAGCGTAGCTGCGGCGTAGGCAATGCATAGCATCACTCGGTGTAGGCTCTGCGTAGCAGTGACGTAGGTCTTCCGATGAAGCGTCGTAGGCCTGCGTAGCATCGGCGTAGGCCTTGCGTAGTAGCGGCGTAGGGACTGCGTAGCAGTGGCATAGCAACGGCGTAGGCCTTGCGTAGTAGCAGCGTAGGGCCTGCGTAGCAGTGGCCTAGGCTTTGCTTAGCAATGGCCTAGGCCTTGCGTAGCAACGACGTAGTCATTGCGTAGCAGTGGCGTAGGATTTGCATAGCAGCGGCCCAGGCCGCTTGCAACGCGTTTCATTTCGAAATAATCGTTATCTTATTATCTTCCCATTATTATCACATATTACCGTTCTCTTTATTATAAAGGTTTTTATTGCTTTGTGCACATTTTTGAGAAACCGGAAAGAGAGAAATAAAAGGCTTACTCAGTATTGTGGTCAACCAACAAAATTTTTGGTGAACTGAAAGTGACTTGTTGTGCTATTTTGTGAGCTTGGATAACCCAAATATTTTCACTGTAATGGTTCATGCTAGTCGCTGTGAAAGCGCGTCGTCTACGCTGCTCATATGTTCGACAAACACCTACGATACAAAATTGTAACGACATTTATAAAAAAACAAAATAAAATGTTACACTACCAAACGGTTTTTCCCGGTAATGCCGCGTACATAACTTGTACCTACGCTACCATGTACGAGTATCTATTCGCTATACATGGTCTAATATTTGCAAACCGAAAAATATACTGTCGTTTTTGCGTTCCATATAAAATCGTGATTACAGAGAAATTATAAATGGAATTCTAAAATAAAAAGTTTTTGCAAAAAAACAAGAAGGACGAGAGGGTTGCTTTTTACACACTCGATATTTTGTTGAATTCTCACACCGAGCCGGGTCAAGATTCTCTTGTGATCATTCAGAGCCCCTCCAGTTTCTTTCATTCATAATAAACACTTGCAAAATCCTTTCTTCCCCTCATTCCAAAAACCTTTGATCTCGGCACCAGCTTGAAAATTTCGCGATAACAGACTTTAGACTGCAGAATTTCATAGTAGCGCTTGTTACAATCGCAAATACATGCTCTGCACAAAAACAATTGTCTAATCAGCGAGATTATCGCTGGCAACGGGCAATCAAGGGAACCCTCGACGCGGACATTTCAAACGCTGCTGCATCGACGCCGTATCGCTATTGTCTGGTGCATGCTTTATTCACCACGGACGCAATCGCCAACCGGCATTTAGTACTAAACTCTGAAATTAGTCGCCACAACCTAATAAAGACTGGCAGTGGCGGATCCAGGATTGTCGTTTGGGAGGGCCTTGACCCCGCTAAGGGTAGGTTTTAGCAAAGTAAACACTAAAAAAGGCGCGTGGATTTAAAATTAATCACGTTAACAAAATTTCTTATAAGAATAATTGATGACAATTGTACAGACGCCAGCACATCAAGCTACTACAATCTGTCAAATAATTGATTATTTAGTTTACATTAATGAAGGAAAATATTATTAATTATATTTACTACGTTATATATATTTCTGCCATAAACTCTATTGGATTTACATCATTACCTGCTCCCTGCCATTATGATAACGTTGTCGGCTTTTGATCATGTCTTAGCCATGTTACTACAGTCCGACAAGACATATTTCGATTTGGCGTCTGGTCTTGTTACAGATTGTATTTTATAGTCCCCGATTATAAGTTCACTTTTATTCTCAATAAACATCTGAACGATGCCTTTCCCTTGATTGTCCGATAGAAGAAATATTTTGCCATATTCTTGATTACATAAACGGTCATTCTTAACTTGAGCCGCTGTACGATGCTGCTGTTCAGTTAGTGCATCTTCAGTTAAATCCTTCCCTACACAGGTGCATCCTAAATTTTCATTATTAATGTTAATAACATTAATGTCAGAGTTAAAGAAATCAGCGTTAGTTTGTAAACTTACTCGTATGTCCCTCGTGGTATTATTACATTTTAAATGAGCTCGATTATTTTTATCATAGCATTCATCCAAGCTCGATTCCAGTCGTAGGCTTCCAGTATTCAATATTTCTCTTTCCTCTATCGTATGCCGTAATTTACCCCCTAGTTTTTTCACAGCGATATTCTGAGGAGTAGTGACATACCCTTCTTCTGTACCTACTTCAAGTTGAACATTTGGTAGTTCGTTTTTTCTGGGACTTTGGTGTAGCCCTTCTTAATGTTGACAAAGGACTTTTGTTTCAAGGCAACCATCTGCTGATTGTGATTTTCAATTTCTTCTTAAATACTATTTTTTTCTAAGATGATAGTGTCAAGTTCATTTCTGTACTCCGTAATTGTGATTTCAAACTATAAATTTCTTCTTTTAATTCTTCAATATAGCTATGATTAACATTAGTAGATAGGTCTAAGCTTTTCGTTAAATGTTCTGAGTCCGTGCTAATGAGAGAAGTGTTAAGAGATTCTGTCGATCTTGCTGTAAATAATTTTCTTGGTTTTTACATTTACATAGTGTTCATCCATTTTATAAACTGCGATGTTTGTAAACAAGTAATATTTGCAGAAATCTGCCAGCATCAAAGGCTTTGCCGACGAACCTATACCTACACACATATTTAGTTAACAAACTTTATGTGGCTTACGAAAATACCTGCCGTAGCTAACATACGGTTACCTACGTATTTATGTACTTTACGTTAATTAAAATTACGCTGTTCGATTAATTTAAAAATAATATTTGCTTAGTTCTTATTGCTTTTGGCTGACCCGTGCCACTAAGCTAAATTGTAATATGCTTTTAAATATACTTGAAGATAATTCAGTCTGGTAGCTGCCAGCTACGCCACGATGGCTTATGAGTCGATTCGCACGAATTTACTCGCCCGAAAAGTAAAAATTGTCATTTTATTTTTTTTTTTCTATAGGCGACTCGCACGAAGTTTTTTTATTTGTGAGACGACAACAGCGTGTACTTACGTTTTTCTTAACTTCATTGCATAATATTCACATATACTTAAATTAATTTGGTGCTAGTCGCCTATTTAATAGAAATAATAATACTTTGACGATTCGCACGTTTCGGGCGAATTTCGATGGGTAATATTGAAATTCAGGAATTTAGGATTGCCAATCCTAATGACTATTTCGACTGTACCAGTTTATGTGGTGGCAAAGTGTCTTTGTTTATGTTTAGCAGCCGGCAGCTTTAACTGGCTGATATTAAATGAATCCGAAGCTTCAGTTTAGTTTCCGCGAATGGAAGTCAGCAGAGCTAAGCTAACTTTATATTTTAGCCCTACGAGCCAAAATAAGCCTAAATACCTCAGTCATCATCAACTGCCTAGCCTTTCCCCAACAATGTTGGGGTCGACTTACATTCTAACCAGATGCAGATTTTACATGGGGAAACTGCCTATCTGACCTCCACAACCCAGTTACTGAGTAATACGATACCCCTTGGTAAGACTGGTTGTCAGACTTTCTGACGACCCGTACGGCTGTTATTACTTAGTCACGAGTCAATCAACTCAAACACATCAGTCTGCCTTATAATTATGACGGGCGGCTCTTTTAATGACAGAGTTAAATAATAAAATTTTTCATTAAAATACGAACTCATTTCCCGAAACCAGAGAGATGATTTACGCACACTGTTTTATTTTATACAGTATTAAAATTGTGAAACACGATAAGTAAACAATGAGCATATTCAATATGTTATGAAACCCTTGCACATTTATACATAAGAACTAGTGCTAAACAAATAAATCAATTGATTGGTTTACATACACATAACATTGTATACACTGCTGGAAAATATACAACATCAGGGTGCTTGTAAATAGCCACTACGAGTGACGGTACACAAGTTTAGTAAACAACCTGTACAGTACATCCAGGGTTGTCAGCTCCGCTAACACCTGGCCGACTGGCTAATACTCTTTCTACATAATTAATTTGATTTGACATAATATGACGTGAACCAATATCTGTACCTTTTTGAGAGAAAATTTAAATATTATTATATTATTATAATCAGCCTATAATGTTCCCACAGCTGGGACACAAGCCTCCTCTCAGTGAGAGGGAGTGGGCCATAATCCACCAAGCAGGCCCCGTGCGGGCTTGTTATCAAAGTATAGACTAGTACAGCATTTTGATTATTACGTCATAGGGGCACGGTTTCAAACCCTTTGCTTGTTTTAGGTTCTGGACCAATAAAGCAATCATCGTTTTTCCTCGGCTCTTGTTAAACGTATACCTTATAAAGATTAATCAATCAAAAACTTTATTTCGAACAAGAATCCATATGGGTTAGTAGCGAGCACATAGGAGCTATGATAGTATGACATTAAGAGAAAACAGTCTTTCAGAATTTAAAATAACAATACTCAACAGGCTAATTTAACAGTCCAAATTACTCGAATTTAATTAATAAAATGTACCACTTCTGAAAGGCGTATTTAATTAAAACAAATATTGAATAATTGCGAAAAGCTTCAGGGATTTCCAATATAAATAACTGAAGCCTTCTTAAGTAACACTTCACTTTTCTCGTCGTTTCGGTCGGTACGCCAGTTTAAAGATAAATTGACACTTTAAAAGAACTTTTGAAAAATTCCTAGTACTCGATAAGTTGATTCATTTGTGCATTGGTTTGAAGGAATCATATCGAAAGTACAAACGCCAGCACATCAAGCTACTACTAACTACAATCTGTCAAATTTCTTTAACAGATTTTCAACTTTATCGCATCGCTAAAGCATTATGTTCAAGGTTGATTGGGAAAATTTGACAGTTTCGGGTAGCTTGATGTGCTAGCGTCTGTACAGTCACGAGCATACTTAAAGGCTTGTCCCTAAAGATTCATCAGAAAACCAGTATCTGACATGCCCCTTTTTTGGAGTAGCAGTGAGGCACACACACTATTTTAATTAAAACATTATTTTCATTTTTTATTTTGTTATTTGTGTTTCACGAACTGTCCAAATATACGTTTTCTTTTTCTTAATTTCCTTCTTTCATAAATATTTTACACTTACGCAAGATTCAAACCAAAAGTTCCTAAAAGTTCCAAAAGTTTTGATAAAATTATATTGTGTTACGGACATAGCATTTTCGAAACCATATTTAATTATGAAATACGTCTTTTCTCAAGAAAATCGTGTTTGAAGTTTGCGTGAATGTAAGGTATGCTCGTGACTGTACTATTATACTATTTAAGACGGCATTATCCAAAGGAAATGAGGATAACAGATAATGATTGATTGTTCATGCTAATCTGTTCGTATTGTTTTAACTTTGAACAGGAATGACCAACTTTCTTTGTTTTTTAGATTGGATTGTAATAAGTGCGTTACGTAGGTACAATGATTTCATCGAAACTAATATTGTAGATACTAGCTCCTGCCCGCGACTTCGTCCGCGTGAAATTTCTTAAAAGCACTTTCTTGGAAGCACTAGGAAGTGGTGAAGGACGGGCGTTTTGGGGGACTGTTTTATGTAATTTTGACGTTCGAAAAGTGCTGATTCTCAGCCTAATTTAAATACTTGACTTTTGATTTGATTGGATTTCTTGCCCCACTCTCCTGTCGCATCGCGTCGCCCGTTTTTGATTAGCGTTCTTTTTGTCTTTTTTCTTTTTGCTCAGCTCCTAAGACTCCTGGCTCCAATTCTCGTAATTTTAAGAACGTTCACAGTCTGATCTCAGTCTCAATCTGTCAAATTTCCTTACATTTTGACAAGCTTTTGACATTTGTTTTTCGCCGTGATGAGACTGCGACTAGATTTTGAACGTTTTAAATTCGAGAATTGATCTTCTGATGTTAAATGCCTTTCTCAATAATTAGGGTAACAAATGCAACAAGATTTTTTCAAATCCGACTTATAGTTCCAGAGATTAGCGGGTTCAAACAAACAAACTCATCAACTTTATTATTATTGTCTTTCTTAGGATTATATATAAGATAAAGAGAAAAAATTTGACGTTTTGTGTGTTTGTTTGTTACGCTTTCATGCTAAAACGACTAAACTAATTTTAATGAAATTTGGCAAATAGGTAGACCCGGATCATACATACATACCTGGATTATGGGACATAGGATACTTTTTATCCCGAAATTCCCAGGAAATCGAGACTTATGCGGGTGAAAGCGCGGGGCGCAGCTAGTGTTCTATAAAACCGTATGATACATCGATATGAACCGATCTTCAATAGCAAAGGCCATTATGTAAACACGTTGCTAGATAATGTCTATTTGATAACAAACATTAGGTACTGGCTTCAAATGTCAGCTTTATGTACCTAACCGAGCCAATATTAGTCCTGAAACCAATGACCACTGAACAAGGTATCCCGGTCAGCATGCCCGTGTAGGTGAAATTACACCACAAATTACACGCAGTAATTTACCGAAAGCTGTTTTATCCCACATTAGTTGTGGCATGTCGGAAAATAAATTGAATTTCATGAGTTTTAATTTAATTTTTTTGCGCGGAACCCTAATTATTTTATTTTTTTCTAAAATAAAAGTAACCTAAGTTACTCCTCATATCATCAGCTGATAGCTAGCGGATTGTATTTGATGGTGGACTGTAGAAATGAAACGATAGAAACACACGTATAGCAATATTATAAATTTATATTAGAGAATTAATACAATGACCTGACAACCGCTCAGACGTAATAGGTACAGCAACAACCAAAAAAAGAACATACAAAACTATATTTTTAAAAACATGACATTGTAAGTACAAAAAAGGTCGCACCACAGCCAGTCGCCAACATCAGCTATCTGCTAGTGAAAGTCCCGTCAAAATCGATTCTGTCGTTTCGGAGATCAGACGGAACCCACAGACAGAAAAAAAGTGTGATGAAATGGTTTTTGTTATAGGACTACATATACTTCCATATGTATAAGTACATTTATAAAAAAGCTTTTATTTTAACATTACAAACAGACATAATTTTATATATTTGTACCTATGTATGTACTTATAGATAACAAACAGACACTTTAATTTAATTTGTATGTATAGAGTATTCACTTGATCGTGTGTTGTATAGTTCGTTTATGACTTGCGTCATTACGTGATAATAATCACTTTATGTATCAAAGCTTTCTCCATTTCGGGCAATATTAACGTTAATTGGCGGACAGATCGGTAATCGCAGATTAATGTTATTTTTGCATGCTTTCATGGTGCGCATCGACTTGCATGCTTAGCACTTAGCACGCACCAAAGTGACATGTGTCACGGAACACGTAGGTACTTACGTGTTTTGTATATGAGAAGTGTCAAAAACCCGACACGTCTCTTGTTACAAAAGTGAAAACTTGCTATAGGCTGACCGCTTAAAGCTGCTTTCAGATATACTATAGTGCCATATAGTATAGCAAAGAAGGACCTAGTATTTATTTTAATAGGAAGCCAATATTACATTAGTACAGTACAGTGTGAACGTGTCCATAACAATGTATGGTGCGCGATATTGTTGTGCTATGCTATTATATTATAGCGTAGTCTGAAAGCAGCTTAACTGAGACGTTGCCTAAGGTTCGCCGCAGGAGACGCCCTGGACGGGAGTCAACAGTCGACTCCCGGCCACCGTAGGCGCGGGCTTGCGAGTAAGGACCAGGCCCGGGTCGACGGCGCGTTGTGTTCCACACGCGCCTGATGTCAGCACAAACTGACGGGGTCCGCTAGGGCCGATGCCTGCCACGGCCGCGGGTTGTTCGAAAGAGATACCGTGGCCCCTGGCACCACAGGCAACTGAAGGAACGCGGGTGGGTTTTAGTCAGTAAAAGTCTGACACGCCCTTCCGCTCAGCCCAGAGCGGGAGAGGTCATTTGATGATTTCCGACCCAAAAAAAAAAAAAAACGTTGCCTAAGGTAGCTGCGCGGCGCAGGAGGGGTGATAGTTGTCACAAGTTGACGAATCACTGAGCTCTCGCATCACGTCAACACACCCCTCCCGCGCCGCGCTGCTACCTCAGGGAACGTCTCAGTTAAGCGGTTGGCCCATAGTTGTCTTGCGAGCTACTTGCGTGCTTTCGACATTGCTTTTTGACATCCATTGCTGCATAAGTGCATAGGTTCGAAAAAGTCGTCTGCTCAACAACGTAAATAACGCAATGCACGTAGTTGAACTGTCAAAATAGAAGGCATTGCGATCGATTGTCATTTAATGTGCATTACGCGATTACCGCGCCGGATTTATTGTTAGTCATCTGTTCTGCCTACGAGAAGTCTGAGTCGTGTGACTAGGAGAAAGGCACTTACCTACGACAAATTAAGTTCAATTAGTTAGATAATAGGTATGCGCTTCATAATAATTGACGTGAGTGACTAACTAATATTACATTATTGTTAATTCGAAACCTGTTAAATCATGTGAATTAGCGATTTGCTAAAGTAACAATTCTCACAATTTTTTTGTCATTAAACAATGTGAAAATCATTATCTATGCGCAGCAACACATTGTACGAACTAATTGCTTTCCCTTTCAATTGAAATTGGCTCAGACTCCATCGCATCTATCCGAACGAACTTATGTAAACCGGTCGAACATTTTTAATTAAGAGTCGAAAAATCGTGTAAATTTATCAATGTACACACAGCTCGGCTGCGCGTGTGCTAACATGCAGCTACAGTTCGTAGAGCTATACTTAGTAATATTCCAGTATTGTTTGAAGTAAAACGTACGACGAATAAGGTAAAAAGTATATTGCATTAAAAGACCAAAGCGCACACGGGCAGAACATAATATGTACTTTTACTTTCAGATTTACTGTAGTATTTGAAGTACAGATTATTAGACTTCAGCAAGCGTCGCTCGAAGGTTAAGCTACGCTTGCCAAGGTCGGTACGTGGATGGGTGATCATCCATTACATGTCGAGACCACTCCGTGTGTCGGAAAGTACGTCAAACCGTTGGCTCCAGCTGTCATTTGTAGATCTTTGACAGTGTTACGGATCGTCAGAAGCCCGAAAGTCTGGCCAGTCTTGCCAAGGGCCATCGTATTACCCAGTAACTGGGTTGGGGAGATCAGCTCCATGTAAAATACAAGTATTCAGCCGCATCCGGTTAGACTAGCAGCTGACTGAACATAGTTACGAAAAGGCTAGTTTAGTTGATGATGATTATGATTGTCAATAGTTACTGTACCTACTTCCAAAACTTTAAGATAATAATAATAATAATAATAATATAATAATATCCCTGGACATTTCACACAGCACCATTTGTCCCAAGCTAAGCAACCTAATGCTTGTGTTATGGTAACAAGATGGCAGATAAACTACTTATATCCAATTTTTTTTAAATACGTACATATTATAGATAGAAAAACACCCAGATATGAGGACAGTTAAGACACGCGTCCTACTAGGAAAATTAACTATAGTTTCTTGTTTAAAAACTGAAACAAGCCATTCGTCCTATAATAATAACAGCAAACAGCCCTGACCGAGTATTTCAGGCACTAATCATCATACCTTCCTATGTATGATGAACTGGGACAATAATACCGAAATCAAATATTAGATACGGCCTAAAAATATCTAATCTTTTCCACGAGCAGATTTGCGAGTTTCCTTATTTTTTCGAAGTTTTTATGACCAAAATAATACTTAATAATATAAAAATATTTCCCAGCGTAGGAGGCTTTGTGGTTGTTCTTTGGAAAAGAAATAAATTAAATACTGCCTACACATCAACAAGACTGGAAAAGGCTTTTCTATCAGAAGCCGGTTTCGATAATATAATAATACTTACACACGTTATATTTATCCATACTATACCAATAATAAAGCTGAAGAGTTTATTTATTTTAACGCGTTATTATGTGGAACTACCCGTCGGATTTGAAAAAATATTTTTGCAGTTGATAGCGCAATTCTTCAGGAAGCTATAGTATGCTATTTAAAATCACGCTAAGAGGAGCACCCCTAGAGAGCCGAGCAGAATGAAAAAAAGTCAAAAAGCAGAAGCGATACGATGCAACGGGTTGGAATTGTGAGAACAAAAAATTTCACGCGGACGAAGTCGCGAGCAGAAGCTAGTTACTAATAACATTCTTATTTCTTATGCCTTTAAATCTAACCCAACCTACTTATACTGCCTCGTTTATCTAGTAGTCGCAAGCACTACTGCTGAGCACGAGGTCCTGTGTTAGATTTCCAGGTCGGGCAAAGTGTTATTGGGCTTTCCCATCTGTAATTTCTCAGTAACAGCCCTGTGTCTGGATTTGGGCCCAGTTGACAGGAATGATGTAATCAAATAATTTGTAAGAATTTTGTGGTTTAAAAGAGTGTCCGTGGAGTTTCTTGCCAGTTCTACTCAATAGGTACCTACGCTTTGGAATGGGCAACTAGCTTCATCTTTCTGAATAACCGACCGTTTGACAATTCAAAAGTGCCTGTAATTGGTTTAATTAAACTATTTGAGTTTTTTTTTTTGAGTTGATGGCAATAGGCATGAGACTTAAACATAACTGGCGAAATGTGTGTGTACTTTGGGTACATCTCTGACTAAACCTTCGGGGAAACAAAACCTAATGTTATAAGTAAGTTATAACAGCACACGTTATATTTTATGTAGGTAGAGGTACCTGAAGACCAATTCCCGTAATTAAAAAACGTTCAAATTCTACTCGCAATCTTATCTCAGCGACAATCAATGTCAAAAACTTGTCAAAACTGTAGGAATTTTAGAGGTACTTTTGACAGATTGACACTGAACGTTCTTAAAATTACGGGAATTGCCCTTCTGGTACACATGGCAAAAGCGATGATCCACATTCCCATCACTAATAAATTCTTATATCTTAAGCCTTCAAAACCTAAACCAACCTTCTTATCTAATCTACCTCTAGTACAATTCGTATAAAATCTTGTTGAAAAGTGAAATGTGCTTCAATTAAGTACCGTCTCATTCGCACGTCAGTTTCATTCAGCGTTCTTTAAATAAACTTTCTACTTTTTTAACACAAGGTGTCCGTTGTTACGCTAGTTACGGTAACATTTCACTGTAACTACTCCGTTTTAAACAGACTGATTAAACAAGTTAGGGGAATCTAATGTATCGTGTTTGGAGTTTTTAACCTCGTATTTATCTTCTTCAGCAACGCCGCGGGCTGTTGACGAAGTCCAAGGTAAGTTTGTTTGTTACCCATTCCCTCGTGGTGAGAAACTTACACTCAAATATATAGAAACACTTATCCCAGTTCCGTTTTGTCATTGTGGATAAGATTATGGCGTTATTTCCCCCTGGAGAGTGGCCTGTTAGTGGCCACTTGGGGACGACAAGTGCCTAATAATTTTGACTTAGTCACTGTCTACGTGTAATACCACTGTTGTGATAATAATCTCTCTTGTTTATGTTTATGTTTGTGTTTCAAGCCTATTATAGAATTCTTTTTATCCCGTAATTTACTAGTCTTGGTAAAATAGTACCTTACGATACGTTATTGCACGGAGTGAAATTAACGCCGTGAATTATTAATAGTCTCTCTCCGTATCGTATACTATTTTATAGCTCGTGTGACCTAAACCCGCATTTAGTCACGCTTTTCTGTGTAAAAATTGACAACTTAAGTCACAGAAAAGCGGGACTTAAGTGCTGGTTTAGGCTACACAGTGCTATAAACATATAAACAAGTTGATATAAACTCTACAGCATCCCGTAAAAATATGATTCGCCATCAGATCATTGAATCTCATACTCGATACTTACTGATAATAACAGAACCTCGATAAAAATATCGTTCGCTCCGTATTTTAGTAATCTGCTACACGTGAGGAAATCTTTATGGATTTGTCCGGGGTAGGTGGAAGTGTTTTTAAAGATGTTTCCTCATATGTTTTCCTCAGAGTGTGCAAACAATAATTTAATGCATTTATAAAACTAGTCTATTAACCGCTGAAGTGTAGACTGAAATAAGAGTTCCCAGAACTTTACCAATAAAATAAACACAGTACACAAGAAACTACCGTATACCACATGAAAGTTTCCACGCTCTGACGAGAGTCCAAAGAAATAGCTCCGGTAGTCATACCAGCTGTTCCAGTTTGCGAGATGTGGGCTATTTGTCATCCCACACGAATACGCGATGACCTAACAAAGTGCCTTTACTTACAAATGCCCCAAAACATAAATCCAACATGTTACTGATGTTTGGTTTCATACAACGCTGACCAACCTTACGCTCAAACAGATTAAGAGTTTCTTCGTGCTGTCAGGGAAAAAGTTGACAGACAATGTGAAAATAAATACGACTGTTCTTGGAGTTGTTGAACTCGTAAAACGTTCATTTCACGTCAAACCTGGCACGGCTGTCTTTGCGGATTACGCCATAAGCCTTATTGAAGTTCCAAGTAGACGCAGATTTAATTTATAGACCGTCAATGGCCTCCTGAACTGAGTAAATTAATTAGAATTTTGACGTAGGCCGTTGTCAGGCGCTCTGCTAGTGTACCGTACCTCCGCACAGGAATACTAAATCCCGACCACTCCGACCAAACAGTTGTGACTTAATTAAATTTATGCCCGACATGGTCTTAACATTTAATTTAGATATTCAAGAAGCATCTAAAGTTTTTACAACCACACGTCATCCGCAAGGGATTTTCGTAAACCAAGTTTGTCCTGGGTTTATGAAAATCCAGGGCAATTATTTACGTAGGTGTGTGTATGAATACAAGTATTATTAAAAGCTCGTAGCCCGAATGCGCGCACTAGCCGTAGCTTTGCTTGCGCGGTTTATTTGATGAACAGGAAATACTAATTTTAAACTCCATTAAAGTTGTTTTTTTATAAGCCCGTCAATCGCAACGGTTATCCGTTATGACATGACATAACTAACCAGAAGTCCATAGTAAAAACTACATCCGAGATTCAGTACCGTTTGTAACTGTTTACTTTGTTCAATTTCACTTTTTTGTGGGTTGAGTTGCGTAAGCTAGATAGAAGATTTGAGGTTGTCAGGTATTTCTAAAGAATCTTTGGTTTGAAATCGATTTAAATCCGCAGTTTTCATGAACGTGTTTAAATTATTTTTATTATAAGAACATAAAAAGTGGGGTTTAAAAGCTAACTGACATGTTTGTTAAATATATCCGTACATTGCTGTCAAAATTAAAATTATTTATCATCATAAACATCCCATCCGACTTGTACGTTTATAAATCTAGGTACTTATAAAATATTTGCGAGTATCGTTCGCGAGTGTCATCTCCGTTGCCGCCACTCGGCAAGATACCGAGCGCTGCAGTCGTAGCCAAGAATTCTGCGATATTTATTAAAAGTCAACCTCTATGCTCACTGATATCCGGAATACATCCATTTGATACCGTAATATTCATAAGCCTTAGAAATACGCCTTCTTTATGCAAATATTCGACATCGTAAAAAAACTTTGAGGCTCTTAGATTGTCAAATGAAAATATATATAATATATACCTAAGTAGGCTGTAAGCAGTGACGCAGATCGGATTGTAAAAAGGAGAAAAAGTTTTTTAGTTCAGCGGGAAAAGCTCTAATAATAAACTGAAACTCGGCATTGGTTTTATTACCATTTGGGACACAAAGGGAACATGAAACAATACAGATACCTATTCCTATAAGTCCGTGCACAATTTATGATTAGATTGCTTCTAATAAAGAGCCTTGAACCCACGCTTTAACCGTTTTAGTTGACAATTGGCTATTCAAAGTTGTTTCAATTTCGGTTATTATTCAAAAATAGAAGTTTGGTGTAGGGAAGCTCCATTAATCTACGAGGTTAATCCGGAATCATCGTAACTGTACCTTACAGCTTGCAGTTTCCACATCTCCGCTTCTTCGTTTCCCACCAGTTGTTAAAAGTGACGTCAAAAACCCAAATTCTATAAATTGGACTCAACTAGTGACTTTTTGATATCGGGGTTTAGTTTCCATTCGACAGGAACTATTAGGTACGCTACAGGCAAAGCAAGCCGTCGTCATTATTGGAAAAAAGACTTGATTGTTTCGTACCCGTTCTTAAATGTTTTAGCAGGAAAGTTGTTACCATTATTTCTAGTAAGAAATAATGGCAACAACTCGTCAAGATCATGTGTGGTTGTCATTTGACACAAGCAGCTTGTGTTTTAGGAACATAAATGAACTATATCATAATAATATATAACTTTCACAAGCAAAAGGAATCTGCCTGAACCAACTTCAATTTAATAAAAATTGAATTTAGCAGTGCAATCTTGTTCCGCCGACCGCGACTCAGGAAAAATAATGTTACGGCGTATGGCGCTTTAATTGGCAGTTAGGTAATTAAATTATGAAAATTGCATAATAATTTGATTATAAGGGAGACTAAATTTGGTGTCAAACAAATCACCCCATTCCAAACAAAAAGATAACAGGCTCTATATTGCAAAGCGCTATTGAATTAACCTGTCGACTAATATTCCTCTCCTAATATATCTAGTCATCGACTCAAAGCGATCGCCGGGTAATTAGATTTTAGGACAAATTAATTAGCAGCGTATTAATTCGTAACAACGATCCCATCTAGACAATTATTGGTTACTCTGTCACTGGTAACATTATAATTAGTAAGCTCTCCTGATAATAAGGTAACTGGTTTTCGCGATGTTTATTTAGGAAACATTTTCCATCTCCGTAATCTTCATTTATCTATTTTTGTTACAATTATTTTACCTGGGCAGAAATAATAATACCCCTGATGCCCGGAGGCTCGATCCGAACAAATCTCTGATCATAGGAAAATAAGAAATTCCGTACAAAATTACTTTTTTTTTTAACCTGCTACAATAAGAAGGAGGTTCTGAATACGACTGTGTTTTTTGATATTATAATATAACTAAATCGGCTTAGGAACGCTGGAGAATGTCGGCCTATCCTCGGTGTTCTAACCAAGATGTATTATTATTTTATTGACTAGACAAAATCAAAGTGGTTGTTCATTTAAAAGTTTTTTTTTTACATAGTTTTACGTTCTGTAATTACTGTACTTATTAAGAGTAACGTTGAAGTTTCTTGCCCATCCTTCTCCACACGAAAAGTACCTTTTGGAAGGAGCGACTAGAATCAATTCTATTTCATTGTAAATTTTGACGTTCAAATGTGACTTTTATGTGCCTATTTTAAATTGCTTCGACTTAGACTTTCACATTGAAAGTCTCACTTATTAAACCTCTTGAAAAAAGTAAATCAAAATTAAAAACCTCTTCTGTAGGAAAATAAAAGTTAATCGGATTCAGATTTAACTTTTATAAGTCTTATGATGACCGACAGCAAATAAAAACAATTTTTCACGTTCAAAATAAGTCTAGAGCAATTTGGAAAGACCCTAGAAACAGGTTAAGCCGCATAATGAATCCTGGCACTAAGCCGGAATTCTTCCTAGGTTTAAGAAAAACAATTAATGGCATAGGAAATCTTTTTAACTACGTCAGTTTAGCGCAGAGGATAAATTCCGGGCACCAAGTGTACTAAATGATTCAGGAAATTCAGATTAAGATGGTCGGTTAAGTGGTATACTTCTAATATTATTTATAAAATATGGGCTACTAAGTGCGTTCCCACACTTAAAGCGAAAGCAGGCTGAAGTCTGAAAGCTTCATTAAGTAATGTTGACTCGTACTTGTGATTCATGTCGTTGGACCCTTTACATACGACATGGCTTTTATTGTTGTTTGACATGTTTAACGGACGAAAGTATTTCCGGTAAAGATGAATTGTTACTTTTAATAATAAAGTTACTGTAGCCTAGGCCGTAAATAAAGCTTATTATAGCTCAGCATAAGCAATGTTTTTCGACGCTATGATGTAATGAGATGTCGACGGTAGATAGGTCGATAGGATGTTGCACATATATTGACATAGTTTCCCATAGGTACACGAGAACACGTACCTATAGGTAGGTACTCAATTGAGTGGAACTACGCAAGCATAAACCAAATGCATATAAAACAATGACTAGTAAAAAGCGAAAAAGGTTTTCAGGTTCCATGCTAAAAACTGAAACGTACCGACCGAGTCGAATTTAGTACCAACAATTGTATTGTGCGGCGTCAGGCGTTTCAGGACGACAATAGAAGGATAGTTTTCGTTTACAGAACTTTACTACACTAGCAATTGTCAGAAACGTTGAAATTGACATTGTTATTTTGATGGTAGATAACCACTCTGCCTGAGATAAAGTCACTCTTTACAATTGTAGAACCATAAAGACTATCCAAATACAATTTCAGGAATTTTCCGTATCTATTCAACAAAGTTAAAGGACAAAACATTTCATTGTGATCAACGTAATGTCGCGAATAATTCTGAATAAATTGTATCACTTCATTTTTTTCTAAGAATCGTGCTTTTGTTGCAGTCCGTGAAGCAAATAAATCACGTTGTGTGTTGTCGTTCCCACAATTCCTATCGTTTTTCTATAGAAATTATAATAATAATTCTTCCATACTCCATTACACGCGAAACTTTAGGCACTGAGAGACGTAGGCAGTTTTCTGTTACCTTGTACCTACATGCTTCTATTTTTTTAGATCGGCAGAAAAGTACATGTATACAAAAGTTTCCGAAAGAGACAAATTTATTATTTGAATATTTTCGCGTTGAGTTAGCTGAGTTGGATAAACAAGTTTCGTTATATATGACAAGAAACTTGTGACGATGTATCAGAGATTCAGAGTTGGGTACATATTTCATCCGACACTGTCACTGTAGATAGAGCACAACGACTACCCAGCCTGCCGTTTATAGGTAATAAACCTACAAATATTAGGAGCAATATCACAGAGAGTGGACATTGTGATAACTGGGGATCGTATTTTTAATTGCCTCCAAGTTGGTGCTACAACGATGTTATAGCATTGTCATTTGCCGCACCCGGCAAACGTGAGGAGGTTTAATTAATTGTCTAAAGTTACACGGCAGTTTGTTGACGAACACAAGTAACAAAAGGTAAATATTAAAGTCCCATAGTTGGTCAAACTACACCCCCTACGCTTCTCCAATTGAGCATGGAGTTCCTCTGAGCATTCCATTTCTAGCCACCCGTGAAGATTATCGCCCCAACTAGCCTAAGTACGTCCTACAAGTACTTAAAAATCCTACATCCAATAGATTAAAAAAACACAAATCTCTGTGTCGGTATACTTACTCGATATGCAACGCGTCATCGAGTTCATCGCTAACTAGCTTTTGCCCGCGACTTCGTCCGCGTGAAGCAACTTTCTTATATTTTTTTTCCGTAAGAACCATCCTCGTATTTCAAGGAATATTCTAAAAAAAGAATTAGCGAAATCGGTTCAGCTGTTCTCGAGATTTGCGCTTGGCAACACATTCAGCGATTCATTTTTATATTATAGAAAGAAGATGTCTAACTAAAAGACAAAATAATAAGGTTTTATTTTGTAATAATTCCCGATGTAATGGTGCGGAACAAAATATTCGAAAATCTGAATGAAAACTGATTTTTTGTCAGTTATCCATCATCATTCATCACCGTAACTTTTTCCTAGTACGTCGAACCGGATTCTAGTTAAAAGTTTTCTGACCGAAAGCTTTGTAATTAATTTTGTAAGTAATATTTAAGCAACTTTCAATCTTTTTATCTCCACTTATTAATTTTTCCTAGTATTTTAGCTAACATCTTTTGACTGGAGTATTATTGATATGACATATTGATGTTAGGAACCATAAGTCAAGACTTTGAATTTACTGGTAAGTCAGCGGTTGATAGAGATAGAGGAAGGTCGTATGGGGGAGTGGCCATTCTCTGGAGGAAAGGCATGTTTGAGTCGGTCTCTGTTTTGGACTGTAGTAGTAAACGGATTGTGACCATAAAGGCAGACATTGGTGAGCGCTCCATCATGAAGGGCGGGCGTTTTTGGGGGACTGTCTTTTGTAATTTTGACGTTCAAAAAGTGCTGATTCTCAGCCTAATTTAAATAAATGACTTTTGATTTTGATTTTGATTTTTGATTTTGATTCTAATTTTTTTCTATCTAAATGCCTACGGACTCGCCAGGGAATTTGACTATACTACAGACCAGTCATGGGTTTGTGCCGATATTGAGTTCCTAGGTGCTGAGGAAAATCACTACACATTTATTAGTGATGCGCATGGCTGTAGGAGGAGGCTTGATCACTGTGTGGTATCTTTGTCAGCTTGGCACACTGTTGTAGATGTAGGTATTAAAGACGATGTGTATAACTCCGATCATTTACCCATCTGTATTTTATGTAATTTGAGTATAGTAAGATCAAAACTAGTGTCTCAGACAGTGCCTCGTCGTCGTAGTGCGATTATATGGGGTGAAAGAAACTGTTCTGAAATTGACAGATACCGGTTTTTATGTAATAGTAAATTTCGATATATCGATTTCCCTCAAGAATTTACGAAGTGCAGTCATGCGTCATGCAGCTTGACTGAACATCGAGTAATTTTATATAAGTGGTATGATCGGATTGTGAACGTTCTTAGTGAGGCAGCTGAGCAATCTAAAGAGACAAGTGACTTTAGGCCTCACAGAAAACATCGATCTTTGTGTGGCAGGAATAAACATGTACGTGATGCTCACAGTGAGGCTAGGCTTAAATTTCAAACCTGGATAGCACATATACGACCAACTTATGGTTATGTTTATGAACAAATGCGAGAGGTTCGCAAAATTTTCAAAAGTCGCTTGAAATGGTGCCAGAATAACCAAGAACATATCAAAATGGACATAATAGCAGAACAACGAGCTACTAAGAACTTTGGCAAATTCTGGACATCCACAGGTAAGTGGGACGTTAAGCCTGGCCTTGCGGTGAGTGTGGAGGGGAAGAGTGATCACGGGGATATTGCAAACCTGTTTATGAAACATTTCCAGGTGCTATCTCTCCTTGGTCCCTCAGTTCCTTCTGAAGATGCCTTATTATTATCAGGTAAGTATTGTTGTCAGGCAAAGGAGACATTTATGCACTTCTCTGCCAAGCAAGTCAAAAGAGTCATACAGGGAATGAGCAGAGGCAAGTCTCCATGATGGGCTCAGCATTGAGCACTTGAAATATGCAGGAGTCCACATGCCGAGGGTCTTGTCATTGTTCTATGCGATGTGTCTACGGCTACGGCATTCGTACTTGCCGGAAAATTTCGTGAAAACATTTGTGGTTCCCATCGTTAAGAACAGGGTAGGGGACATATCTAGTAAGGGGAATTATCGTCCGATTTCCTTGCCTACGATCATGGCTAAGGTGTTGGACAGTATGCTTGACTCATGTTTGAAAACTGTTTTAAATCTTCATGAAGCACAGTTTGGGTTCCAGCCTGGACTATCAACTGAAGCTGCTATCTTGAGTCTCAGGCATACGGTTCAATATTATACCGATCGTAAGACGCCGGTGTACGCCTGTTTCCTTGACCTCTCAAAGGCCTTCGATCTCGTCGCCTATGATGTGCTTAGGGACAAGTTGAGGAACAGGGGTGCCCTTGCTGAAATACTGAAAATCTTCCAGTTCTGGTATGCCAATCAAAAGAGTCAGGTTAAGTGGTCTAACACTCTCTCTCCAGCGTGCGGATTGGAATGCGGTGTGAGTGTTTGCTGAGACCCACACAGATGGCTTTCATGCCATAATACGCAAAAAAACAGCTTCACTGCTGTGCAGAGTGCGGAGTAGTCGCAGCTATATCCTGAGAGCTGTGGCGGAGAGCTATACCTACTCCAAATATTAGGCATTTTGTGCGGAAGTTGATTAGATAGGGAACATGTATTTCTGCCTGATCGTCCTTTGTTTTTAATAATATTATTAAAAAAAGGTTCTAGGAAACGCCTTTCGAGTTTCCTTTGCAATTATCGGGTAATGACACCACAAACGCGTTTTTTTTTAAATTTAATTATATCGAATGGGTTTTATTTATCTTGTCCGTAACTCCGTATGTTTCTAATACTGTTTTCTCTTTTCTTGCGAATTATGTAAACCCACATCATGGGGTTTGCGCCTCCATTCACTGTTTACGACATAGGTTCTCAACCTTATTTTGCCCACACTTTGATAATATTTTTTTTTCAAAAGCTCCCCATTTTTATTTACTTTTTTAGTTACCGTCTGTCGCGTATCCGAAATAGCTATTGCCACGATTATATTATAATAATATACTCGTAATATTATATAGTCGTAAGATAGGATATATAATTTTCTCTAGGTCTTCTACTATTCCCCCTGTAAATCTAAAACGCCCACGAGAGGGCGGTATCGCCCACGTTGAAAACCTATGGTTTAGGATGAAAGACTTTTTAAAACAAGATGACGTAGATGTAATTGTGGTCAGTACCTCCACACCTTCCATTGTTCCCACCGATATATATTTATAGTCTAAGCCCTCGCCCAAACCGTGAACAAGCCGAATATACTGCTAATACATGTAAATAGTTACGGTCGCCATTTTTTGATATTGTATTCCGTATAAACAGCCTATCGGCCACTTTGCATACAAATTGTACATTCTTCTCAGCTGTAGAGCGCAGACCTGTATAAATTACCGTCACATTGTTCCGAACGTTTAGAGCTTGATGTTTCAATTTCGCCTCACGAACTTGCAAGTGTTTTGAGACGATGCTATCTAAATAATTTTAAACTTCAGTTTAGGCTGCTTTTCTTACTCTAAAGACAATGCAGTGAACAGTAATTTCGGAAATTGCGAGAGTCTCGTTGTACGCGTTGCTATTTTTATCTTTTCTATAGGTAGGTACGTCTGGGAATCCAATCAGGGTCCTAAGCGGAATCGTTTTTCAAGCGTTAAATGGGTCGAGAATCGTTACTGTTCATCTTTGTAACGTTTAATACAATATACTGGCACACATCTGCTACTCTCATGCAAAAGAAAAGAAAAACACTTTCGCTTCAATATTATAATATTTTCATCTTTTGTTATAAGATTGTCGAGGTAGGTGTAAGCGTATAAGACATTGATATATATTGCGAGTGAGAATCAGCCTCTTTACATACAATAACGATATTTGTGCTAGGAATAGACGAAAAAAAAGAGTCCCGAGCGGCTCCCTTCACGGGTTACGCTGATTAATTCTTTGAGATACATATCAGAGCAGAAAAGGTCTTAAAATGTGGCATTGGGGAAAATACATGTAGGTATTTCTTTCTAGCATTGTTGTCGGCTTCGCGGAAACTATATGAAGTGAGGTATTTATGTTATAGCCGCATTTACAAGTTACATTATGATTTCAAGCGCTGGAAGGAGGTTCTCCACCTCTCCTCCGCTGTTTCTGTTCCCATCCCATGAGTTCTTTTCTTTTGTTTTTAATCGAGTTCGTTATTTAGAAGTTATCTTAAGTCGTTATTTCTCTTATTAGCCTAGTTTTTTGTGCGGATTAGGTACCAAAGCAGAGGGCATTTCTTTGATTCAGATTCTGGGCTGTTTGATAGCTGCCGCCAATTTTCTGTGCATTTCTTTACAGAGGTAGTTGGGTGGTCAATTAAGCCGTAACAACGTCTTTAACTGTTTAACAAGGCCTACGACTTGACTAATACAATTTGCCACCTGCTTGACAAAGTTTACTGTGGCAATTACCTCACAACCGTAATATGTTAGTTACGTAATTAGTTAATTACCTCTAGAACGGTACGGTGCGTTTCGGGTTCCATACGATAATGTTATGTTAGGCTAACGTGTCACGCACGTTACACGCTTGCCATCAATTATATTCGCAAGCTGTTCGGGTCAATGCACTTGGTAATTTAGGGCATTATATGAAGTTGTTAGCCTATTAGCTACAACGGTAACGTTCAGCATATATTGAATGCCCTCAAACGCTTTAAATTAAAAATCAAAAGTCATTTATTCAAATTAGGCTGAGAATCAGCACTTTTCGAATGTCAAAATTACAAAAGGCAGTCCCCCAAAACGCCCGCCTTTCACCACTTCCTAGTGCTTTCGCTGGGAAGGAGAAGTGGCACAACAAACTACCCAGCAGCACATCTGTCTGTTCAGTTAAAAAAAACTTGATTGTATGCAATACTAGGTACCTACTAGGTTTATTTACAATGCCGGATAAGTGCATGGAAGAGAAATACTTAGTGCGATGACTCCAAATAACGTGGGACCAACCGGGTAGTTGCGTAAAACGCTAAGATTAGCAATGGCTTTCATTTTGACAGTTCAACAACATTCATTGCGGTATTTACTTTGCTGAGCAGACAATTTTATCGAACATATGAAGCAATGGATTAGCAATATCCTTCAAAATTATTCAGATTGTGATTGAAAATGTTTTACGCAATTAGGATGCAAAGATAAATAGATTTCAAACCGCAAAAAAAAACGAAAAACTGCTCGATCAAAAAAAAAGTAAGCAACCTCTTGAACCATAAATCACCTGAAGCAGTTAAAATAATTACAAAGTAAAGTCCCGTAAATGGAAAAATATATTATTACTTCGACAACGCATACCCCTACACATAATTAGATAAAAGTCATCACTGTTTACTCGAGCAAATAATTACTTATAAAGATACTTCGGAGACAAGGTATCTAATAATAGTTTACCTATCCATAAACCTCACATAGGTAAGTATAACTTGATAACTATCAGCAAAGTTGGCACAGAATTTGAATACTTATGCCCGCCCGGTACAGATTGGTGATATGTGACCCGAAATTTAACACAAATGAGCCTTGGACGGCTGACTTATGCGATGCTACGTGAAATGTAACACAATGCTATGCGAATTTGTTTCAATATGTGTACGTATATGTGTACACTTCATGTTCCGTACGCAAAATACGTGCATTGTCGTGGAGTTGCGGACACCAGCCCGTTTTACCTATTACCTACACTTCATGTTTCACCCATCTGTACTGGGCATTATAAAAAACTAGCTGCACCCCGCGGTTTCACCCGCATATGTTTCGATCTCGTGGGAATATATATGTACCTATATGGATAAAAAGTATCCTATGTGTTAATCCTGGATATAAACTATCCGTGTGGCAAATTCCATTCAAATCCGTTCCGGTGTTTTTGCGTGAAAGAGTAGAGAGAATATTAGTAGGATAGACATTTATAAAACAATTTGAGAAACTAAATACAATTGAAAAAAGGAATTGGAAGAGTTGGAAAAGGTTGACGTTTGTCCTTTTTCGTTCTTTTTTATAGTTCGTTCAAAAAGAGAACATCTTTTGACAATTCGAGTAACAACGCCAGTTGGTTGATTGTTCGTGATTCATCGTGATCTTTATTCTCGATACAATAAGGTTGCTGTTACGTTGCTGCTGTCAGAGGTAAAATAACTTTGAACGGACTGTCCTTACTTCAGTCATCCTTCTGGCTATCGGAATGCCATTCTCATCCAGTTTTCAGTTGTTTTCGTTTCAATTTCGTTAGGCCCTTTGTACACGGCACGATTTCATTATGGTACGGCGAAAAACCGCATTTTTCGCGGCAAGAAAAACGAGTGTCTACAAAGGGCCTTAGTGTGCGTTACGATGAAATACGACAGACAACCGATGTTTGTGATATTGCGTCTCCAACGGTAACGTGATCCTCCAAACTTCCGGCGTGCTCCTTTCGTGGCCAGTAAACAAACGAACATTACTGATTCTTATTTCATTTCGCTCGTAAAGCTACAGTTCCCTAGAAAAACGGTGAACATACATAACGACCGCAGTGATGGCTGTCAAGAAAATGATGACAGCGGTAAATATTTAAACCGCTAAATACCTATCACGTTAAAAGATAGTTGCGGTTCTACTTCATATTGACACCACTGACACACAACAGTGACTTGACTTTTGTTTTCTTTTTTGGGAATGGCATCTTGCAGTTCTTCCTAGGATGTTGTCGTCTGTTTAGCCGTACTTGCCGGTGCCTGTGGGTGCCTCAATAAATTAAAGCCTCCGTTTTTAAACCAGCCAGGGTTTAAGAAACTTAAAAACTAAGCAACTAATAGTGTAGTCGCTAAGTTTTTAAGTTTTTTCTTCCTGTGTGGTACGGACCTCGGCTTAGGGTGCCGCTGGGAGAGGACAGCAAGGGACAGGCCGGATCGGATTATTTGGAGGCCTTGACTTGATTGTCATGGAATCGCTATATATTATCGTGTTAGCCCACTCTTCTCAGTATGGCCACTTTTTCGGGTGACTAAGTATGGTGAGTACAAATCTAGCGATTTAAATCTTTGGACAACGGGGTTTGACTTTACGGTGTCAAAAAAGCTTTCTAGGAAAAACACCAACTTACTTTCATAGATAACGTTTCAGTGACGTCATTCACCGGTAAATTGCGGACGCTATGTGGGCGGTCACCGCTCTTATAGGAAACCTTAGCTTAAAAGTCCACTACCTACTTACTGTAGGTATATCAATCACTGCCTGAAAAGTAACTTCAGTATTTATGTACACAGCACAGCTTAAAAATATTCATATTTTATGCTATGTGAAAAAAATCTGTCAGAACGTATTGGAATAGATGATTAGCATGACATTTGTTACCTACACCCGTTGCGACGAGTTTGTTGCATGTCAAAAAAAAAATACGAAAAAGAAAACATTGAAAATATTTTTAGTTTTCTTTTCTAAAACAGTGGATCCTAAATGGCACTCTACGTGAGCTAAAATATGGTCCGCGAAATGTTTTCACAGTTTTATCCATTTTATTGGGCATTCAAGCGCATGCAGCTAGATAGATACGTGTGCCTACAGTACTAAATAAGTTTTTTTGAATGATTATGTTAAAAGTTTTGATATTATTTTATTCAACCTTGTGACTAGGTCAAAGGTTGGGAGCCACTGATCTAAAATGAGAGAGTCAACTGGCATCATCTTAACCCTGATTATCTGTGACGTCATAGGCACGGCCATAACCCACGGACAATCAACTAAATATTGTGCTTCATAAATGTGGGGACGAACTAACATAAAAACTGCGTCCCCATATGAATACATTCCCCTCAGATCCACCACGATGAATGATATATTACGTAAATTATTTATGTTTCTGTAGACGACTTCCGTTTCCTATCGTTAGCTCTGACAAAAGGATCATCTCGTCATGCGCGTGTCTGTAACATTTTGTCATGAAAATCGTATCATATCCTGAAGTTCCACCTGTAACGTAGCGTGAACGAAATAAATACGATTCCAATATCGCGACATTCGAAAAGTGTCTCTATGCAGATAAAAAGATCTTGTTAAAAACAGACTCTCCGACTAGCTGAATTATTAAAGACTTGTTGCCAAGATAGCTTTGAGCTCACTAATGGTTTTCTAAAACAAACTACGAACATAATTGAGCAGTGATAGCCCAGTGGTAACGGCCGGGCTTACGGTTGTGGGAACCCAGGCAGACGCTTTTTTACTTTGTGTAAATAATGTCATCATCACCGCTCTCAAAACGGTGAATGAAAACATCGTGCGGAAACCGGCATGCCCTAGGATCAAAAATTCGAAAACGTGCCATCTACCAACCCACACTGGGCCCGCGTGGTAGATTACAGCCCAGTCCCTGCCGAAGAGCGAAGGCCTGTGTCCCAGCAGTGGGAACATTATAGGCTGATTAAGCTAAGAGAGCAAAGTATGTTTTGTTATTCGGTCGACTGAAGATTTTGAAAAAATATGAACTGATAAATAGGTACAATATAAATGCAAATAAATTAACCACAAGATACAAATGCAACCATTAGGTACAATAGAGTACACTGAATAAACAATATCGACTACTAAAACTAGTTCGAAGCAAACAATAAATTATTTGAAATATTGGAACAATTTATCATGCAGTTCAACTCAATATTCGATATATGTGTTCCTAATAAAACTGTTGGAGGTGAAGCAACTACAGGCATCTTTGTTTATTTCACTTTGTAAAGTAACGTAGCAACTCACAGCACACCTAACCGGGAATTCTTTGTTGCTGAAAAATGCTTTCATTTGATTTATCGAGGAGCTTCATTGTACACTACAATGTCAATTATTGAAAATTTCCTTTCAATGTGCGTGTTTATTTGGAATTTAGATTGTATCATAATCCATATTACACGTTCTTATCCATGTTTATTTGGGATTTAATGACATAGAAAAAGTAGGTACAAAGTTGATTAGTACCTACAGTTATATTCAGGATACATCAGCCGGTCAAAGCGGCACACGAATATTTACAATATTACACGTGGGTATAAAACCTACCTAACCTAGATAGCAGATGAAGAAGTCTTTCCCGTAATTTGTACGCTTAATGTCACAGTAACATTATGAGATAATTTGTGTCAAAGTTCATGTATGTAGAATTGTAGATGATTTATGAAAAGGGTTAATATACTTCTTCCTTTAACTTAGAAATGTTTGCTGTTTTAGAGAATTTCGTTACATTTAAAAGTTAGTTAAAGTATTACGTACCCAATGGAATAGCAATGAAGGCCATCCAAATTGAGAGGTGATATTTAGTAACGAATTCTGAGGAAAATACCAAAAAATTGGGTATTCTCGAACCCATGAATTTCCGCCTATGCATTATGGGGTGCTTAATTGTTGCAAATGGGCCCCCCTGTCACGTCCTGGAAGGAATACGTCCAATTATCAGTCACCCTGTATATTACTTAGACTCTAATAAACAATACAAAACGCTTAGACTATAGACATAAAGAGACATTATTACTTTATTGCATAATCAGCCTATAATGTTCCCTGCAGCACTGCTAGGACACAGGGCTCCTCTCTTTGACAGGTATTGGGCTTTAATACTAAACAATATAAAATAAAAACACAACAATAACAACATTTGTATTATAAAACTAAATAACCCTTATAATCAAAAAAATCTTACTGTATAAAACATATTTTATAGCCGTCATGTTCTTAGATTTTTTTTTGTGGAAATGAGATGGTAGGTCTCAGTAATGGTAATTTGTACCACGATCCGTATAAGTACAATCTCTTTATGCTCGTCCACGATCAAACATCAGGATCGTCACATGTGGCGTTTTTTAGATTCTGAGTAAGTTTATTTTTGTCAGTAAGTACATAAGTAAGTGTAGCAATGTTATTATCACGATTTACTCAAAGAAGTCACTGGCTAACCATATCCAAGTCCAGAAGACGCTTCACATTCAATTTCCCGCCATTCGGGACTTAAAGTTGGCATTAGAAAGAAAGATAAGAAAGAGAAAATAATTTTATTTGCGGTAAACATGACGCAGAGAAAAAATATAAAAAGAACAAGTTGTCATTACTAACCTTAATACTTATGTGTGTGTAACTAAAAAATATTATAAGTAGGTGCCGTTCGGGAACTGAACACAATATACAATATTGATAAACCTGTTCCTCCTAACTGCACGTTACGAAATTTTGTTTCAGTGCGGTTAGTGGGTTCGGGGAAGTGCTGTTGAAATCAGTGCTCTCGTATTTACATAATTATCTATTAACTAGATACACTATAGCAGGTATATGTATTGTGTAATTTGGACTATGAAGTAAGCCATGAGCTTAATGAGTTGGAGACTGCATTAATCCTTTGGTCCAGTTTAAGTCCTGCGACTACAAGAACAGTCTCTACGGGCAACCCGAATATCTGATAATCTGTCGTTTCTAATCTTGGGATATCTAGGCTTGTCTGTTCCAGTAATTGGGTTGTGGCAGTTCGGTGACAACAGCCCCGTGTAAAATACTAATTAACTACGTACTGGTCGGACAGGAAGTTGATCCTAACGTAGCAAATGAAGGAGTAAAATGTATCAAACTAGTTTTGCCCGCGGCTTCGCCCGCGTAGATGTCGGAAAATATCCCACGGGAACGTACTACCAGGATTAAAAGTACCGCATGTGTTAATCCATGTTATAAACTAGGTATCTGTGTGCCAAATTTATCCAATATTTACGCTGCGCACTCTAGCAAAGCTCGCAGTCGGCACGATCTTTTCCGATATCTTCAACATCCATCGTCATATTTCATCCAATTTACACAAAACCTTCATGAATTATACATCTCAACCTTCCTCATGAATCACTCCGTCCATTGGTAAAAACCGTAAGTTTTATCGCGTGCAGACAGACAGACGCGGGACTTTGTTTTATACTAATATGTACATAAATATGACTTGCATGTCATTAATCTGCTTCCAATGAAATATTGGAAGTATAAATTAAGATATTTCAAAGCACACTTCAACGTTGAACACCATCGATGCAGCTGAAAGATGTCCACTACCAGATATAAACGTCCGCCCGGATTCCCTCTAATCGAATTTCCATGGAAATTCGCTTTTTTACATGCATATCAATTCGATCGAAATTACCATTAGTCTTAAAGATACAAGGAAGAGCCGATAATAAGTTAGGCGAGTTAGAAATTCTTTCGAGAAGAAGTAACTTGTAACTCGTGCGTTTCATCGTATGTTTAATGTATATCTTTGAACTCAAAACAAACAACCCTTCGTTTGAAACAACATTCTCGTGCACCCTTCTTGTAATGTAAGCAACAATTAAGAAACGATTTTTGAAATTCAACTCCAAAGGGGTGGAAAAGTGAAATGCGTTTTGGCGACAGGCCCGGTGCCGCATGCCGCGGGCGAGTGGTCGACATAAAATGCAACTTATCTATAATTCGGATATCTCCCTCGATTTTTCCCCGTTCTGTTGCAGATGTACGAAGATTACCGTATAAATAAGTAAGATTCCATTTTATTCTTATTCTATTAGTTATTCTAATGCCCACTTGGTTTTTCGAGACATCGCCAAGCAGTTTATGGACTCTTCACGTGACCTTTTTTTGGGAAAATGCTGGCCTATTTTTGGCCAAAGAATCAGCATCGCGATACAACGTGGCAATGCTGCCAGCCTTTTGGGCACTTTTCCCGCTGACAGCGATGCGGACGAATTTTTTGATGCCCTATGATCCTTTCCCCTGGTTTTGTTTTATATACATGTAATATTATTATTTTAAGTCTGTTAGCTTATATATATTATGTAAATATTATCAAGATATAAATAAAAAATTGTTATTGATACATAAATCGCCCTTTGATTACTGCTTTTATTATCGAAAATAATGTAATTCGCTACCGAGCTATTCTTAAACTTATCTATTAAATAAATACCTCGAAGAAACTTTTTCACAAAACTAAGAAGCTATTCTAATATTAAACTGAAACAGTCTGCAAAAGCAATCGACTGCGCAGATATGAACAAATATTATTTTAAATCTGAGCCTAGAGAGTCACTAAGTAGAAAAAATGCCCTGATGGCGCGTCGTTAACTTTAACAAATGTGTTTTCAGCTCATTTTAACTGTCTGTGTTGCAATTTGATTTATGATTAAAACATGTAAAGTTCCTATTTGTCGTCTGGAGAGGTCAAGGAAACCTCAGACGTACATCTTGCAGCCATGTGTAGTAAAAATGAGTAAGTACCATCGTGAGAAATAGGTTGGCAAAGAACGTCGCAATAACCGAATTCCTTTGGCCGAATCTAACAACTTACACAGAGCGATAAACATTAAAGTTCCATGATTTACTAAGATTTCCTCAAATAATTACGAAATAGTATTTCGGATTAGTCTTCACTACTACGGCTACATTCGTTTAGAAGTTGTAATGATATTTACAGGCGGGAACGGGGGAGTATTTCTGGTTGTTATATGTATAAATCCCTGTCAGCGTCGCGAGCCGCCAGGTTGCTATAGATAGAGCAATATTGAAGAGGAAACGGTTATTGTCTACCCGGACTAAAGGGTCTCGCCGGACTCCTATTATCCCTAATAACATTTCCCTTTACCTACTAGTCTGGCGTATATGAAAATAGGCCGGTTTGTTTGTGCGTCAACATGCCTGCTGTTGAATATACAATGAAATCTATTTGAACTAGCGATAACAATTTCAAAAGCCTTTTTTTCTGTGTCTGGAGGCATTCGGGAATATTTGTGGAAAGCTCTTAGTTTTTCTTTTTTCTTGCCTATTTAGTTCTTCTATTGGGATTGGGAGGAAATTACTTTATAGGCACGCTAAGTGGAAATGTAGAATTTTATTTGCGTGGAAAAGTTACAAGCAATGTGTTTCAGCCGTAAATAAAATGTAGGCGAAATATATGAAAATTCATACTAAAAATAAAATAAATTGGGCACTCGGTTTTAATGAGTCGAGCTCTTGCCACGCCAAACAGAAGAGGCGGAGATTCAGCGAAAAATAAAAACCGGTTAAGTGCGAGTTTAGAGTTCCCAACGAATCTTTACCGTATCTAGAAATATAAGAATAGCTGTGCAGCCTTTGGCGTCTTGTCTTTTGAATTTCTTTAGAAAATGTCTTAAAGAACATACGCGGCAAAGCGACTTTTAAAATTAAGTAGATACGGAATCCCAAAGGAAAACAGCATTACAAACGTTTTACTGTTCCCAAAAATGGTGGTGGTGCAAATGGTGCTTGAGCGGTGTTACAAACAGCGTGTAATTGACGATCACACTTTACAAGTGTAACAGGGTCCCCTTCCTGCCTTCTGTCACGTTGTATATGTATCACAGAACGGAATCGTACGCACAATATGCAAAGTCTCGACCGGCTCCGTAATTTACATGGAAATTTGTCACTAAATACTTAGGTGTGAAGTCGTTGACGGGTTCCGGCATTTTGTGGGCAACCTGATCAATTTAACAAGGTCACCAACGCGATGGTGTTCCCTCGGGGAGCGTTATTCACGCCGTTCGCCGCCGGTGGCCAGTTGACTTCGGTGGCCAGTAACCCATTTGCTTTCATTAAATATTGGTGTGTCTCGTACATAATAAATTAAGCTGTGGATGCTTGTAAAACATAAGCATTATGGGATAATAACGTGTGACTTCTTAAAAACGTCCATTTTGTTGTTTATTTCTTTCAGTAAGTTTATTAAAATTCATCCTACTTCACACAAATTGCTATTTAAAAAGTTTGGACTTACTTTTACAATTAAGCAGTTGAATAAACTACTTAAGGCAGACGAAGTCGCCGGAAAACGCTGTTTTTTCTTTCAGGAAAGTTGAAGCAGAAGTTTTAAAACAGTTTGTAAGTTTTAATTTCAGTTTGAGATGCGGCTTCTAGAGACCCAATAGACAGTATTAAAACAACACATTTTCGAAACTATTTACGTTACGATTATAGTGAAAGCCTTCAGTTCCGTAGTGACCCGCCATGCTGTTGAAGTTAAGCTCAAACTTTATACCTACCTAAAAGCTAACATTAAAATCTATTTTTAGTTGCAGTTCCTATACGATTCCCAAGATGTCATAAAGTTGAATAGTAAAACTAATTGGGTTCCATGGTAATAACAACATTTGTTTTTTTAACAAAAAGCCTTTGACTCCTCAACCAAACAACCAAATAACCAACGAAGCAATTCCTGCAAACTTGAAATAACTTATTTTGAGGGTCGTAATTAAATTATGAGTATCCCTTTGGTCGGTCCGTGAGCTTAATAAAAGCGTAATAGTTATATTTCGAGGGAGCGTAGCTGCTTGGTTGCGCAATTACGACGATTACAGGGGACGTTATTTGCCCAACTGCGGCATAACATAAAATGATTGTGGTGAGTTTGGCCTTTCGTAAATTAGAAATCGTCTGAGAGTGCAGAGATGAAATTATTGAATTGTGACAATGACTTTGATAACAAATAAGTAGTAGCTACCAAAAAAAATGTAACCAGTTTTTACGAAAAAGCAGCTGATTCGTTTAATAACAAATTGTGGTTGATCGACAATAATAAGTGAAGCGTCGACACTCGAGAGTTCAATAAATGGAAATGCATTGCAAATGAGTTGCGGATATGATGGCGACCAGTAGCATCCTGTGGATCCATCATTGTAATATCAGCCACATGCTAATGCGATAACTACGTATTTCCATATTCATTCGTGATTTGATCGCTGTATCGTGTGAGTAATATTGTATGCCAATATCGTAATATAAAGATATTCTTGACTCTTATGTTACTTAGTAATACGTCCTTTGATACGCGTATCGTGTTGCCGCGACATGATCTGGGAATTAAATAAAACCTTGGACAGGGCTGGTAATTGGAACGAGTAGCAATCTGTCACAATTGCGGCCTTTGTGCCCGATACACCATTGATGTACGTATACAATGTTCGGCGACAATCGATACGGGTTCTGGTTCCGTATTGTACTTTTTTGGGGTTCTGTAGTGACTCTTGTAGTTTCGTCATGTCTGGCTCCGTCATTAAAATGGACTAGATATACATGTTTCCGTTTTTGCTTCCATATAACTATCTGCGGAACCCTATTTCACAAGAGGTTTTATACGCACTTGGCATGTTTAAATAATATGACTCTTACCTACTCTCACATAAAAGTCTATAGTAGGTTCGAGAACGAATATAAGGAGTAAGAACACATCAAAATAAATAAACGATTTTCCTAACAGCATTACCGTAACGTACTACAAATGTGGCAGATTGGCATAAAAGCTAGTTCACTCATAACACTTTTCCAAGTGTTCCATCTCCGGCGCACTTACAAACAAGGATTACGCCCAACTTGGAATACTTTATGCAAAGCTCTGCTATTCCGCGGCCCGACTACGTAATATGATGAGGCTAATGAGGCCCGTTACAGCTTTCAATAGCTCGTCGATTGGTACGGATGGCACACAATGATAGGTCAAGTGGTCTTGGATCAGCTCGAAACGAGCCTGTAGTGCGGAAACACTAGAATTCCTCTTATACGGCCTTTTCCGCCTCATAACTACGTCTGGTGGAGGGCACTTCCGCTTGAGGCTAAAACGTTATTTGGCCTTTTTGCTTCGCAATTTCAGTAGAGTATGGAATTGTTCCTGGTAAATATAGGAGAGATTGCCTGCGCTGCTGTTCAGCAAACTTCAAGCTATCTTCTTTGTGAAATAGTTTGACGATTATGCTATGATGATTAGCGTAATTAGCTGTAATCTTCGGTTAGAAAAAGCTGCCAACTGCTCATATTTGATTTCCTGGTCATTGGTTTTAAGACCCAATGACCAGGGAATCTAACATAAGGAGTTTCATGATTATGCTATGATTGATTGACTGTAATCTTGTGGTCGAAATCGCTGCCAACTCATGTTTGATTTCCTGGTCATTGGGTGTTCAGGAATGGTTCTAATAATACAAGCTCCGGAATTATGTTATAGGGAAACGGCTCGCTCCCAATGGTAACTAAAATTAAACCCGGAAATGAGGATGTAGGTACAGCAACCCATCTATCTTCTAGGTTTACAAGCGTGACGGTTATACAATGATAGGTCAACAAGGCAAGGCGTGACTGGTGACTCAATCGTGTAGTGCGGAACCACTATGATTCCGCTCATGTGCCCTCTTCCTAATCGAGTGCCCCACTCGGATGTCACCCGGAAGACACAATGATCATGTCCAGACAATAAGCTCGTGTTCACTAGTGTTGTCGTTGTGACCGAGACTTTGTTCCCGTGGATCGAATATTAAATGGTTTAGCTCGTGACTTCTCTTAAGTTTTGGGGATAAGCCAATAAAAATAAGTAAAAAATAATAAAATTTTAATATCCGTAAATTGCCTCAACAGTTTATTCAAAGGTTGCGAATTAATCCGGATTTGGTTTCTATTCCGGAATAAGTCGGACTAAAGTTCAAGAAAATTATAAACACCTACGTGATATTTTTTTATTCCGGGACTTACGTGGGAATACAACTCCAATTATATTACAGCATTACAGCGAGCAATACGACAGCACCTGAACTTCAGAAATATTGTCACTCGTCAACACACTCAACACATTTATTGAACACGTTCTCGTTTCATTTCAAACTTGTCTGTCAGTGTCAATTGAACGCGCCGACCCGTGCTCGGGGTCCAATTAGCGTTTTTAATAAATTGCTCTCTGTTGCATATAGCCTCATACCTTTCCAAATGAACCACGCGCCGTGTTTCCCAGCCCTCCACTCTCGTCTCCTACCAACCCGTGTCAAATTGACTAAATTTATGCAACTGCTGTTCCTCCACCCGACCCTACGCATCAAATGTCATAATTGAGAGGGGATTGCATCTGAATAATGTATTTGTGCAGATAAAGCAAACTTGGAAGTCGCAGTAACTGTCATCATTTTGGGCGGTTAGATACCACTTTCGGATTGTGGACCCCTTCGCAGTGCGAATACAATATTCACTTTGATTGAGGGAGTGATTAAGTATCAAAATAATAAAACGATGAGAAGGAATTTTCTAGGGTTTAGAATTGGAGATGAATAATTTTGGCTATATAATTACACGCTCTTTGTAAATTATATAACCTAGTTTAACGATATCATTGATTTCTAACCATCGTACCAAAAAGTTTACACCATGACCAGACGAACACAAATATTATTGTTACTTTCCACAATAACAGGGCAAAACATTCAAAAATATTCAGGAGTAAAATAATAAAACGAAGTATTGAAAAAGGAAACTTTTGTTGATTTGTAAGCCAGAATTCACGCAGAACGGCTTTTCGGCTTGTTATGAACATCAGATAGCTGGTTTTTAGAATCATTATATTATTATTATTGACTGTAATATAATTATGTTTCACACCCGGCGAAGAGGGAAGCACAGTAGGGCGGGATACCTAATAATAGTAATGGACTTTTATGACACATTTTCATAAGTGCGTGCACATCTTGACACCCCTTTTGTGAAATCGTTAAAAGTACCAACATAAAAGATAAAAAATAAATGTGTGGCTATTTCTAACCGACTTCAAAAAGGAGGTTCTGTATTCTACCCGTATGTATATTTGTATGTCCGCGCTTTTCTCAAAAACTACTGATCCGATTCGGATAAGGTTTTCGTTATTTAAATATATATTTTTCAGGTAACGTTAGGCTAATTAATGTTGGGAACTGGCTCCGATTTCAACAAAAAAAAGACTGGTATTATTTGGGTGTTGTAATTGTCTCCTAAATTATTGTTTTATATGGTTTTATGTAAAGTGAAGTGAATAAAATATTACTTTTCACTTTTAAGTTCGTGTTTTTTTTAAGGCGGTTCTTTTATCTTTGAAAATAAATTATATTCTGTATAAGTTTAAGTAAATCAGTAGATATTTTTCATTTGTTTTTTTTTTTTTGTTCGTCTCCTTTCTGTTCGATATTGTTAATTCTTTGAATAACGTCAAACAGAATGAATCTTGGCAACAGTTAAATGGAATCTTTCAGCCAGATCAGATGACTGAATCTCAAAAGAGGTAACTAGTTCCAATAGTCTTTGGAAACCGGAGACAAAGACATTCAATTATCTTCTGTCTTCAGATAGAACATTATTTTGTTGATGGAAACGATAGTGTAGATTTCCTCTAACAATGGGTAAGAACAGCATGCCAAACACCATTTTCGTAGAAGTCAAGAAATGTAGTATAAATCGAATTACTTTCGACTACTTTTCTTATTTTAAGGTAATCTTGCTTCAAGTATTTTCCTGACATTTGGGAATAGAATACATGTCAGCATTTCGCTCGGTCGACTTTATGAAATATACGCGGGAAAATAACCAACTGACATAATATATGATTTCTGTTATTCTTTCATACTCAGATAAGCGCGAAGCAAAGTCCTACTCAATACATATGTATCGGGTCTACATTGGTGTTTTATTCCTAAGAATATTTGTAGGAATACAACACCAGTCAAATGCTATTCATACTTGCGCAAGTAGTGTTCCATTCGTTCAACTGTACATTTTAGGGCTGATTTTTCAACCATCTGATAACTTTATTCGAGGAATAATTTTGAAATTTTGACAGTTATCTCATACAAAAACTGTCAAACGTCAATTTTATTCCTCGAATAAAAGTTATCTGATGATGGAAAAATCCGCCCTTAATACAATCATGGGAAATAGGTTTTTAAATTACCTACCAGGCAGGTTCAAATTAAATTAGATAGCGAAACTCTGCAGAAGTGATGGGCATCAATATCAATATCTGAACACTATAGAATAAAATTAAAAAGATTTGAAGTAATTTTTTGGGGGGCCAACGACCCCAGGCCGTGTTGTTACTTGAAGTATGAGTTGAGAAAATCTGTTGTCTTTTCTTTTATCATGTTCAGATATTGATAACCATGAAGCCTGGGAAATTTACACAGAAAAATATATATTGTAGACCGATATTTCAAGTTACACTAACTGAGGTCGATGACCCCGCCATAAAAATCAAATTAATTAAATTTTTGTTTTTACTATTTTTAGATATGGATACCCATCACGTCTGCGGAGTTTCGCTAGCTAAATTAATTTTACCCTGTATTACTATATTTCTCAATTCCATCAGAACCACGCTCTATCCCCAAATAAGTCCAATTTTTTATTGAGATTGTATCGGAGAGATCAAAAGACGTTGATGATCCCACAAATGTTACATTTTGCCAATTTCACCACGGAATGCCATTTAAAATAATAGACACCGCTCAATGATTCCTTTTTTCGTAACCACTAGATAGACCCTAAAACAATATCGGCATACATAATGTTTGCGTAAGTGTATTGTTTATCAGAAAGGGGATGAAATAAAATTTTGGCTGCTCATCTTGTTCGTGCACGCGCCGGCTTGGGGTCCCCCAGTTTTTCACCCTAATGATTTGTTGTGGGGTCCTTTTGAACCCATTGTTTATTTTGGAACGATCTCTGAAATTGTTTTTTTTAGACTTGATGTCGTTGCGTACATTTATTTATACACATGTTTATGTTTCTGATATTTTCTCAGACGCCGGTTGCCGTTGGCTCCGTAGTCGAGCCCGCGTTGATGGGTCTGTATTACAGTTTCAATTTACTGTGTGATAGGAGGGTAGATAGACACACCTAATCTGTCCCTCTCAAATAACTATTACTTTAACTATTATTACCCTCTTAAATGGTCTGCGCTACCATTAATAGATGTGCCTAAGACGCCCCTGCAACGGAGCGGCTAATTTATCGGAGAAGGTGGTAGGATGTTGCTATAATAGATTTATACGCTTGTTTGAATGGTAGATAATCATTGTAATAAATAGTCAAGTGATCCCCTAAGACACAGTAGTATTTAACAACAGCCTTTTACTACCAAACAATAGACAGTACAATGTATGTTACGAGATACCTACCTACTCACATCCCAACCTTTTGTCATCGAAATGATTGCTGGAGCTCCTCTCCATCTGGTTTAATCCCTTACCTTTTCAACACTTAATGAGATTCAACAGGGACCACATTCTCCCCTGGAAATCCTTAAATAATAATCCTTTAATCGCTTCTTACGGAACCCACGTGAAGGGAGCCACAATCGCGGTCCCTTGGGAGAGTTGGGAGCCAAGACTATGTAAACGCCATGACTCTTGCTCTTTACCGAACTAATATCCGGCAGGCGCGTAGGTAGTAATGCCCACTAGCTATGTCTAAAGATAAAACTAATCAAAAAAGAGAGTTTCTCGAACTCACTAAGTTCTCCGGCTATACCTATATAAGTAATAAGTACCAATTTACTTCCAAAACTTAAACACCCTTCTCGGGATTGGGATAAAACCGTGAAACATTTTCAACAATTACAATCACGCAAGCTGTCAACGCATTTCCATATCCTTTCATATCTTTCGCTCGGCTTTATTCATACACTCGCAAACTTTCCATAATAACGCGGCCGGTTCGACGAATTTATTTTCCTTATCGTTAAGATTTCCTTTCTAGCAGATTATTGATAATGTAATTTATTTACAAATACGTATATTATGTAGATTCGTTTACTTATAAATTTACTTTTAGGTAGGAGGAGAGGGGATAGGGGGAAGGAAAATATCGTGAGGAATTCACACGATAATCGTAAATTCTGAAGGTGTGTAATGCCCTGGGAGCAGCGATAGATAGCAGCGGTCTCAGTTGGGCTACAACTACCGACACCACGTAAATACACGAGCGCCTTCCGACGATATTATCCGACGTTTGACTGGCTTAACATACCTACCTATCTACCTCACGAATTATCTTTTTTATCCTTACGTTTTTCCTGCCGCCATTGTTCGCTTTGTTGTAAGAAACTGGCCATTTTCCGTATTCTTCTCGGTCATTTGCTCATTAGAGAATGTATTATGAGATCCGTCAAAAAACTTCGCTTTATCTCATTTATGTGAAGAGCAAATGTGATGGATGCGATGATTCGTAGTTTAAGTAACGATGTAAATAGAGTTTTCGTCTTCAATAAAGTGAATTGGGGATGAAACCACCATACCCGAGACCGGTGATTATAAGTGACCGCTCCTTAAATGTGCTGTCCACATTACATTATCAATAGAGTAGTTCTCTGCCATCAATATACCCGGCGCTGTCCTTCATTCGCCTATTATCAGCACACAGTGACCCAAGACGTAGATAAATAAACTCCTTACTATCTATATAATGCACTTTATTTCTGGTAATGATCGATATCAAGCGGCTATTTGTCGTGGAATCAATAAAGCAAATACGTCGCCCTCGGTTCCCGCAGAGCGTAAGCAATAGAATCACCTCGCTGCAGTCCCTAGAGCTTGGGCTCTGTTCTCTACAAAACACCGCAACGTCTAAATTGCCTCTGGCGACGCGTAAAAAGCAATGAAAGCATTTTCACATGACCAGTTTTCATTTCACCGACGCCCCTCTGATCCCTGAGGAATTTCAAATAGTATCTGCAGTAACTAATAATGCCAGGGGTGAGAGGAGACGAAGGGAACCCCACTATGCATCCTCGTAAAACGTATTGTTATTAGAAGCATCAAAGAGTCTAATATTTTATTTTATACCCATTTGAATTTTATTGAAGGGAAAGAAATACATATGAAAAGTATGTTTTAAATACAGAAAAAGATAAATATGAAGATTCTAGTTATTGAGGTCTTTTCTTTTTGATGGTAAGATATGCGAGAATAAAAAATCTATATAATCTATTTATCCTGGCAAAGCATTTCTATGGAAAATCGTACGGATATTTTCATCCACTTATTTTCTAGTTCACTCACGCTGTAGTAAGTTCAAAGGATATTTTTCCATCTTTCCTCGTATCGAGTCGCGTGAAAAAGATGAAAAATTAATGAGGTTAAAGTAGGACGTCTTGCGAGCCAAACAACGCGGATATAAATACCGAACTGGAAGCACGGACCGGACGGCGCACAGGGCGAGTCGCCGACAGACAACCGGCACGACCGGTGCGGCCACTGGAGCAATACAGCCTACTCTCTAGGATTTATACGTACTCTATGTGCATCATTATGTACATTTACAGTTATTAGAAACAAAAAACATGCATACGTAACACGGGCTGGTGTCCGCAATTACAAGCCAAAGCGCGTATTTTAATAATAATATCCCTGGACATTTCACACAGCACCATTTGTCCCAAGCTAAGCAACCTAATGCTTGTGTTATGGTAACAAGATGGCTGATAAACTACTTATATACATTTTTTTTTTTTTTTGTAAATACATACATATTATAGATAGAAAAACACCCAGACTCGGAACAAATACATGTAGGTCATACAAATATTTGTTCCGTGCGGGAATCGAACCCGCGACACGCAGCGCAGCAGTCAATCGCTTAACCACTGCGCCAATCGTGCTGTCAAGTGTATTTTGAGTATGGAACATATATGTATATAATAGAGAGGGATATTAAATAAAGGCACAGCCATGTCGATACGCAAAGAGTTACGACCATAATAAAATAATGTATATGTAAATATATATATATATCTGTTCCAAATTACGACCTAGTTACCGATATAATAAGGTTAACTACTTACTTACGCGAAAAATATATTCAATGTTGCGAAATTATTTGTGATTATTACATTTGTATACACTAAATTAATATTAGGAATATTTGATTCCGATGTTTTTCATTCCTCAGAAACCGACCGGTACTTATTTATTTTAATTGGATTATTTTGCTCATGATTTCATAGCAAGCAGTAGGAAAATGGAAAATATATCTTGGTAGTTACAATATTCTATATTTAAACTTATTTCTAAATATTCTGCCACATAAGCCTGTATGCCCTTACCTATGCATCGCGGCCCCGATGTCTCTGCTGCACTTACACTTATTAGTGAACTTGTCAAAAATTCTGGCATACAAACTCTAGTAACGAATGAAAAGAGATCTTTATGAGACCATGCAGCCTCTTCCAATACTTTTATACTCGAAGAACGGAACTCCATGCTAAAAACCAGAAAATCGTTGCGTCTTTGGTGTAATTTATTGACGTTAAAGAGAAGTAAAGAGGGACTTAGGCGCCTACTACTTATTTGCAATTTATAGTATGAGTATGGCAAGTCTAAAACTATAATGACTCTTCCCGACATTTTACTTCTGAGCACAAAAGACCCTCTCGGCGGTCCCGAGGGTGGAATCAGCTACATTGAAGGGTGGCTCTCGGCATTACGTGGTCGCCGCCCCATACATAATATATGCATTATCTTAGCTACACAAATTGCTCTGACGTGACGAAACGTGTTTTATTGCTCGTTTACTAACTACGAGACCGGTATGTTTTGTTACCATCTGTTATCAAAAACCCGAGCGCTATTTTGATTACGATTTCAGAACTTGATAAAGAACAATGCTCATGGATGTATGCAATCCCGTCCCATGCTGCATCAAAGTCAAACTTTGTTTTTTATAGACTACTCATATCATATTAACTCCTACGAAAGTTCTTTTTGTAAACAAAACCCTGGTTTCGGAGATTTAAAAAAAAAATCGAAATAACCTGAAAACTAGGTACTTTATTTTGTTTGACATGTCATACAAGAACCGCCATTATTGCTCTAAAAAAATGATAATCGTTTATATAAAAATTTTATTCTAGTTATTTTTAATTAATGTAGAATCGGCAAAGTATCATTTTTTTACATTTTTTTTGAAAGACATTTTTTTTGAGATCATGACACTCTCAAAATTCATGGTTATATTAATCATATCATTTGAAACGGAACGTCATGGGGAATACAACAATATCAACCCTTTTTTACTTTAAATTAAATTCCCTGTTCAAAAATCAAATCCCCGAAACGTAATGTCGGAAAAAATTATGAAAATAATTACTATAATATTTTGATCTTGATGCATGAGACTTTTTGGTACGATTTTTAGTCATTTTGCTAAGAATTTACCTAATATAAAACACAAAGGAAACTAGGTATGTCCGTATTTAGAATATGTAAGTGAGGATGATTGAATATGAATACGTATTGATTGCTATTAGGTATATTAGTGATGTCGATGTAGGAAGACATCATGAGAAAAGCCCAACTTATAGGTCTGAAATCGCCAACCCGTCTTGAGCAAGCGTGATCAATGCTTGTCTGAATGAGAAGAGGCCTTTGCCTTGCAGAGGGACAATAAATAGGCTAGCATACCATCCTTACAGAAGCTGAATAAAAAGAAAGATTTTCACTTTTTTTGTCTGTTACCGCATCACGTAAAAAATACTGAACAGATTTAGCCATACATGAAACTTGGCATAGTGATAGCTCATATTCGAGACAAAAATTCAGAATAGGTAGGTATGTACTCTTTACGTCTACAGAGTTTCACCGGAATCGTTAAATAGTGTAAGGTTAGTGAGGTGAAACCTTCACTGTTATAGCTTATTATAAATTTTAATTAAAGCATCACAACTTCGCCCTAGTTTATGCTGGCGAAGTCACAAGTTGTTAAACGCAGAGGAGCTGCGACTGGATCACTTCATACGTTGTGATCTTCAATGGTTTCACTTTGGAGCACTTCGGACGCTGACCATTAAAACTTTCGCTCGCCTTACAAAATGTTTCCTTTTATTACAAATACCTACGAAATTAAATTACTTCGCTAACATACATTTTTCTCTGTATAGACTCGGGTTTTATTATAATCAAAAAATATACTTATTGTTTTAATTCCGAATATATATACAAAACGAATCTACCATATTCAAATTAAGTTGTCAGATTCCGTGCCGCTTTTTCAGCAGCAATATCCATATAAAATCTTTTGTTTAACTTAATTATTGTAAAACAAATTAGAAGTAGGTACATGGCCCAGTTTAGTTAAACCATAAGTCCATAAGCAGATTAGTAAAACACGCGACATTTGGAACCCTTGTTTTGCTAAGAGTTTAAGCTTGGCAGCTTATTAAACCATGCCATTATGTTTATAATTACTAATGCAAGCAAACTGATTACCTATAATCAGCCTATAATCTTCCCACTGCTGGGACACAGGCCTCCTCTCTGTGAGAAGCAATGGGCCGTAATCCACCACGCGGGCCCAGTGCGTAGATGTCACATGTCCTCGAATTTTTGGTTCCGGGACATGCAAACAATTTGGCTGTTTGCTTGCTGATTGGCATGGGAAAAAATAAGTACCCTAAATATCTGTTTTTTTTCCTTATGGGCTCGTTTAATATAGGTTAAAACCGTTCTCATACAAACGGCTTTTCCACGAAAAATCTACATGCCTTCCAATTTACGCGATATAGGAAAACATTTTGCTAACACGCATATTTACACCGTTTATTGTACTTTAAGTCGTTTTACAAATTACGGTACCGAGTCTAAATGAAGACGGATTATGATAATACTTCGGAATATGCTTTGTTGACATAAAGTTTATGCAAACGTTACGTAAGCTCGTATGTTAATCACGTATTAGTTTCTAGGAGGTCAGAAACAGCGTTTAACTTGAGCATATGTATAATAAGCAAGGAAAACAGCCAGAGGTCCCTCACTTGCTACCCACATGCGGAGTCGCAGGGACTATTGAAACTCATTAATGCGTGTGAAGAAGTTTCTTACACGTAAGGTATATATACATATACATATATCTACTTATGCGGGGTTCTCCGAAGTAAATAAGTTATAGAATAAATTAGGCACACGTGTTTAGTTCTAAATGTATGCTTGGAGGCATAAGTAGAACATTTCTGTTGTGTGTTAACTCTTAATGGAACTCCCACCGACAATTAGCGTGGAAATAATATAAACATTGTAAAAATTCACGAGTTCTAAAAAGATAATATTTAAGGGCTTTTCGTTTGGGCACGCCACAATTGCGGCGATATAAGTCCCCTCTTTGAGTAGTCCAAGTTAATTAATCTGTCTTTTCCCAACTATGTTGGGGTCGGCTTCCAGTCTAACCGGATTCAGCTGAATATCAGTATTTTACATGGAGCGACTGTCTATCTGACCTCCACAACCCAGTTACTGGGTAAGATACCCTTTGGTAAGACTGGTTGTCAGACTTTCGGGCTTCTGACAACCCGTAACGACTGTCAAAGATCTACAAATGACAGCCGGTACCAACGGCTTAGCGTGCTTTCCGAGGCACGGAGGGTCTTGGTATGTAAAGATGGTTATCCATCTTTATATAACAAGACCCTCCGTGGCTCGGAAAGCACCACCGCCCAAGTGGCCAGCTCAAATAGATACTGTCCCAGCAGGTGTGAGGTCACTAGTAGGAAGGAACAAATGGCTGAATCTGCCGTCAACAATTTACCCAACCACAATGCGCAGGTAAGGCAGTATGCTCAATTAGGTACTAACTCTACCTGTGCACCTACCATAATGCACGATTAAATTCTGATCTTATTTCTCTAGTTAACATTATGAGGTACCTACCTAACTAAATTTATGTACTTACCTAAGGTTCGTAATACCAAGTAATATGAAGCCTCAACAAAGAAAAAATTTGATAAAGGTATACAGGGTTCAATTAAATTAGCTAGCGAAACTCAGCAGACGTGATGGGAATCGACATCTAAACATGATAAAAGAAAAAATAATAATTTGATGATAATTTATTTTGGGCACAATTTTTTGTGTTTCGACCATTACCCATTACGCATTACCCATCTGGTCTGTGAAGTGTGCAGAAACAAAAATAGATTTTTTAACTGTTATTTCAAGCAAATACACTACATGCGGTCGTTGAACTGAAAATAAATTATCATCAAATATATATATACATATTTTTGTTTTATCATGTTAAAATCATTCCATATCCATTTCCATCACGACTGCCGAGTTTCTCTGGCTAATTTAAATTGACCCTATATATTTCAAGAAAAATTCTATTACCTTTTTTTATTAATACTCTGGAAAACACCGTTTCCAAAGTTTTTACTAAAACTCCGCCAAAGTAAATTAACTGACGCTAACGGGGTTATTTTGCCTCTGAAGCTGAACAATGTCTGTTCGTTTCAGAAGTTTTAGAAAACAATATGCCAAAATGAATGCTGCATATATTTTACTAAGGAATTTACGATTCCCCTTAGCAAAAGTTCAAGAGGGACCGACTTGAAGTTTTTTGGAACTGTTTGAAGCCACGTGCACCATTGTCATGCAAATGACGTAATAATGAACTACATAAATCTTGGATAACTGGGAGATTGGATACTTAGCGATGAAATGAGAGACCCCAATAAATAGGTGGTGCGGCTTACCCATGAAAGTAGCGTTGAATCAGTCCGGAAGACAGCCCCATAATATTCAGTCGTTTATATGTTAAAGAATGTCATTCGATACGATGAGCTTTGGTTAAAGTCAGTCCATAGTGCGCAGAATCTTAGCTAGTCTTTTGGAAAAGAAAATACTAAGGACTGATTTTACCAAAGTCTGATAACTTTTATCCGTGGAATAAAATAGACATCTGACAGTTCTAGTATGGAAAAACAGTCAATAATTCAAAATTTGTTCGCAGTACAAGACTATGTATAAAAGTTTGATCGAATGCGACCTCAGTGTTATAAGAAATAGCCATCGTTACGCCTTATTGAAATACTCCTATTCCAAAATACCTGCACCCCATCTCCATAACTAAATTCTGCTATTTTGCATTCAACCTAAAATGTTAACCTGCCGTCGATTTTGTAAAAATCTCACAGTGAAAAGTTAGGTGAAGTGAGCTGTCAATAGTGTCAATCCCTAGGATTAGTTGGGAATGACAGCTCACTCCACGCGCACTTCACCTAAGTTTTCACGGTGAGATGGTTACAGAATCGCACTGCTGTAGGATGTTTAATTGTAGCTTGCACAATGATAGTAAGAGAATATTGCTTCAATTGAATGAAGGTTTCATTTGTAAAACCTCACGGAAAAAAATACAGGCTTGAAACAAAATGGTACCTATTCCAAATTACCTTCCTTTCCTCTATTAGGTACATTTTATATTGGGTTTTCTCATTGAGAATTTCTTAGTAACAGCTCGGAGTTTGGAAGTTGGCGGTGTGATACCCTCGTGCCCCTTGGCCCCGCGCCTGATCTCTCTCCGGTCGTGTCGGATTGCCGTCCCATTAGACAATGAGAGCGAGAGAAGAGAGTCTGCACCTGTGTCTGCGCACTTACTTGTGCACTATAATATCTCACGCGCATAGGCTGGTTTTCGCTGAGATTGGTTGCCATGGCCGAAATTCGATCTGGAGGACTTTAAGACATTTTATAGACATTCGACATCCAGTCTGACGTCTCTGACTCGTCTGATGTCTGATGACTTGGAGCTGTGCAGCGAAAAGATAATAAGCAATAATTAAGTAAAAGTACCTAAAGAAAACTGCTGAAAAACGTCCGTTCGACCGTCTGAAGGCGTAGAATATTGCTGAAGTGACCGGCGATATCCAGACCCAAAAAAAGGCAAAGAAAGGTTTATTTGGAAGAATTTCTGGCATTCAACCCTCCATCTCCCTCAGGTAGGAAAATGTTGCTTTTGCGACAGTCAAGAACAGAGCTGATTATAAGCATTTTGTGCGCTAAGATAGCCCGCTAAATTCAAATTTACCTACTTAAGTTTCTTGCAATGTGTAGGTCCGTTTTGAGTTCAAATATGATTTCCGACCGTAACAGAATTATAATCAACTAGCCTTTGCCCGCGAATTCGTCCGCGTGAAGCAACTTTCCTACATTTTTTTTCCGTAGGAACCATCCTCGTACTTCAAGGATTATTCTAAAAAAAGTATTAGCGAAATCGGTTCAGCTGTTCTCGAGATTTGCGCTTAGCAACACATTCAGCGATTCATTTTTATATTATAGGGAAGATGAGCAACCTGCTAGAGCAATGGCCCAGTGGTAACAACCCCGACTTACGAGTCGTGAGTTTGAACCCAGACATGCAGGCGCTTTACTTTGTGTAAACAATTTCATCACCACTGTTCTCAAAACGGTGAAGGAAAACATCGTGAGGAAACCGGCATGTCCTAGAACCAAAAATTCAAATTCAGTGACACCTACCAACCCACACTGCGCATGGTGGATTACGGCCCACTCCCTCTCACAGAGAGGAGGCCTGTGTTGTGTCCCAGCAGTAGGAACGTTATAGGCTTATCAGGCTAAGAAAAGAGCTGATGAGCTAAATGAAAACGCATCTGGCGCACCATGGGCAGTTCATGCTCTGTGGGTAATATTTTTACCACGGCAGGTATTATCAACGTATTTCCTTTCTTCTTTCTATGTATTTTGTACCGATTCGGTCACAGTATTCGGTAGACGAACAGTTCTCCATAATCTTCCGTTCTGTGTTATATTTTCCTTCAATTTAGGCTCATTTAGAATTGAAAACAATTGAAAATTGAATTGTTTGGAATCGTCCATGCGAATGAGCGGTTTGTCCTCAAAGAAACAAAACGAAACACGTGTACCTACAAGATATACCTAGATAGTTTCTATCTAAGGTTTGATCTCAGTGGAAATACGGGTAGGTTATACGGGTAAATTGAAGAAATAAATTTTAAAAATATTGTAATTTTTTGTCAAAGAAGACAGAAAGAAAAATAGGTTTACTTGTCACAGAAACACGTGCAAACTAAAAGATAATTAACTCGAAAAATAAAAACGAATTAAAACATAATTACCTATTAATTTATTTTTATTTATTTAAATAAAATAATTTTAGTAGATCCATAATCATGAGGAAAAAATAGTCGACAGCTGCAAGTAATGACTCTGGTAAGAAGGCTTCTCGACCCACTGTGCTATAGTGCGCTGTGCGCTGTGCTGTGGGTCCCCCCCACAGCACAGCGCTGATTTTCAGCGATTACTCGAAAAGGACGTACGGAAACCAAGTCAGATTTAATGAATGAACAAGATAAAATAAAATAAGCTGTTCTTAGAATATAAGGAACTTGGTACTTAAACAATTAAATAAGTCAATAATTATTATTTCTATATTTATTTATTACAAATAGAATTAAACACATAAAAAATAATTAATCTGCAGGCATCACTGTGCGTAAATAAATAATTGACCCACCAAAAACATTCTATTAGACGAGAATTTCCAGTGTTTTGTGTTTTGTCTCGCTCCCACCCTCACCTTCGACGCCTGCGCGCGCGCTCACAATAGTCGCAATATCTTGTACAGCTCTAGCTTCAATTTTACGTAGTTGACTGGTTTTATGACAATGGGGTTTATTCATAAACGATGACTAAAGTTAAGTAACGTTTAAACGTCAAAAATGTATGGTTAAACAGTCGCTAATCACTGCTTAACTTTAAGCAACGTTTATGAATAAAGGGGAATATGTTTTAATAAACTTTACAAGACCAGCTAACAGATACAAATATTACTTACTGTAAAACTCTAGTAGAATTCTCTAACTTTATAAGCTCGGTAGATATTATATACTAGAGGTTTCCAAGCGAAAACAGCAATTTACGGGATTTTCACAAAATGTTTAATTTTCTGGGTAAAAAGAAAAATGTAGGGTAGGTATCTAAATGCTTACAAAAAGTAATTTGTATTCTAGAATCATTCAGACGAAAAACTGAAGCTCATTTTTCTTTTCGCGACTGTTTCTAAACGTGAAAATCAACCGAGTATTAACGCCATAACGGTTGGTCCAATTGTTGAGAAATGAGGTGTCAAATCCTCCTGAATAGGGGTGCGCTAAGAAATGGAAGAAACAAAAACACCAACAACAAACGTTCCTCGAGCGAGGCGTTTGAATAAAATATTAAGAGCTATGTGAGACATAAAAATAATACAACTTAGGTGAAAGGTTAATCTAATTTATTCAAAGAAGAGCTTCTTTTTGTAATTCTAGTATTTTACACCACACTAAGTGAGATATTCTTGTAACAGTAGAATTACATAACATCGGGTATCTTTTTTCACCTTTGAACAAAGCGTCTATACGATTTTCCAATACTTAGAAACCAGTCCGGGGCAGTGGTCCAACTGCTCTGTCCAACTAGTTGGACCATGGGTCTTAACTAGGGGCAGTTGTCCAACTTTAAAAATAGTTATAGACCACAGCACCTTTTGAGAGTTCCGTAGTCCAATTCATTTAAAAAATAACTTGCCAACTCTAAAAACCTCAATTGCATCTTTGTGTGTATGGTACCTACTGGTTTACGGTTATATTGAACCTCTTTGCAGTAAAATAACGAAATTAAATTCAGTTGACTAATTTTTAAACTTTATTTTTTTACAATGTTTTACAACATTCAACGTTTGTCTAGCATGACCTACAGTAATATCACCTGAAATCAGTTGTAGCTGAATTTCTCGTATATAGTCATCATTCTCAATTTGGACCTTACGTCTTTTGTGTGCCATTTCGCTTGATAAAGCTGGAAAATTCATCAAATTTTCCTTTAATCCAATAATAATGAATTTTCTCAGCATATAAGCGTATTTAGCCAGAGGCCTAGGACTAATAACATTTCAGAAAGCTCACATGCAAAACTAAGGTGCATTAATGCAAAAAAATGTTACAGCGGTACGTCTATTAAATGTTTTAGAAAATTTTACAACTTTATCAAGCGAAATCGCATACAAAAGACGTAAGGCCCAAATTGAGAATGATGATTATATACGAGAAATTCAGCTACAACTGAGTTCAGGTGATATTACTGTAGGTCATGCTGGACCAACTATTTTGAAAGTTGGACAACTGCCCCTAGTAAAGACCCATGGTCCAACTAGTTGGACAGAGCAGTTGGACCACTGCCCCGGACTGTTAGAAACTACATACATACATGTACCTACTACCGCCGAGGTTGTAATTGTATCGTGATTATATATTATTTCCGTAATAATGATAATGCTGACGATGCTTTTAGGTATACTACTCCTGTCAATTAACGATAAGTACCTCAAAGTAGGCACAATTAACAAATCCATACAACTAACTAGCTAATTAAAAAAAACTAATTAAGCATTCATTCAATCAATGCCTATTATATATATTTAGTGCCCTATTTGAGGTAATACATAACAGCTTTATATTTCTTTACGAAGACCTCTAAATAACGAAACGGCGTGTTTCCTTCTATAAAGGAAAATATAAGTAGGAACATTTTAGTTCTTTCGCTTAGTACCGTTTGAGCTGTTTACCAGCTTCCTCGCTAACAAAGAATTCTCCATTGCGGTTATGTCGGTCGGTGCTCGACGCTTTGTAGGTATTTTCCCATTTTCAAGATTTTCAGCGAGCGTTGAGGTAGCGTAACGACCGATACCACTTACAGTATTGACGGTTCGAGTGGCTCAGTGGCGGTGTGCCGCGATGAGAGTTTGGGTTTGATCGTGACACGCAATTAATATTTGCATGGCCACGACTTACAGATAGTGGTAGGTACCTACATCGTTCTTGGTGTTAGTCACGTAAACGCGCCAAAAGTAAATGAAACTTTATCTTGTCATATGGGTGACCATCTTTACATACTATCATCTTCAAAACAACTTTGAAGTCTATCGAGGTCGCCCAGTTTGCAGTACCCCCAGGTTGCCATCTATCTCTTTGGCAAATCAGAAGTTCAGTGGAAAACGCTCGGCAGATCATCATCATCAGATGCCATAAATGTTGTTGTAAAATTTTAACTTACATCTACCAGTATATATATAAAATTCAAAGTTCTGACTGACTGACTGACTGTTACATCAATGCACAGCCTAAACCGCTGGTCCTAGAGACATGAAATTTGGAGGGTGTGTTCTTCGTGACGAGCAGGTATCCACTAAGAAAGGGTTTTTCGAAATTCAACCCCTAAGAGGGTGAAATGGGGGGATTTTGTTTGTATGGAAAATCTTATTCCTTGAGTTAATAAACTTGAAACTTGGCACCAATACTAACCTAAATAAATTATGAAGTTTGCCATTTTATGTTTTTCTAAACTACCCCCTAAAAGGGGATTGGAGGGTTTCAAAGTTTGTATGGATGAATTTTAGCGCGCGGTCCAATTAACTCGAAACTCAGTATTTATACCTAGAATAGAAAGTAAAGAATAATGTGTATCAGGGTTTTTCGAAAATCTACCCCTAACGGGTTTAAAAGGGTTAGTTAATTTTACAGGGGAGGTTTATAATGCAAGGCTTGATTAACTCGGAAATTGGTGTAAATAATCTTTAAAACAAGTTATGAATACGTCCCAAACGATTTTTCAAAATTCCACCCTTGTAGGGGTGAAAAGCGGGGATACAGTTAATATGAAAAATCTCATTTCGTTTATTACTATAAGTTTTTCAAAACTACCCCTCAAAGGGGGCTATAGGGGTGTTGAAGTTTGTGTGGAAGTAATTGAATGCGCAGTCCGATTAACTGGAAACTCAGTATTAATACTTTTGACAGAAAATAATTAATGATAAGGAAAGTTGTAGAAAATTGACCCCTGACGGGGCAAAAACGGGTAATTCGATTTTTAAGGGGAGGATTTGAACTTGAAACTGTATGTTACATTTTCGCACCTAAACCACTGAACTTCTGATTTGGCAAAGAGATAGATGGCATCCTGGGGAAGAACATACTTTTTATCCCGGTAGCACGTTTCCGTGGGATAATTTCCGACATCCACGCGAGCGAAGCCGCGGGCAGAAGCTAGTATAACAATATAAAATCACGCTTGGTTTCGCCGGAGGGCCTGGCCTAAGCCAGGAGTCACCAAATGGGGAACCGCGGTCCGCATCCGGACCGCCGCGCCGCCGACCTGTTTTGTGCCATAAGTAAATAGAAAAACCTAAAATAAACGAAAATAATACCTATTTTTTTAAAACAACCTTTATAAGCAGTTTTCAAACAAAAGCGTGTTACACCCCCGTTTTTTCTCTATTGCTGTTAAAATGTAACACGCTTTTGTTTTAAAACTGCTCATAGGTAAGGGTGGTTTAAACAAAAAATATTTTTCTTTTATTTATTTTTTACTCATTAGTATTTATTTTAATACGACATATTTGTTTATTAATTAGGTACTTAATAAAAAAAAATCAGGTTTCGTTTTCCAAACCGACCACGACAGTCATAATATTTTTTTTAAACAAATCCCCAATGGTACTAATTGGTAATCCCTGGGTTAGGCGGACGTGAACCTATTAATACAGTACATACACTCCACATTTCACCAGTTACATAAGTTAAATTTAAAATTTTTGATAAAACTAAGAAGCCATTACTGTTGGCCCCTACATTGGAAATAGAAATAAAAGTGGCATGTGACATGCAATTGCGATATAATTCTTTTTAAACAGAAACTTTTAAAAGCTGAATCTATTTTTAAATCTATATTTATTCGATTCATAGGAAAAAACGACGCCGCAGTCAAAGTAGGTACCTATTGTATTTATTTATTAAATAAGTAGGTACCCGCCTCTGCTTCGCGGTTTTTACGGCTTGGCAGAACATGGAAATTTCTTTATTATATATATTTAAGTTAAATATTAATTTATTATACACGTAAACCTTCTGGAATCAATACTCTAATAAGAGGTGGTGAAAACCGCATCAAAATCCGTTGCTCAGTTTAGAATAACGCGGTCACGCAAACAGACACGAAAAGCCATTTTAACCTATAATTCTATATAGGTAAATTAAACAAAGCCAGGTTAGTTACACACCATTTATAACTCAAGAACGGCTGGACCGATTTTTATGATTACGATTTGATTTGTTGCATTTGTCTTCGCCCCGAATAACTATTATATATTATTTCTTACATAATAATATGTTTTATACTTTCTACTTGTTTTCTTTATTAGTTGCTATCTGATGTATGTATCTGATGTATTGTGTGTCTTTTGGTATGTGCTAAATAAATGTATTTTTCTTTCTTTTTTTCTTTCTTTCTAACTATTAAAACAAGAGAAAAATTCAAAAAAAAAAACATGGACATAATTCATTCGTTCTTATTGATTCTGAGGCGGTACGATGCCGGGTCAGCGAGTTTATAATAATGCGTAGAAGTGAAATAACTATAAATTTTGGGTCAAAAATAAAGAACCAAGTTCGTTCACCGAACATAGTCGACACTTTTTTACGTCACTGCGGAATTGTCTGTGAGAAGTTTTTTTTTTGGGAAGAACAGTCTAGTGGTAATTAATCTTCGTCCGAACACTAGCAGGCAAGTTATTGGTAGGACTAAATCATAAAACGGATTTTCTAGACCTAAGTCAATTGTGACCATAGACTTTGTTAACTGGGTGATTAATGTTTTTTTTTAATCTATTTTATGGTTCGGACCCAGGCATGTCCGAACGAAAATGTGTAATGAAATGATTTAATTTTTTTGTGAGTGAATTCCCGTTACGTGTACATTGCAAGCCTACATTTAAAATAATATGAAAATTAAATTTTCAATAATATAGCGGAACCTTTATCAGTAAATAGAATGATTCAGTTAAAGCGTGTGAAAAGCCTCGCGAATAATTTAAACGCTACCCTTGATAGATAGCTGTTGAATATTTTACTCGGCTTTTTGTCTTTGGCAGTGGTAGAATATCATTTATTTATAAGTCGGTACATAGAAATTGAAATAAATGCCGCCATTTAATTTACCCTGGGGAAAGCTAAGAACAGTACTTACCTACATACAAACATATAAGTATTGTTTTGATCTGTATACAATCATCCACCGTAGTTAATCTATCTGATATCTGCCATTATGTATTTGCCGGTATATATTATGTAGAGCCATGAATAGTTTAATTATGAGCACGTGTCCATAATATAGGTGGGGCTTTCGCCAGTTATCACTTAGGATACCTTCCGTTATTATCATTATTTAGGTACCTACTTAGGTAACATATAGTAAATACGGGGGGTGGCATTAGTATGAAAAGTAATTTTACACCGGCTGAAAATCATATCTACAGAAAATTGTTTGTTCTAGGTATTTTTTAAGGTTGAAGATGAACCTAAAAACCGTTCCCTAAGGATTTGGCACGGTATGAAATTACTTTTTTATGTTTTTTTTACAACTTTTCACATGCTCTAACTTTGGATTCACTCTTGGGAGCGGCGACTGACTCTCACATTCATGATTATTGAGTGTTACACAACTAATAGAAATTAAATTTAATCTGTATAAAATTGGTCGCAAAATCGAGCTGTACCTCCCCTAAATACTAATAGGTACTTTGGTATAACTTGAAGGTCAACATCCTTCATGATACCAAGCTTAACTGCTCTAAATGTGGTAGGTGCTACCCTAAATGCTTTTTCAAAACCTTTACATAAACATAAATCACATTGGTTACATTGTAATCATTGTTAAAGCTGCCAACGACAACAAAACGGGAATAAAATAAGTTATTGAGGCCCAATCAACGTAATAAACATTCAGAGTTATACAGATAATAATATTGCCGTTAATTGTTACGCCAACCAGACCCATCCTCGCCATATTCCGCTAATGACGCACGATTGGATCATAGCCTTCGGAAAATTATAAATATTTCATGCTTCATTCATACAATTTCTGTAATATCGTATCATCGACGGAACCCGCAACTTGACTATAAACACCGTTCCGATTATTCGTATAAATAGATTACGTGGAATAAAAACAGATGTGAGAAAAATACTAAAAAATGTTCCCAGCGTGAACACCAGGCCTTTTTGTCGTATTCGTTATTTGTGACATTGTTTTTCAAAGTATATTTCATGTTCAGGATAAATTCCGGTAGGTGTGCAGAGTCGGCACCTCGAGGGTCATGTCAACATAACACAATCATAATCTAACCTTATCTATAAAGCTGACACGAACTGGGGAAACGCCGACATCGCACACCTTATGGCCAGTGTCCTTATCGTCACATATTTATAACTTTGGCTGTACATAACTGAATAGGAATATGCTGAATTCCGTCCAGGGAACGAAATAAAGTTTATATATCTAGTCTAGATATTTTACGAACTGCCTAGAAATTAAAGAATAACAAGGTTTTTATGGCAGTTATCGTCTCGCTCCAGAGCCCACGCCGTCGGATGGAAACGGCGATGCCAGCTAATCTTGCTATTGATCGATTCCTAGTCGAGTTTTGAATTGAGATCGAAGGCTCGTTACTGTTTGAGTGGTGGAGGTACGACGCAAATAGTGATTATCTAACTAAGTACTTACTTATTATAAAATCATTAAGTACTACAGGTACCTGACAGTGAAATAAACCTAAAATCAAGATTTTAGGGGGCTTGTAGTTAAATAATAACAGCCGCCGGGGTCGGTCCGTGGATGGGTGACAATCTATTACATATCGAGACTACGGGCCTCTGAAAGCACATAGAACCGTTGGCCCCGGTTGTCATTCGTAGATAGTTTACAGTCGTTACGGGTTGTCAAAAGCCCGAAAGTCTGACAACCCGTCTTACCAAGCCAAGGGGTATTATTATTATTACCCAGTAGGTAACTGGGTTGTGGAGGCCAGACAGGCAGTCGCTTCATGTAAAATACTTGTATCCATCTGCATTCGGTTAGACTGGAAGCCGACCCAACATAATTGGGAAAAGGCTAGGCAGATGACCATAAAATACTTAAAAGATTTAAAAAATACGACAAATGTTTCAATGAATCCACCATGATTTAAACGTGGACAGCTAAAAATGCCACTTAAGAAAATGACCCTTATATTAAATTATATTTCCACTCCATTAGTTTATTCAAATTTATGAAAAGGAATTTCATAAATTTTCGCTTCCTTTATTTGCATATACTTTACACCTGTTTATTAAAAACAGCGAATCATAAATTACGTTAGATTGTTTTAAATAAAAAGCAATCTGAATCCAAATATCACTTGGAGTTGGGAATGGCGAATATAATGGCTACGACGTTGTCCAAAGTTCTTACTAAAAGATAAATTACCCACAGTACTACCTCACCTTCTTGTTGTGGAAGTAGCTAAGAAGTTTTCAATTATTTTCAGAACAAAGAAGCCGTAACCAAACACAGATAGATAGAAAGAAAGAAAATTTGTTTATTCTGCACAAACTAAACGCACGTTGCAAAAAAAGTTAGAGACGAATTTACCTGCTCAGCGATTAGTTTTTAAACTCAACAGCAGTGGTGTGGGACACAGGCTTCCTTTCGGTGAGAGGGAGTGAGCCGTAATCCACCACGCGGGCCCAGTTCGTGTTGGTAGATGTCACATGTCTTCGAATTTTCGAGTTCTAGGACATACCGGTTTCATCACGATGTTTTCATTCACCGTTTCGAGAGCAGTGGTGATGAAATATTTTACATAAAGTAAAACGCCTGTTTGCATTCGAACCTTACTTACAACTCGTAAGTCTCACTCGGCCATTACCGCTGGGTCACCTCTGCTCAGAAGTTGCATAACGCCCTACTAGTCAATATCTGAAACATTTTGAAGGATATTGCTAATCCATTACTTCATGTTCGAAAACATTAATACGCTCAACTACGTAAATAACGCAATGAATTTTGTTGAACTGTCAAAATTAAAGTCATTGCTACTGATTGTGTGTTACACAATTACCCCGCCAGATCTCAGACTTGACAACCAGACATGACACGGCAGTCCTGTAGATAATGATGGCTTTACGAAGTAATACTTATATTAGGTATGAGGATTGTGATTATCTATTTCTTTATCAACTGTAGTTACCTAGATGACATAAATATTTATCTTTACGTACAAAAACATTGCATAATTGAAATTGAATTTTAAACATTCAAATAGCTTCTAAGATACAATACGACCTATATCTATGTATGAATAGATTTCGTCGGAAAAGCGAACAAGACTGTGTGTTCGCTTTTCTGTCGATTTTCCTGGTGGACCCAACTGGAATTAAAAGGAAAACATCGTCTCAACAGGGAAAAGCTGACGGATGTGTCGGAATTTCCTTATCAAGCTACTTAAAATAATAATTGAAGCGAAAATAATTTAAAGTTGGATGTGTCGGAAGTTACAAAATAATAATTGAATCCAAACGTATACTTAGGGGTAGTTTACTTTATTCATGTCATCATCTGCCTAGCCTTTTCCCAACTACGTTGGGGTCGGCTTCCAGTCTAACCGGATGCAGCTGAATACTAGAATTTTACATGGAGCGACTGCCTATCTAACCTCCACAACCCAATTACTGGGTAATACGATACCACTTGGTAAGACTGGGGGTCTACTCCGAAGTGCAAAGTGCGAATGATCGGATCGGACAGACACATGGCCGAACCGAATATTATTGAAAACCGGCCAAGTGCGAGTCGGACTCGCGCACCGAGGGTTCCGTACAATTACAATTTACGATTTATGACGATAAAAAAAACTACCTACTAGATCTCGTTCAAACAAATTTTCGGTGGAAGTTTACCACCATATATTTTTTTTAGTTTTCTCATTCCCTTATTTTAGAAGTTACAGGGGGGGGGGACACATGTTACCACTTTGGAAGTGTCTCTCGCGCAAACTATTCAGTTTAAAAAAAAATTTATTAGAAACCTCAATATAATTTTTGAGTTTCAGTTCTAAGTATGGGGAAACCCCAAAAATTTATTGCTTTTTTTCTATTTTTGTGTGAAAATCTTAATGCGGTTCACAGAATACCTACATCTACATACCAAGCTTCAACAGTAGGTATAGTTCTTATAGTTTCGGAAAAAAGTGGCTGTGACATACGGGCGGACAGACAGACACACAGACATGACGAATCCATAAGGGTTCCGTTTTAGCCATTTGGCTACGGAAACCTAAAAATGCGAAAAAAGTTCTGATCGGCTCAGTTGGGTCGGGACCATAGTCAATATTTGAAAGAGTGTAGGAGGTAGGATCGGAACCGACCGAACCAAATAGTAACTTCGTAGCAGGAAACGGCCGACCATTCGGCCGATACCACTTCGGAGTAGACCCTCAGGTTGTCAGATTTTCGGGCTTCTGACGACCTGTAGATAACGATTGTCAAAGATCCACGAATGACAGCCGGGACCCGCGGCTTAACGTGCTTTCCGAGGCACGGAGAGGTCTTGGTATGTAAAGATGGTCACCCATCCACGGACCAACCGCGGCAAGCGCAGCTTAACCTGATCGATCGACCCGTGCAGCTGTTATTACTTTTGATTCATGTAAAAGAAACAATTAGCTAGTTTACGTACACATAAAGCACTGAACAGCACACGTAGGTAAATTCATTCTTACGTGATAGTAAGAATGAATTTTTGATGTTGTCTATGCCTGCGGTGACAGTCACGTCGGCTGGTGTTGTTCCCATGCACAATTATAGTTCATCAAGGAGAACGTAGAAAAGTGATGGTTACTTTATAGCTTAATAACCGTGTCACTATAGATTAAGTTACTGTTATTATTACCCATTAGCAGCTGACGAGGCGGAAAACTAAACTAAGGATCTCTTTACAGGATGTCTAAAATTATTATTCGAATATTGCGCCCACGCGAAGTCAGATCGAATTAGGATTTTGGCAGCTATTGGCGAGGTAATTGTGTAAGATACTAACAGTAGCAATAGGTTTTAGGTTGACAGTTCAAGAACATTCATTGCGTTATTTACGTTGTTGAGCAAACAATTTTTTCTAACATATGAAGCAGTGGATTAGCAATTGCTTTAAAAATTAGTGAGATTGTTATTGCAAGTGTGTCACGTACCTACTTACTTTCATGACAAACTAAAAATTTATAAGGTTGAGTGAAAAGTCACAGTTCATAGATCAAACTTTCGAATCACACTTGACCAGTTTACTTTTCCCACACAGACATGGCATGAACTTTAAACAACCTGCGAAGTCTTAACGAAGGTACTCCACGTATTCCTTATAAATTATAATAGTTCCAGAGTTCGCGTTCGGGATACCTAAACCGTTTTTTATATCAATTAAAAGATTATATTGAGTACTAGATAACGTAGATAAAATACACAATAGTTGTTAAAGATAAAATGGATAACAAACAACATTGCGCCCTGGCTTTCGTGCCTACCAGTCGTTTATTACATATACTTCGCGTATTACTCGTAAGGTGTACCTAATATAAGAACTCCAAGTGTTACACACATGTTTATATAACCAAACAGATTCAATAATGCACTGGCGATCAATATGTTGTTATTTCTGTGCGCCGCGCGGAGAGACTAAAACAATTAGCCTGTAAGTACTTTTGTATGTAAAGTTAACGGGTAATTTTTAACAATAGAATGGTGGAAGTTTAAAAATAAATATTTTTGTTTTTAGTCACTAACTAACCGAACTTCATTAGAGGTTTTCCTACCTACTAACCCGGTTACAGGATGGGAGAATTTGAAGTTTGAGCTCGTCAAACTCTTCTTTTTACTTGTTAAACTCTAGGTCTATACCCAGAGTTTAACAAGTAAAAAGAAGAGTATTTATATACTAGGTATAGGTGGTAGTTACAAGCCCGCGAAATTCATTTTTTAATATCCTTTTTTACAAAGAACCGTTTATTGCCCGTGGTTCAACCGCGTAGTTTCTTTCTACGAAAGGACCAAGGGTATTTTTTTTCGGTGGTTCTATCATTCGGACCATCTTTATAAAATTATAAGCATCTACCTACCTACCTACCTACCTACTACCTTATTTGTAGTAGACATAAGAAATTTGGAATTTCGCGGGCTTTTACCTTAAGTACTTTCAATACTAGAGTTCAATAAAAAGTTCTCAATTTAAAATTCTCGTGCTAATCAATTAATCGCTCAATTAATTTTCGAGTTAAGCACGTGTTAAAGCGACTCGATATTATGACACCCGTATCTAGTGAACCGCCCACGCACAGTGATGACGATTATGATAAACTAATTACCTATACCTAATCGTTCGTTTTCCTCCTTAGTGCCCTTACTTCCGCATGCTTTACTTGTGGCGCCACATTTGAAACGTCCTTATTTCTTTGAATCTTGCCAAGTTAGAGTAGGAAAAAGCATCTAAGCAAAACATAAACACCGCATTATGTGGAAAGAGAAGATTCGGATATGTATGTGCATTATCAACGTTCAATAAAAATGCTTTATTATAATCCTTGCCTACGATTCAAAACTGAAAAGAAACGCTAGCACTTCCCTTGTAAGAAACCAACTTTTTTAAGAAGTTTGAGAACCTCCCTTCCAGTTTTCCATCCACTTGAGTAGCTCATCCCTAATTCCGTGTCCGCCCGTTCCTTGTTGTGCATAAGCTATTTTAGAGCTGATTCATATATTCATCGTGTTGCACAGAATAACCTTCAGGATTTGTCTTCAGTTTACGAAAATAAACAACTGTGTTTACCTATTGGGGAAAAAGCAGCCGTGATGTTGTGTTTTGTTACATGTAATATGGCTGATTTATATCAAACCATATTAACAAACCCAGGTGATGAATAGCATCCTTGCGACCAATGGATTCATCATACATAACCATAAAACAAAATTTACCCCAATCGGACACGGGAATCGAACCCAGCCTCAACAACTCGACGCATTGTTTCCGAACTCGGAGGGAGTTCGACACAACCGCGAACGTGTCGGTTATAAAAAGATACGAGCCGCGCGGTGGAGCATTCCAAGTTCATTAACAAATCTGTCGATTTGCTCGAGCAATAAGAATTCGAACAGTGACTAATTATAGTTTTGATAAAAAGTTAAGTACCTATGTAGGTATACAGAATAAAATATCATAAGGATGATTAATACATTGATTATTGCTCACTAGTTCTGTCATAATTATAATGATCGGTATGTGTCACATTTCCGTTTTGACATTTGATTGGATAAAAATAACATATTCTCGGTATTATTTTATTATTATTATATTTACTAAGTAACTATACATAATATTTATGTACTAAGTAAAAAAAAAAATTTTTGTCGGTGCGATAACGATATCGCACCGACGAAAAAAAATTATTAGAATGTACATCAGACGCCAGCACATCAAGCTACTACAATCTGTCCAATTTCTTTAATAGATTTTCAACTTTATCGCTAAAGTATCAAGGTTGATTGCGAAAATTTGACAGTTTCGGGTAGCTTGACCTGCTGGCGTCTGTACCTACCTACAATTTTTTTGATTATTTAATAATTGTTATTCAAACTATTTGTACAGACACGTGCTCGATGTTTCTGCTTCAGTAGATACTTACACTGTTTAACAACGGCTTTACGGCTAGACAGTCTAGATTCGAGACATGTTTACTTACGTAGGTGCTACAGTACAATGTAGATAACAAAGAAGACATTGAGCTTATATCGTGATCGTGCGTGACTGCTTAAGACACCAAACATTTGTACCTACGTCACAGACAGACGATGTTCTGTCGGTCAACAGCACTGTCCGTAGGACTTAGGAGCCGCCATTTATAGGCGTAAGCAACCTTGGTGACTATTTATAGTAAGGTAACAACACCTTTAATAAAACAAACTGCCTTCTTATCTCAAGAGCATTCAAATATTAAGCAACAATGCATCAATTTTCGTAATTCACTGCCCTTGATAATAATTGTTCATGTAGAATGTAGCGATACCTAATTACACTATACGACTCTGATACGTACACGCCTTTTATAGATGCATTTATGTAGGTCTGTACGGCACTAATTTTATTTATCTTGTCTCTATGCATCACATACATATACACACACATATCACATAGGGCAATCCGTAGCCAAGGTACTAATGTACCTACATACATGGCTGTTCTGGCATCCAACCAATAGACAGTTCCACGCGGTAAATTAGATTTACCTATGTGTATGTTTCATTTAGCCATAGCTTAGCGAATAATTCTGACTAGTTTTCCCAAATAGCTTTAAAGACTATAAATATTCAAGTTATTGCAATTTACAGAGTTAGTCGCGATATGCAGCTACCACTAGTCAAGACTGTGCAAGGCGAGTTAAAGGGAATTGTTTGCAGTGGTGTCGAGAATTACGTCGCGTTCAAAGGCATACCATATGCAAAGCCGCCTCTTGGAGAATTAAGATTCAAGGTGAGTAACAAATGAAGACATACCTACACACTTTGTAACGTTTTTTTCTTCACTTCAAACGAAAGCATACCTAAGCATGCACATTAGTATTCACTTGGAGACTATAAGCATATTATTAAGATGGTATTCGCGAAGTAGACGCATCGAATGAAAATTTTACTTAGGAACACTCTAACTCTACAAGTACATTAGACGGCAAATTATATTACCATATCAAGTACCTAGTTGCTTACCTTGGGTTGATTATGTATTATAAAGTTTAGTAGGTAGGTAGGTACATAGATACAAAATTTTAAGATAGGTAATGCAATTTTTTTAACAGTTTAAAATAATTTAATACAATGCTTGATGACTTCAAACGCTTCTAACTCTACCAACCTACCTAGTTTATGGCATGTACTTAATCGTACCTCTCATGATTCCCATTTTTCACTCCTAAAAATATTATTCAACGCTCTAATATAATGATTGTGCCTCTTCTTAAACCACTAATAATTCCTATTTTAGGGTCATTAAAACACTAAATTCCCAAGTAACTGTGACCAACTTGGTTGTACTGCTCGCTCGGCTCGCGCGCATTTAATCAGTTCCACCCTAGCTTAGTTACTACGACCAACTTCTTAGTAAGCAGTACTTACTATTTAAGTATACTAGGGTTGGGCAGGTTATCGATATAGATTTAATTTATCGTTTATGGTATGCCCAATTTTCACATTCTACATTTTCTGCCCATAGACACGCGGCGTTGTCGAGTTGTTCAAAGTTCAGGTCATATGGACCAAATTCATAACTAGTTGTCGTTAGAGTATCGTCGACCTGCCTACTTGCTCATAGTGAGATGACATCCTCTCTCTACTTACTTACCGATGTATACTTTTTCGTTCCAGGCACCGGAGCCGCCCGAACCATGGCAGGGCGTTCGCGACGCGTCGCAGCACGGCCCCGTCTGCCCGCAGTACAACGAACGTATGAACCGCATAGAACCCGGCAGCGAAGACTGCCTCTACCTTAACGTATACAACAAAACACTTACACCACCAAAACCTCGCCCTGTCATGGTCTGGATTCACGGCGGTGGCTTTTACACAGGATCAGGCGACTCTGACTTCTATGGACCAGAATTCTTTATGGAACACGACATCGTATTAGTGACAATCAATTACAGACTAGAAGTCTTAGGCTTTCTGTGTTTAGACACCGAAGAATGTCCCGGTAATGCTGGCATGAAAGATCAAGTTCTCGCTTTAAAATGGGTGAAGCAAAATATCGCAGCTTTCGGAGGCGATCCCAACAATGTGACTATCTTCGGCTGCAGCGCAGGATCTGCTTCAGTGTCCTGTCACTTAGTATCCAAGATGAGTTCGGGATTATTTAATAAAGCTATATGCCAAAGTGGAGTCTGCCTAAATGAGTGGAGCTATAATATCTACGCACGTCAAAGGTCTTTTCAACTAGGAAAATTGCTTGGAAAGGAAACAGACGATCCAGCAGAACTTTTAGAGTTCTTGAAAAGCGTGCCAGCGTCATCCCTAGTTGGCATTCAGTTACCAATATTAGAATTAAAATACAATGACTTAATGGACAGTATTCTATTTGGTCCAGTAGTCGAAAAAGTCGGTCCTGAGACAAATAAATTTCTATCAGAATCACCATTAGAATTAGTGAAAAATGGGCACATGGCTAAAGTGCCTCTAATATTAGGATACACCTCTGGCGACGGTATAGAAATAGCAAGAAAACTGCCTCTTATAGCTCCCTTTCTGTCCACCCCGGGCGCTGTTGTTCCGAGAGAATTGAAACTGAAATGGGAACCAGAAAGAATACAGAAAGCCGACGGAAGGATACGAAAGCAATATTTTAACGAACAACAAATATCGATGGAACTGATACAAGAATATTCGGACTTAGAAACGGACAGAGTGTTTTTGTACAACATCCTTAGATACGCACGTTACCATGCCCAGTACGTTTCAGAACCAGTTTACTTTTACAAGTTTGCTGCAGAAACTGAGAGAAACTTCACAAAGAAGTCTTACAATGTGGATTCCTTGAAAGGTGCATGCCACTCCGATGATTTGCCGTATCTTTTCAACGTCACATGCTTAGATGTACCATTGACGGATGAATCTAGAGATATTATAAAAAATATTGTGCGACTTTGGGTGGATTTTGCTACAACCGGGTAAGCTTAACATAATTATTGTTTCTACACTATAATGTAGATAACAAAGAAGATGAATTCAGCTTAATATGATTCTAGACGATAGAATAGATTTTTTTTGGAACCAACAAAAATTTTCTACGCTAGTCTGGATCATGATGAATTCATTGTTACAGTTTGCGCACTGGTTATTTTTTTCCTGTATTACCCCATAAAAAACATAGATTAAAATACACATTTTGCATAATATCATCTTCACATAACTCTTAATTTGTAGCAACAAGCCATATTCCTAATTTAACCATTTGTCTTTTCCAGGAATCCTACGCCGAGAGGCGCTGTAGAATGGAAACCATTCAAGGAATCTGACCGAAATTATTATATCATAGGAAAAGAACTCGAATGCAAGCGGGACCCTAACAAAGATAATATGACTTTCTGGGAAGATATTTATTAAGTCAAAATTAAACATAATTAAGAAATAATAATATATCTGAAACGACTTAATATTTCTAAAATCACTTGCTTTAAAATGGCTTATCTCAAGATCTGTCTTGTGCACAAAGTGCACTTATTAATTCAAAAGGTTATAGGTAAATAAAGAGCAGTATTAAAGAAATTAAACTTATAATGATTTTTCAAAATCCACATTTTCTTACAAATACACTGTCTGAGAACCGAGATATGGGTACTGCAATATCCACAGAATCTTAAAAGATGACAACAGAAATATCTGACACCAGTTTTAAAGTTAAAAATATGCCATTAAACAAAATACATTCTTAAACATTTAAAATACAGTCATGCCAGCGATACGAAGAAGAATGGAAGTCAGACCACTGTATGTTACTGCAGTATTTATTACAATATTAGGAAAATAACAATACCAACTAACATCAAACACATTCACATCCTTACACTATCATCGTATTTTAGTATCCAATCGCATTTTTGTAAAAAGATTAAATACATTAAATATTGTACTAAGGGTCCAGACATTTTTTTATAAGAGTGTTCATCTGTTTGAAATATTTCTATAGGTAGACCTAGCATGCACAGGTGACTTATTGTATGCTCATAGCTTAATCTAACAGATAACATGGAAATGAGATTGATGGGATTAATACACATTTACTAACTCCAAATAGTCAGGCTGGACAGAAACTAAGACACCCATGTAGTACGTATATGTTGAAGTCCTCAGAGCTTGGTAGGACCGCTAGCTCACCGACGCAGTGAGCTGCGAAAACGTTGTAAGCGAACAAAAATCTATGAAAAAGTATTGCTTTGATATTGCAGCGGTAAACATCGGTGTCCTCACAGCGTAAGGGTAAAATATTGTATGCGATGTCAGTGTCGACGCACCTCGTGGACATTACGACGGTCGCGCACCATCCGTAAATGTTCGTGTCACGGTCAGTAGCGTCCGGAACGCGAGTTGCGCGGTGGATCGCGGCGTCGGTTCTCGTTACCGCCACCGCCTCCGCCGCCACCACCACCGCCGCCGCCGCCGCCGCCGCCACCGCCACCTCCGCCACCGCCGCCGCCACCGCCGCCGCCGCCACCGCGGGAACGGGAGCGGCGGCGACGGTCACGGGATCTGCTGCGCGAACGACGCGAGCCCTTGCGACGCGAGTACAAGTACCTGGAACATAATGATGAGACATTAGCCTCGAAGAGATACCGAGACTTGACCTGGAAGGATTGGTTGCAATTTGCAATAGATCAGAAAAAACAGAAGGGAAGGGAAGCATTTGCTCCGCATTGATTATATTTGTCTCCTGGTCTGATTAAAACTATTAAAGGTGTGCGTGACCCGAGGGTTTTTGTTCTAATCTAGGTGACGCCTGTTCCATTCAAAGACCACATGCGCAACGGTTTCTTCAGCCTCCATGCATTCCCTGCACAGAGGAATGTCCATTATACATTGTGCGGAAGTTTTTATTTAGCGAGCAATGTCCTGGGATAGTCCCCGTCACCAGGCGCAAGCCGTTCCTGTGCAGGCGTAATAAAAACCTTTTAGCTTGACATCTACGAATAGCTTAGCTTCCCGCTTATATGTGGGTGAATTCCTGTAGTCACCTGCGATTGAAGGGGATGGGTACGATAGGTTCGGGTCCACAGACTGACGCGCTGGATGCTCTCTTGGCTAGTTCATCAGCTGCGTCGTTACCTAGTGATCTGCTGTGTCATTTTATGTATTGCAGTGTCATTGTGTTGCGGTGAGATACCGTTATTCGACCTAGTGCATTGTGACATTCTAGTGTTAGTCTCGAGGAAATATTTTTTTCCGTAAGGATTGGAGTACTGAGTACACGTATATGGTTGTCCGTAACTCTCCTGGTTTCTCTGGCGTACACCGCTTGTATAATGCCCACACACTCCACCATTGTAGACAGTGTTGAACACCCTGGTGTGGCTGGATATATTTATGTGCAGATCTCGTGTGAGAAAACTCCGACTCCGGTTCCGGAGACGGTCTTTGATCCGTCTGTCGGTGTATACTCTCATCTCTTTCGGGCCCGAGTAGTCAGACTGTTCTTCTGTGAGTACAGCAATGTTTGTTAAACATCTAATTGTAAATCAACGCAATCAGACAAAGCACTGAATAACCAAACTACGTCAGGAATCACTATGCAAGTGTCTCAATATTTGATTAGAAATACAATCTGCAATCACTGTACCGTTTATCAAGGCTTAGTGCAATTTGTTATCAAATGCTCATATTACTCAAAGTTACGACATATCATATTTTGGAAGTGGAAATTTGTAGGAAATTTATTGCAGTTACTACACTAACTAGAACTTCCATCAAGCCGTTGGTCCTGCGCCTGAAGTCACTCCGGTCGTGTCGGATTGCCGCCCCATCGGACAATGAGAGTGAGGGAAGAGAGAGTACACCTGTGTCTGTGCACACACTTGTGCACTATAATATCACCCGAGCCGATAGCTAGTCTCTACTTGAGATTGGTCGCCATGGCCGAAACTCGGGCTGGAGGATTTTACTATTAACCTAACAGACTTCCCTAAGTAATCTAACAAATTGAGTATATCAGACTTTTATTTAAACACAGGGTTATTTATATAGATTCCAATAGCTTTCGCCACTTTTGTTAATTCTAATGTCAATATGATTAACAAACAACAAAATGCATTCAGAATCACACCTAGGTTAATTAAAAGTTTGATGTTAAAATGGTATTAAATTTAATACATCTTCAGATCTTCTGGAGATGTTCAAGCCACTATTTGTAGCTCTGAATCATCAACAAGAGAAAATTAGGGTCAATACACCATATCACATCAATATTATCATTTCATGTATTTTTTTTTATGCTATGTATTTTTGTGGTGTACAATAAAGTATATAGTATTAATAAATAAATAAATTATAAAGGCGAAAGTTAGTGAGTGTGCGTGTTTGTATGTGTTACTGCTTCACGCTCAAATTTTGATGAAATTTGGTACACAGATAGTTTATAACCAGGATTAACACATAGGATACTTTTTATCCCGATATTCCCTAGGGATCGAAATTTATGCGGATGAAACCGCGCGGCGCAGCTAGTTAGTGCAATAAAACTTAATTTCTCACCTCCTCAATTCTCTAGAAATAGGCTTCAAGTGCATGAAGTTGCAGAAACCACTGCGAGTGCACTCCCCCATCTCGTACTGTCGACAGCACGCTTCGCGGAAGTCCGTCACAGGGGATAGTTCAGCGTACACTGGACGACCACCAAACCAACGGTTGTTCAGGTCATTCACTGCTTTTTCCGCGTCCTCTTCGCGACGGAACTGAAATTAGTAAGGGAGAAGTGAAGTGAAGGTATTTAATTAATGTGAAATATTTTTGTGAGTGAGTCATCACCACCGTTAGTAAATTCTCGCTGCATTAACGCATATCATAGAGATTGTGTCATATGAATGAAAAGCAGGGGGTCTACTCGGAAGTAGTATCGGCCGAATGTTCGGCCGTTTCCTGCAATGAAGTTACTACTTGGTTCGGTCGGTCCCGATCCTACACTCCTACACTCTTTCGAATATTGACTATGGTCCCGACCCAACTGAGCCGATACGAAACTCTTTCGCATTTTTCAATAATATTCGGTTCGGCCATGTGTCGCTCCGATCCAAACATTCGCACTTTGCACTTCGGAGTAGACCCCCTGTACCTTTTTAAATAAAACCATACTACAATATTATATAAAATGGCATATCATGGCAACCAAATATATTCTTGGGAAACTAAACAGCTCCCTGCTTTCATCTTTTACATTAAGATCTTTAGAATTAGTAAATTACCTGTTGTTGTACTTTAACTTATTGACCCCCAGTCAGATAAACACAACAATGTTTTTATGCCCCATGCTGGCTATGTTCCTTTTTGGTTTTTATTTCATTGTGCGACCCAATAATATAACAATTTATGACCTAGGCGCTGTGGGCATGGCAATTGATATAAAACCAAGTGGCCAATAAGTTTATTACTAGATTAGATAGATTTATTTCAACAACCTAGAATATGGAATGCACCAACTTGGGTGCATTCCATATTTTCAATTGACAATTTATTTTATAGATGAAACCTTTATGAACTCACCTTAATATAAACATTGCCTACTAAATGGTCACCGAGGTTGTCGCACACATTCATCTCCTCAATTTCTCCGTATTTGTCTTCACATTCAACAAACACATCTTCGAAGAAGTTGTCATAATGCTCCTGCATCTCTTCATCAGACACATTGGCCACAACCACTGAAAGTGCAAGACGTTCAAATAAAATATGAATGACCAAAGTTATACATATAGCTTTTTTACCACAAAACTGTGTTTTTCAGCCGTTTAGGCTAAACAACTGTTCAACAGGACCTGAATGTATGGAGTTTGATATAAGACTGACAGTAGACACACGTTGAACAAGTATATAAGTTTTAGTGGTGGTGGTGGTAAAGCCCTTGGTTTTTAATAGGTTGGAATAAAAAAGATGCTTAACAAGTTCTAAAGCTTGGTACAGATTAAAAATGATTATGAATAATATAATAATAATAATATCCCTGGACATTTCACACAGCACCATTTGTCCCAAGCTAAGCAACATAATGCTTGTGTTATGGTAACAAGATGGCTGATAAACTACTTATATACAATTTTTTTTGTAAATACATACATATTATAGATAGAAAAACACCCAGACTCGGAACAAATACATGTAGGTCATACAAATATTTGTTCCGTGCGGGAATCGAACCCGCGACACGCAGCGCAGCAGTCAATCGCTTAACCACTGCGCCAACCGTGCCGTCAAATAATAGAAAAATGTACTTACAATGACTGCCATCAGCAGACTTGGCTGAATTCTGAGGATTTACATAAAGATTTTGTAACAGCACTGTTTGTGAAAAAGTTGGTTTGTTGTGAATACGGGAACAACGGTCTCCATGTCGACATGCCCCGATTTTAAAATAAAAGGAACAATTGACTCTGAAAAATAAATATTATTGACATAAACCATAGGTCCAATAAAAGTAATTAAATCCAAATCAAGGGTGATTAAGTATCATTATCAGGCTACATTTTAGGTTTACTGGCACGGATTCATCACCGATCACAGATTTGATAGGCTGAATCTATAAACTTTTGTATGGCTGATAATAAAGATTGATTGAAGCAACTGCATCCCAAAGAAATAATGAATGCAACGTAAGTGATACAAAAAGATAACCTCTATTTCTTTCTAACACATTTTGTATTCGTAAGATCAAAAAGAGTAATTGAAACGATTAGTACGAGCTTTCTAAAACAAATTATGTACTTACTTATCCTTTTCTGTTCCAAATATAGCAGCTAAATACTCTGCCATTCTGAAACACCGACCGCCACGGTCGCTCTCTCCCTAACAGCCGAAGTAATTATACGCTTCTCGATTTTAATACTTGGTAACAAGCATGTAAACTCTAACGAGAAACACTTACAGGTTAGACGCTATACTTGAGAAATATTAATTTAATCATAAAACTATCATCACAATCACGACGACCAAATCACCAACCAAGCCATGAACGAAATGAATGAAGATTATTGAAGATTTATTTATTCTCTTCTTTTTCTTTACTCTATGGGTGTTGATCAGTGTTGCTAGCAGCCTTTTGCCAAAAGTAACATAAAATGAGTCAAAAAGTAACACTTTGATGACGAAAGTAACACTAACATAATATTTTTAAGGGAATATTTAAATAGCTAAACAAACAGTTTTTTTTTCTTTGTACCAAAATTTTGGATCGGTCCATTAGTCGAAATCCGAAATAAAAAAATACATTTTAAAATAAAACATAGTAATAAAGCCGACGAATCAGTGAAACTGACTAATCAACGAGACTGGCGAATTAAATAAACTGACGACTGTGGGAAACTGACCAGTGATACGGACTCATTATTTCTTAGTCTCTAATATAATTTTAATAATTACCACATAGAAAACGAGTATATTCAATACGTACTCGTTCTGCAAGTACGTGAAACGGCGAAAGAGATAAAATCATCGGTACGCATGGCTACACATCAAGCTATACATAAACAGGATAAGCTGACTTCTGTACGAAAATCCTATACAATGCGATTTCTGTCAAAACCGCAGCCAATGTACATGCATACGCACACAATCAATGTCAATCTGAATCATTTTGAAGGTTATTACTAATCCATTGCTTCATATTTAAAAAAAACGTGTCATTTGTGTCTGCTCAACAACGTAAATAACGCAATGAATGTTGTTGAACTGTCAAAATGAAACCGATTCCGATTGATCGTGTGTTACGCAATTAGGGTGCTGGAAATGTATAAGCTCGATGTGTCGCCGTGTGTACCGTGTGACATCTTGCATCATATAACATGGAAGTAACATAACAGGGCCGAAAGTAACGTAAAATCTTACAAAAGTTACATTCAGGCAAAACTGGTGTTGATTGAACTATTGATTGATTATGTCACTACTACACATTACTAAAATAATAGCAACCGTAGTTCTACTAGATTCTAGCACATGAATTTTAAACTTTTAGCCTGTGATTGAAATCATAAATGGGGTTGAAGACTGAAGAGTCGTCATCGGTGGAAGCACTCCGTCCGTAAACCACCATTGTTTTATTAATGTTTACTTTTGTGAGCCAAAAAAAAACAGAAAAACTTTTTAACAACAAAAATTAAACCGCCGAAAAAACTGAAAAACAAAAAATAATAAACCTTTTTTATTTAACTTTAATAACTAAACTAAAGTAATGTAAGTATAACTAAGGTCTCTTATTTCACCAATTTCAATATCGTATTGTATCTCATTACGTACTTGTGCGTTATTGTAATGTAAAACGCACGAGTTTCTTTTTAATAAGGTAAAACGAACAGTTTATCAAGATGCTCCGTCTAAAACGAACGATACTTTTTAAATCTTAGCAAAGAGTTTTTATGTCCGAAAAGAAGTCAACATTTTATGAATAAAATTAACTTTGGGAGTTAGAATATTTATAATAAATAAACATTTACAATTTTTTCAAATTTTTATACAACTACAACTGCTACAACTGCTTTGGCAAGTGCTTAAAGATTTATTCGTCTAAGAAAGTCCGAGTTTTATTTATTTCCTCGCAAATATGTTATAAAATGTCGTATGACATACGTGCGCTTTGATAATTACAGCCTCTGCTTTCTTGTAGCCCTCGCCTACGGCTCGGGCTAGCAATATCGCCACGGCTGTAATTTTCAACTTACCGCACTTATATCGTAATGTAATATTATTTTATAATTTTTTGTGGCTATACTAAAAAGCGCTAAAGGTAAAGCGCAAGCTATATGCGTGGTTTGGTTTTGTTTACTACATGCTTAATTTTTGATTACTTTCATTTATCGTAAGGTTTTTTTTTGTAATACACAGCTCAGCATTAAAATCTGTGAGTAAACAATAAATCGCCCCTTTTATTTTTTTTTCTTTGGATGGGAAATCACCCGTCCCGCTCTGCGTGGAGCGGAACGGAGTGTCAGACTCTTACTGACTAAAACCCACCCGTATTCCTTCCTTAGCCCTTTCTGTTCCAGGTAGGGAATGCAATCCGGACTATCCGTAATCCGAAAAATCCGGATATCCGCACATTTTTACTAGACTCCCAAATCCAGATTTGAAAATGGAATCCGGATTTTTGAATAATAAGAAATTGTAAAAAAAAAAATCGAAACGAGCGAGTTCGCTGTTCGCGCGTCGCGTCTTGCGAGTGTCGCGAGTGTGTGTTATTCAGCACGCGAGTCACAGACTGATTAAGTGATTATTTTAATAAGAATAAATAAATATTATAGCATAATAGTCCGGTCAAATTAGACATTTGAAGTTACCTAAATTCCCACCAAGCTGAAAATCGGTAAGATTGTTTGAAATATCATTAAAAACAAAATTTGAAAGTTCCCCATCTTTCCCCTGTAAGGAAAAAATTTTATTCAAGGTCAAAGGTAAAAAAAATGAGTTTTTCGCGATTTTCAGCAAAACGGTAAGCAAAAAGCTAGTTAAAATAAAAAAAAAACACCAAAAGTAAAAAACAAGTACAATTAGCTTGTCTTCCTCCAACCTCAGTTGCTGCTCATCAACATCTTTTTAGGGTATATTACCAAGTTCAAGTGTGGCTTGGTTATCAGCTAGACCCTACAGACTGGGGTTGGAAGTTGGTCAACAATTTATTAGAACCAGTGCACACTTTACTTCCACCTTTAGTCCGACTTTTTTGCAACCACATTTAGCACTGCATCCCTTTTTGCAGTTGCAAAAAATCGAGTTCAGCAGTTTTTCCGGCGCAGGTGGAAGTAAAGTGTGCACTGGTTCTAATAAATTGTTGACCAACTTCCAACCCCAGTCTGTAGGGTCTAGCTGATAACCAAGCCACACTTGAACTTGGTAATATACCCTAAAAAGATGTTGATGAGCAGCAACTGAGGTTGGAGGAAGACAAGCTAATTGTACTTGTTTTTTACTTTTGGTGTTTTTTTTTTATTTTAACTAGCTTTTTGCTTACCGTTTTGCTGAAAATCGCGAAAAACTCATTTTTTTTACCTTTGACCTTGAATAAAATTTTTTCCTTACAGGGGAAAGATGGGGAACTTTAAAATTTTGTTTTTAATGATATTTCAAACAATCTTACCGATTTTCAGCTTGGTGGGAATTTAGGTAAATTTACTCTTATTTTTTGGTCTAATTTGACCGGACTATAACACCATAATTATGGTATTTAATGATGATAGTTTAAATAATTCCAAATACTTAACAAAAAAAACAAACATCATATTAACAAACTAATATGGGTAGATTTGTTTATTTTCATGAAAAATCCGTAAAATCCAGATAATCCGGATTGGACCAAAAATCCGTTCTTAAAAATCCGGATTTTAAAATAGAACGGATTTGCATTCCCTAGTTCCAGGGCAGCGGTAACCCTTTCGGACGATCCCGCTACCCTGGCAGGCTTCGGCCCTATCGGGCCCCTCCAATTTTCCCACCCTTAGGGTAGGATTTTTCAAATTTTTCCAAATTTATATGGCACCAACTTCGAAGACCGACCCTATCCAATAAAAAAAAGAATTATCAAAATCGGACTACTCTGTACAAAGTTATGCGTGATCATACGTAAAAAAAAATATATACGCGTCGACTTGTGAACCTCCTCCGTTTTTTCGTGGGTTAAAAAATGTGTTTCGTGGGTTACCTAATCGCGTTCCCCTAAAGTTAATTTTTTGTTGAAAACTGGAGGCGTTTAGCAGGAATATCCTGATCGAAGTTAAAAACTAACTCCTAATAATATTGCTAACTGCTAAATTCTAGCACTGATCTAAATAATAATATGAACACATCTTTATTAGAGACACTGCAGCTTACATAACATCACACCACAAGTGCCTGCAGGTAAAAGGAAAGGAAAACAGACTTAGTTCTCTTGGGAGCATCACCCCTAAACGAATTTCTTCTACAAAAATCTTAGATTTAAAAAAGGATAGCATAGTCTCGACGAAATATCGGGTTTCCAATTTTGTTTTGGAGAGCTTTCTCCCATAGTTTAAGTGTTTTAACAACTTTGGCAAATATATGGTTCCCCGTATTTTTGCCGTCAACAGCTGCGCAATGCGGTACCTATATTAGATAATTGTGAAAGAAGTTGTTTCTTTACAAAAAATGTATGGATAGTGAAAGCTTGCTGTCAAATTCTTAGACACGCATTAGTAGCGACATCTGAAGTGAGCAAGTGGCTGTTTTTATGCCCATTACCGCGATTACATCTGCCGATTTCCTAGTTAGCATTCATAGTGTAATAAGCGCTTTATGTTTCAGTTCAGTCCATGTATAATCTATGGTTCAGTCACCAACTCGGTCAAAGTTTGCTTGTCAAGTTGTCACTTCTGTTCTGTGCACAGAAATGTACTCTGTGGTGCACAGGTTCTGTACTTCTGTGGTCACTTTGACACCAAAGACTACAATATGTATAGGGACATTTGACACTTGTCTTTTAAACACATTTAATTTAAACACTTCAAAATTAAGTTTCAAGACGGGTGCTCGTCAGTGCGGTAAATTTAAAATATGAGGCCCATTTAGCAATAAATAAAAAATAAAAGATTTCTAAAGTTGTGAAATAAGTGTGTCTAATAATGACTTCCAATTCCTCACTGGATAATTTCTGCGGTTCTCCGTTTTGGGTTCGTAAACTTAGATGTAGTGAACAAATGATTAATTTGTAACGAATGTTGAAGTTTTCAGTCAGTAGCTAACTTTCTTTTTTAAGTTCTTTTTTACCCTTCCTAGTGTTGACTTTACGTTTAATATCCAAAATTGTATTCTTCAGCTGTAATCCTACTAAACCATGATTTTAAAGATAACATGAAGGCAAGGTTAATGAATTAATGTTGTGCAATTCGTTATCAATGTGTTGCAAAAAATGAAACTTAACATTCTGAATAAAGTTTCGAACAAAAAACACAAACGGATTCATAAATTAACTTTTAGAATCAACTTATTTTGTTATGAATCCCCTAAGACAGCCAATATTATTCTAAGCAATAAAAAATACGTACTTAGTGATAACTTAAAAAAAATCATCATCAACTTTAAAGAAAAACCTAAGTTGGTGAAGTTTAAATGATGGGCCATTCATTTATTTAAAAAACTTTTCTTTAATTTTTTCCCAGATATTATTGTGCAAGCTAAATTAACAAAATAAATACATAAAAGTTTTCATAATGTTAACTAATATTCTTAATATCATTCTAGGATAGCAACTTAACATGGTATACAGACAATCCCGACTTCACACCATGTTTTCAAAAGACAGTTCTTGTATGGGCACCATGTGTATACCTATGGGTTGCAGCACTGATAGACATCTACCATATAGTTAGCAGCAAAGAGGGCAACATACCCTGGAACAAATTAAATATAAGTAAACTCGTTGTAACATGTCTCTTAGTAATATTGCAAATAGTCAACCTAATCCGAATTACATATGAATCATCAAGAGAAGTCAATAATATATATGATGCAGATTTTTATGATCCTGTTGTGAAATTGTTAACTTTGGTGAGTTTTTTTTTTATTTTATTTTATTGAACACTTGCCCCTATATTCATAAACATTGCTTAAAGTTAAGTTGTGATTAACAACTGCTAAACGTCAATTTTAACTTTAATCATAGTTTATTAATAAACTCCTGATTATATGAGAAACTAAGGCTCTTTTAATCACGTAATACACGGCGACAGATCAACAGTTCCAGTATAAGCTGACTTCAAATTGTATGAAAAACCATACAATGTGCGGTCAGCTAAAACTGGAAATGTATAGCATGATATGTTGCCGTGTGTACTCTTGTACCTCAGTAAATATACTTTCATAATTATAATACTGCACCCTAATTGCGTAACACACAATCAATCTCAATCTGAATCATTTTGAAGGATATTGCTAATCCATTGCTTCATATTATTATGTTAAAAAAATGTGTGATGTGTCTGCTCAACAACGTAAATAACGCAATGAATGTTGCTGTTGCTGAACTGTCAAAATGAAACCGATTCCGATTGATCGTGTGTTACGCAATTAGGGTGCTGTTCACTGTGACAACTGAAAAATTTCAAGCCATTCCTTCATAAATCTTTTTGCAGTGGCTTATCTAAAAAATCATGTCACATTTTGTTAGAAAGATTATTATTCCAGTTAAACATTACAGACAATGTAACAGTTAGTAACCTTATTTCCATAGATTAGGTACCTGTGTTTATTTTAACTACAAACAGACTTATTAAATAATTTGTCCACTACCTGCAGTCACAGCTTGAAACTGATGTTATCTTATGCCAGTGACTGAAGGCCTTTGTAATTAAAGTTAATCCAATGATTCTAATAACAGACATCATAAAATACTACCCACTTTATAGACATTATGAATAATAATAAAGTGTGTAGTCTTTTATTCAGGAATAAATTCGTAAATCCTGCCAAGTGCGAGTCGGACGTGCGCACTATGGGTTCCGTCCCGTGTTTTGCTACGATGGACAAAATAATAACGCGTTTTCTGTGAAAATAATTAGGGTTAAAAAGATACAATCACACCTAACTTGGCAAGGTTTTGGTGAAGTGGGAGTAAGTTCGCGCATGTATGTACACCAAAGAGTATACCTAGTAATATATAGATGGAAATATATACTTAGTAAAACAATTTTATTTTCACTTTTACTGCTTTTCATTAGTCTATGGTTATTGCCATAATTTATTTTTAAATATGTCTGTTTAGAGGAAACTTAAAGAAAGGAAAAACGCATCTAACGACTCTTGCCAAGTTAAGTTAAATGCTGTACAGCTCTTGCTGTGACACATATGAAAGGCCGGACGGACCGACAAACAGACTGCGGCGCAAGCTTAGGTATTACTAGGATCCCATTTTTAATCTTTGAGTAGGTACTTACCTAAAAATTGAAATCCTAAAACGACGAAACTCAAAACTATACCTACTACCTAGTAAATTACTTAACTACTACCTACGTAGTAAAATACGGTTCTAAAGCCTTTGACAAATAGAGAGACAGCGCGTGCTTTAGTAAACGGGTTTTCTTCGTAATTTCGATACTTAGGTACCTACCCTACGTTTGCATGATTGCTAGTTCACTGAATGACTGGGAGGTTTCATAAATTAAAGTACAATTTGGTTAAAAACGAGATTTTAATAGGGTGTGCAAGGTTCCTTGTTCGACTTCGGAACCCTAAAAGCGATGTTTGTAAATTACCTCATAGGTAAATAAAGCCCTATATTCTATGATATTTTAAATAACTTGTATAGGTAAGTATTAAGAAAATTCTGCAATTAATTTAATCACTTTGAATAATAAACAGGAAAAACATAAGTAAATATAAAGGTATGCAAGTAGGTGCTATTCTCATGTTTGCATACCTAGCCTAGTTACATGAAAAATATCGGCCACCGATTGTATACCGTCTGCGAACGGTCTAAAGCCCTTTGTACACGGCACGGTTTCATTACGGTACAGCGTATAAACCGAGTCGTGTTTCGTCGTGTCCGTGTACCTATACATAACCAGTATAAGCTGACTTCAAATTGTACGAAAAACCTATACAATGCGAGTTCATCTAAAACTGGAAATGTATAGTTTGGTGTGTCGCCGTGCTTCTACAAGCTTGCATAGTGGTTCACTATGTAAGCTTGTACAGTACACGGACACGTTTTTTCTACGGTGCGGTTTATAGCACTGACGACCGTGCCTACGCTACAGTCTACACACGGGGAATAAACCGTAGTTTTTTACGGCAAGAAAAAACGGCGTGTGGAAAACGCAGCCTAAGGCCTCTGCCTCGAATTTTGCGGGCAGCGGGGCGGCGGCGGCGGCGGCGCGGCAGCGGGGCGGGCAACGCATACCTGTTCTCCAAACTAGCGGGCAGATCGCGCGGCACTATATCGGCGTAGTGCTGTGTTCGTGGTTGTGTCGTCGAGATATTTGTTTTTATTCGCGAAGTGAATGTCTGAACGACGGCGACAACGTCTTTTTCATTCAAATTTATTCCTAACGCTCGATTTATTGTGGGCACAAGACTGCAATGCAGACGCGCGGGCGGTCACCGCTTGACTGGAGTGCACCGCTGGTTGCCCGCGCCCGCGCCGCTGTATTCGAGGGCCGGTCCATTTGATTATACGCGTAAGATCCTGCCGCTCCCGCGCCGCCGCCGCCGCCGCGCCGCCCCGCTGCCCGCGAGATTCGAGGCAGAAGTCTTACAGTTTGCGCGTCGTTGTCCCTTACACCTTGTATGTACCTATGCCCGGTATTTACGTAGATACTGCATTACATTTTGTTGACCACATTCGTAGTTACGCATTGATGACTAATCCTTATCAACTTGTACATTAAAGAGGAAAATTGTCTCTATATTTTTACCTAGTAGGTATAATTTTCCTTCGACATCGTATCAAAAAGAAGTACAATACTAGGTACCAGATTAGTTATTCATTTAATGGTACTTACCAACTTGAGAAATTGCTCCTCTTATTTGTTTATTAATTAATTAGGTAACTTAATGAAAAGTACAGGCAAGCTAGGCAGACTTGTCTACTATCTCATACATGCTTCATTTAACTTGCATAAGCATAACCAGCCTTTAATCTTCCCTCTGCTGGGACACAGGCCGTATTCCATCACGCGGACCGAGTCCGGGTTGGTAGATGTCACAATATGTCATGTTTTTGGTTCTAGGACATGCCGGTTTCCTCACGAAATTTTCCTTCACCGTTTTGAGAGCAGTGGTGATGAAATAATTGATTAAAAACGCAAAGTAAAGCGTGTTCGAACCTACGACCTACAAGTAGTAAGTCGCGGTCGTTGCAACTGGGCCACCTCTGCTCTGCAGTTAAAATACATCATGTGTGATGTGACCTACATGATTATTGTTAGTACTTATGAAAGGTAAGCAGTTCATAAGTACCTACCTAGTAACAATAATCATGTAGGTCACATGATGTATATTGTACGTTGTTTTTAAAAATCTATCTCTCTATACTTCTTCACTTTACACCTATACCGTTACCCGTTACAGTACCTATACATGGTTTTATGAAAAAAGAAATTCCTGATTCCCTCTAAAATCTGTTCTTACTTTATGATTTATTAAGAGTAGGTAGGCAGTAATCTTTAGATTAAAAGAAGAGATTAAAAATTAATTAAACATAGTGTCATTTTTGAAGCGAAATGATTCACAAGTTGCGGTATTATTGCATAATTTTATGTGTATAGATAAGTATGTACGAATTTTCTACTTAGATTACGTTTGTACTTGAAAGATACGGATTTTTTATTATTTATTTCATCGCTAAACCTCGGCGATAAGAAGCCGGAAATAAAAACATGAAAGTTAAAACAAAATTTAGGTAGGTAGTTATCTAACTAACTTACATTATGCAGTTCAATCGTCATGAGTTGTTCCAATAAATTAAACGACGACTGAAGTGCCGAGATCTTCAATTGGCAATCATTATCTACTAAACTGCATTGCTTAATAGATCGTATAACTCAACAAAATACGTCATGAATTCTCTTTTCTATCAATTTTATCTATGTTTTTCCTTTAATATTGGTCTCAATTACAGATGTTGTCAGTAACATTATTATGTTACAACCGAAAATATGGCATCAAGACCTCAGGAGTGCTGTTTTTATTCTGGCTGTTCCTCCTACTGGCTGGTCTGCCGCAGCTCAGGTCTGAAATCGTGCACTACAGTACAAACACCGAAGCGTATGCCCGATATAGTTTTGGCAGTTATATCTTGTACTATACGCTGACAGTAATTATGTTCATATTGAATTGTTTCGCTGATATGCCGCCCAAAGACACACCTTATATTTATAAAGAGGTAAAACTTCTTCTCCATATCTGTGGTGTTTGGTATAGTATTGTTTACGTCATAATTCCAAAATTGGTCACTTTTTGTTTTGTAGTACATCACAGTTCCTCATTTATTTTTTTCAATTTTGTTCTATTACATTTTATACCTAAGTTTCCTGCTGTTATAAGTACATGTAACAGTTTTGTCAACATACGTAACTATTCCGATTTCTAGCATTTTTTAAACTTTCAAATGCTCATCGTGTAAAATCAGATTTTTTGACTTATCACGTGTGTACCAGACACCACACATATATATTACAAATTAAAGTATTCCTTCATCGTTTAGTCTCTAAAACCATCTACTTAAACCTACAGATTCAGTCTCCAGAGAACAAAGCAGGCTTCCCAAGTCGGCTGACGTTCAGCTGGTTCGACCCGCTTGCTCTGACAGGCTTTCGAAGAAGTCTCACTGAAGAAGACTTATGGCCCTTAAACCCAGAAATGAGCAGCAAGGAGGTTGTTCCTAGATTCGAAAAATTCTGGCAGAAGGCTTTTAAAAAGAGAGAACAGTAAGTATTGGTTTATTTTAAATAATTATTATTTCGGGACTTCGGGAGCGTGGGGACGACAAAAAATTAAAACACTGGCATTTTGAAACCATCAAATAGGTTCTGAGCTCCAACGATCAAAAAAAAAACAATCTATATAGTAGTGACAGGTCGACTATGGGTTTTGCCATACTGTATACTGTTTCGAACCACGTTCTTGTGCGTTTGTAAATAAATACTTAGACAACCACACGTGCATGCTATGCATCTTACGGCATAGCATACCTACATGTAGCGGTATCTACAACGCCGCATGCGAACAACGCGTCATACTGACGTCACGCAAATCCTGTATCTCGCAAGCAGAGTTTACCGTGCAACTAGCATGCATACTAACTTCCCAACATCTACCGTCGGGCAGTTGCCCACCAGACACAACACCCGTCTGGTCGGAGGATCCTCCCTTTTCTATAGAGTATGAGTGAACTTTACACCCTGTTCCTCATACCTCTATACTGGAAACCCCAAGTATGAACGTCAGCGCAGCCTTCGTGCAAATACTTCAGCGTGACGTCGTCATCATCACTCCCGCAAGCTTTAGCGGCGAGTCACCCAGCCAGCCAGCACCCACGGCTTCAACGGGTATCCTGACCCCCAGCATGCAGCGACCGCGCATACCTGGTCATCACCCTCAGCCTCATCAGCAACCTTGGCACAGCACACTGTACTTTCGGCCGGTCAACAAGCAGAGCACCCTCTCCTGGTCGACGCAGCAGCCAGCCTCAACCCGGAGCTGTACAACATCCATCAACATTACATTACAAACATCAACCGTCGGGCAATTGCCCGCCAGACACAACACCCGTCTGGTCGGAGGATCCTCCCTTTTCTATAGAGTATGAGTGAACTTTACACCCTGTTCCTCATACCTCTATATACATAGAAGAAAGAAAGAAAATAAGTTTATTTGCGGTTAACATGACGCACAAAAGAACATATGAACAAATAAAGAAAATAAAACAATAAGAAATGCAACAAACATAACAATTTTAACAACAACAACAAGGGTTGGTTGTTATTAACAATTAACATAATAATTTGTTCCGTTTGTAATGCTGGACTCGAACCGGGGTGACGCGTGGGCGAGTATCGAAGAAGCTATCAATCAAAGTGTCACCCCAACACCCCATCCTTAAAACCTACTAGTACCGCTGTCATTTTCAATAATCAATGATGGGGTCGTTCTAGTTTTAAATAGAAACCATGTAAGAGCACTGTACGGTGTAGGTACGTACCTACATAAAATATTTCATAATATTAAAACACATAGGTACACATGTTTATGTGTCATATAATCATAATAATACATATTATGAAATACCAGAGCTGTTTCAATTTACTTTAGGTTTCTTTTAACATGTTATTTAGATGCTTTGTTTGTCTGGGCTTGCTGATGGGAAATACCTCGGTACTATTACGTAATATCTAAGTACATAGGTAAACACAGAAAATATAATTTTGTGTAGGTATATTTATAATTCAAGTAGGCCTCAATAAAAAAAAAACTTATCTACATATTTACCAGCTGGGACAAAAATTATTTTGAAATGGTAATTTCTAGTTACTGTATCTTTTAATCATCATGATGACTATTATTATTCAATAGGCAAAAATATTTAATGTTCAAGTCATTGTGAATTTGTGATTTATAGTTAGATAAGAATATCGTGTGCATCTGCTCATGTATCGATAATATCCCCACCGCCGTATCTTTACGCTGACGTCGTGGTGGGACTTGCGCGCTCCGAACTCTAGGTCTATGTCTGTAGTTTACTTTGCCGGAGCAGGTCTAGGGTAAGGAACCAGACTACGAGAGATACATAAACCAACAGGGCAGTTTGTGGCGAGCTGTAGGGCAGTAGTGACCCCACGGGACCCTATCTCTCGGAGAAGTCTTGTTTCTCATCTCTGGTTTGCCTTTATTAACCGGCTGGAGTAAACGATGACGACTAACAGTGCACCTCTTTCTTGCCAGTATTAGCCGACTTCAGTGGAGATTCGCAAGAGCAAACGTGCTCGCAGTCAGGAAGCATTTCAATAAGTTGCTGGAAGGTATCTTGGCCCTACTTGTGATAGCCGTGGAATATCTCTACACTATTCAAGCACCTCATATATGTTGCCCCCTTGTCGCTACGTCACTATGCACTAGCAACAGTTTTCGAGGAGCCCATTATAGTGTGCAAGTCACCCCCTGCCATTTTATCCGTGTATATCTAAAACATTGATCAGGCAGGGGATATACTCCTTCCAAAGTTCTAGGTAACCAGCCCACTTTAGCGACCCAAACCCAAGTGTCCAGTATCTTTGTTTCCATATCCTGCAATAGTCCTACACCAACCGGGGATGTCCCTGGGCGCACTTGCATCTATGTAAACCTTCCTCATGAACCACTCCGTCCATTATGAAAACCGTATGAGTTTATTGCGTTTAGAGTTTAGACAGACAGACGCGCCGCGGCGGTGGGACTTTATTTTATAATATGTAGTAAAGTGATCTATGAGGAAAGTATGCCTATTGCCTTTTCGAATAGGCAGTCTGTACAATCTCTCCACAACTTTGTTAAAATATAATTTTAGGCAACACAGTTGATTGTACAATACTTAATAATGAAAGTAACACGACTTGTGACTTTGTGACCTCGCTTTCGTTTTCAATTCTTGGTTTTTTGCACTGTTAAGCACTGCACTGAGCATTGAGAGTAGGTTATTCAGTTATTGTAACTACATCGTTACATCACATTTATCTGTTTTTCAATGTTATATTTATTATATGAAAATTTCCAAGTTTAAAATAAATTAAAGGTAGTAATTAATTAATCGAGGTCATAGCCTAAGAGCCGGTGGAGAATTATTAATTTTTTCATAATTATATTAACTTAACTGTTCACATCTGCTTGCCAGGTAGCCATGCTCAGAAATAAGTAACAAGCCTACCTACGCATATTCTGTGTGTTATAAACTATCACGTGAGATGAAATTCATTTGGTTATGAAAAGAGTGAAATTCAATTAAAAATAAATCAAATCAAATCAAATCAATCTTTATTTGTGAACATACACAGTACAAAAAGGTGTTATTTATACATTTTAGCTGATCTGTATGTTCGGCCAATAATCGGCATACAAATATAATATTAGTAAGCAGGTTATTTTTACTATCATAATTAATAAAGTCTAGGATAAAAGAAATGAAGGAATTGAAAAATGTCATGAGCCGCATAAAATAAAATAGCTATGTACACTTTTCGAAGTTATCATTAAATTATATTTGATAAAAAATATGTCTCATCAAGTTATCTGATGGGTGAAGATCGATCTCTACGGTCTCCTCTACTATCAAGAGCAGGGGCCAACCCGCCCTGGGCCCGCGTGGTGGATTACGGCCTATTCCCTCTCACGGAGAGGAGGCCTGTGTCCCGGCAGCGGGAACGATATAGGCTGATTATGCTTATGCTAAGAGCAGGCCTATTCAACGAAAGGAAAATACCTCCCTGTCCCTACCTACCTAAGAAATCAATTTATCCGTGATAGAGAAAGGTAAAAGGAACTAAATCGAAATCTCAATCGAATACTTGTTATACTTATTGTAATACTTGTTTCAACGAGAATGAAACATTGACGCTAAAATTTAGCGTCAATGTTTCATTCTCAAATTACTCGAGTACTTTATTTAATAAAGTACTCGAGTAATTTGTTTTAATTAGTCTGATAGTCTCTTGTTTATCTCCGCGGTCACGGAATGATCGCTTGTATAATGTTTGTATCTGACCTGGATACATTTGTTGTACCAATTAAGAATAGTACCTACCTACCCCCTCGTAGCCCATTAAAACAGCATAAATATACGTCAATCACAAGGGCTTTATTTTTGACAATTCAACAGTAGCTACATCATTTTATTGTGTTAGACATACAGAGTAGTTGAACAAACGGAAGTTTTTCGCAGAAATACGAAGTATTGCTCGATTTCTGTGTAATATCTATTGATGGAAGTCGGATCACGACTATTGTGTTACGAAGTCAAAATGGCAATAGGCTCGCGTCCTATACTATAGAAATTACAGCATAACTGGCAAAATATGGGTGTACTATACCTACACCTCTGCCAATCCTTTCCATAATAAAAGCGTGATGTTTTAGGTTACCAAGTCAAAATGACGGCTTTAGTACATGGCAGAATGTGATGTGGGTGGGTGCTGCCATAGATTCTTACTATAGCGTCTGCCCGCGACTTCGTCCGCGTGAAACTTGTTGTTCCCCCGTCTCACCCCGTCGCGTTCCTTAGCGTTCTTTCCGACTTTTTTTCGTTTTGCGAGATGTTAATAATAGCCTGTAGACTTCCTAAAAAACTAGGCTATCAAATGTAATAAGAATGTTTTAAATCGGATTGGTAGTTCCGGAGGGGATTTGGGGGGGAGGGGGCCCAAACAAGTCTTATTTTTTCTTTCGTGGGGTGGGAGGGGTCTAGACTGTTCTTACCTAAGATCATACCAGTAAACAAAAATTACAAGTCTTTAATTTTTTGCTACTTTTTCATTGCAATTTTGGTAGATACTGATCTTACGTAAGATTAAAAAGGGGGGAGGGGTTCATCCATGTCTTATTTTTTCTAACGCAAGGGGTGGGGGGGTCGGAAGTCGGAATGTGGTCAAAATTGGCTTACGTAATAAATGAACAGCCCCTTACGTACAATCTTACACACAAACAAATATTACCTCTTTATAATATTAGTATAGATTAAGACCAATAATAACCACATTCAAACAAACAAGTACATAGATTGATTCATGTTATTATTTTCCCCTTAGATCCAGCAATGCGAATGCTTCAACCGGTGGCGCCGCCACTACGGGTGAGAAGCAGGCAAAAAAACCTACGTCCATACTACCAGTGGTCTGTCTAGCTTTCGGAGGACAGTTCTTGTTTGCCGTGTTCCTCAAGGTGATCCACGATGTACTTATTTTTGCGTCACCTCAATTACTTAGGTAAGTTGACTAGCCTTGACATATTGGGCTTTATTCATAAACGTCGCTTAAAGTTTTACATAAAAAATGTATGGTTTAACAGTCGCCAATCATTCAACTTATCAATCAGCTTTAACTAAAGTTTATAAATAAAGGGGATTATGTGCGACTAAATTACATAAATTATAGGTATGTAAGTTTATTATTTTTGGCTCGTCTTAACGGGGCCCCGGGGCATTACCGTGCCCCCAGATTAACTGCCGATGATGATGACATTTATTTATGTTAATTTGTTCCAAAAAACACTTTTCAAAAATAAATTATGTTTAAAACGGTATTCGCATTTTGACGCGCGTTTTGACGTCATGTTGAGGCGGTCTCGGCGTTGCGTTTACGCATGGCATTTACCTAAGTTCAACGAACGCGTGTGCTGAATATACGCACAGAGGGAAGACTCTTAATAGGTACTTTAAAACTTTTTGTAATCATAACATACTGAACAACGCAAGGTACAGTCAGCGTCAAAATATTTGGTGAACCTTGCTGTTTCAGATTTGCATTTAATTTCGAATACGCCTCTTGTTTGAAAGTCACTTAATAACGTTTACCAAGAGTGTTGCAACTGAAGTGATCAACCGCAAAACAAGCAGAGATAATTAATTATAATCTACAACACTTATTTGTTTCATCATCAAGATATTTTTGATTGCAGTTATCTCATTGGATTTATTGAAAGCGGAGATCAGCCTGTGTGGAAAGGCTATATGTATGCCGTCGGTTTGTTTGGATGTGTTATCGTACAAAGCATGCTACTGGGACAGTACTTCAACAAAGTAGCCGTTGTCAGCGTACAAATAAAAAATTCACTTTCTAGTGTTGTATACAAAAAAGCTCTTACTTTGTCTAATGCTGCACGGAAAGAGTCCACCGTTGGAGAAATTATTAACCTGATGTCCACTGATGTAGACAGGTAACTATTTTTATTAAAAAATAATTGTCATCCTGTCAGATAATAAGATAACCAAGTAAAATCTATACTTACTGAGATAACAATTTTTCGTCAGTTGAAAGGTGCAGTTCAATAGGATGAATATTTGTTGAGACTCCGACTATGTCTAACCAATCCCGAAAATGCCGAAGACTTCAAATCTTTATATTTAAAACGATGCCATAGTGCCAATGAAACTCATTCTGTAGGTACTTATGGGAGAGTGACTAATTCCGCGAATAGCGCACGCCAAGTAATGGCACGACAGACGATTTTGTAAATTATCTAATGGGGATAAAGTATACATTTCAATGTTCGGAGCATGAATGAATAACCTCGGAGTATCGAGGAGCATGGCAGTAGATTGAATAAGTACATTTCTATTCTTCAGCCGTATACCCAGTACCTAAGTCCCCAAATTCGAATCTATGGCATAAAACATTGTGTTTTTTTAGGTTCAGTAATTTGACCTTCGTAAACTTGTTATGGTCTGCTCCCCTTCAAATAGCCCTGGCCCTGTATTTTCTGTGGGGTGTACTGGGCCCCTCTGTTCTGGCTGGCTTAGCCGTCATCGTCGTACTTATGCCCATGAATGGTATGTTAGCGGGCTATCAAGAGAAGTTGCAATCTAAGTTGATGCACCAGAAAGATCAAAGAATCAAGCTTATGAGCGAAGTACTTAATGGAATTAAGGTAAGATACGGACCTGAAGACAGCCCTCACATTCGCTATTAGTCCAGCGTAGGCGTTCGCCTGACTTAAACCAGTGCAGTCGTATTATCGTATTTTCTATACCATCACGTCTACGCGAACGACCACGCGGACGCCACGTATGCGTTAACTTAGGGTCTACGCGGAGTGAACGCCTACGCTGGACATAATCTCAATGCGAAGATAAGCTAAATTGAATATTTTCATTGTTACAACTATTGTAAATACCTTATTTCAACCAGGTCCTCAAAATGTACGCATGGGAAGGAAGCTTCCAGGATCATATTTTGAGAATAAGGAACAAGGAATTGGGTGTTCTTAAAAGTCAGGCATTTCTAAATTCAGGAATGATATTCATATGGATTTGTACACCTTTCTTAGTAAGTATTAGATGACTGTTAGGTTAATCTGTTGATGTAATGTTGTCAATTAAATCATTAACCTATTGAATATTGTCAATTAGGTATCCTTGATGTCATTCACATGTTTCGTGCTGGTAAATGACACGGAAGTACTGGATTCTAAGCGGGCATTCGTAGCATTGTCCCTTTTCAATATCCTTCGATTCCCAATGTCCATGCTTCCTAATGTAATATCGGATGTTATACAGGTTGGTCCGTTTTTGTTTTATTATGATTTAGTGAAGTTTCACCAATAAATTTTATTATATTTATATTGTCCCGTTCAAATAATTTTGTATCGTGTTTGTGCAGACTGCAGTCAGTATAAAGAGGCTTAACAAATTCTTAAACTCTGAAGAAGTGGATACCAGTGCAATAGAACACAACCCAGATGAGAGTAAGTTCATGTTTCAAAATATCAGAATCCTGTTTCAGGTAGTTTTATTTACTACCTACCTAATTGTCTGCATGTAGTCAACAAAAGAGATAATTATGTAGGTACCCACGTGTGTGCCGAGTAGTCTGAGTGTGTATGTAATGCCTATTTACGTTAGCATAAATAAAATAATGCAGAAGATAAATAGTCTTGCTTTCGTAGTTGTCGGCTATTTTTTTCCTAGATACCTTTTCTTTTGTTGTCCTGTGATGTTTAAAAAATGACAAACAATAAATGAGAATTCATTTTTAGAAGACCAAATCGTGATAGAGAAGGGCCACTTCACGTGGGGTGCCGAGCCAGTTCTAAAGAATCTGAACCTACGTGTACCTCGCGGTGCATTGGTCGCGGTCGTGGGTGGAGTTGGGTCAGGCAAGACCTCGCTACTCTCTGCCTTACTCGGAGACATGGACAAGATTTCTGGACGTGTTAATATCAAAGGTAGGACTCCTCTAGATATAAATGGTATCTTAAATAGCTCTCAGCCATTTGCGGTTCCTAAATAAAATTTAATATTTCAGGCAATATTGCGTACGTCTCCCAACAGGCTTGGATTCAAAACGCGACTCTACAAAATAACATCTTGTTTGATCACGATATGGACCGAAAAAAATATAATAAAATATTAGAAGCGTGTGCGCTTGCGACTGATCTAGAAGTACTTGCCGGCGGGGACCAGACTGAAATCGGTGAAAAAGGTATGAATTATTAATAATTTAATTTGGTATTCAAAGTTGGATTCAAATGCTAAGGAAACTCGTCTGATAAAAGATAAAAATTCAAGTAAAATAAAAAACCCTCGATCGTTTGCCAACTTGAGCAAAGATTGAACCTACTCGTATGTAACATTAACCTCTACAATTTGGATTCTCCGGTATTTAGCGATACCGGAGAATCCAAATTGTAGAGGTTAATGGCATTATTGCGTGCAAAAACTGATATTTAACCGCTATTCGTTTCATTGGTAACCGACTTCAATTAAATGAGAATGTGTTTGACGATTTATAACTAAATAGGTATAAACCTGTCTGGCGGTCAGAAGCAGCGCGTGTCGCTGGCACGCGCGGTGTACTGCGACGCGGACAACTACTTCCTGGACGACCCGCTCAGCGCCGTGGACTCGCACGTGGGCAAGCACATCTTCGAAAAGGTGCGTGTGTAGTGTAAGTGCGGCGTGTGCGAGCGGGATGGCACTGACCCTCTCTCTCTCGCGCAGGTGCTGGGCCCCAGCGGGCTGCTGAAGAACAAGACGCGCGTGTGGGTGACGCACAACGTGTCGTACCTGGCGCACACGGACCTGGTGGTGGTGCTGCGCGACGGGGAGGTGTCGGAGGCCGGCTCCTACCAGCAACTGCTCGACAAGAAAGGCGCCTTTGCCGAGTTCCTCATACATCATCTTACGATTGCAGAACGCTCGGCATCAGCTGAAGGTGAGTTTGACGCATGTTTCTACGGTAATCCTTAGAATAATATAAGCACGAGATTAGTAATCACGCTTCCTAAATAAAGTAGATAGACAAATAAATCTGCGCTTAGAAAAAAAACTTTATCTAAAATTTTCTGACAACTAATCTGCGGTTAGAAAAAAAACTTTATCTATAACCTTCAAACTCAGCTGCTCGTACTTTAATCATTATTTAATTTCCGTGTGCGAATATATTCATGATGTTAACCCGCTTGGATACCATCGCTCATTGAATCACCCAGTCATGGTCCATTTTATTTTCCTATTTGATAGTTTGAATGAATAGTTTAACGTGACATCTGTTGTTCGGAGTCAGGCCAAGAACGTAATTGTGAAACGCATGTCATGCGTGAAGGCCACCAAGGAATAGTCACATAACTACATAATTGACCGTTTGTTTACTGAAAATATTCCCGCAGATTTGGCAGACATAAAAAACGATTTAGAGAACAAACTTGGTTCGGAATTCCATCGTAAATTACAATGGGCTCGTTCAATATCAACGGCGGCTTCAGACACAGAAACCATGGATGCAGGTAAATCAAGTTATAAAAAGGTACCTAAACTGATGTTTATACTGGATTAAAATTATAAATGATATATTGTATTTCTGTAATAAATTTTCTAGGTGACCACGGTGAGGCCGGAGTTAAGAAAAAGGTAGACAAAGAAAAGAAGCCAATAGATGAGGATGCTAAATTTGATCGGCTTATTGAGACCGAGAAAACTCAAACTGGAAAAGTGAGTAACCCCAACTTTCATAAATTACTTACTAGAATTTCTCGCGCGAATTTCTTATTTTATTCTAGAAATTCCATCACCTCGTCCATCCTTATAAAATTAAAATTATCATCGTAATTATACATTTAGACGCATCGCCCGCACGCGCTATTTCTATTGTTTTCGCTTAGCGTTCTCTCTGACTTTTTTCACTTTGCTCCGCCCCTAAGGGTCGTAGCGTGATATTCAATATCCTATAATTATCTTTCCTCAAGAATTTAGCTATCAAATGTAAAAAGTTTTATTTTAATCCGAATTGGTAGTTCCAAAGATTAGCGATTAGCGTTCAAACAAACACTTCAACTTCATGTATTAGTATAGATTCTCCTTTCAAAACTTACTCCCCGACAAGGAAGTTGTCGAAGTAAACTACATTATTCTGATACTATTTCCATGTACCTACGCAGGTAAAAGGAGAGGTTTACGTGCACTACCTATCAAAAATCGGCGTAAAGGCGGCCGTGGCGACGATCGTCATGTACGTCATTCTACACACGCTACAAATCAGCGTCAACTTCTGGCTCGCGATATGGTCCAGCGACGACAAAATGGTCGGTTTTTTTCGTTTTTACCCACTTCTTATTCTATTCACTAAAAGATCGAAAAAGTACATGCCGTAAGTTTACTGACATTTTACATTTAACCTTATACAGGGTGTTTATATGTTAATCCATAAAGGGAAAGATAAAAGCGGACTATATATGAAGTAAAACGAGTTCACTGACTGCAGTTACGGAGAAGGTGCAAGATTCGAGCTTTATCAGCATCATTTGCGATCATACCTCCATTATAGTATTTTTATCTCACGAAGCGATGCGGGCTTTACTTGTGGTACACTACACATTCCACTTACACTTCGCCATTGTCTCGGACGGTACCGAGAGCTCCTGCGCTTTTACACACACATTTACAGCATACTTAACACTATAGTGGTATTTTTGAAAAAGACACCGTGTTTCAATTATAGCCAAGTGTTGTTTTAACTTAAAACATTTTTTTTTTCACTGAGTTATTTCTAGTCGGATGTTACGTCCCATCCTGTATTATTTCTCGCTGCCCTGTTATTGTAAAAAATTATAAAATTAACACAGTTTTTATATGTTTAGCTCGTAAACGGCACGGTTGATACACAGCGGCGAGACATGTACCTCGGTGTGTATGGCGGTCTGGGATTGGGTCAAGGTAAGATCCATTTTTTCAGGTACATGATTTATTAAAATTTTGATGAGGAAAAAAGAAGAAGGAAGATATCCTTGAGTTTTATTTGCAACGCAAAACAAGGATAACACAAAAAAGGTAACAAAAAAAAAACTATCTTTCCATGCAACAGGTACGGTCACCAAAGGAGATAAGTTACCAGGATCGTCAGATATACATATGCCGTCTTATTACAAAACGAAACCTAACTTTAGTTCTAGCCTAAGCTATTGAGCCAGTACTTGTATTTCGAACTTTATTTCGATTTAGGCAATGTTCTAAATACTAAAATGACAACTTAGCACCGAACTAAGCTGTCATTTTTGTATAAAGAACTGCATTTCTATCAGTTGGGTTCTTAATTCAATAACTGGGTCAGTGGTTTAAACCTGATTGAAAGAAAAACCTTGTTTTGTAATAAGGGGGATGTAGTTGAAGTTTAGTAAGAAACAGATGAATGTTTTCGAATAACATTTGATTTGATTTATAGAAAACATCATCATTCATTTATCAAATTCAATTCAATCAAAAACATCCATCGGTTTCTTACTAAACTTCAACTATATCCGATGACCCTGGTTACTTATCTCTTTTGGTGACTGTACATGATTTGTGGGCGTGTAAAAGATCTTTTTTTTATAACCCTATTGATTGAACTTAGACCGTCTTATTACAAAACGATATCTAACTTTAGTTCTAGCCTAAAGCTTTGAACCAGCCCCGGCAGTCTCTAGATTCATTGCGATCGCTTTACGACCTAATTCGGTCGCAAAGTCCCGGATTGACAGGTGTAATGTATGGAGTGACAGGACTTTGCGACCGAATTCGCTCGTAAAGCGATCGCTATAAATGTCGAGACTGCAGCCCCAGTATTTGTATTTCGAACTTTATTTCGATTTAGGCAAAGTTCTGTATACTAAAATGACAACTTAGCAGCGAACTAAGCTGTCATTTTTGTTTATAGAACTGCATTTCTACAACAGTTAGGTTTTTAATTCAATAACTGGCTCCGTGGTTTAAACCTAATCTAAAGAAAAGCCTTGTTTTGTAATAAGGGGGTACGAGTTCTATTGATGATTTTAATTCTGCAAATACATACTTGTTACGGTCGCGAATCGTATTTTGATCAACGTACAACCTGATCAAAAACCTGACCTGTAAACTGCAAAAAACGTAAGTGTCGGGGTACGTAGCGAGGTGTCGGTGTTTTTTGAGGAGAAACAAATGTTTATGTTGAACACTATTTATTGAATCACTCCCAAACTGTTCTTAGTGCTAAAATGTTGATGGAATGTTTGAGTACACCCGGCTAACGCGGTAGACAAAGGTGCACTAAACATAATATGCAATATAAAATAATAAGTAATAAAATTAGGTCAACGCTTTGCGCCGATATTGCTAACTAAGGTGTTCGGTAAAAACACCGAACAGTAAGAAAATTTGAATTTCGCGGGCCACCCTGGCGTTTCCCCCTTAAGAGACTTTTAATGATAACTTTTGTGTCATACTTATAATGACTTGCAAATTGCAAAAAAAAAACATTTTTATTTTCGCGGTCTTTCCTGGTGTTTTGGCCTTAATCTGACGAAGTCTTTGTACGATGTTTTAGCAATAGCATCACTCTTCACGGATCTGATGCCAATGCTGGCTTGCTGGAGAGCAGCGAAGATACTCCACGCAGTCATGCTGGGCAACGTGCTAAAGGCGCCCTTACAATTCTTTGATGTCACTCCCGTTGGCCGACTTTTGGCTAGATTCTCCAAAGATGTGGATATAGTGGACACTTCGCTGTCTTGGGAGATTTCCAGTGCGCTCAATGGTATTTTTGAGGTAAATTTACTGCTATCTTTTATTGTGGTTCGGTTGTTTTTAATAAGTCGTACATAATCTACACATAGATAAGCTGTTAAAATGTCGCGGGTGACCGTATCAAAGAAATTTTTCGATAGTATCTTGGTTTTTAAAATTCATGGTTGTTTCAACTGTACTAACTAGTATAGTTTAAAACACACCATGTTTTTCGCACTGGCGTAGCAGCCAAATAAACATAATTATGGAATGTTTTAGTTCTAATTTGCTTTATTATTGTACGGTTGGCAGCAAAAGTCGATTAGCACTTCAGTTTTCATTTTTATAATTTTTTTGGCACTATTTTTATCACACATATGAATGTAACAGTGCTAATCTACTTCTGTTACTGACCATACACACCACCACAAGATTTGTGTTTTGCAGTGATCAAGTTCGCCAAAAAGTTTCTTTTTTGCAAAACGGTCATTATTATTAAAGTTGTTCTTACGATCCCAAACCTAGGAACCTGGATCAAAATAATCATCGACACAACCCTCTAAGTTCATATAATCCTATACATTTATATTTCATGAAATAGTCATTCAATAAGATTATTATGAACTTAGAGGGTTATCTACTATATAAAAATAAGTCGGGTTTTCCTTCCTGACGCTATAACTCCAGAACGCACGAACCGATTTCCACGGTTTTGCATTCGTTGGAAAGGTCTCGGGCTCCGTGAGGTTTATAGCAAAGAAAATTCAGGAAAAATAGGAGTAGGGTAGGAGTAGGTTAGGAGAAGTGTAGGAGTAAGGTAGGAGTAGTGTAGGAGTAGGGTAGGAGTAGTGTAGGAGTAGGGTAGGAGTAGGGTAGAAGTAGGGTAGAATTAGGGTAGGAGTAGTGTAGGAGTAGGGTAGAAGTAGGGAAGGAGTAGGGTAGGGGGTAACACACCACGCGAACGAAGTAGCGCCGGGCAGCTAGAAATAATTTATATGGCAAAACAACGTTTGCCGGGTCAGCTAGTATATTAATAATTTTCTTGACTCATTTTTAGGTAATAGGAACAATATTCGTGATAAGCTACTCCACACCGATGTTCATGGCCGTGATCCTGCCCATCGGAGGGATGTACTACCTCATACAACGGTTCTACGTGCCCACGTCGCGACAAATCATGAGGATAGAATCAGTGGCGCAGTCGCCGGTCTACTCGCACTTCAATGAGAGCATTTTGGGTGCTACAAGTATTCGAGCTTTTGGCGTCATGGACAGGTAAATATAAATATTCGTTCGTACCTATTTCAACCCATAACAAAAAATATGACACACATGTAGATTGTTCTATCAGTTCACTGCCTACCACAGATAAGAATCTTTGGGTCCGCCCCGGGCCAAGGGAGCTCCCAAACCTCGAAAATTTTTTAATCAAATCCCAAACAAGGCTTAAATATGTTCAGTAGGTAAGTAAAAAGCAGTTTTGTAGAATATTAAAAAAAAAACTGACCTCTGTTCGCTCTTCCATCCTACATTATCTTTATTTTCAAGTTTTTTTATGCATAAGTGACAAGGTTAGTCTTATTTTCGTATGGTCAAAAGACACCAACGGAGAATTACGAGACAGGGCGTAAACAAATTCGAGCTTGCTTCGCCCGCTCTTGTATCCTACATTCTAACTTTTCCGCATTGTCGACCTTTTTTCGTTTTTAAAATTTTAGGATTTAGCAGCGAAAACTTGTAAAGGGCCTTCAATTTCATATTTTTTAAGAACAATGTAAGTTAGCTGTAAGCCTCAAAATAAAATGTCTCCTGTTTCTGTATGATTGGACAAAATAAACCTAATACTTGTATTTTTATTTTTTACAAAATGTTACTAGAAATGCTTACATAAACTGAGAAGACAGCGGGACCACATTTAGCTTGGTCGCTCGGGGGCCTTCGACACGAGCGCGCATGAACGTACCCTTTGGATACCTTGCTCTGATTTTTTTCAATGAATGTCGATCTTAAGATTAAGCGGACCTTAATCGGGAATGTATAATATTTAAAAAGATTTAGAAAAGTAAAACAACCTTCTATAATGTGAGATCTTAATTTCCAGGTTCGTGAAGGAATCCCAGCAGAAAGTGGATCACTATCAATCGATACATTATCTGTCGGTTGTTGCGGACAGATGGCTCGGCGTGCGACTTGAGACGGTCGGCAGTCTCATCATATTCTTTGCTGCATTATTTGCTGTAAATGCAAGGGATACTATTAGTCCAGGGTTTGCTGGACTCTCCGTCAGTTATACTTTAGAGGTTGGTACTCATAAACATTAAAAAGGTCATGTTAGTAGTTGACATAATTCCATATTTTTAATTTAGCCGATAGGTACTACCTACTGCTGAATATAAATTCTCATAATAAGATTATAATTTTCATAACATTTTGCTTTTAGATAACACAGACTTTAAGTTGGTTAGTCCAAATGGTGTCAGGTGTGGAGACGGACATCGTAGCTGTGGAGCGAATGAAGGAGTATGCGGAGATCGAACAGGTGAGTGAATATGACCGCGGAAGCATGTGAGCGCCGGGTGTCACGTATTATGTCAGTGGTAGTGAACATTGTGGTGTGTGCAGGAAGCGGCGTGGAACGTATCCCCCGGGCCGGGCGCGTCGTGGCCGGAGACGGGCGCGCTGCAGCTGGAGGGGCTGACGCTGGCGTACCGCGCCGGCGCCGAGCCCGCGCTGCGTGACGTCACGTGCGCCGTGGCGCCGCGCGACAAGCTCGGCATCGTGGGCCGCACCGGGGCCGGCAAGTCCACGCTCACGCTCGGCCTGTTCCGCATCGTCGAGGCCGTGGGCGGCCGCATCCTCATCGACGGGCTGGACGTGGCCGCCATGGGCCTGCACCAGCTGCGCTCGCGCATCACCATCATCCCGCAGGACCCGGTGCTGTTCTCGGGCACGCTGCGCATGAACCTGGACCCCTTCGAGACGTTCTCGGACGAGGACATCTGGCGCGCGCTGGAGTACGCGCACCTGAAGCCCTTCGTGCAGGGTGAGTGCCGCTAGGCCGCGCGGCTCGCGCCGTACTCCCGTGTACTCACTCGCAGCACTTGCAGGGCTCGCGGCCGGGCTGCGCCACGAGGTGGCGGAGGGCGGCGAGAACCTGTCGGTGGGACAGCGCCAGCTCGTGTGTCTGGCGCGCGCGCTGCTGCGCAAGACGCCGCTGCTGGTGCTGGACGAGGCCACGGCCGCCGTGGACCTCGAGACCGACGAGCTCATCCAGGTGCGTGTCTCTGTCTCTGTCTCGCTCTCCCTCTCGCGCCCGCCCGCTCTGTCTCACTCTCCCCCTCGTGTTGCAGAAGACGATCCGCTCCGAGTTTGCGTCGTGCACGGTACTCACCATCGCGCACAGACTCAACACCATCATGGACTCCACCAAGGTCATGGTGCTGGACAAGGGACAACTCGTCGAGTTCGCGCCACCTGAACAACTCTTACAAGACAAAAACTCTATATTCTATGGAATGGCAAAGGATGCGGGCCTAGTTAATTGAGTTTATAAATAAATTTTAACATAGAGGAGCGAGGGCTTTACACCCTTACCTTTGTGATAAGGGAATCATAAATCAGCCAATCTGTTTTGAGATTGTTCTCTTTGTGCTGTCTTCTTCTCACAATTAGCTGTAATAGATATATTTTTATTTGAAGCAGATTTACTCTCACTTTGACGTGGGTGTACTACTATAAGTACACCTCTGCCTTACCCTTACCCTTTGGGGAAACAAGGTGTTATGTTATGTTACTCTCAGTTTCTGAAAGCCTAGCCAATTTACATAGATCAAATCTCATGTCAAAGATATTATCGAATAAGTATTGTTATGTCCGCCAACCAATCACGACAGCTATTCACATTCACAAATTATATTCAAAGATCGGCTTTCAGAAGCTGGGTGTTGATATTCCTGGTGCTATTTGTTACCAAGTGTGAGCCTAATGCAATTATTTATCTAATAGTTATAAATTATTTACAATTTTTTCACTGGAACCCAGTTCTAGCAAAACAGGTCCTATTAGGGTAAAAATGGATGGTGATGCATTTAGATAATTCTACACCAAACGAACATAGAGTAAGTACATCACAAACTACATCATTGCAGTATATTCTCTTCTTCACCAACTCAAATTAATTTAGCTTTCATTTTCTCTCCGATAAAACAAGAAAGATGTAATAAAATGAGAGGTGTCAAATTACGTTGAACTTAAATATCCAGCATATCAACAGTGAACATTCCATCGCCATTTAATCACTTTAGTAAAAATGTATTGTAAGTTGATTGTTGAGTGTCCATTTGCAAGAAAAAGGTTCTATGAGGTTTTGGTTGCAATGGAATTTATCGAATTACCGAACCAGTAGTTGTAGATATGATTGTTGGTGCTCTAAGCACAAATTACTTAGTGATGTTTTAAGCTATGTATTATTGTGATAATGTGTATGTGGGTGTAAAATATGTCGCACTGTTTGCCTAGCCTCGAAAATAGTTATTTTTGTTAGGTCCGAAGAGCGCACAGAAAGCTTTTTGTTTGCGTTTTGCGAGAGAAACTTTGTGATAAAAGCATTTTAAATTTAAAAAAACGTACTTATTTTAACTTGATGTACTTAAATGACGCAAACTAGTGTCATTGGTGATCATAATTTGTGATCAGTGCTTACTTTCGTGCCTTATATAAGAGAATCTTACTACCAATAAGTATTAAAAACATTCAAACACCTATGCCTGTTTTCTAAATTAAGACCCCAGGATTACCCTAATTAAATACCTACTATCGTTAGAGAGCGAAGACCTAGATTTTTTACAGCCACTAAAAAGTTATACCCCGCGATCCAAACCAATAGTTAAGTTCGCGTGAGTACGCGATCGACGCGATCTCGCGATTTGATTGATCGCGCGACTATATCATATCCATATAATAGAGGGCGACGATAGGGTTTTGTAAGGACGCGGCCTTATAAGAAAGACTTGCACAAGCCGGCCAAACCGCCAGCGTCTTGACTTGCACGGCGACGCTTAGTTGTAAGTTGTTTAATATGAACTTATAGGTCTGTAGGTACGGGTTTACACCGGCACGTCCTGTGATCGGAAATTCGCACGCTATTGCGGATGCATAGTGAGCACGTACCTTTACATAGTTAAGTTTGTCCGTTGGAATAAGAAAATGGCGTCATTAGGTACAACACTACAAGTTATAAAATCTAAATTTTGTTTAGTCAATTCAATTTCTGTGACAGTTTCCTTGTTAGATTACGAGTAGTTTGATTGTCTTGTCATGATTTTCGATTGCTAAAATCGCGAGACTCGACTTAGGTATGGACAATCTAGAATGCAAGAGCGAGCGCGAATATTTAAGTACATGTCAATCGACTTATACAGAAAAGTTTTATGACTTATGTTCGAGTTTTATTTCAGGCGACGCAGGCCCATAGATAAATACCTTACCCTAAACATACCTACATATTTTTATTATATTATAAAATAGTACTTCACTAGCTAGTTCTGGTGCTGTTCTGAGGTACTTGTCCGCGGAAGCGACGGAACACCAGGTCCTGCGGCCAGAAGTCTTCGTCCATGACGACGGGCAGACAACAACACCAGCACACCACCAGCACGCAGCGCACCAGTTCGCGTTCAGATCTCATTAAAGACACCACGTACTCAAAACCATTACCATTGTCTTGTAACCAAGTGTTATAGTGACTTAATATACGGCTATTTCACTTACAATTCGATACTTTAACTTCTACCATATAAATCATATCCCGTCACCATAGCGTCTAGCACTAACTATTACATGGTCAAATGATAATAAGGTCAGATCGAACCATTTATAAACTAACCATTACCAAATATTAACTAACTCAGTAGAACCAAAGTGGAAGAGGTACAACCATTACGGGGCTACGCAACAGCTAGGCGCGGACCATCGTCGACAGGAAGGTGAGGCGGCGCAGCCACAACCAGGTACGTCGTCTCGCTATGAGGAGACAAATTACTCCAAGATCTTTGGAAACGATGGAAGGCTGAATACTTGGTACAACTCTCATCGAGATGTAAATGGATGGTACCACAAAAAAACATCGGAATTGGAGATCTAGTGGCGATTAATGATGAGAATCTGCCACCAGGAAAATGGGCTCAACCCTAGGAGACACTTTCTTGCTGGGGTAACGTAGGTACACCAGGGAAGACGAGTCGGCGCCGACGAGGCCTAATCAATGGTATCGGGTATCTAGCGAATGACTTATTCGGTGTGTTGGACTCGCATTTCGCTGACTATCAAAAGGACATTTAAACCATACATCGCAATGAGAAACACCTTTCTAATCTATGGAAAAACCAAACTTCCAAAATCGAAGCAGAGTTCAATATCATGAGGGGGATGGAGGAAGCTTTTGACTTTGCAAGAAAACGCGAGCACTCTCCAACGCGAAATACAAAATATTTCATATAATACTTATAATGACTTCACATTGTCAGCGATGTCGGGAAACAGCTTGCTGCAAGGATTAAAGACAACTTCAAGGCACGTTGCTCGGTGCGTTTTAACAGACATCTACCACGATCAAATTAGCATACGTTTACTGCCACCAACGCAACTTAAACGTGAACTCCAAACCATTTATACCAAGATGCCAAGCGAACTCACACTACCAATCACCAATTTAGATAGGTACAGATCTTCAGTACCTTTATAAACTACTGAAAGTCAAAGCCAGAGCGCCTAAAAAAATTGTTATAATTATTGAAGTTAGGTATATACTTTTCACTAGTATCCAGAAAAAGTTTCAAATTGTACAAAATAATACCTGTACCGCACCAAAAAAACACAATTAAGACCACAATCATACCAGTCTCCGAATACGTAGCCGTCAACCTAAAGAAGGATTCCTTCTTTAGCAGGTCCACACAGGAACTTAACAGCAATGTTTACACCATGGAACTACTATCATGTGTCAGCTGCTAAAACCACTAACAGACCAGCAAATTGACGAAAGTTTTTGCTACAAGAACTCGGCAACCAATAAATGTACCTAGAGTAAAAAAAAAACAACTGCACCAACGTATGGCTTGAATTACATTTGACTTCTCAGCACTTTTATTTTTGTTATGACACCCACAGAGCATGTAACCTTTTGTGACACCTACACAATAAAAATAATATGCGGCGACCATGTAACAGTTCTTCAGCGGAGCCAAGCCGGGATCATTAGGTAGCTTAAGTCAAGAGTGCGTCATCAAAGGAAAGGACTTCTCATTATATTCAAATACGTCATCAATCCAACTAAATGAACACCTCACCAACCATTTAATACGCCTCAATTCGACCAAATTTATAATCACTTGATTAACATCAAAATCCCAGACGAAAGACCGACTGATGACGGAAACCTAACCATTATCCATGACCAGTCTGGGGGAGGCGATAGAAAAACTAAAGAAAAGCGATTCAGACACAGATGACATAATTATCGCCGCATGCAGCAAACCACGGTGACATGACCCCTCCGTCTCTGAGACCACAACGCAACGCCACAGCGAGAGCTGCTGCCAACAGGAGTTTGCAACGGCTCCGCTGACACCGAAACGAACCAGAACACCCGTATATTCAATGTACTCTGTGAACCAGAAGACGCGAATCACCTAGTAAGTAGAAGTGCTGAGTGCCACAGATCTAAAGGTTGATCCTTTAGATCTGTGGCAAGTAAGTAAAAGAAAAAAAACGGAGGAGGTTCTCAAGTCGACGCGTATATTTTTTTTACGCATAACTTTTTACAGAGTAGTCCAATTTTGATAATTCTTTTTTTATTGGAAAGGGTTTAGGTACCCCACAGTTGGTCCCATTCATCCCAACCATAAGGGTGGGAAAATAGGGGTGATTTATTGTTCACTCACAGATTTGAATGCTGAGTTGTGTATTATTACTCTACTCAGTGCCACATATGTCTGCCCTTTGGCAAACAATTATGTACTTAGTAGATTAAAGCCACAAAAAATTATAAACTAGAAACTTTTTAACAAAAAAATTAAACCGCCGAAAAAACTGATAAGCAAAAAATAATAAACCTTTTTTATTTAACCTTAATAACTAAGTTCTTAAACTAATGTAAGTATAGATACCTACCTAAATAATTTTGAGTTGGCGCCGTTTAAATTTAAGGCAATTTAGTGATCTTTGTTTATTGATTGTTTGGCGCCGACTCAAAATTACTTAGATAAACTTAACCCAAGTAGCGGATGTTGGAGTAAAAACAGCCAGGCTGAAGTGGGAGTGGGCTGGACACGTCTCGCGAATGCACCCCGAGAGATGGGCAAAGATCGTCGCTCACTGGACGCCTGAGGGAGGACATCGCCGTCGAGGTAGACCACGGCGAAAGTGGTGTGACGATCTGGTAACGTTCGCAGGGCCAACATGGCCAGAGATCGCACAAGACAGGGGAGGTCTGGAAGGAAAAAGGCGAGGCCTTTTCCCAGCAGTGGGACAAAATGTAGGCTAAGGAAAAAAGAAAATATTTTTGCTTTTCAGTTTTTTCGGCGGTTTAATTTTTTTGTTAAAAAGTTTTTCGTTTTCACAATTGAGCCGAACGCTGGCCTAGCGCGAACTACCTATAATAATAATAATATCCCTGGACATTTCACACAGCACCATTTGTCCCAAGCTAAGCAACCTAATGCTTGTGTTATGGTAACAAGATGGCTGATAAACTACTTATTTACAATTTTTTTTTGTAAATACATACATATTATTAGAGTCCGACCGAAACTGGTTTTCCGGCCGAAACCGAAACCGAAACCGAATATTCGGCCGTAGCTTCAGTTTCGGCCGAAACCGAAACCGAAACCGAAACTCACGTGGTTAAGTATTAAATTCCTTAAAATACTGAAATTTGGTGCATTTTACCCATTATTCTGCATTAATTAGGACATGAAATGGAAACACAGTAGGTATATTAATTTTGTTGTAATCATTTATTTAATACTAGCTTCTGCCCGCGGCTTCGCCCGCGTGAATGTCGGAATCCCACGGGAACGTGCTACCAGGATAAAAAGTATGTGCTTCTCCAGGATGCCATCTATCGCTTTGCCAAATCAGAAGTTCAGTGGCTTAGGCCTGAAAATGTAACATACAGTTTCAAGTTCAAATCCACCCCTAAAAACCGAATTACCCCTTTTTACCCCGTCAGGGGTCAATTTTCGACCACTTTACATACTTATTATTAATTATTTTCTGTCGAAAGTATCAATACTGAGTTTCGAGTTAATCGGACCGCGCATTCAATTTCTTCCACACAAACTTCAACACCCCTATATCCCCCTTTGAGGGGTAGTTTTGAAAAACTAATAATGATAAACTTTATTGCTTACTTAGGCGAGTATTCATGCCAATTTTCGAGATTATTAACATAACGAATAAGATTTTTCATATAAACTGTATCTCCGCTTTTCACCCCCACAGGGGTGGAATTTTGAAAAATCATTTGGGATGTATTCATAACTTGATTCAAAGTTTATTTATACCAATTTTCGAGTTAATCAAGCCACGCTGTAAAATCCTCCCTTGTAAAATTGACTACCCCTTTTCAGGCCGTCAGGGGTAATTTTCGAAAAACCCTGATAATCATTATTCTTTCCTTTAAATTTTAGGTATAAATACTGAGTTTCGATTAAATCGGACCGCGCGCTAAAATTCTTCCATACAAACTTTGAAACCCCCCAATCCCCTTTTAGGGGGTAGTTTATAAAAACAAAAAATGCCCGACTTCATAATTTACTTAGATAAGTATTCGTGCCAAGTTTCAAGTTTATTAACTCAAGGAATAAGATTTTTCATACAAACAAAATTCCCCCATTTCACCCTCTTAGGGGTGGAATTTCGAAAAACCCTTTCTTAGTGGATACCTACTTTTCACGAAGAATACACCCTCCAATTTTCATGTCTCTAGGACCAGCGGTTTAGGCTGTGCGTTGATGTCTCAGTCAGTCAGGACTTTGAATTTTATATATATGTAGATAATATAAAAAAATATTAATAATATTTTTATTATTTTTTCAAATTAAGTTCTCATAGCAAAATGTTTATCAGTTATCAATAAATCAAATCACTAATTGTTACTGTTTCGGTTTCGGCAAAAGTTTCGGCCAATTTTGGCCGAAACCGAAACTGCCACCGAAACTTGTTTTTTGGCCGAAACTCGGCCGAAACCGAAACCGAAACCGAACTTTCGGTCGGACACTACATATTATAGATAGAAAAACACCCAGACTCGGAACAAATACATGTAGGTCATACAAATATTTGTTCCGTGCGGGAATCGAACCCGCGCCACGCAGCGCAGCAGTCAATCGCTTAACCACTGCGCCAACCGTACCGTCAAATAGCCATAAAAACTTACTATACTTAGTGCAATCTAAAATAAAAATAATATTGCCTGTGTTCGTATTTTTGTCCCGTTTTTGCTTTTACTATGGAAGACTCAATAGTGTAAGTTAATAAGTTTCAGTCGGTGTTAATGTATTTAATCATTTATAATTATTTAAGTTGGTTAGTTTTTACTCTTTGCTTTTACCTTGCTTGCTCATTATTTTTATACTTACCAGTTAAGAATACTTACTAGAAATGAATGCGTTTTAGTAGTTTCATATTTTGTACACACCTTAGAGGCCTGCGCAAGTGCGCAGACGTCGGACTTTTCTCAGCGGCGCGGCGCTTAAAAAAGTCCGCGGACAAAAATCCGTCGTCTTCTCAGGCTATAATAATTATCTTAATGTAGTTTTTAACTATCATCCCGCATTTCTTCTCGCTCTCGGGAATATGTTCGAACTAAGCGAAAATGCATAATTGCATCGAACGTAAGTATGCGCATTCGCTCGTCCACCAAAATGTGGGCCAGTTCGCATTCAGATCTCATTAGAGACACCACGTACCTACTCAAAACCATTACCATTGTCTTGTAACTAAGTGATATAGTGATTTAATATACGGCTATTTCCCTTACAATTCGAGACTTTAACTTCTACCACATAAATCATATCCTATCAATACGAGAAAGGAGTGTTAGGTCACCATATCGTCTAGCACCAACTTTTACAACTTAAGAGGCACTAGGCTGCGAGAGCGAGCGAAGCGAGCTCGAATATTTTATCAGCAACTTAGAAGTCAAATTGTATCGATCGATAATGCTCCAATCCAACAGGGGCGCCAGCGCTGTGGCAAAAAATAAATGGAAATCGTGCCTTTGCACGCAGGCGGCAGGCGTCGGATAGTCCGCCCCCGCTACACGAAGAAATATTTCTAAAATAAAGGATTTTTTTCTTTAATTTTTGACCGCATAGGCGCTCATCTACCTCTGGTTCGCCGCGACATAGAATTAATAGCCTTTTTTATGTCGTCAAATAAAAGTGGAGCATGTGCTTTAAAAACGAAGAGTTTTGGAAGAATTCAACTGCGACTTATACCTACGCTATAATCACGTAGTTATTTCCTCAGTGCGCCACCCGAAGAGAAAAATAATAAGTGCTGCAAGTTGCGGTTGGCAGAACCAATGAAGGCCAGCGAAACCCATACGTTGGCGTTCGTTGGGCCGGTGTGTAGGTAGGTACGCAAGTCAACCTCATAATTGCCTTACCACCTTAAGGTTGTATGTCACTTGCAGGTTATAAAACTTTAAGGTCTATTTTTACTATGACTGTTAAATAGTTTCAACCTTAGTAAAGTTCAAATTCCCTCCGGGAGTTTTTTCAAAAGCGGCAAAGCAATGACGAAGTCGACTATACAATTCTATCAATTTCAGACTTACAATTTATATAAAGCAGTGCCCACTAGTCTATGGCAGTGCCTTCGACAAGGTCGACCATCAGATCCTACTGCAGAAACTTTCGAACCTTTCAATATTCGGCCAGCTTTTCCAATGGTGCGAATTTTATTAGACTCCCAAAAAGCCTACATATTAAAGTTATTGAAAACTAAGTAATTTTTTTTTTCCGCCTGATCCGATATTTCGGGGTCGATATTTACCTTTAAATTCGGCCCTATCGTGTCATGGTCTACCTGTATGGCCAACTTATGTGTATCTAAATCCTAAAAAATATTAATTTAAAAAAAGAATTGTGTATTTTTCATATCTTCTTCTTCATAACGTGTCGATAGCAATCTATTTTAATATGAAAGAAGGCGAGATAAATAGGGAAACCATTTGCGATATACATTTTTTTTAAAAGACCGGATTCTAAATCTTTTTAAAAAATATTTATGTCCAATCATCGCTGTCTGTGCTGCTGCTCTGCTGAGCTGACTGACATTATTCCACTATCTATGGTGCGCGGTGCGGTGCGGTGCGATGTGGTGTGTGATGTCGAAAATTTTATCGAATTTTTTATAAACTCTATAAAAATACTCCCAGTGAATGAATAATTTTTAATTGTATAAAACTGTTTTTAACTAATCGTTATATTAACTTTAAGTATATCGATCGAGTGTCAGTTTTATCGCGAATTTATGGCAGTTACAAGTAACTAATAATCACAAATTGTGAAAATGTCTTACAATTCCACGCTTGATAGCTTCTGTGGATCTCAATTTTGGGTAAGTAGGTCTTTGGCCATACTTTTGTGTAAGAAAACTTTTGCTTTGGGTAAGCGAATGCATTGGGCTAAGTAAAACCCAACTACCTGCTTACATAAAACTACTTCAAAACGTGAAATGTTGAGTTTCTAACAAATTAACCAGTTTCGCAGCGTTTATGTATGTAAGAGATGATGTTGAAAGGTCACTAAGCATATAAAAACAAGTACTTGAATTGGGTTACCTAGAGAAAACAATAAGTTTTGCTTTACATTATTTTTACAAGCAGAAAATATCGTAAAATTCTAAATACTTATACATGTATTTTTAGTTCACAAAGAAGTCAAATTTTCAAAGAGGAACGAAAATAATTCAACTGTCTTGCATTGAGAATTTAAAAATGATTAGTGGACAAAAACATTTCATACTGATAATTAGTTCACTAATTTGTTTAATTCGTATATTTATGTTCTCTACAGCTTGTTCAAATTGCTAAGAATGATTATTAATGCACATTGTTGTACTTATTTCAATAGATAATAATTAGTTTCTGATTGGAATCTCAACTGAGCACTTGACCCAAATTCAGTTCAGTGGTTGTCATAGTATTTTATTACACATTGAACAAGCCCAAACAACTGAGTACCATATTTTATTTGTGACTGTGAAATATTATAACTTTAATCTAATGGGGACTATACTGACCATATACCTCAAATATTATCTCTAAAATATATTTTAGGGAAATTATTTCCTTCTATAAATAATTATTGATCTTTAAATTCATCACCTACCTAATTTATACACATTTTATTTATGGTAGATAGATACATGTGGCACAGCTAAAATAAACAGGTTCACAATGTAGGAATATGAACCCATATTTTAGTCTAATTTAAGCAGCTGAATGTAGGTGGTTTCACACAGTTTGCAAGCACACATTGTGTGCTGTTGCTGTTACACGGGTGGACAAGAAGGGATCAGCCTTGTGCCTTGCCACAATGTTGTGGTCTTGAGCCTATGAATTTGCCTTTGGTTTTTGCCCACGTTGTAGATGTTCTACGTCTCCTGAATCCGCATATCGGTGGACCCATAACTGCACGGTTCTCCTCTGTGGATACAACACAAAACAGTATTTACAATACTTACCTATAATAATAGCTATTATTATAATAAATAAATATAATGTACCTACTATATTTATATACTGTCTATATAATATACTTATATATATAGCTAATTAATATTACTTATATACAATACTTAAGCGCATACAAGTTAAAATACTTATATGTTTTAAATATACACTGGCATTAGTAAACATAATAATCTATTTTTATTTACATTATTCGAAGGCTTTTCTTTAATCTGTCTAAAGGGCCGTGCCGTAGTGGGACAAAAATGGGCTAGACCAAGTTAATTTTATCATAATCATTTTAGACAAAAAACAATATAATACATTTATGATTATATACCTATTTTATAACTATGGTAGGTATTGCACTTAAGTTACATTAATTTATACCTAGATAAACATTGAAAGGTGAGACGAGTAGGTACAAAATCAACGTAATATCAAAGTGTTACTCACCAATATCATTTGGCGCCTTGCAATTTCACATATTGCAAGGCGCCAAATGTTTGGCTCATGCAGAACAAAGATTTCTGCCTTTTTTAACAATGTTAAATGTTGCATGGTTGGATCCACAGAAATAAATAGACTGACAACTAAGAATGCTCATGTTTTATAAAATAGGGTGCTTCAAAAATTTTTTTTTAAATGTTGGTAGTTATTATCTAAACAGTAAAAAAAAATGGCCTGAGAGTTCCGTGGCTGTCTCAAACGTTGCAAACTTCATTACTCATCCATGAACAGGATTGAATCGTTATAAATTCAACTTTTAAAGTTTTAAGTAATGTTTTAACAAAATAATAAAAGACATTTGCTGCACACATGGTTTGAACTTACAACATCTCGGTCACTCGTTTTATTTAGTGTTTGTGTGCATAATCATGACTTCACCCACACATATAAAATGTAAACCAATTAGTTTGTCCGACTGTACTTGAATGTGTGCTTAAAAACCATCATGTAAGGCCTTCATCATAGTTTCGTTTTTATTATTATTTAAGTCCAACAAAACTCATTAAATACATTCTGAGTGGAACCACATGACCATGACCCAAGCCATTTTCTATAATAACATGTCTATGAATAAAACCTGTTTTTGTGATACTTTACTAACATAGCTGTTTCTCCAATGTGCCTTATCATTTCATAGTGTTAAATAATCTATGATTTGAATAATAAATAAAAACTTGTTCAGTTTAAAAACATGGTACAATATTAAAAAAAACTAGTAACAGATTACAAAGGAGCCTTAGGTGCAAGATTTTTACAAATGCCCAAAAATATGCAATAAATTACTCAAATGATCATAAAGTTATTGAACTTTAATAAGCTGATGCTAAAAATCTCATAGAAAATTGCTCGCTTTTCTGCTGACTAAAGAATAAAGTATTTCAAAAAAAGGATTTTTTTAATGTTATTGCATCATTAAAATGAACGAAGAACCTAACTATGACTTCTGCAAAGTCACTCAATTGACCAGAGATAACAAGTTGGTTAGAAAAATGACCCTTGAATTTACTGTTATTATTATTAATTGTCCTACAAAGGAATTATAGTTACCTACAAAAAGCCTTGCCATGTCACTTCTATTTAGTAACCTTTTGTATGCTGGAACGTGGATCCACGCGAGACACAATGCCATTTTAATTTTTTCTGTAATTACAGCATTCAACCAACTAAATATGTACGTGGGACTTGGTTGGTATAACAACAAAAATAAGTACCAACACAACTTATAAATTTTACCAAAGTAATATATATTACAACAAAAGTACCAGTCTGATCACTATGTATGGCAAGCCGATCCCTTGGGGGAAGGAAGCTAAATACTTAGGTTTTATCCTCGACCACCATCTTACTTTCAGTGAGCACATAAAGACGGCTCGTTCGCGCGCCTCTTTCGCTTTCAGTGGGCCCCACTTCATACTGACCGCCCGCAAAAAATTGTCGCTCAAGTGCAAATTGCGCCTCTACATATACCGCGGTCATCCGTTCCATCATGACCTATGCTTGCGTCGTCTTCGCACACGCTAAGCCTCACCATCTGCATATAATGCAGACCCTCCAGAACCTTTTCCTCAGAAAGGTCACGAGAATGCCTTTGTATGTCCGCAATGAGAGTCTCCACTTAGATCTCAGAATGCCCCCATCCAGCAGTTCATGAAACGTCTTTCCAAGCGTTTCTTTGATACTGCTATAAAGCACCCCAATCCCCTGATTGCGGCGGCCGCCCACTACACTCCCTCCTGCATAAGTAGGATTCGCCGACCGGGTATGCCCCTTACCATCCCCGACGACGCCACGAGACGCGGCCTACAGGAGCTTACAGCGTAGTAAGGCCACCAGTACTCTCAGAAAGTACAAGTCCCGACAGTCGTCCTTCCGTCTCCGCCGTCGAGGCCCGTCGCGACGCCCCACACCATGTTCGACCCGACCCTTGCTCGAACCAGCCCGCGCCGCTGAACCTGTAGTATTAAATTCGGCCCTAAATAATTCCGATCCAGCCTCTCCCTTGCTGCCCTGTCCCTGCGACGCCATAAGCCGCGGTCCGTACCCCACAGGAGGTGCCCTTAGCATGTAGTCGCTTAGTTTTTAAGTTTTTTTAAGCCCTGGTTGGAGCCCTTCATTTATTGAGACATCCATAGGCAAGCCCGGTTAAGTAGACAACACAGCCTCATAGGTTGAACTGCGAGATGCCATTCATAAAAATAATGTACAAAAGTACATTGTGTAGCTCCAGCAGTGTCTAGTTTCTGTTTAAAATGTTTAGTATCCAACCATTTTATTGTTACAACTTTTATGTTTATGTATTTTAAATTGCTATATTATTCAAATAAAATAAATTTTAGATTAATATTAGGAACTCAAAACCTAAAATGTTATAATAGGTAGGTTAAATTCACAACAATATGTAAATAAAAGATCATTGGGCATTTTTGACCCGGTACCTCGAAGTACGCGTCCCTTATTGAAATGTGGTTTGTTTTGAAGGTTTAGGGTTAACAATTAACGGAATGTATTTATTTTAATCCAAATGTATGGAGGAAAAAAGTTATGTTGATGTTAAGTTATTCTTCATTGGTACCCACGTTGGGCGCCAATCTGACGGAAGAGGAAACGTGGGGAGATATATAATAACCACGTACAATATACATGGTTATTATTTATACAAAATAAAATGTTTATTTTAAAAAATAAAGAAGATTAAAGAGAACGGGTGTGGGTAGGTCTAATGGCCACTACGATTTCCTTAGTTTCCCTTGCGAGTAGCACAGTACTCTCCTGGCTCAGTGAGGAGCTCTCGTGCATCTTCTCCCGGAGAAGTCAACATATACCAAATCAGCCTGTACTGGATCAGCCACCTCAACAAGTTGAAGCAGATCCAGATCACGAAATCGGTGTTGTGGAACCTCGAATGGATATGAGCTTTGTTGCGCTTCGTGCATCTAATATATTTCGAAACTGCAGAATGGCGGTGGCACATCATGTCCCGTTATATGCCAGGTTCTGTATGCTGCACGATCATAATTTTTACATACCACAGCTAGCCCGGGTTTCCAATACTCATTTCACAACTAATGTATGGGAAGACTTACTGGATGATGAAACAACCCATGTAAACTTCAATGGCGACCATTTACTCGATATATTAAACGTATATAAATGGGGCTACGAAAAACTAAAAAACAGTTGGACTTTGAAAACATTAATGATATAGATTGAATTAATTGAATTGCACTTTTGGACTATTATGACGAAAAACGACTTCAATATGATATTGAATGAGACGCCTTCACTACAAAATAGATCAAAGCGGCCTGCCACGGTTCTTGGTATGTACTAAACGAAACTAAGAACGGGCGAGCCAGATGAGCGCTTAGCAACAAAGTTCAATATATCCAGAATAACACTAGAATGTGACTTCAAAAAAGCTCGGGAATGCTTAGCGGAGGAATTTATGCCACAGCATCTGGGGTTAAATCATATATCCAGAGATGAGGTCGTAGCTAGAAACTTGCTAATACCGAGTCATTTTTTTAGTGGTAACGATCATCAAACAGCGATACTTGTTTGTGGTGGAACGTACGTTCCATCAAAAAAGTGCCAATCCTGTTCCAAAGAGAATCCTATAGTTTGCATAAATATCGCAACCTTCACGCCTTTTTTGATAGTGTGTACCGATGGTTACATAGTCGACGTGCTCGGACCGTACAAAGCTACGACTTCGGATGCCACAATCATGAGTGAACTAATGCGTGAAGAATCTCCACTACATGATTTTTTGCTACCTGACGACGCGTCGTGACGGCGTTCTGGCGACGTGTTCGGGATGCAAAACATGCTACCTTAGAATGCGGTTATAGTCCACATATGCCACCAAAAAGACAAATACGAGAACAATTAACAACAATCGATGCCAATAAATCGAGATTAATCACAATGGTCCGAAGGGTCGTCGAGACTAAGTGGCAGATTTAAAAAATATTTTAAAATATTTCGCCACGTGTATTTTAACGTTGCCGCGAGTCACATGATGGTAGACTTCAAAATAACTGCAGCAATTATAAACATTACTCGTCCACCACATGAAAATCATGTACACGCTAAACAGTTTGTAGCCATTATCAATGAAAAAGTGCAACCAAACAATGAACACGCAGAATATGTTCTATCGAACAATTTGAACAGACAAAGAGTAGCATTTGTGTCGCTTGACGGGAATGATCCAGATTTCAATGATTTTCCACAGCTTACCTATGAGGAATTGATACTATTTACATTAGGATCCTATCATTTGAGAATTGCAAGGTATATTGTGCCGAACAAATGCGGCAAAATGGCTTATACCACATAGAAATGTACCGGCACCGAGAGATGATTTCTCTCTTCTTAATAATATTTTATGTTGGACCATTATTGTCCAAAACAAAATATTAATAAGAAGCCGAATCCAGTCACGCCATGTGCGAATGAGACAATATTAATATTTTGATTGTTCCCACTCTAAATGGAAGAAAAAGTATTCAAAACTATTATTGTTCCTGCATACACGGCCGCCGCGCCGTACTGTTGGAAGGTGCGCGCATATCGCGAGTGTGGTGTACTTCTTATCCTGGGCAAGACACCAGGAAGGAATAGATGCACCAATAAGGTTTTTAGACGATGTTACGATTGATATTGATGATGTTTAATAAAATGTGAAAAAAATAATGTAGGTAGGTAACCATGTTCAGGTTTGTTCGGGGATTACTCATAAACTAGTATTTTTATAAATGGGTGCTTGGAATGACGCGGGAGAAACTGCGGGGAACAAGATAGAAAAGCTCCTAAACATTCTTGTGCCTTTTTAGGAAGATTATGTGTGTATGCGTTTTATATACATATTTAGAAGAATATACTTTCCCACACTTTTGAGGAATGCGACTCATCTCAATGGGTAGTATTCATGGTCTTTAACATACTCCGACTAGTTTCATTAATGGTCGCTGGTGGGTCACAGGTCCGAACAAAATGCCCATTTACCTTTATTATTTTCTTGTTTATTTCATTTAAATAATTTACTTATAAATTATATTTTTTTATGTTTTTATAAAGAAGAACATAAAAAATCCCCCGCCCGCTGCCGCCCGCTGGTATCGGGAACAGGGTCCAAGCTACTGGCGGTCAGGGCTCCAGAGAGGAACCTCCTAACAATGTAACAATGCGAGCCGTGTCCAGAAGTACCGCTTTCTGAAACTAATTATTTTTAATATTAATGTTTTACAGTTGATGACTCATGAAGTTATTTCGGCTCTTCGACTTGTGATGTGACCTTGCCACACGAATTAGCGTGATAAGCTAATAACTAAGGGCTCCGTTCAAGTTCGAAACTAGACGACAAATCCGAAATAAATACGTTCGTAAAAACCTTAAAAAATAATTACGAATATCTCTCACGAAAGTTATATTTATATAAAATTAAGTATATCAATTCAGAACTTTGGGTTACAATCTCATAATCTGTATTACAGTATTTTGATTGATTGATTGTTTGCAGTTTTTTGTTTTAACTGGGTCAGAATTGGGAAATCCGAAACCATAAGATATTTATGGGGAAGCCCTTTTTACATGAAAACAATTTTGACATATTTAATTTTTGGGCAAATTGTGAGTTGTCTATACATATCATAGAAATGGGTCGGCTAGGAATAGGATACCGAAGGTGTGCCAGTAAGACTACTAAGTACTAAGCCTAAGCTGTCTGTCAAAGAGCCGTAGGAATCTTTTGTTTTAACCGTAATTAGGTAGCCAGTTGAAATTGTATTTCATGGCAAATGAAACGGAAGGTACCTACCCAACAGCTATTCATGTTTTTGCTGTCGGACCACGAGTCCCACTCTATTGTTAAGCAACACGTCACTAATATTAAAGTCAAATCCTACTATGACCACTTCTGAGCTTGGTCGATATTTTCTAATTACTTTACACCCACGCTTACATTATTTGCCGCGGTTATACCTTTTCGTCCGAATCATAGTAGCTATAAAAGTCACGTAATACCTACCAATCCGCCTACACGTTACGGACAGGTTTTCTTCCAGGAATAATCGACGTTAAATGAAAACATCGTTAACCACAACAATTTGAGACATCACCGGATAACGCTACTAACAATACCGCCACGCTAAATAGATACAAAGGTGGTACGGCAATCATGCAACATTTGATAAGATCTTGACTTGAGGGAACACCCTATATTTCTCATTTCAACCTATTTCCTTATAATATGCTAGACTTTAGAATATGAACAGACTGTGTTCATAATGTAATTCAACACTCAACCACATGAAACTACTTGATAAACTTACAACCGAACGAAGAAAGGCTAATGAAGGTTTCCGTGAGAAATCGAGATACGTATTACCTAGAAGAAAATTGATAAAAACGATTTGATATTAGTAAAAAAAATATATCTCATATTATATCAAATCGTTTTATCGATTTTCTAATATTATATCATGTTATCAGGGGATTGTGGGTAATTAATTACAGCCGCACGAGTCGATAAATCAGGTTAAACTACACTTGACAGCAAATAAACCGAGCCAACCGCCCTTGCCACGCACCTTGGAACTCTGACTCGATTTTCTCAAAAAGTATAAAACTTACAACTAATATCAAAGTTAAACCTACAGAAAGTGCGTTTCATGATGATTAAAATGACTATAAATTTATTTTAATGTACCGTCTACTCAAATTGTAATCAAGCAACAAACACAATGCTAACGAGTTGCTCTGTTTTGACTAGAGTTCTTTTTTTCTACAATGAGGGTAGTCGGATATTTCTTATAATTTCTTTAGTTTTTATCCATCGTTTACTAATCGTAGTTTCAAGGTAGGTGGTGGCTCGGTTTATTTGCTGTCCAGTGTAGGTCGGTCTTTGAATGGATCACCATATTTACATATCAAGATCCCTCCGTGCGTCCGGCGTAACGTGCTTCCCGAGGAAGCACGTTACGCCGTAGGTCCTGGCTATCATTCGTGGATCTGACTGTCATTACGTTACGGGTCGTCAGAAGCCCGAAAGTCTGACAACCAATCTTACCAAGGGGTATCGTATTACCCACCCAGTTGTGGGTTGTGGTGGACAGATTGGCAGTCGCTTCATGTAAAAAGCAGTAATCAGCTGCATCTGGATAGACTGCAGATGATGATCACAATATAACACAATGAGTGTGAAGTGTTTAATGTGGGGTAATCATAAGAGCCACGCCAGTGGTTTGTCACACAATGACTCGGCATAGCCTTATCTACACACATTAGTGGTAGGTTACTGTGTTATATGGTCAAACTTTAAAAATAAACCCATGATATCTCTTTCGTAGATATTAGCACAGTTATGCTCTTGTAGTAATAAATTCCATGTTGTAAACAAAAATTCACCTCAGAACATGCGGGTGGAATGTATCGCTGCAAGATGAACACGTGTATACATATGTACATGCAAATAAATATGTACATCCCAGAATGAAAGCGCATCCATTCATCATGCGCAAATTTTGGGTATGAGTTTGTGTAGGCAATTTAAATGCGCGTAATCAAACACTATAGATAGTTATACATATAGGTACTAGATACAGAAAAACAAACAGCTCTCCAAAGCTTGCAAGGTTGCTCTCTCGAAATATGAAGAACAAGAGTAAAGCGGGCTAAACCAATAGTTAGGTAACCCTCTAACCGTGCATGACCATTGTCAATCTATTGTGGACTGAACACGCTAGGTATTCTAAATCAGCATCTAACGTGGCGGTAGATAGTGCGAACTAAAACACAATAAAAAACTAGGTACCTACTGCGTAAAACCATGCCCAGGCCCAATATTTCTGCGTTGGGACAGTCTTGAAGTGGTTTTTGTCACAAACACACGCTGTATCTACATAATAGACACCTACCTACATGGATGCAGATAGATCAGATAATTTGTAGGTGTGAAAATACATTCTGGTACTTAATTATACCAGTCACTTTCGATTTGGCTGTCAGATCAGACATCTGAATTGGATTGAATACATGTGTTTGTAATATAAATATGACTGTCTTGCGATATGAATGGTATTGGTATCAGAGAATCGGAACGTAAACCGAAAACACGGGCCCGGCCGGCCTAACGGGAACTAAGTAACGGAATATTATACCAATCCAAAACGGCCTTGGTATCTGAATATCATGCTATTTGATTACGAAGCAGTAACAAAAGTATTTTGATGTCCTGAAATCTTAAGGCCGTTAAAACTGTACGTTTCTTTATGTCCATTATATTTGAGCGCTAAAATAGGGGGTTGCCATCTTGCCATACAGCACACTAATTGCGTAATACACTATCAATCACGATATTGCTTCATATGTTCGAAAAATGTGCCTGCTCCACAACGTAAATAACGCAATGAATATTGTTGAACGGTCAAAATAAAAACCATTGCTATTATTAGTGTGTTACCTAATCACCCCGCTGGTCTAACAGCTCCAGGAACTGCTAGACCAGCTCCTAACTAAATTTATGAAGAACATTGTTCAAAGGATCTCTCCTTTGAACAATGTTCTTCATAAATTTAGTTGAATCGTTGAATCAAATTTTCAAGTCTCAGTCATTGCTAACGACTTGTTTTCTTTTTTTTTTTTCAGAATAGCAGTCTCTCTTGGTACACAGACAGCCCGGAGCTAACGCCATGCTTCCAAAAGACAGTGCTTGTATGGACACCATGCTTGTACTTGTGGTTCGCGGCGTTCCTTGACACCTACTATATACTAAATAGTAAAGAAAGAAATATACCATGGAATGTATTAAATATCAGCAAACTGTTCGTAACTTGCCTTCTGATAGTGTTAAAGTTTGTGGATCTGGGCGTCACGGTCCACACCTCATCGCAAGGGGAGACGGAAGTGTTTAGTGCTGATTATTATAGTCCAATTGTAAAGATTTTAACATTTGTAAGTATGAATTCTATTATTTTTCTAATAATTAACTTAATAAGGTTATAAATAATTTAAAAAACTAATTTCATTTGTTGATTGTCAACGTATCAACTAAAAAACTATTGTTCCTAATGACAGCAAACAGCTTTCAAGAGACCGTGGGTTAGTTGGGTTCATCGACCGCATTTGGTTAAAGGACACCTACCTCTATCATACCATATCAGACCTGCCCCCGATTCAGAACCTTCTATAACTCATTGTCTTAGTTCTGCTTAGACACTCACCATCCTACTGCTCTCATCCCAAATTATTTCGGGTAGGCGCAACTCACTAATTACCCACTAAAGTTGTCAAAAAATAAAAGGCCCGTTTTGACATTTGAGAATGCGTTCTTGACACCTATCAGTTTCATACAAACGAATACGTGTTTAGAGAATTCCAATGTCAAAACGGGCCTTTTATTTTTTGACAACTTTAATACCTACTACTTGCTCACTATTACTACTGTGTATCGACAAAACTAAAATACTAGCGGAATGTTGTACACTTGTACTGTAAGCATTAAAAGAAGAATGGGGCGCGTCTTCGTGGATGGCACTATCTGTAACAGATTGCGCGTCGATGTGCCTGTCACCTTGTCATTGTCACTCTTATAATGTAGTTCAGTTATTTTGGTATTGTGAAAACCATTTGTTTTTCATACTAACCCTGCGTACAGTCACGAGCAAAAGTATGTATACACTCGGCTTTAATCAAAAGCGATTTACTCCTTTATTTTTTAATGAAATTTTACATAGCATTTTCGAACCCATAGGTTTATGTAATGTGTCGTATTTAAACGTTGCATTCGTTATTTCACGAAAAAATCGCAATTGAAAGTTGCCAAATGTTAACATATTGGTGTTCGTGACTGTACATAACAACAAACAGCAAATCATCGTCAATCAATATTTGTAATCGATCGGTTCCGTTATCATGAAGTTCAGAATCAGAGGGGCTGATTGGGAAAAGGCTTGACTGATAAGGTTCATTGAGTCACCTTCACCAGTAAAGCAGAATGATTTCACTAGAACACCAGATAGGGAGAAAAAAATACTCGGCATTTTGTGTAAACGACCCAAAATGTTCAAAAAACATGGTTATTATAATAATAATAATAACCGTTTATTTCAGGTATTAACCCATAGCAATTACATTAATACTAAAATCAGAGTTAAAATTAACATCAAAATTAAATTAAATTAAATCATAATATAAAAACAAATAAAATCAAAAAATTAAAATTATAAAATAAACGATGTCAAAAAAAAAAATTAAATAAAAAAAGAAAAAAAGGATAAAAGGTATCTATGTATATATAAAAGGCAAATTAAGCCATTGAAACTATTGCGATAATATGTATATTGTCCTCAAAACCATTCCCATTAACAGTAATTTAATAATATTTCCTATATATTATGTTTCCTTTATTTCCAACGACCTGTGCCCGCGACTTGTTCGCGTGTAAAACAAAAAAAAAATGTATTTTATGAGTTTTCATTTTTTTGCGCGGGAAACCCTATTGCTTTTTTTTTTTACAATAAAATTTGTTACCCCTTATAACATCAGAGATTAGACGGAACAAACAGACAGAAAGACAAATGTTTTTTTTTTTGTTATAAGTATCGTGTATATTTTCATATGCCTTTAGTAAAAAGCTGTTATTTTGACATTACTTCAATTTTATTTATTTCTATAGATACCTACATTTATATGATACTTTTAAGTTAATAATATTAACGGTTATTATTTAAAAAATAGGTCATTTACATCCATTAATTAAACCAATTAGTAATACAAGTAGGCACGCATGCTCAATTGAGGTTTGCATTTGATAGCCATTGGTTGTCCTACGGCCGCGCGTACACGTCCGGAATACCCTTCCGAATTCAGCACGGAAATGATTCGTAAAATTCAAAAACTGAATACAGCACACGAATTGCGTAACACACTATCAATCTCAATCTGAATCATTTTGAAGGATAATAAGCTAATCAATTGCTTCACATGTTCGAAAAAGTCTGATCAACAACGTAAATAACGTAAAGAATGTTGTTGAACTGTCACAATGAAAGAGATTTCTTACTGTCAGTGTGTTCCGCAATTACCCTACAGAACGGACGTGCACGCCCGGCCTAATTCTTGGTTCTAATTAAATATGACCACGCCATAAAGCATACCATGACTATTCACTTTTCTTTGTGTATTTCATAATTTGTTTATTAATTATTGTCAATGATTCACGGTCTAAAGATTAATACTTACATTGTTTTTATTTTACGTTATAAATGTACGCATTGTTGTTTATTAGCCACTTAAGTGGCACTATTTCGTTTTAAAGATATAAAGTTATTAGTTTTTACGAACTTAAACATAAGTAAGCTATTAAATTCACATAAATCTCATATGACGACCTTCGACCTTCTAAAACCTTATATTAGGTACCTACCTACTGTAACGTACTCCATAGGTACAGCTTCATAATTATCAAAGCCCTTTCGAAGAGTATTAAATTCATTAACCTTGGACAATTTGTTAACCACACACACGTCGACAAAAAAAAGTTACATCACCCGTAACCTATTACACTATTATTTAGCCACCTCGAATGTCTCACTCACTCAACTGAGCGCTCTGTGCGGAACTCTGCCTGTCCTCTCTATGAAACGGATCTTCAAACTATTGACCTTCACTGTGATATAATCACAATCAGTGGTAAATCTTTATAAAAACCTGAATACGAGATAAAAACGGACTTTGGCCGGTTTAATACGGCAGCGGTTGTATTATATGCTTCCATTGTGCAATACAACACACTGTTACGCACAGAATCATTCATTAAAATTATCGATTCCATGGCATGTTGAATATTTTTGAATTTTTTAAGGTCGTATTTCCCAATTTCTATAAGTTGAATGTGGCGGTATCTCTTTTCTGTTCGTCCATAAAAAAAAATAACACATAGGAGGCAAAGTTGGTTCCAACAAGCGATAACATGAACAATGTTCATTTTGCATAATTTAACTGTAATTAATTTCACAGTTAAGTCCTCAGCATTCAGCAGTAACTATCGTGTTATTAGTCATCTTACTGTCTTCGTTCCTGTGTTTATTTGTACAATCGTTTAACCGAAGCAACGTTTGTCTGTCGAACGTCTAAAAATAAAGTTATATAAGTTTTTCGCTGTTATATATGTGTTTCGCTGAATAAACAATGTTGAGAGCACCAACAACTCAAATATTTGTTTAACTCTCACTGGTTTGCATTCTCCATTTATGATGTTAATACTAGGTGTGGCCGCAACTTGTTCGCGTGAATGTCGAAAAACAATAATGAGTCTCTTTACTAATTATTTTTCTAAAATAAATGTACCCTACGGTACTTCTTACAACATGAGCTGTCTGTCAGTGAAAGACCCGTCAAAATCCGTTCACCAGTTTCTGAGATTAGCCGGAGGTTTACATAAAAAAAAAAAAATAGACATTTTTTGTCTCTTGATAAAGAGAGACAAAAAATATTGAAAATTTTTTTTTTTATGTGTACCGTATGTACCTACTTTCATATGCATTTAGTAAAAAGCTGTTATGCATTGCAAACGGACACTTTAATATTATTTATTTTACACCTTTCTTTCACAGGGTTTATCAGCGACGTTATTGTACTACAATCGAAAGTTTGGTATGAGAGCATCAGGAGTGCTGTTCTTCTTCTGGATACTTTTGATACTGGCAGGTTTGCCGGAGCTGCAGTCCGAGATAATAGCACACTACAATCTCACCGACGATGAAAATGTTCAATATAACTTCATTAGTTACATGGTGTATTATCCTCTGATAATACTTATGTTTTTATTGAATTGTTTTGCCGATTTACCTCCGAAAGATTCGCCTTATAAGTATGAAAAGGTAATTCAAATGTTATAATATTTATTATGCTTCTATTACTTTCCTTTTGAACCTTGCAGACATGCCGCACAAGATAAGGGAACAAGGATCTTATTCATCCTTCATATTATAATTACGACCTTTGAGCGATGATAATTCATTCTGACTTATTAAGAAAAAACTGTCAGAAATACCTACGTTTTACCAAAACAAGTAAATCTTCTTTATGTGGAATCAAGAAGTATCTAAGTATATTGCGTTTGTAGAAACTATTTTTTGTGTTCCCTATAAGGCCAAGAAAAAAACTCAAGTTTGCCACAAGAATGTCAAATTACGTCAGCGTAAATACTTGATTAGTCCGAAGTTTTTTTTTCAATTTTAGCCTTCTCGTTTCTTATATTTTTATACTTAATTATTTTATTATTTTAGAACCAATGTCCGGAGAACGCGTCGGGATTCCCCAGTCGTCTCACATACAGCTGGTTTGACCCACTTGCCTTGACAGGGTTCCGTAGAAGTTTGATAGAAGAAGACTTGTGGGCTCTCAACCCTCAAGACTCTTCCACAGAAGTCGTGCCAAAGTTTGACAAATTTTGGGAGAAGTCTTTGAGAAAACGAGAAATGTAAGCATAACAAACCCATATTTTGTCAACAGTCACCATGACCATGAGATGCGTGCACGATGCGAGCATTCGACACGTAGATCCAGGCAATATAAAGCTCGCCACCTAAGCACTATGTATCTCTAGTTCAAATGTTCCCCGGAGCAATGCTTTTAGGAATCATTCTTTGTTCTTAAGAAATGATTTGGGCTCGCAATCGAATTTCACCACCACGTGAACACTCTCTTTCGAATGTTCGCGATGTGGATACACCTTTAAACAAATGTTTTACCTCTTTAATCAATTTTGTCGTTTCAAGGCAAAAGGTACTGTGATGATGTGTTCATCCTACTAATATTATAAATGCGAAAGTTTGTATGTATGGATGTATGGATGTTTGTTACTCTTTCACGCAAAAACTACTGAACAGATTTTGACGAAATTTAGCACACAGATAGTTTATAACCAGGATTAACATATAGGATACTTTTTATCCCGACATTCCCACGGGATCGAAACTTATGCGGGTGAAACCGCGGGGTGCAGCTAGTTTTAAATAATAATGTTTGCACATAAATAAATACAAGTTTTATAACAATGTTATGCTTTCCATGTACTACTTTACAGAACAATTGGATTATTTCATTTTCCCACAACTTGCGGGTCTAACAAATCCACAGAAAAGCAAAATAATTTATCTATACTATTAAAATAAAAATTAAGCCCAAGGACGAAAAATATACATAATGATATTGACGACCATCATACCAAGGGGGTCGTAGCTAAATATAAATAACAGCCACACGCGTGGGTTAAAGGTCGACACGTGCTAAGGACGGTCCGTGGAAAGGCGACCATCCATTACATATCGAGGCTCGGAAAGTACGTTAAGCTGTTGGTCCCAACTGTCATTTGTAGATCTTGGACAGTAGTTTCGGGTAGTCAATAGCCCGAATATCTATCAATCAGTCTTACCTAGTAATTGGATTGTTGGGGTCAGATAGGCAGTCGCTTCATGTAAAATAATGGTACTCAGCTGCATCCGGAAACTCTGGAAGCCGACCCCAATATAGTTGGAAAAACGCTAGTCATATCGATTGACTACCATCATTTTTTGGTTTAAAGTTGAATGAACATCTCTTACTGACCCTTCATTTTATTGACAGCTCCAATGCCACAAAGGCCACATATCGTAAGACATCAGCCAGCGTGAACTTCAAGCCTGAATCTGAGAAGCAGCCAGCCTCTATCCTACCAGCACTATGCTTAGCGTTCGGAGGACAGTTTTTGTTCGGATCAATGCTCAAACTGTTAAACGATGTGCTGATGTTCTTATCGCCACAATTACTCAAGTAAGTGACTATATTTTTACTAGTGATAGTATACACAAGACAATATTGTTTTTACCGGATTGACGTGATGCTCGATATTGGACATACTGACTTAGTTTGATAAAAATTATCGAAACGATAACAATAAATCCTTCAATATCGCAACTCATTCACTCTCATTGACTCATAATCGTATTCAATTTTTTTAGACTCCTAATAGGTTTCGTGCAAGGTAAAGAGCCGATATGGAAGGGATACATTTATGCAGTTGCACTTCTTGCCTGTGCCACGGTGCAAACTATGCTGCTGGCGCATTACTTCACGAGGATGTACCTCGTAGGCATGAGGATAAGAACCGCCCTGACAAGCGCCATCTATCGGAAGTCACTACGAATGTCCAATGCTGCGAGAAAAGAATCTACCGTCGGAGAAATTGTTAACCTCATGTCTGTTGATGCTCAAAGGTAATAAAATACCGTTTATCTATTCATCTGGCCTAATAATGTAAGAAAAATAGTAATCTGTATAAGAGAAGTTCGAGTCTAATTGTATGTTAAATTTTGTTGATACCAATCAAATACATTTTGTTATTCAGGCTACGTCAGAGCAATCTCATCTAAACATCTGACATTGAGATATGCAGGCAGCATGTGCAAATAGTACAGACCTAATCAAAACAACAGGAAAGCTTAAGTGTTGATATGAAATACGAAACAAATAGCTTCATGAACATTTATTTTAAAGTGTTTCTATGAAAGTTAAATAAATGATGTTATCAAATAATTATTCACTTGTTGAAATTGTAACTGTGCTTCATTAGAGTTATTCTGTATGCAAAAACACTGTCTCACTAGTGACAGAAAGTTAGTTACTTAGGGCTAATTATTCAATAGTCTAACTTTTATTTGAAGAATAAATATGACAGATTGAGATATTTTCTATACACAAGCTGTCAAAACGCAATATCAATTCCTCAGATAAAAGTTATCTAACCATTCAGGCACTACCGTGTACCGTACTTAATTTTAACAACAGATAGGTACATCTAATATGCTCTTTATAAACAACTCTCAAACGTACATCATTTTATTTCTAGATAGTTCAATGTGATGAATAAATCTTATCATAACTTACATTTCACAGATTCGTCGAACTGACTGCATACTTGAATATGATATGGTCAGCGCCGCTGCAAATCGCTCTTGCCCTATATTTCCTCTGGGGGATCTTGGGTCCCTCCGTACTGGCCGGATTGGCAGTCATGATCATACTGATCCCGGTCAATGGACTCATCGCCAACAGGGTTAAAACCCTTCAAATAAGACTTATGAAATACAAAGATGAAAGGGTCAAACTTATGAATGAAGTACTTAATGGAATTAAGGTAAAAATATGAATGTTTTGTAGTATAAATACTATGTAATGATATTGATCTCCCAATCTCGGTCTTGCGGCGAACGAACTTATTCGATAACAATTTATTTAATTTATAATTACGTTAAAAGCGTATATGGTGTACTAGCTTTTGACCGCTGCGTCACCCGCCTGGATGTCGGAAATTAGCCCACAGGAACATACTACCGGGATAAAAAGTATTCTATGTCCTAATCCAGGGTGGTCTATACATATACCTGTGTGCCAAATATTCATCGAGACCCATCCGGCCGTTAAGGAGTGAAAAGGTAACAGACGGATAGAGTTACTTTCGCATCTGTGACAATAGTATGGATTTATAATATTAGTTTGGATATATTTGTTCAGAAAGTTATTTAATGTGTATTAATCATTCTGCCCAATGGAACAATCTATAATTTCAAACATATTAAAAACATTGATTTTTCTCGGTAGTGTGACCAACTACAACATTGTTTCAGTAGAATTAATTACGTATGTAAAATTATAAATATTAAAAAGGTGTTTTATATGCACGACAAATTAGTTTCATTGTTTAACAATGAAACCAATATAAAAAATCCATATAATACAACTTACATCATGATTTGTCATCGTTTTATTGCTCATTCAAGGGACTTTTAACTACATTAGGTCAGACAAAATGATATCAAGCCCTTTTTTTAGGCTTCCGTAGCGTAATGACAAATACAGAACACTTATAATTTCGCCCTGTTCGTCGGTCTGTATGTCCGTCCGTATATCACACAGCCATTTTACTCTGAAAGTATGGGCACTATTTCGAGGAAAAAGGATGTTTTCTACGAACCGCATCACAACTGTTTAAGAAAATTACGAATATAAAATTGGGTTTGCACTCCCCATACATGTAGAAAACATTTTTTTTTTTAAACTGCGCGCATAAGCAGTTGGGATATTGTTAGATTCCATAATTAAAAAGATTATGATGTTCTAAGTGACTCCTTTTTATTCATTAATTTAAGTCAAATAACAAATATTGATAGTGATATAAAGATAGATATAAAAGGCTTTAAAGTCGTCAAAAATGTGTCCTCTCCCTCTACCTTGTCTACATTACATTGAAGTTAGTAGAACTTAAAAAAAAACCAAAGTGCGAGTCAGACTCGCGCACCGACGGTACCGTTCAATTTAAAATGATTAAAAAATTTATTATATGATGTAACTAAAAATTTACGGTTTTCGCAATTTTTCCTTTATCTGTTCTATAAGACGTCGCTTCGTACCAAATTTCAAGATTCTGAGTTCACGGGAAGTACCCTGTAGGGTTTGATTCCCTTGCGAGTGTCGATAATTTTCGGCATAAACGGCTGTATCTTTTGATTGCGTTAGCTTAGAAAAATTTTCACAGCTCCAAGGGTCAGTAGACCTGAGTATTTGATATAAATTCCAGCTTGATACCTCCACGCGTTCCTGAGAAAAAGGGTATTGACAGACAGACAGACCGACGGACAACAAAGTGATCCTATAAGGGTTCCGTTTTTTCCTTTCGAGGACCTAAAAACACTCTACACACCATGCTTACGCACTACACACCATTCCATTTCTCATTTCTCAAATGGAATGGTTTCGGTTACAACCGCAGAAATAACTTTGTTTTTTACAGTTTCTTTGAGAAACACAAACTTGTGAAACATGATTTTGCTTTCGATAAAATCACTATTGTGCGTGCGTAAATATTCGTCCCGACTACAGAACCCTTCTCTGTGCGTGGTCCACACACTTGGCCGGTTTTCATACTATGGTGCAATAAACTTTAAAGTTCATGACTTGCTAGAATTATCAATTTAGTAGTTTAAATTCTTTTTTCCGATTTTATCACATTGAGAAACATTGTTTGAGATAAGAAACACCGCACAAAACATATCTTATTTGATTCCCTTGATATCATTACGCAAACACCAGTTACTACTGTAGTTAATATCTCTAAACAAGTACATATCTTTATATCAATATGTTATAAGAATACTGTCTTCTTAGTTTTAGGACTCCTTAATCTTTTTATCGTTATAGCTATTTACGATAAAAAAAAATGTTAGAATTATCGTCGTAGCTGATAAAAAAAATGAAGTGTCAATCATAATAAACGTCGCTTTAGTTTATATTGCCAGCTAACTGTCTTGTTCAAGTACTACTAATTGGAATAGTTTTATTTTGGTTTGTCTGGCGAGTAATATTTGCCTGCATAAATGGTGGCTTACATGTCAACTTTTCATGTTCGACGTGACTGACAATCTGACACGAATCGTTATTGAAATAGTGGGTTAAAATCGCAATCTTTCTTCCCTTTTATTATTATTATAATCATATGTTGTCCCACAGCAGGGTAAAGGGCTCCCTTCCCTCTTTTCACTTATGCCAGTCTACTGCGATTGTGAGCCAAACCTTTATGGAGTCCAGCTCATCCTGCCATCTCTCTCTCTCACTCATTCATGTTGGGCCAGCCACTTAATCGTTTCCTGCTATTTGGGATCTTCCCTTTCAGATATTGTAAAATTCAACAAACTAGATTACTCTACAAAATCACATTTCCAGTATTCATTCTTACGTCACATTAGAGCGCATTGCCGTATGTACACAAGTAGGTACACAATTGTATCTAGTTACGCGAGTGTACCGACCTCTATGTGCAGATTTACTGTTCGAACCTTCGGTCTACAGTAATCTATATTAAGTATTAACAGAACTTAATAGCTATAGTCAGGTTAGGTTAGAACTAAAATCAACAACAACTAGTACAGAAGTCGCCGTTTCCATAATAATATGCGAGACTTCTCTATAACAAAATGATTTGACTGCTAATACAAGGTGGCAGGGACTTCGGCGCGCAATTTGTCACCATAGATTTTTTTTTTCGTCCTCGATAAAAAAAAATTACGCTTGGGGGTCTAGAATCATGGGGTGCGTCTCATAACGTATAAACTCATTTGGTCTAATTTCATTTTATTATCGTTCATAAGATAACGTGAGATATACCAACTGTTGATATAATTTCTTTATATATAACATTTATTTATTCTAAAACTTAATTAGTATAACGATGTTTGATATAACGTTTATTTAATCGAAAATCATTAGGTATAAAGTTTATTAAATATAAAAAAAACCTCATTATGGTTAACATCTCGACTCAGAGTACCCCGACTCGGATAGGTTAGGTTAGAAGGCTAAGGCTCCCGCCTTAGCCGTCGTGGTTATTTTTTTTTAAACCACCCAGATCAGTTACTAGTTATGTTTAATATCTACTTAACCAAAGTAGTAGTTAGTTTTCATTTTTTTACCAAATAAGTTATATATATCTTTTGAGTGGTAGGTATGTCAAACGATTTTATATTTAATGTATGTTATGTCAAACGATGTTATACTTAATGTATGTTATGCTTATAAAAATTAGTTATTTTAAAATTATATCAATCGTTCATTATATTAACTAATCGCTATATTAAATAAAATTATAGGTTCTGTTGTTATATGTTGTTAATATTAGAGATTTTCTTGTTATATTATCTATTACTTACTCAGAATCATGTGCTTAATTCATGGTTACAGTTTGTGCGTTGATGTTCTTGCCACCCTGTATTTATATCGATATAAATCAACTTTTATTCATCTTGTTGCATCATGCATAATCTAATTCTAATTGTATGTATATTTTCTTTTCAGGTTCTTAAAATGTATGCTTGGGAGCCGAGTTTCGAAGATCAAATACTTAAAATAAGAAACAAAGAAATGAACGTTTTAAAACAGACTGCTTATCTTAACTCTGCTACCTCTTTTATTTGGTCTTGCGCACCTTTCCTGGTAAGTCTTATCATTTATCTAACTGAAACCTTGACACACAATGTTGCCAAATCAATTTGAACTAAAATAATTTCGTGATTTGGTTTTTACACAAAACCCCTTGAACAACAACTACTTTCTGACACTCCGAAAATTGATGGTTTTTCAAGAACTTACTCATTTGTAAAAAGTAACACCGAAATTGCTGATGTCATGCTGATTCCGATCGCGTCACTGCGACAATACAAAATAAATGTAATATTGTAACACAATAAACTACAAACAAAATTCTTATCATTATAAACAAACAGCTGCTTTATTTATCGTGCGGTAAATATGCTGGGTTGTCCCGTTTTGCTAAAACTGGATGCAAAAATGGCGCCTTCGGCAAAATGTGCTACAATACGTACTTTTTTGGAAATACAGCGTCACTATATTTACGTTATTTACTAGGAACATAATTAAATGTTATGTAGTTTCAATATTTAGTAAAAATTAATTTAAATTACATAACATTTTATTGTCATGGATTTCCGTAAAGTAACGCCTGATTCTGTTATAGTAACCGGCATGAGTCGTGAGCACAAACTGACACCTGCGCAGTAGTTCATTTTTCGGTCTCTTTGGCGGAATGAAGAAGGCGGGGGGCACCGAGGCTGCACGCGATTGGTTCGTCTGTCGATGCTCGTCGTCTATTGGACTCTCACGTGTCATTCGGCTACTGTACACTTTCGTGCAATTTTAGTGACTCAAGTTTTTAATTTTGAAATAGTTTATTTTTGTTAATTCGTATTTGTTAAGTCAAAGTAACGGTTAAATTTGTTTCTTCACTATTTTAGCAGTTACTTGAATGAAGAAAACATTTGCCGTAGTATCAGTAAAGGTCAAGTAAAAGTTAATACTTTGACTGATTGTGTTGATGAAGAAACTGGCCGTAAGTCACAAAGGCCTACAACATTACTGTATCAAAGTAAAATTTCAAGTACCACTAATATCGTAATTATAGTTTGCGTAAGCACCTATCAATAATTTGAGCAAAAGCGGTACTAAATAAATTTGGCCGAAAGTGTACGTGCGCGAGCTTGCCCCCACTACTGCCCATCTGTGCTCACGACTCGTGCCGGTCATTATACTTAGTTAAATAATTCATACATTCTCATAACTTTTTATCGTAATTACTTTGATAAAAATTTGATCTTCAATCACAGTCGATAATCAGTTAGTGTATAAATTATGTCATTGATTTGGCCCCACAGATTACACCTTTATTACAGTCTGTGTGACTATAAAGGTGTAATCTGTGTGGCCGTAATTACAGTCTTATCAGTTTTATATGTCTCAGTATTGTTATTGATGAGCATTTATGCTTTGATATCATTTTAATATGATTTACCTACTGATAACGCACACTGACATTATGTTTTTAAGCTACAACGCAAAGAAGGAAATGTAATGATAATAGTTACTACGTACGAGCTTTATAACTGCTGTTTTGTTCTGTAGGTTACACAAAACCTTGCCAATTTTATCTTTTAAATTCAGTACTTATAGAGCACTCGCAACAATTTATTCCAAAGGATTTTTATGACATGTAATAATTAACGTTGAATTTAAGACCAGCAATGGTTTAAATAATTTTGTTTGTTTTCAAGGTGACCTTCCTAACCTTCTTCACGTTTCTGATAACGGATCCCGAGAAAAATATCCTGACAGCTGAAAATATATTCGTGTCGATGTCTCTGTTTTACACAATGCACTTGCCCCTAGGTTTACTGCCACTCATCGTGGTATCAGCGATCGAGGTAGTGCCACGACGTGCTCACTCCTCTATACATCTACACATGTGGCTATGGTTCTTTCACATACAGACACACTAACACGCATATATCTCGTACTTAAAATTATAACCGAAGAGACAGTGCACACTTCAGTTTACGTTGTGTTCTGTGGCTACTGAAACACGCACGTTATATTTGTGCGTCCACTCGCCGAGTCGTGATAATAGGTTGGGTAGAGGCCACGAGCGAGTGGACGTGCAATGTGGTGGTCGTGGAACACAACGTAGACTTGTAAGCTTCAGTCCGGCCACTTGCATGGGCACTTCTCATAATGTAACTCGTGGAATGGTGTCTAGGTGTCGCTGATGTCGTTCGGGTGCTTTGTATTGGTAAACGATACCGAAGTGCTGGACTCTAAGAGAGCTTTCGTAGCATTGTCTCTTTTCAACATTCTGCGTTTCCCACTGTCAATGCTGCCTAACGTTATATCGAATGTTGTGCAAGTAAGTTTATCATAATAGATTATTTTGTCTGTGTGCAGTGTGAAGCTTTATTTGAAGAAGTCAATATCAGTGTCAACTCGTGAAAGCAATTTGATTCAAATGTGGGGTAAAAACAAGACTCACATTAGTAATTAATTAAGCAAGTATGTACTTACTTAATTAAAATTGTACCTATACCCTGCATTTGATATAATTTTTCTGATGTAGGTAGTGGTTACACAATCATAAGGCGACTCATTATTCAAATTTTCTTTTAACGTTTCTCTGGTCGAGCAACTAATTATAATTTTAACAACTTGCTTCTACTATTCTTTATCGTTTTAATTTATGACGAGAACTTAATTTATTGGTTTGGAATATCAATAGCAAAGCTTGGTGTGGTTAAATGTGTAGTAAAATACATGTTGTGTTGCTAACATTCTTTTGTTTACACAGTATTTTGTACGACTAACATATTTCTCCATTTTTAGACATCCGTCGGTATAAAGAGATTGAACAAATTCATGAACTGTGATGAACTAGATATTACATCTGTTGAACACGATCCTAAAGACCGTAAGTGTTAAGTTTACTAACACAAATGAGTCCTTGTTACTTAAATAAAGAAATTTCTTATTGTTATATTTTTAAGGGCTGATTGGACATAATGGACATATAATTTTTATTTGAGGAATAAAATTGACGTCTGAGAGTTTTTTATGGAAAAAATGTCAAAAATTCAAAATTATTCCTCCGATGAAATTATCTGGCGTTGGAAAAATAAGCCCTAAATCTATTTTTTTATAAATGATCAATGTTGAAAAAAGGGTTTCATAATATGCCTGTTATTTCAGCGAACCCGATCGTAATAGAGAATGGCCACTTCACGTGGGGCGACCAGGACGCTGAGCCGGTCCTGAAGAACCTCAACCTGCACGTGCCGCGCGGCTCTCTCGTTGCCGTCGTTGGTGCCGTTGGCTCCGGCAAGAGCTCCCTGCTGTCTGCCTTACTTGGTGAAATGAACAAGGTTTCCGGACGAGTCAACACATTTGGTACGTGTCACTTTCAAAAAACCTTATTAAGCATTATAAATTGTGTTCAGGTAACTTATTCGTTCTATAAATTCTAGGTAGCATAGCTTATGTTCCGCAACAAGCGTGGATACAGAACGCGACGCTTCAGGACAACATTCTGTTCGGCAAACCGCTCGACAAGCAGAAGTACATCAATGTCATCGATATGTGCGCTCTCAAACCTGACTTCGAGGTACTGCCTGGAGGAGATCAAACTGAAATTGGCGAGAAAGGTAAAGTATTATAATTATATTATTGTATCGACACATGTTGCCGGCACACGCGCCGGTAAGCACTGTGCGGTGATGAAGACCCTATTTTCTAGGGGTTTTTCTAATTGCAGTGACTATTTTAACCAAATGGTGTTTGTGTCTGTACGCAGGTATAAACCTGTCTGGCGGTCAGAAGCAGCGCGTGTCGCTGGCACGCGCGGTGTACTGCGACGCGGACAACTACTTCCTGGACGACCCGCTCAGCGCCGTGGACTCGCACGTGGGCAAGCACATCTTCGAAAAGGTGCGTGTGTAGTGTAAGTGCGGCGTGTGCGAGCGGGATGGCACTGACCCTCTCTCTCTCGCGCAGGTGCTGGGCCCCAGCGGGCTGCTGAAGAACAAGACGCGCGTGTGGGTGACGCACAACGTGTCGTACCTGGCGCACACGGACCTGGTGGTGGTGCTGCGCGACGGGGAGGTGTCGGAGGCCGGCTCCTACCAGCAACTGCTCGAGAAGAAGGGCGCCTTCGCTGAGTTTTTAATACACCATCTGAGCGACGCCGAGCGGTCCTCACCCGAAGGTAACTAGCTGGCGACACAACAACCGAATCGACTCGCATCGGTCGGTGTGTTTCTATTCCACATCCTTGACTTCCTTGGGCGTCTGCAACTCGCTTTTATTACGACATATTTCAAATGTTAATTATCAACAGTAAACAGATCCCCGATAAATAGCAAACCAACATTAAATTTCTTAAAATATTATTTCAGAATTGGACGAAATCAAACAAGACCTTGAAAGTAAACTAGGCACGGAATTCCAGAGCAAGTTACAGCGAGCTCGTTCGCTTTCCGAAAGCGCATCAGAGTCAGAACCGGCAGCAGGTAACGGAGTATAATATTCTTTAGGAAAATCGATCAAAGTAACAGCATATTATATACAAACGAGGATGATATAATCTAAGTGAGATAATCACATGTATTACCACTTTAATATTCCGTCACTGATAAGCTGTGAAACAGCACTTTGTTTCATGGAGTATACTCCATGTCCTCCATGTTATCAAGTGGTGATTCACAATACATGAAGTTTGAAATAAAATACCACATTATAATAATTATCTAAACTTTCTACGGCCAACCATACTATCAAGTGCATCGTTAAACATAAATTGTGATTGAAATAACTGTATATTGTAAATATTTTTAATACGTCTTCTTTCTTTGTCTAGGTGACCGCGCTGGCAGTGTGAAGAGAAAAACCCCAGAAACCGCCACTCCGAATGAATTGAAAGAGAAAAATAAACTCATAGAAGCTGAGAAAACAGAGACTGGAAGTGTAAGTTAATTTACGCTTCTATTTATAAAATGTATATGTCGTAATACCTATGTCGTTCTCCAGGTCATGGGCCACCCATGTGCCAAATTTCATCCAAATCCGTTTTAGCGTGAATGCGTAACAAACAAATATACAAAAAAAACGAATCTTTTCTGGTTTACAGAACACACAAAAACAAAAATATTGTCAGTCGTCTGTTATTCTAATGTTCTTGTTGTATCGTGCGCAGGTGAAATGGGGCGTATACAAGCACTACCTGATGAGTGTAGGAATTTGCTCATCCGTAATCACAGTACTCATGAATCTCATTCTGCAAGTTTTCCAAGTCGGCTCCAACTATTGGCTTACTGAATGGGCGAATGATGATAAAATGGTAAGTCCATGTGATATATTTATTTTTCATTTAATACCTTTGTCACATATTTTTTTATTAATAAAATATTATCAATGTCTTAATGAACCATGACGCTTGATATAAGATTAATACGATTACTTAATGCGCTTGATTAGCGGGAGGAATGACCGTAGTATAATGTTATCACTTATCAGTGCAGAAGCGAACTATAATCCCGCTTATGTTGTTATTTTTCTTATGATTAAAAAAATGGTCTTCTTGATGTGATTGTGGTGTTTGTAACCAAGATTTTGTTCGTCTTGTAATTTTATTTTCCTTTATTTTATTAATCTTAAGTTTAAGAAGTATTTTGCCATAATGTCTAAATTCTAGAGCCTTTAGTTTTACTATTATTATGTGTTATTAGTTTATTACCTATTTCTGAGATTGCTGGATAAGTGACTAATCACACTTAATCAGCTCTGTTCAGCTTTTGTCCATACAGAATCGTTGTTTTCTATGGACAAAAGCTTCTGCCGTAATTGGCGACTGTGTAAGTCCGAGGCTATTAATTAATATATATTATAATACAGAAGATGTTGGTGTACCTTTATAAACAAATAATTAAAATGTGTTGTTCGCACGTAGCTCGTGAACGGCACGGTTGATACTAAGCGACGCGACATGTACCTCGGCGTGTACGGCGGCCTCGGAATCGGACAAGGTAACATAAACTACATGTCAACTAACCACTGTTGTTATTGCTATACTGACGATTACGCCAAAACTTAATTATACAAGGTCTCATTAAATTAGCTAGCGCTAAAAAAAACAGCTTTTTATTGTGTAAACTTCACAGACGTGATGGCTATCGACATCTCGACAGGACATAAAAACTTATGAAAACAGATTTTCTCCCAAAAAAACATCAAATCTTTTTGTTTTTATTTTATCGTGTTTGGATATCAATACCCATTACGTCTGCAGAGTTTTGCTAGCTAATTTAATTTACCTTGTATACCCTGTTCAATAATTTTCAAATTACTTTAACGTTTAATATCATGTCTTAAAAGCCCACTAATGGAAATAATTACGGTGTTGGAAATGTCTTAAATCATCATGACTGGTGGTCGCAGTATGTTATTTCACCACACACACCACAGAAGGAGGATTACTGATGTTTATCCTCTTGTTAGAAAGAGATCCTCCTCAGAAACTCGATGAATTAAAAACTTCACGACACTTACAAAAAATATACTAATATTAATATTTGGTAATGGAAACTATTAATAATGAATACATTATTTACACAATATTTTATTTTTATGTTGATGTAACTATTTTCTATATCTATGCATATTTTTCTTTAAAAAAGTTTGCAAATGTTTGCCCTATATTATATTATGTACTTATATCTATTGCATGGTGTTGAACATCTTGTTAATAACCAAATAAATTCCTTTGTGCATGGAAATCATTACAACAATAGATTTAGTAGGAAATAACATACAAGAGTCATGAAAAAAATTGAATCACAAATCGCTTGAAAAATGTTGAGAATTGCTGAAGTATTCAAAAAAACAAAATTACTACAAAATTTTGTCCATTAACTTTTTGTTTTTTACAACCAAGATTATCCATTTAGTTTTTATTAATTTTGCCAGAAAAAATAACCCAAAAAAATATTGAAATACTCAAATGTAGTTTTAAACCACCAGAAAAACTCGACATTACTTAAATTTTACTGTCTAACACATGGCACAGCTAGTGATCCTTATTCAAAAACATTATGTATATGTATGTGAACCATCGAACTTGCGCCCGCTATGAATTGTCCAATATTCTGTGCGCCGATATTGGGATTTGGTGTACTTTATTGCAATATATAATCGATTTTCGTGTTGTTGTTATGGCTGAAATGCGACTTGTGACTTTTGTATGTTAAACTAGTATTTTCATATCTCTTTTTTCATGAAATTGCATGGTACATATTCTATTTAGACATTTATTTTCTCAGATGTTTAGTTACGTCTTTGAAATTCGCAAAATACACGCCTGTCCTTACTAAAAACTAATTTTTTTCTTAAAAATGGTCTGGATAACAGATATTTGATAAAAAAAATTTTTACGCAAATGAAATATTAATGATGCAAGCCCCACTGGCCTACACCTTGAATCATTTATTTATTTATTAAAGTAGGCTCCTATAACGTCAAAACATTCAATATCGTGGGACCTAAAAACTCGGTACGAATCGGCCACGTCATGTACACTTGCGGGACGAAAATGTAAAGCAATTCTCTAAAACTTTCCTTTTCACTCCAAATATTTTTCTGGACAAAAATAAACATGCACTGTGCAAACAAAAATAGTCCTGGTGTTGCTCAAATATTTTCACTCCGCGAGTGTACTTCTTCATGGGTCGTATGGGATAATACTCGACGGAGCTTCCCACGGAGCGGCCCGCAGAGCATACAGTACTGGTGTCGTAGTGGTGTCGGTGTCGGTGTCGTCGCTGGCGCTGTACCTGGGCACGCTGGCGGCGGCGCGCGCGCTGCACGCGGCGCTGCTCAACGGCGTGCTGCACGCGCCCTCCATCGGCTTCTTCGACTGCACTCCCGTGGGCCGCGTGCTCAACCGCTTCAGCAAGGACGTGGACGTGCTCGACAATGTGTTGCCCATGACGCTCAGAGGATGGACCTCCTGCTTCTTTGCGGTATGCGACGCCTCTCGCACGCGATGCGGCACCCGCACGTGTGGAGTGTGTCACTGGCACAACTCGAACGCTACATATTTGTTCAAATAAACACACACACATTTAGAATGTAGAACTGAGAATAGGACTTGGTTTTGTATGTAATGTATCATTCAATATTTAATTAAATATATATGTATATATATATATATCAATTAGTAACTAAAATCAATAAGGCATATTTTAGAAGATTATTTTTCCACAAATCCAATGTGAATTCAGCGTTTTATTTGAAACGCGAACAGAAAACAGCCTTTAGTTATTTCTTCATGAACAGGTTCTACACAGTTTAAATGACGGTAAGTACCTACTGTCGATTGGCTACATCTCTAGAGTTGACCAAGTGTTGCACTTTATACGGCAATGTGTTACGCAAATCGCTTATAGAATTTTCATATTATTATGTACTTTTTTATAGATAACGTAACATAACGGCTTCTTAGCCCCAGACAGTGTGTAGCGGTGTGCCTCACATGTTTCTCTACCTAAGACTTCTGACATATCAACATGGGATCAGTTTATGAATAATAGAACGTCGTTTTTCGCTCCTTCTTGTTTTGTAGGTGCTTAGATAGTTATTTTTTCTTACATTCTTTGCTTTCTTTTGTTTTAACCCAGGAATTAGATGTATGCTAAGATAAGCTTGCATGTGAATAACCTAGTGTAGAAGTTAAGCTCAAAGGAATAACCAAAACCGCTAATTTGGTGATAAATTCGACCACAGCGCGTCATGGGTCTTCAAGTTTATTCACGGACTGAAGTTCTTGTTTTGGTAGTAGCAAAACTGGACACAAAGCTTGTTGGCACAAAACACCAGCCATGCGAAATTTGTGTCGTGATGCTTGTCATATTACTTTGTTTGACACATCGACCACAACGCTTTTTAATCTCGAAATATGAGAACACGTTGCCAGTTGCGATTCGTAGTTAAAGACTACCAGTAGTAGCTATAAACTAATTAAAATTTCCTAGTGCCCGTATTCAGAATACATTTGGGGTGTTGTCCGTCTCGGTGTTATGTAAATAAATAATTTCCAATACTTAACCTCGGGTTGTACGCATTTTACCATCGGCCAGCTTGGGCAAATAGCCCAGAATCAAGTACGTGGCTATAATTTAACAAACACCTCCGATTCTCCGTTTGTGATTGCCTGATTCAGATTCTGAAAATAGACATGCCTCTTTGCATTAGAATGCACAATGACAAGTCTATAATTGCCAATAATCATGGCGATCTATCGATTATAGCGCTTAGCGCTCTAGTGGATAAACTTGACAAGCCGTAACGCGATGTGTTGGATGTTTTCGCTAAAGTGTATTTTCGGTTCATAAGCCTAACATAGACTCTAAATACCTAGCTCTAATATTTAACCTTACGCACTTACACTATCAATATCCACCAACTTAGCGTCGTGTAGCCCCTCTTACCTAATAAGTAATGTTTGGAACATACGTATCGTAAACAATGTATTCATTATTAGTAGGAGTGTCGCCCAGTGTCGAGCGCCCATGCGTGGTGTTCGGCTAGGTACTAAACGAGTGTCCATGGATGTTGTTGCAGCGTTAGGATCAATTTTTGCTGACCTAATGCCATTTCTGGCGTGTTGGCGGGCGGCGAGGTATCTCCACGAGCTATTGTTGGGCCATGTGTTAAAGGCACCGTTGCAATTCTTCGAAGTGACACCCCTTGGCAGGATACTCTCTAGATTTTCTAAAGACATGGACATTTTGGACACGTCTCTTCCTTCGCAGATCTCCGACTTGATGTGGTGCATTTTTGAGGTAATCTCACCACTGTTAACTATTCATTCCATTTTTTATGGCCATTCGGTTATGTTGGTGGGTATTTTTTTTGTTTTATGATTTATCTGTGTTTGTGCAACATTATTTTCGTCTTATTTGCGAGGTTTTAGTACGATGTAGTGAGAAGTACACTGATGTGTTTGCAGTCCACATTAAAAAATGCATGTAAAATATTGTTTTTCATTTAATTATTGGTAAACTCCTGTTAACGTTCCATACAATTATTCAGCATTCGATTTCTTTGGAACATTTAGTTGTAATTTCCACGTTTGATAGGATCGATAGTATTATCAAATCCGGGGTTCCATATTACGCATAAAATTAAAAGTCATATTCGCCTGTCTTTACTTGCCAAGTTGCCATAAATCAAAATATTTTTTATTGTCAACCGTATTCGCATAACTCTTATAACAAATAAATGAATAACCATTATTTTTTACCATAATTGCTGATGTCATAATGATCTAAATCTTAAATTAGTCGGTAAGGAAATTTAGTATTTGGCCAAATATTTTAGAATGAATGCTTAAATTGTCCATCTGTCATCTTTTGCAGATTCAGAATGTTATAAATAAACTGAAAGACGAAGCAAAAAAAGCCATGCCAAATTATGAAATCATGATTATGACTATAAAACTAAAATGTTAAAATAAACAACTATGCCAATAATCAAATTATGTATGGTGTATGCGAAAAAACATCATGTCTTTTGACATTAGGACTTGAAATTTTATGCGAACTAATGGAATACTGCATTGCTTATTATTTACTGCCACGCTTTTGTGAAACTAAGGACTGGAGAGCTTGTTGTGTTATGTTATTTTTTATATTTTACTGTAATTTGCACAGATTTTTTATTTTTACAATTCACTATGGTGTCTGGAAAATCCTCTTAAACAATACGTATTCACCTTAATATTAAACTTGTATTTTTAAATCAAGTTTGTAAACTGATCCCAAGAATATGCGCTTGTTTATTTACTGTGTTTTTGTTACGTTCACCAAGTCGAAATTACCTGGAATGGATACAAGTAGTTGCTGTCTTTACATTTTACCCTACCTATTAATTAAAGTTATCCAAACTTTACCTACCGCAAATATTATTCAAATCTTTCCTTAACTACTTAGGCATTCGTAGAACTTGTCTAATTTTGTAGTAAAATAAAAGATAGCATCTATTTGTCATCAACATCTCTCATCATCAACAACAGTATCCTCAAATATTCTTGCACTACTTTTATTAACACAGAAGGTATTAACTTTCTATATTATAGCGGAAATATAGCATAATATCAGATAAAACGAAAATGTTATGTATGCGGTCTGTAATGGAAAATTTACTATTATTTGAAAACAAGTCGTTCATAAAAGAGGTGCAAAAATTATTTTGATTATTGTAGTATTGTAAAGTTTCATTCACTTAATAGAGCATGAAATGTCTGTAGGTATTGGGGACGCTTTTCGTGATAAGTTTCTCGACGCCGATATTCATGGCCGTGATTCTTCCCATCGGCGTCATTTACTACATAATCCAACGGTTCTACGTGGCTTCGTCGCGGCAACTGAAAAGACTAGAGTCCGTGTCGCGATCGCCTATCTACTCGCACTTCGGCGAAAGCATCACAGGCGCTAGCACCATTCGAGCTTACGGCGTGTCGGACAGGTAAAGTTAAACTTTCTTTATTTCCGCAAACAGACATTATTTTCTATTAAATATTCATGCAATAAAAGCTTGTTTTTACTGTTCACTGCTAGTACGAATACCAAGCAATTCAGTCTTAGTTTTTATGTCCGTATAAATTTTATAGAACTTGAAGTTACTCCATATAGGTAGATGATGGGGTTGATGGTATTATATTAAATATTAATTTCGTTTGGTTTTGGACTAGGTTTATTCAAGAATCAGAACGTGGTGTCGATCACAACCAGTCGTGCTACTACCCGAGCTGCATCGCGAACAGGTGGCTGGCGATTAGGCTCGAGATGATCGGCAATCTCATCATATTCTTCTCCGCGATGTTTGCAGTACTCAACAGAGACACTATCAGCGCCGGACTTGTCGGTCTCTCCGTCAGTTACGCCTTACAGGTATGTAAACAAACGTTATTTAAAGGATTACAACACATTGTTAAAATCTTAATACTTTACAAGTGCACCGCATAGCTTGTGTGTTTTTTACCTATTGGCAAATTTGTTTTCAGATCACACAGACTTTGAATTGGCTGGTGCGCATGACATCAGAAGTTGAAACAAACATTGTAGCAGTGGAAAGAATAAAAGAATACGCAGAGACAGAACAAGTGAGTTAATATGAAACTGGCACCACGGAAGTGCTGCCTGCAGGTAGAAGTGATAAAATCTAAACATTGTTGTTATGTTTTGCGATATAGGAAGCGGCGTGGAACGTATCCCCCGGGCCGGGCGCGTCGTGGCCGGAGACGGGCGCGCTGCAGCTGGAGGGGCTGACGCTGGCGTACCGCGCCGGCGCCGAGCCCGCGCTGCGTGACGTCACGTGCGCCGTGGCGCCGCGCGACAAGCTCGGCATCGTGGGCCGCACCGGGGCCGGCAAGTCCACGCTCACGCTCGGCCTGTTCCGCATCGTCGAGGCCGTGGGCGGCCGCATCCTCATCGACGGGCTGGACGTGGCCGCCATGGGCCTGCACCAGCTGCGCTCGCGCATCACCATCATCCCGCAGGACCCGGTGCTGTTCTCGGGCACGCTGCGCATGAACCTGGACCCCTTCGAGACGTTCTCGGACGAGGACATCTGGCGCGCGCTGGAGTACGCGCACCTGAAGCCCTTCGTGCAGGGTGAGTGCCGCTAGGCCGCGCGGCTCGCGCCGTACTCCCGTGTACTCACTCGCAGCACTTGCAGGGCTCGCGGCCGGGCTGCGCCACGAGGTGGCGGAGGGCGGCGAGAACCTGTCGGTGGGACAGCGCCAGCTCGTGTGTCTGGCGCGCGCGCTGCTGCGCAAGACGCCGCTGCTGGTGCTGGACGAGGCCACGGCCGCCGTGGACCTCGAGACCGACGAGCTCATCCAGGTGCGTGTCTCTGTCTCCGTCTCGCTCTCCCTCTCGCGCCCGCCCGCTCTGTCTCACTCTCCCCCTCGTGTTGCAGAAGACGATCCGCTCTGAGTTTGCGTCGTGCACGGTACTCACCATCGCGCACAGACTCAACACCATCATGGACTCCACCAAGGTCATGGTGCTGGACAAGGGACAACTTGTCGAGTACGCGCCTCCTGAACAACTATTACAAGACAAGAACTCTATATTCTATAGCATGGCCAAGGATGCAGGCCTAGTTAATTAATTATTACACTCTAAATTCACTAACTTATCCGTTCCTTTTAGTGAATTGAGAGTATTGAGACTCATCTCCGTGTGATAGACGATATCGACACAGACACGTTATAATATGTTTTTAGTTAAACAAACACTGTGTAATATTACTTGCAACTTGTACTTTTGGAAATCAATTCATAGTTGCAAGCCGTTTTATTGTTTATGTAAACGTTTTATCAAATACTATGTGTTGCCGCAACTGACATTGGGCGAAAACGGGCTTTGTCCAAATTTCCGTCGCCAACGAGACCTATGCCACTGAATACTTAAGACACCCATTAAAAAAAGTCTGTCAGTGAAAAGTTATAAGCTATATAATATCGATAGATAATGAATTACATAATATCTATGTAATTTAAAATTTTTGTTGGAAATAACTTGTGATCTTTGACGTAATGAATCACATCTTTTTATTGCGGCCAAGTCCCTGATGCGCTTCAGTTGTATCAACTGTATGGGATCCGATTGTTCCTGTCTTTCAAACCACTTAAAAGCAACATCTAGAGCTTCAAAACCTTCTGCGTGAGATGGTACTTGACATACATCCCCAGTTCCAGTATCTTCTTTATCTTCTCTCTCGTTACTGTTCAAGTCCTCAATGATTTCTTCATCAGTTATTATTTAGAATCCAGGGTCTTCACTATCGCAGTTCAGCCACTCCTTAATATTGTCTTCATCGCACCCTTCACCAATGCTAAGAATTTTCATTGTTTCTGTTATTTTTTTAAATCTTCGTCCGGTTTAATTGAAGAATTAGATAGAGTTAATTTTAATAATTTGTTCCATGCCCTTTTTAATGTTTGCAATTCCACAGAGTTCCTTGCTTCTACCAACATATTATAACAACAATCTTTTAAATTAATTTCCTTAAAAAACTTTAACATCGTTTCTATTTCACTGTCGCATGTCGTCTGTTGACTAAAGACCACGCAGTAGCTGCTTTCTGTATAAACGTTTTAAAGTTTCAATGACACTTTGGTCCATAGGTTGCAATATCGATGTTACGTTAGGGGGCAAAAACATAACTGTGAACTTCCCATTTTCCCGATTTAGTGTTTCAGCGGAAGGGTGCGTTGGCGCATTATCTAACAACAACAATACATCGCCCTCTTTACCCACGTCCTTTTGAAATTTCTTCACCTCAGGAATATTATATTTTCAACCAATTATTAGTATTTTCATACCAAGTAAGAAAAATGTCTGTGTTCCACGCTTTTTGTTGGTTAGCGTAAGTTAAGGGGATTTTAACACTTTTTAAACAATGTGGTTTTTTTGATTTACCAATAAGTAGCAGTGGCAATTGATGTGTTCCTTTAGCGTTTGCGCAAACCATAACTGTAACTCTATCCTTACTCACTTTGTGCCCCGGTAATCTGACATTAAGTCTTTTGTATTTGCGTTTTTTTTTAGTATAGAAGGTTGACATTACACCTGTCGTGTCGTCGACATTAGTCTCTGAGATTAAAAAACGAACTTTAATGAGTAATATTTTTGGGATTGTCTCTTCGAGCCCTTTATTCTGATACCACACACGAAAAAGTCATAAAAACTATACGACTACACTAAATGGTGGTTAAAATCCACCTAGTTGATTTTGTTTTCAAAATAAATATGGCCTCCGTCACTCGTGGTGTCAAGACAAACCCCATTATACCTCATTTTTTATAATCAATGGGGCTATATATGCTAAAATAGTTGATTATGATAATAATTTTCTTTCAACTACAGACATTAACTACCTACAGATATTTTTAATGGGTCTTCCAATAAATATTACTCCTTATTTCATATACTATTCAATTACCTAGGTCTCGTTAGTGGTGGACATTTGGCCCACATTGGCCCATTGTCTTTTGATACACTATTGCGTCAGTATTGTCTATTACTTGTGTGTAATGTAAATTTCAACTCAGAATAGAAACTCTTGCTGCCACTAAGTTATTTGACAATAGTCATTGTAATGAGTAGAAAAGTTAATGCATTTTAAACCTCCCAATATTAAGTTTTAGCGTGTTAGTAAAATAGTAAAATTTAAAGCATTTACAACTCATCACAATAACAAATAAAATGGATAATAGTGATTAAAATATCGAAATAGTACTTAAGTATAAGACAGGGTGAGATTTTTATGAGTTTCTGCTATAGGTAGTGGTATATTGTTAAGGTAAGCTCAAATCATGCCACATTAACAGACTTAAGGGTGGTTCCAATTTGAAAGAAATTGTATAAAGATTTTATCTCGAGTCCTAGACTGACAGTACTTTATTTTACTTATAAACTGTTATTCATAAGAATATAATTATTATGTTTGCCTATATGATACGCGTACAATAAATATTTTTTCCAATAGAATGACAATTTGGGTCAAATACAATTTCTTCCAAATGGCAATCGTTGCGTAAGTGTGCCCGAACACGAGCGCAACAGACACGCGTCGACGGACTGCAGTTGCCTCTCTCGTCGACGCGTGTGGCTCGTGTGTGTGCACACTTACATTTCACAATGTGTTCAATCATAACAATTACTGGTATTATTTTGCGATGCGTTTTTGCCAGATTGATTGTATCAAGAATTTATTACTGAGATTACTACCACACTAATGACCTGTTGGTATGCACATCTGTAGGTTAAGTTTTATAACTTGATACGAATGAAACGCAGCTCGATCGCGAACACTCTTAGGGTTTTGTTGTTTTGTCTAAGAAATATATAGGTACCTTGTTATATAATAAGTATCCCAAGTGGCCTGGACCTGTTTTTATAAATTTAACCAGCATTATTTAAATACTCTTATTGTACAATACCTTGTGGATTATTTTCATTACTTAAATCTGAGACTTAATTTTATCAGATTTACTTTAATTAATTATTAAATTGTTTAAAAGTGTTGCATGTGGGTTACTATTAAGGAAGGCGTTCAATTATGTTTATTTCCATGTTACCAGCCCCGGCTGCTCGATCATTGTTATTTGTTTTGGAGACTATACTTCAAACCATACTCAAATTACTTAATGGTGACGAAATAGTAAACTACATAAGCAAAGATACTTAATCCTTACTTAATATATTGTATTATCTATGTAAAGAACTCTGTATATAGAAATACGTACTGTAATTAAATAAATTCATTTTCTGTATAAATATAATTTAAAAACGATGACACTTACATAATGCTGTATGTTTTTGTAATACATTATGTAATCACATTTAATGATAATTTTGTTCTTGGTAGACATTTAGTATTATATTTCCTACAATTATTTGTAGCTTTAAATTCCTTTATGTTAAATGAAGATTATTCATTGTATTGGCCACATGCACCTTTAAAGTGATGGTGCAGAAATAGTTTTGTTGCAATCAAAATAAAAGGTGAACAAGCAAAATTAGAATTTATTTTATAGGATTTTATTAAAGTGTCATTCAAATTAGCGCGGAAGATACTTATGTTAAAACAAGGATGATAATGTCTGACACATTATGCTGAAATAGACAAGCATATCAGTTCACGTAGTCATGCGTCTTACGATCTTACTGCCAGTGACAAGTGATATAAATAATTATTTATTGCGTGAGGCGTATATGTGAAAAAATAAACAATTAGTTAATAATGTCTCGTTATATGTTGATAGGCATTTTTAATTTAAGCTATGAAATCCTAGGACAGCGGTGTACGCCACCTAACGGCTGCAGCGACGGCTGTCGTGAAAGTAATGACAGCGGAGTTTGACTTTACTGTGTCAAAAACGCTCTCTAAGGAAACACACCAACTTACTTTCATAAATAACGTTTCAGTGAATTCATTCGACCGTAAATTGCGGACGCTATGTGGCGGCCATCTCATTCTTATAAATCCATAGCTTTACGGCGCTTACCGTTAGTGGCTGCCAAAAAAAGCACCACTGCACCATACATTTTGATGATACGATGGCTTTAAAACAGAATCAAACTCGGTGGATAAACCCCTAACAATTCCACAGGTTTTTTTTAATTTTTTTGACTTTTCATAATGTTCTTTCTGTTACAGTTTTTTATACCTATTACTATCGTTGAATAAAAATGCTGTAAGATATTTTGGTACCTACTCGTCTTATTGCATTGCATATGATGCTAGAAACTATTTTTATGTATCATTCATCTAATCGATATTTTTTTGCTTCAAATGGCAATTTTCAACATTTTATTGCATATTGTTTACTACAAAAAAAATTATGAGAATAAATAATAAATTCATAACTGTACATCTGTGTATAAACCATGTACCTACATAATGTTAACGTGTACAATTTGTATAAAGTTGCTAAACAGCAAGGCAGGTTCTAGAATATAAGTAGATTAGTCTTCACTTTTGTGCCTATTGAATAATTTAAGAAAATATTTGTTTCAATGTGTATTAATAATAAAAATGATTTACCAAGATAGACTATAACTTTAGTTTTTTTTACAACAGTTTTATGCTATTGTTGAAATCCATAGTGCGTCACAACTCACTGGAAGTGGATCCTTGTAGCATTGTAGCGCCAAAGCGCCTGAATGACGACAGGCAAAATCACAAGTGTTTACAAACAGCACATCAAAATCACAAGGTGTTTACAACTTTGTTGGTAATCATTTTGCGAAATTGTGTCACAGAAATAGGGAACGCAACTGTCAAAATGTCGCTGTGGTAGTAGTTCCCAAAACAAGCTATTAATACAAAGCGTATTGTTTTATTTTTGCGAAAATAATTTTTTGTGTTTCTAAATACTCCGAAATGGAGTCCATCATTTTCCGAAAGATCTTAAAATAAGAGGACTGTGGCTTAAAGATATTCGTAAAGATTTTTTTATTTTTATTAAACAAGTGTTCGAGGTTTTATACGGAAACATTTTGAAGAAAGTGAATCCCCGTTCTATGTTATGGGTTAAGCGCTTAATACACATTACACTATCCAATTTTAACTAGGAAAGATGTAATCGCAGTTATCGTTCTATCTGCGATTACATCTGCCGATTTCCTCGTTAGCATTCCTTAAAATTGGATAGTGTGTCTTAGGGTAGTTCCAAAGAATCGTGGAAGTTTTAGTGTAGCAAGTTTCCTCTTTTTTGTGAACAGGATCGATTCGGTTTTTGTTGGGTTCACTGCTAGTTGGTGTGTACTAGGTACACCAATTCTCTACTATTTGGGCCTGGTGCGTTAGGTTGCACAGAGTGCTTTCGTGGGTGCCATTTATTATTATGGTTAGATGAGTTAGATCATCGGCGTAGCCTACGGTAGAGTAAAGTAACCTTTATCGTTTAAAGTGCCTTTACAGTGCGACATAAAGAGTAGAAAATAAATGAGGGCGCCACAATCACTCATGTTAAACCCAGTTAGTACGACCCAGCTGATCTTGATACTTGACTAGTATTATTTTTATTTATTAGCTTTACCTAATAATGAGTAGGTACTTAAATCTTATATATAAAATTCTCGTGTCACAATGTTAGTCTGCATACTCCTCCGAAACGGCTTGACCGATTTTGATGAAATTTTTTGTGCATATTCAGTAAGTCTGAGAATCGGCTACTATCTATTTTTTTTTTTTTTTTTTCAAACCCTTAAGTGATAAGGGATGTCCACCCTAGGGTAGGAGTAGTGTAGGAGTAGGGTAGGAGTAGTGTAGGAGTAGTGTAGGAGTAGGGTAGGAGTAGGGTAGGAGTAGTGTAGGAGTAGGGTAGGAGTAGGGTAGGAGTAGGGTAGGAGTAGGGTAGGAGTAGGGTAGGAGTAGGGTAGGAGTAGTGTAGGAGTAGGGTAGGAGTAGGGTAGGGGGTAGGACACCCCGCGAACGAAGTAGCGCCGGGCAGCTAGAAATAATTTATATATGGCAAAACAACGTTTGCCGGGTCAGCTAGTATTTTATATAATTATAAAATAACTTATTACATATATATATAATAACTTATTGAAAGCATTTGATTATTAAACATAAGGAGTATGTTTAATAATCAAATGCTTTCAATACGACGCCAGCACGTCAAGCTACCCGAAACTGTCAAATTTTCCCAATCAACCTTGAACATTAAAGCTTAAGCGATAAAGTTGAAAATCTATTAAAGAAATTTGACAGATTGTGGTAGCTTGATGTGCTGGCGTCTGTACTTTGAAAACCTATCTACATTGAGAACTTTTATTCGACGCTGAAAAGAGCCAAATAGGTAGATTTCAAACATTTTTAAGCTAAACTTATTTAGTTTGTGGCAGCGGAATGAATTGTCCAACTCTAATATCTAGTGTTGTACAATATAGTACATACTAATTCCATAATCTAGATTTCTACGAGGTTCTATTTTTGCTCTACTGTCAAGGTGTCAACTGCCAAATTGTCAATAATGACAATCGGTACTATACTAATACAGATTATACCTCATACATAGTAGCGTAGCGGTATCAACAGTACAGCAAGCACTGAATCTATTTATTATTTTTAATTTTGTTATTGTTATTCTATTTGTCTCCAACTGAATAATAATAATCAGTCTTAATTTCTTATAAATTTCAGCGATACACATACTAATTTCCGGATTCCATAAGATAGTTTATTTGGATTCAGTCCTGCTTCGGTTCAATAGCATTCTTGTGAATTTATAAAACCAACTTTAAATGGATAAAGTATTTCAAATAGAATCGGTTGAAGTATTCCAAAATGTAAGTAAACCACAGCAGGGCTATGTATTTTCAGCCGATTTATTTAGTAGCAGAGATTAAATATTTAGCTATATTTGCTTAGAACCTATTACATACTTACCTAAATTTTGTTTAGTAATTATTGGCCACAAAACCGCTAAAGAATTCAACATATTACTATAATCTAATAGGCTCGCCCTTTATTACATGGGACTTATCATAACTGGCAAAATGTGGGTGTACTCATAGGTCTCTGGCCAACCCTTCAGGGAAACAAGGTGTGATGTTATGTGGTACCTATAATCCAATATCACTGCCTGTCAAGGGGCCTATTTAAAACAATCGATGGTAGCAAGCCCCACTCAACTCCGCCCCTAAGATGACCCACTGACCCAAAATTTTTTTAATGGAAATCGACAATCCATAACTTCGATTACAGTTGTTGTTTTGTTTCAGGTATCACAACAAATCTTGACCAAGTTGTATTATTCAGGATCACCTGATACACCATCATCTTACATAGAAGCTGATGTGATTATGTTGGCCAAACAGAATTTGATCTCAATCATTACTGATTGTAATTTTGATTTACAAAAAATCAAAGATGTAATTAATAGCAACGGGTGGCCACAAGAAAAACTTAAATGCTTTCATGAATTATTAGAAACAAACAAGTCCGAGGTTCTTCATGCGGCTCTGAATCACTACAACAGTAGTTACTGCGACACAGTAGTTAATTTTGATTGGTTTTTAAAATTTGTTCTTGGGACCAGTGAAATGAAAACATTGAAATACCCACTACTCCAGTTGATGATGTCTACATTAAATAAAAATGGAACCCAAAATAAAATTATGTATGATACCAATAAAGATATTTTAAGGAAAATGATAAATGCTTTAGAGTGTATTAAATAAAGAGATGCTATTAAGTAATTGGCTTTTTAATATTATAAATTAGTTTAATACTGTATGTCCCTGACAGCATACAAGTCTTAAAAAAAATTGTGTATGGCCAGAGAGCTTATATGTGTGCTAAAATGTGCCCCTAAAAATAAAATCTGTGTCCCTTCAGGTTTTCGAGATATTGCATTTCCTGCTGGAGTACCTAACGTTTTGATGAATCGTATATCTCTACAACCATTGCATGTGCCCCTGTGGAATAAACATACACGAGTAGCTCTTAATGTGTGCCCCTATGTGCCCCAATTAGATTTAAGAAAATATTTATAGTTCTCAAGTTATAGCGGTTTTATGAAAACCCGAAAAAACATCGCAGCGCCTAAATTAGACAAGGCACAAGTTCGCTGAAAACTGTATTTGGTCCTTCTTGACGCTAATAATAACCATGCAAAGTTTCAAAACTGTTCATGCATGCGTTTTTGAATCTTGCTGGGGTAACGTACACATTTTACTGCACTGTCTGCCCTGCCCCTAAAGGAGTTATGTATGTCTAAAGGTGGCTTTTGCAGAAAGGATGCTTGATATCTGCATGCTTTACTATGCTACCTATGCAAAGTCCTTTCCTGTGCCATAAAATACCGGATGTTTCATCCGCAAGGGTGACCATTAGCCTCGGCTGTCATTCGTAGATCTTTCAATCTTTGACAGTCTTACGGGAAGAGTCCATCACACGTAAGTTTCGCAGAAGGAAAATGTAAGCGCCAGGTACAATTTTGGCATGCACTTTGCTCTTAAATAGGTAGGCACATGTACCTCTCAAATGGAAACGGAAATGCTAAGTATGTCCAGAAGCTTGATTGGGCATGCCAAGGTTGCTCTGAAGTGTACAGAGATCCAATTATTGAAGACTAGTATGTCCAGAAGCTTGATTGGGCATGCCAAGGTTGCTCTGAAGTGTACAGAGATCCAATTATTGAAGACTAGTATGTCCAGAAGCTTGATTGGGCATGCCAAGGTTGCTCTGAAGTGTACAGAGATCCAATTATTGAAGACTACCTATGTCGTGCAAAAATTGTGGTAGCACGAAAACTGCACAGCATACATTTTTAGGCATGGTAGCTTCAAATGTGACACTCGTGAGTGATGTGCACCACAGAGTACATTATTATTATACTGGATGTGCAATCTTGACCTACGTGCGCAAACTAGCACATCTGGCTGCGCACAGCAGTGCGATTCTGTAACCATCTCACCGTGAAAACTAAGGTGAAGTGAACGTGGAGTGAGCTCATGAGCTGTCATTTCAACTAATGCTAGGGATTGACACTATTGACAGCACACTCGTATAACTCGTTTGGTCCAGCCAACCTGACGGTGACCAGTTGTTCTCCTACGTTGTGCGCTTCAGGATGCTGCAATTTTTTTAAATACATAGTTCCTAAGCCGTTACCTTTCATGTTTTTTTTTAAGTTTTATTATTTTTAGAAAACACTAGTAAAAGTGATCAGTGCCTCGCACCCCTACCCGGCCTATAGTAGTATCACACAAGTGGTGTTTTAATACCTAGGAATGTGGAGTACACCATCTTAACTCGTGCTATCAAAACAATTAAAACAATGATTATTTTTTTAATATTTATTGATTAGAGACATTCACACATCAACATTAAGTTTCAATAATTGGATTAACATAATTCCCTATTATAATTATCATACAAATTCCACATTGCATAATGAGCAAAAAGTTAATTTCCTTGAATTACATAAAACTCAGTCAATTTTGGATTACCGTAGTAAGAAAATCCTTAAAACAAACATAACTACTACTGGAAAATGTTTGGAAGTGATATTAGTTCTAACAGGAATGATACATGATATAATTTCAAAATGTTGGCTGAATTTAATATCTGTTTGGGGACACGTCACATGAAAACCCAAATGGAACTAGAAAATCATTTCTAGGGGAAATTCATTTATATAAGCAATTGTTACTTACAATGTTCTACTATCATATTTAAGACACCTCTATAGACCAGGGTAGAAGCCTTTAAAAATAATAAAAAGTGAAAAAAAATAATAGTAGGATGAAACCCATTAGAAAAGGAGGGGAATATTATAAAAATGAAAGGAAAAATAATTTACGGGCGATCTGAGGTCGGGAAGGGGATGGGGGTGAGCTTTTAAGGGTAAAAATCGGTTTTTCTCGATTTCCGGCAAAACTAAAAGTCCTATCGAAAAAAGTCAAATGGCAAAGTTGTAGGTAATAAAAAGATCTAAAACTTTTGTATTAACACTTTTTTCACATAACCTCAAAATTTATATGAAAAATTAAAAAAACCAAGTTTTTGGTTTTTTATTTTTATCTTTTACAAAAATCTTTTTTTTTTAACGAAATTTAGTGAAAACTTACCTTTTTATGTCCCAAATACGCTGTAATTTATTTGATTAAAAATATTTATTATTTCACCTTATTTTGAATTAATATCGAAAAAGCACCCTAATTTTCAAGCGAAAATTCACCCGTCAAAATATCAGCTTTTTTCAAAAAGTTGGTATGTTTTCTGTTCGTTGAAATCTCTATTTTCCGATGGTGAAAAAAAAAATATATGTTACTATAGTAAATCTTCTCAGAAAATGCAAAAAATCGAAACCACTCGAATTCGAAAACTGATAATCTGAAAAGACAAAATCGAATTATTAATGCCTTCACTATTTTATCGTGAGTATACACCCCCATGAAAAAAAAATATTAAAGGAATAAATGTCAAAATGTATAAAAAATATATTAAAAATCTATAATAAATGTATAAATATATAAAAATATGTATAGTAAATATATTTTTAATAACTAACTTTTGGCCGATTTTCATGTATATTTCATATATTTTAGATACATTCAAAATATATCTTAAAAGACATAAAAAACATAGCTAAAAATATAAAAAAAATATATTTTGAATATGTCTGAAATATATTTGAAATGTATAAAATATATATGAAAATCGGCCAAAAGTTAGTTATTAAAAATATATTTACTATACATATTTTTATATATTTATACATTTATTATAGATTTTTAATATATTTTTTATACATTTTGACATTTATTTCTTTAATATTTTTTTTATGGGGGTGTATACTCACGATAAAATAGTGAAGGCATTAATAATTCGATTTTGTCTTTTCAGATTATCAGTTTTCGAATTCGAGTTTTTTTAGATTTTTTGCATTTTCTGAGAAGATTTACTATAGTGACATATTTTTTTTTTTCACCATCGGAAAATAGAGATTTCAACGAACAGAAAACATACCAACTTTTTGAAAAAAGCTGATATTTTGACGGGTGAATTTTCGATTGAAAATTGGGGTGCTTTTTCGATATTAATTCAAAATAAGGTGAAATAATAAATATTTTTAATCAAATAAATTACAGCGTATTTGGGACATAGAAAGGTAAGTTTTCACCAAATTTCGTTAAAAAAAAAAGATTTTTGTAAAAGATAAAAATAAAAAACCAAAAACTTGGTTTTTTTAATTTTTCATATAAATTTTGAGGTTATGTGAAAAAAGTGTTAATACAAAAGTTTTAGATCTTTTTATTACCTACAACTTTGCCATTTGACTTTTTTCGATAGGACTTTTAGTTTTGCCGGAAATCGAGAAAAAACGATTTTTACCCTTAAAAGCTCACCCCCATCCCCTTCCCGACCTCAGATCGCCCGTAAATTATTTTTCCTTTCATTTTTATAATATTCCCCTCCTTTTCTAATGGGTTTCATCCTACTATTATTTTTTTTAGTTTTAAAAATTATCGACTCTGGTCTACTAAGCATTCTGTTGAGTCTTGTTGCTGGTGTTAATAATTATGTAAATTAAACGATCAACGTTCATATGATGAGATCGTTTGACAGTTTACGACGTAATTAGAGTGCATGCACGTAATATTACAGAATTTCAGACAATCTAGATTGCACTTGATATGGAATGTCTCACTCATGTTTACAGTTTATATATATGGAGAACTTCTCCCAATCGTGCAGTGTGTGTCACATTTAATTTCATAAAAAATGTATAAAATTACAAAAATGATCTTGAAATCATATGATTACTGGACACATAGTATTAGAAAATGACCTTATTATTGTATAGTAATATCAAACCTTATAAGTCATCTAATTGTATTTTACGAATGAGGTTGAAACCAATATACTAATGGCGGTTGATAATAACCACACCACCTTTACTAACTCGTTACACATACTACAATTCTAAATAGTACAATATAATCATGTCTGTATAAGTTTATAAATTGTATAGTAATCACAAACTTGGCCACTGAATATCAATTTTAAACGATAAATCCATCCTCATCCATTAAATTTAGATTCAACAACCACACGCTACTTTACGAAAAATGCCTAAACATGTTCATAATCTTACTGTATCATCTTACACATAGGAGCAACTTTCCGTCAATTACTAAATGAATTAAAATTTTATGAGCTTGCATTACAGAGAGCTGCTGACAGACTAATTTTATACAACTTAATATAAACTAGAAATAAAACACAATGAATATACCATAAACTAATGAGATTTCATATTCCCTCATACTTAACAATTTACAAGTTACTTCAAACTTCAATTTGATAATTAACATATGTATGTTTTACGAGTAAATGAAATCGGTGTTCATATATACATAATAAAATAATATTTCAAATTATATTTACTAAACTGATGACACTGATCATCATTGACGGGTCTACGTATCGTATTCAATAAGAGAGAGAGAACTATCCGTGTACTATAACAATGTTTCTGATACAGTACATTGTAGTACACAATGTATACAGGCCAATTATACCAGTCGAATGGGATGTGATTTGCGTCGGCCAAAACTTAGAACACATTTTAATTAAAGTCAATTTCATTAAAATCAATAAACTAAATAGGTTTTAAAATGGCCTTATTTTGAAGATTTTCAAGGAGGCTTCCCTGGTTTTATTTTACAACATGTTTTAGATGATTGAAAAGATGTTTAAAATCTCTAATGCTTGAGGTCTGAGCAAAATGCCTTCTAAAAACACGACACCTAAATTAACTGCTGTCGCATTGTATAGAAAAACGGATTTTTAGGATTAAGAAAAGGCTATCAAAAGAATTACAAGTAATAATTTATCTGAGCAAGAGCTGCGAGAGTAAGAACGACATGGAGAGCTATTATTTAAGAGCGAGCGACACGCGACAACGTCAAACTTATACCCCTGTAATAATGGCACCAACTTATCGCACCGTATACTGTCTAGATATAACTTTGTTAATGTAATATAATTATAAAAACTCGATTCTAGCGAATAAAATGTATAAAATCTTAATTTTATAGAAGCAAAGCACGCTAAACTTATAGTATAATCATTCTATACGAAACGTCACATCTGAACTGAAAACCACATTATTGACAATGTAAATTATTGACCGAACTTAGTTCGACAATACACCACAGTACTAAATCGAAATAAATTAAAGGCTCATTTTAGACACAGTTACGTGTCGCGGACGATGGGTTGCGATCGTATTGTGGTGTTTAGTTGGTCACCGCCACGTCGCCCGTCGTCTCCTGCAACTAAATATTAAACGTGACATTAATATACGCCAAATTCAACATCAATTAATTTTAATATTGGTCATAAAATACATTTATTTTACTGTACCATTTCCGTTTTGATTTCTGGCACATCTGGGACCTCCGGGATCAATTCTGCCAATTTGTCACTTACGGCGAGGGGTTCCTGTAATAATATTTTTGTTGTCAGTACATTTTACAGTAAATTTTCGCACCTACTAAAGTTCAATCATAATAATTATGTACAAATAAAATTGGTATTACAAACAAGCATTGAACACAACAAATTATTATGATACCTAAGGGGCAATACTAATGCATATTTAATTACTGGAAACATAAACAAGGCGATAAGACAAAAATATGACACAATGTATTACTTTGAGATCATTGTACTACACAATGTTATAGTAGCATTGTTACCTTCTCTTCGTATTTCAATAAAGTTAATAAATTAAACTAAGCTAATGAGCAAAGAGAGCGTTGTTGTTCGAGCGTTCAATCACAATTTTAGAGTGAGACCTACAAGGGATGTTCTATGGACATAATTATAAAACATCATTGGGCAATATTAAAAAAAGCGCAAATTTTACTTCATAAGGCTTAAGCTAATACATATTGAAAATTAATGTCTAAGTGACACTTAGTTTAGTGAAGACAAGAAAAAATAGCTTAGATATACATAAATTTATTAGTCTTATGATTGAGATATAACATAACTCTCATACATAATCTTTTTTGAGGAATTTCTTTATCGGCAATAATTTTACGTTTGTTTTGAAGTCGTTAAAAGGAGGCATTCCGTTTAGGTCACCAATTTGAATATCACCATAGTGTTCCACATTGCGCGCACCAACAGTTGCAATAATAATAGTAGTTAGAGTGGGGGGCATTAATTATTGAAAAACATTGATATAAATAAGTGTTTGTTAGTCACAATGTTTTGGTGTGTAGGAATGTTTTTAATTTTTTTTCACTCAGTAGTTCGACGAAATTATTTTTTACCTCTACGTCAAAAGTAATGTTGACTGCACAGTTGGCGCAGTGGTTAAGCGATTGACTGCTGCGCTGCGTGTCGCGGGTTCGATTCCCACACGAAACAAATATTTGTATGGTCTGGCTGTTTGTGTATGTGAGTTTAAATGTTTGTAAACGCACCCACGATACAGGACAAATTCCTGGTGTGGAGCAACGTTAAAAAAAAAGAAAAGAAAGAATGTACACTTCAAACAAAAAAATGACGCAGCTCGCATTCAGTTACAATTCATCATCATAATCCTCCTGCCCTTATCCCAATTTATTTGGAGTCAGTTATAAACACAATTCATAATTATGTATTTTATTACTAAAATCGCCGTTTTGGTGAATGTGAACAAAAAGTACTAGGCTTCATGAATTCAAGGTGGTATTTATCCTCAGTGTTACCAAACAAAGCCCGCAAACATTTTTCTGTAGGCGAGTGAAAGATGCAGGGTGCCGAAACCCAGCATATCGTTGGATCGGTTCACTAATGAATAAATCAATTTTTACTTTTGACTCATTTTGTGTTTCACTTCGATTGAAAGATGACGAATGAAAGGCAAAAAAGAACGAAAACTGAAATGTTTGATTCTGATATCAGCATAACTAGCACTTCTACCGTGGGTGCGCAATGTGGACTAATACTATGGGTGGTATTCCAGTGGGGGTATTCAAATTGGTGATCTAAACGGAATGCCTCGTTAAAAACTGTAGGTAAAGATGCTAAAAAAGAATCTTGGAATCCAAATACGATTACGAAGGTACTTAATTGATTGAATTGATACACTGCGTGCTGAAATGCACGGATAATAAATAAACGTTAATGATCTTAATATATTTTATGGTTGTACTAGATTAGATAGACTTATTTTTTATAATAAATAGAAGTCTTTTAGAAGTGTACACAAAAGTTGTAGACATAAGATTGCCAAAATACGTATGTGAACTGAAAAATATTAGCATAATAAAAAACCGTAGGGTGAATCTCCAATGATTTCTGTCGAAATAGCGCTATCCTAAATAGTGCGATCCGGTTGAAACTAGAATTTTTATTCCGATCCATGAAGAAGATCACCTAAGATATGAACGAGGACAACAGCTAGTTAGTTACATCATCATTAAATAATGATGTCGAGATTTTATGATAGAATATGGTTCTATCATAAAATCTATTCAACAAAGTTCGATGAGTTACAGATTACACCTGTCTCGGCGCGCAACAGTATCTGTCCCTTTTCCTTTTTCTGACCATCTTCATGAACTCTCCTCCAAAATGTATCGTTCGATGGTATGTCGCTTGATTCCATATGCAGATTTCAGTCTTACGCCTCCCAACGTATACCTTAACTTATTTATCAGTATGACAACGAATAAGCTAACGAGCAAGATTGAGCGTGCCATAACATTTGCAAATCCATATTCCAAAAAACAATTACGAAATTGGTAGCAGCGGCGAGCGTTAATGGTTTTATAAAAGCGCAGATATAATACTTGCAGACGCATACTCAAACTGTTGATAACACTAACGAGTAACGACTTTAACCGAGCGGCTAATCAGATGCGCCCTATAATATTACAAGGCTCGTTCTCTTTTAGCAGAAGAATGTGTTTATCACAAAGGACACGTCATCTCACTAGGAATCCATTGGTGTAAAGTGTACCGTTGCCAGCAGCGCTTCTGTGACAACGGAAGTTTTCTAATATTCTGTTTTATGTGGATGACATGGTCGTCGGTCTAAACTGAAATCATTGGCCTTAGAACATTGACATATTCCGACTATAAGAACTTTCTGTTCACAAAAATATTCGCGCGCCAAACGATAGGTACCGCTTTGCGGGTCGGCGCTTCATTACGTAGACGCTGCTTGCGACGTTCTAGCTAGTGAGATATGCCTATGAATGTGCAACAGCAAGGTTAGTAGTTTTATAATGCAAACTAATAGAAGTTCGAAACTTGCAACAAGTAGAACCTAAAACATAATTAATTAAATTACATGAAATGATAGCTTAACGATCGGTTAGCTGAATCAAATTAATAGGACTAAACAATAAAAATGTGATATATGAAAATGTGTTAGCACTAAAGCCTACTTTACGTCACCATGCTAGCATATTAATACGTATCCATATCTGTTTCAAGCTTATAGGAAGGGGAAGGGACAGGAACGCAGCCACAGGCTGTATTCATTACTGTGTCAAATCGATCACACTTATTATTTTCTCCTGGTTATTAACGGTTCACTCATGCTGGTAAAGATATGCACATGAAACTAAATACGAGATCTGTTAACGGGGAAACTCAAACGGTTCTTATATTACAGAACTAATTCCACTACAAAACAAGAGGTTCCGGTCAGTATTCACCTGTGGCGTGTCCGCCGGCTCGGGCTCGGCGGGCGAAGCGGACTCCGAGCGGCACAGCTCGCTGGGCGGCAGCGGGAACGACTCGGACGCGTCATTGCTCGTCACGCCCGCCGCCGGAGCCGACTCGTTGGCCTCCGACAGAGACGGCGGCAACGAGTCATCGGGAGTCGTCGCCGTCCTCACAGGTTCTATGTTATTAATTTCCTTGGAGTCAATCGGTGGCATTATTTCAGATGTATCCTTTTCTTCCTCGATGTTACCATTACACTCTCTTGTTTCAATTAGGTTACCGAGCGAGTCTTTGGACTTTGCCTTAATATTTTGTTCAGAGATGATGCTATCGACCCCGTTTTCGGGAGCAGCCATTTTCTCAGTATCAGATACGTGATTAGAAACTACCACAATCTCTCTTGTTTCGTGAATCGTAACTTGGGTATTATCGACGTTTTCTTCGACTATATTGTTCTCGGTGCTTATAACATCAACATCGTCGCATATCGGAGATGGAGGAGACGGTAAATCCTCAGTAGCATTGGAATCATTCTTATCCTCTAGTGCTTCCAAGTCCTCGGATGAAGGTGCAGGAATTTCAATATCGGTATTTTCTGATATGTCTGTGTTTTCGATTTCTTTTTTAATTATTGTTACTGATTCTTCAACAATTATACTATCAGTTTTTACACTTTCGACTTTAGGAGCACCCTCTAAAGGGACAGTATCGTCTAATGTTTTCTCAGTGTCAGATCCAGCTTCATTTTGAGCAATCGGAACTGAAATTTCTTCAATATCTTCTTTGACGGGAGAGGGAAGTTCGTTACTAACAGTTTGGGTGTTGGTTAATTCGTTTTCGGACTGAGGGGGAAATTCATGTAGTTTATCATTTGCAATTGGATCAGAAGTTGGTGGTGGAATTGCGTTATCAGCGGTGTTAGCTAGCGAAGCGTCGGTCGATTCTGGTGCCATTGTGGTGGCAGCAAAGGATGCCACAGAAGAAGGAGGAGGATTCGCGGGGAGTGGTGGAGGCGTGGAATCTATCAAAGGCATTTGTTCAACACAAACCTCTTTTATGACGGAAATTTCAGGTACAATCTCTGTCGTTACAGCGGTGGGTTCTTCTACGCTCTCATCAATTTTTTCTTCCTTGATAATTTCCTTGGCAGGTTCTTCTAAGGAAAGCCCATTGACAGGTAACTGTTCCGGCTGTGTTTCAGGCTGAGGCTCAGGCCTGTCGATGTTAGGGCTAGGAGCGGCTGGCTCTTCGGCTACAGGGCTTTCGTCCTTCGGAGACTCAGGCGTGGTGCTTCCATTAGTGATCGGTTCTGTCACGGGGGTTTCTGGCGTTTTCTCCTCTTTAACTTCGCTTTCAGTCTTGGCTTCTTCTGCTGATTCGGCAACAGCAGGTTCGGGAGCGACTTCGGCCGCCTACAAAAAACAAAAATGAAATTATAACACAAATAAATAAAATATTTTGCAGCTATTATATAGAATCGTTGATTGGTGATTGGAACCTTTATCATTTTTATGTTTCTAATGCAAATTATAATAACCCGATTATTAGTACCTTATCATCGGCCATGGCTACAAGAACGACGTTAAACCCGGCAAATCTGCACTGAGACTGAAGGGAGACTTACAAGTGCATTATTATTTATATAGTATTGTATTCTGTAACGGAAGATTGGCTCACATTTTTAAATACATAGTCTCCCTTCATTGCTCATGATCAAAGGCATATTATATTGCACACAGCTAGGGCTGTGCAAATTCAGTTTAAAATTTTATTGGTTATTATTTCTTTATTAATTCAGATAATCTCTTGGACAAATGAAGCGCAAAGCATTTGTGAAAAGAAGATACAGTAAAAATCTGCTTTTAAAACGGTATGTTTAATTAATATATTCCTACTCAGGTCGTAATAACACGTTGCATAGGCTGATTTTTCTGATGAATTAACTTAAAATGAAAAATCCTGGTTCCACTTTTGGGCAAAGGTCACAAAGTAAATTACATACTTATTTATTTAAGTGGGTTTTAACATTGTGCAAGATAAAATTATAATCCAAAAGCTGTTACAATGTATATTTATACATTGGAGCCCTGTTAATTAATTACATATATATATATTTGTAATTATTTTATTAACAATAGAAAGAAAAGAAAGGAATGAGAAATGTTTATTTGGCACAGTGCCGTATGCATGGAACATATACGATGACGATAATGATGAATACGATGTTCGGCATATTTTATTTCATTTCACAGCTATATTCAACCGCACCGCAGGGCTGTGGCAAATAATAAAACGACACCAGTCTGCAAGGCCGTCTTTGCTTACTGATGTAGAAAGATACAACTTAGGTAGCAGAAAATTTGCTCACTCAATAGAATATTTTGATCATGGAAGTACAATAACACAAAAGTGGTAGTTATTTAACTTTAACCTCAAATTTGAAGCCACCAACTGCATCAGAATGCTTAAAAAGTGAGCTTGTTGTGAACTTTTTAGGTGCAGTCGGGATTTTTTTTTCTTCTACCTTTTAGTGTTATATTTTTGGATCGTCTTCTCAAGGCTTTTATTTTCATTTTTTTTTCGTGATGTTACTTATTGACGTCTAATATCATTTATTAAAATCTATCCAGCCGTTAGGATTCTTCTAGGGTACATGGAATCCATACATAGAAGATATGTGTGAAAACCTAACCCTGTCTTTGCTGTAGTGCAGTCGAGTAAAAAGAAGTCCGATTCGTAAAATGTCGGACGATTTACGAATCGGACATTCTGCGATGCGCCATGGTGCGGGTTAACTCCATAATAGCGAAAAAAACGTGAATGACTAGTTAAGTAGCTGCCTAGCTGGTCTTTATTCATATCGCGCAAGTCAAAATATAAGCCCTGAGTTTATCAAAACTTTTTAAAATTATAACATAATATTTCGTTAAATAATGAAGTCCCCAACAATAGATTTCCGAGCGGATGTGATTGATTGTGATTCATTGTCGTGAGTGATGTATCTTTGGGGGCACCAGCCACGGCTGTTTATGCAGACATAGTATCGCTTTATCCGCCATGTAACGGTAAAGTATGCGACGGTAAAAATGAGTCACTAAATGCCTTACAATCACAACCATGGGCACCTGGCTATGGTAATGATTTTCCGCTCTGAAACACCGGTCGTTCATTTCAGCTCTCTATTTTGACAGTTTGACTCATCCGTTATATACATATGTATGTTGAATTCAATTCATGTTAAGCACATATTAAACAGTTCCGCGACTGACGGCAGTCAACGCATAAACCTAAACCGATATAGATTCAAAATTACTATGATGATATTCCAAAAGGTTATAGATATAACCTTGGGAATGGGTTAGGAAGGATTATATTCTACAAAAAAAAATCCCAAACGACAGATGTGGAAGATATACATAATCGTTTTTGTGGAAAGTCGTATACCCTGCGTATATTCAAAACAATTATTTAATTTACTACTAAATATATTGGAGGCAAATTAACCGGGCCTTTGCTGACTATGAGAAGTGCTTTAACTCCGGCTAAATGGCATGTCTAGAATTAGATTGTTCTGAATTTTATTAGCAACAGATAGTAAAGGCGGCCCTTACAAGATTATAATTGAAACGTGTAATCGCGGTCGCGTTACTTCCTTGTTAACAACTTGAAATAGTGGCTGCAACGTGGCTGAACTGCAAAAATGAAAAGCATTGCGATCGATTGTCATTTTATGTGTGTTACGAAATTACTCCGATGTTGTTCGTGTCCAAGATCGATATCGGCAAAATCTTATGTATTAGTTAGTTAGTGTGTTAGTTAGTTTAGTTTTTTGTTAATTTTATTAGGAGTCAGGGAAAATAAATGAATTGTTTTTTCTTCGTCTTGGTCGCTGCTTATCAGTCATAGTCAGGCCGGGGTTCCTCAAAATACTAATTGTAATAACGCAACTTAATGTACGCAAATCACAGAGATATAATCCTGTGAGCTCTTCAAGGTATCGTGTGACCGACCGGAGCGGCGGCGGACGCCAATAATTTGCATGACAATAAATAACGGAGACTGTACAGATGCACTACTAGTGTCATATAAAACATCAGACGTGGTTACTATCACAGGTTGAACGCCCTTTCTTGGCACCGATTGGAAGTCGACAAGTACATAATATGTACTGGTTTTATGTATTTTGTTATCTATAGGTCTTATAATAAAACGTCTAACGAAATAATGGAATATTTTTTTCAAAATAAACGTGTACAGAGGACACGTCGATACTGAAACTTAAAATCAGTATACCTATTTTTCTGCTAGGTATGGAATTTTAGTGAAACTTGCCATAGTGGTTGATTATTATATTTTGGGGCAATAATTATAGCATGCTTCACCACTTCCGGATAAGTTCAGGTTAACTTATGTGATAGATAACCGCTTTATGTTTAATTTTTGGATTTATCTAGTTGATACTGCCTATCTGGACACTGTGAAACCAGCCCCAGGATATTTTATATAACCGAAAAACAACACCCACACACACCCCATTATTCTTTTATTCAACGAAGGCGCATTTTGGAATAAACTAGCACCGATCGGAGTAGTGATGACGCAAGGACGGGGCATTAGGAAACGAGTTTGTGGAGTTTGCAAGTGCAAAATAAAATTAGCAGTCCTGGGCAGGTTTCGTGGCGCTACACGTGGGCGAGTAGCTCCGGAGTCCGGACGGGTTGCGAGACTGAAACGTAGGAGGTCGGCAAACAGCTTTTCCTTCTACTTACCTACTCGCTTTAGATTTTTTTTTTTTAACTAAAGTTTACCTAACAATGATTTACTTAATTTTTCATTCATATTATCATAACCATTGCATAATTATTCTCTGCACATAGTCATCATTTGCGCAGAATTGCGACAGGTACTTATTTATCCCTTATAAACAATTTACCTAATAAAATAAAAAGTTGGCGAAGTATTTTAATTAGTTTTGTGTTGTGTCGGTTAAATCTGTAACAAGATGCTATACACCGCGTGAACAATGCATCGTATTCTGAATGGTTGTAGGTATCAAAACTGACTACTGGTAAAGGAAACATAATGAACTTATGGAGCTCAGATTGCATGTTTATTGAATGACGTCGGTGGCAGCGGCGCAGACTTGTCCACAGCATGGTCCATCCGTTGTATTTTCATAATACGATGACTGAATAGTGCATTGACATAACAAGGGATGGGTCAGTTTACTTTACTGACAAGCTATTATGTGAAAAAATGTGATTTCAATAATACATAATAAGTATTGAAATCACATTTTTTCATTGTATAGTTATATACAAAGGGTAAAAACGACCCATCACGAAGCCGTCACATATTATGCATTGTGTACATCAAACTAATTAACTTTTTGCAAAAATAATTGCTAAGACAAAACTTATATTAATCGTGTAAAAATTCGATGTTTGGTAGTACGCAATGTAACGCACGTAAAACAGTCATTGATTTCGTAAAAAAAAAAAAAAATTGGAAGAACAAGTAACTTTCGGCTTCGTTAAGGGCATTTTTATAACCAATGTTTATGATTATATGTAAGGTATTATTACTACAATATCTTCTTACAACCCGCGTTCCTCTCATAAATTAGTATTGTTACTATTACTACTTGGCAATTCTCAACAACTTTGACCGCAACCAACACAGATTAACAGCGAAGAAACAGCGTAATAACCCCCGCCTGCACTAAAACCCGTTATATGGCAAGTAGAAAGACGTGTGGTTGATCCGATCCAGCCTGTCCGTCCTGCCTTCCCCCAGCGACGCCCTAGGCCGAGGTCCGTACCCCATAGTGCCCTAGCGTGTAGTCGCTTAGTTTATAAGTTTTATGGCCTCATACAAGGCCTTTAATAAGACATTCACAGTCTAGGTTAAGGTTAGGTTAAGCAGTCGACAACCTCTTAGGTTAAACGGGGAGATGTCATACCCGAAAAAAAAAGACCACGTGTGGTTGTTTATAGTCCTGGCCCCTAGAATACTTCTATAAGTTCCTAGCGAAATTTCAAACCGGCCAAGTGCGTGTCGGACTACGCTCAGTGAAGGGTTCCGTACTTGGGTTGAACATTTAGAAACGCCGACCGCAAAAATAAAATGTATTTCATAGTAATTAAAATTATTTATGCGGTTATAACCGAAACTATATCAAAAACTATTGACTTAAATAATAGCAAAGTCATACAAAGTCAAACATATATTTTTTAATTATGGGGTCCAACAATAACACTCTGGAACATGGTAATGTTTCCCGCTCGATCCTCTCTGCTTTTCTTCATATTATTAATGTAGGTTTCTTTTATTTTATGTTTAGCTAATATTGCACGGTTTTATTTTTTACATTCATTAGAGATATTTTAGACTGCTTGGAGCGTTCAAGAGTATGGCGTGTAAACTATGTCCGTAACAAAACCACCAATCATGTGGAAGTGTCTGAAAGTTAGGTTATGTTATCATAATAATATGGATTCACTATTACATAATAGAGAGACTTGGCGTCACAGAAGTCAATGAATTAAAACTATCACTAATAGAGCGATATCGCCGACGACAATGGCGGCTCACGTTTGGTTAGCACGGATATAGCTACACTTTGAATTATAATGCGCATTGTTCCTCGCGCTGCGCCAGTTTGGGTGCAATGCACTACGGCGCAATAGTTACTTGTCATAGAAATCGTTGGTTTCTAATAGTCTGACCGCAAGGTCGCATCGCAAACAGAAAAATATTATTTGCACCATGTTATTGTATGTTTAGTTTTACACTACCTATAAAAAAAAAACTAGTAATGTAATTAATTACAGATAAATTTTATGAAACGAGTTTGGTGGATTTATCTGTAACTCCTTTGGAACCTGGCAACCTAACCAAATGTTTGCTGAAATATAAGGAGCTGAACCGTTCTAAGACTGTTTTTTTTAACCAATTTCAAAACTAAAAAATCGGCCAAGTGCGGGTCGGACCGCGAATAATGTCGAGGGTTCCGTTGTCGGAATGAATATTCAGGCATGTAAAATATTGATTTTATCGGCAGCAATAACTGGTTTGTATTTCATAGTATTTCTCAAAGAAACTGAACTACACGACATACATTATCTTCTTCAACAGAGTTTTAGTTGAAAATGTGTTTAAGTTCTACCAACTTCTCTATTATGAGGCGGATTATTTCATCCTTTAATTGAAAAAAGGGTCATTTCTCGCGACTTTAGATGCGCGTATCTCATTAACTATTGACTAGAATAGAAGTATAACTTGAAACCATCATAATCTTTTTAATTATGGGATTCAACATACCTCGGTGTCTTGTACGGGGATGGCCAACAATTTTTTTTCGTAATTTGAGTAGACCATTGTGTAGCTGTACATTTAATACATTCGTTCCCAATTTCATCGATATAGTGCGACTATTCCTTCGAATAAAATGGCTAGGTTACTTACGGACGGATGCGGATGGACAAACGGAAATTACGAAATTAATTGGGCTCCGTTTTTGCCATTGGGGTACGGAACTCTAAAACGACCTGTTTTTTAAAACTTGTTTTTATATATTCATATTATTAGTTTCTTTTACATTTTCAGGTTTAGGTTTAAGTTTTTATTTTACTCTTTTCGGTATTGTGTTGTTAAAATAATAAGCTTGCGCTTCAGTCGTATTAGTTTTATTTGTGAATAGGGGTCATCATGCAGTTTACTTGGATGTAGATCACTGAGTGATATATACAAATCATCGACTATGTTGACCCAACTGAGGGGCTCGTACATAAGCCATGTTCATGACCACTTTTCTACACGTAGGTAGGTACTTCACTTGAATTTTATATACGACTTCCTGTGTTTTATGACTGTGCCTTAAAAGGTGTTATTTTAACTGTGCAGAGTGAGAACCTTCGGATCAACATGTTACATCTCAGTGCCAACGCTCTCCGTTCCCGGTCTACATACAGATAGTCCTTCAAATCATACGTTACAATATGTCCAAGATATTAAAAACAAAAAAATACCAACAAAATGATGTGAAATAAGATTTTGCCACCACATGATGAGTCAACTCTATTTACTGACAAACATCTGGCTTTTTGGTTAGCTTTTTTATCTTCTATCGTAGTGTGCCACACATTTATCGAAGACTAATCAAGCGAAGTTGGGGGTGTAGCTAGTCTATAAACATTATTTTTGGCTCATAATAAGTCATTGACCTTATGCTGTGTGAAAATTTAAGGATATGTGAAATCGCGCACACACGTGCGTTCAAACTGGTACGAGGCCTTTGAATCCACATCGTGTTAGCCCGTATCGTACATATTATCATCACCCGTCAACTGTAATTAAAAAACGAGCAGATTGTTATGTATAACAGTTAACAAGTAACAATGAATTATGTAGATATAATTTAAAAATAGAAGAAAAAAAATGCTATAATTATGTAAATACTCAACTCAATTTACCCCCGACTTTTCTGAAATCAAAAACTACTGAACAAATACCTCCATACAAACCCAAACTTAAATCTCAATTAAGTACCCAAGTGAGCAAGTGATCATGCATATGTATGAGCCTCTCAGTCGGGTCAAAATACTTGATGGTTTGTATATCACTATCCTTGATCTAGATCCAAATAAACAGCTAAAAAACTAAATTACGAAACGTTTTTTGTTTGTTTAATTATCCCTCAACTATAGTTTTCACTTTCAGGCGCTGAGCAGAAGATGGTCCATTTTCCTACGACGGTGGGACGTATGGAAATCTGTGCAATAACGAACACGGAGGACAAAACAACCGTGCGGTCGATGCTTGCCGGATGATGTCTCTCGCGGATAAAATGACCGCCGTCTGCGGAGTCACAGTGCCTCACAGTGCGCTGCAGCTTAAAGATGCCTGTTCACTCTTGCTTTATTTCCTTTGCAATCCCTGCTTTGTTGACAGATCGAGGTCAATGACGCTCCTATTCTTTTTGTAATCGCAAAAAAAAAATGTGCAAAAATCTGCACAATTTTATGTGATATAATTACTAATCAACGATTTTCGGACTTTTTCCTTTGCTTGTGCTGTGAGACCTTGCTTTTTGCCAAATTACACGATTTAGGTCTAAGGGAAGTACCCTATTATAGTACCTACCCTATTTATTTTGAGGTTTCACATTAGGTTTTGATTAATTTGCGACTGTCAAAATATGCGCCTTAGATGACCGTGTCTTTTGATAGAGCTGACTTAGAAAAGTGTTTTTTTTTTTACAGTTTTCAAGGCAGGGGAGGTTGTATCAGAATACAAAATCTTCGCGGACTCCTGCATTCTCTTAGTCTTAGTAATATCAATGCCGCCACCCGCGTCAGATATCTATATTGTCAATCAGCGTAGACAACGAAACCGGCGGCCAACACTAAACAGTAAACTGTCCAAAAAAACTAAAAATACAGTTTACCAAAACGAAAACGGGCTAAGAAGAAAAGAAACGGGACGAAGAAGTTTGAGGAAGATTATGTGTGCATACTTATACCTACTTGGAATTATAATCATATTCAGTAACTTGACAGTTCGAAGAAAAATAATCTTTGGCCAAAACTGTTTTGGGGTGTAGTGATCGTCTAAGATAAGTTATCTATGTATATCTATACTTATAATAAAGCTGCAGTTTGTTTGAACGCGATAATCTCTGGAAATTCCAGTCGGATTTGAAATATTCTTGTTTCGTTGGATAGCCCAATTCTTGAGTTATTTAACATCACGCTAGGACCCGGGCAAACAGAAAAAAGTCACAAAGAACGTAATCAAAAACGTAGTAAGAGCACGGGCAGGCGATGCGATGCGACGTGATGGGTCGGGGAACAAGAAATTTCACGTGGACGCAGTCGCGGGCAGAAGCTAGTATTTTTTATAAATTAACATAATGTTTTAAAGTATAAGTTACTAAATTCAGTTAAAACTATGCTTATAAGTTGGACAAAAGTCATAAAATTTTGCTTAATCTTCTTTTCATCTCACTATTTCTTTTTGTCAGTAACTGAAGGCCAATTCTCTTAATTTAAAACGTTCAAAATCTAGTCGCAGTCTCATCTCAGCGACAAACAAATGTTCAAAAACTTGTCAAAATGTAGGGAAATTAGAGGTTTTTTTGACAGACTGAGATCAGACTGTGAACATTCTTAAAATTACGAGAATTCCCCCTCTGGTATCTCTCAAACTGTCAAGTTTCTGAATACGATTAAATGTCTCAAGTATAAAATTTTGTATTTTCTTATTACTTCATTATTTTATTAATTATTTCTCAACAAGGAGCTTTCTTTGTCGTTAGGCATATACTTAAATATGAAAAACTGACGTTTCCAAGAGCGTTTGGACGATCCTTATTGTGGTCAGGACCACAAGCAATACGAAAAGTCTAAAGAAACGAATACATACCTCCTCTGGCACTTTCTCTGATTCACCATTTGTTTTGGGTTCCTCATCTTTTTGCTTCTTCTCTTGTTTGGGTTTGTCTTTTCTGCTGAAACTGATCGATCTGAGCGACCATTTCTTCTTGACCTGCCCATGACATGCTTGGTTAAGATAAATAGTAAATAGGCACACACATGCAATCAAAACTCAACACTAGTTAGATGTTGGCAACTAAATACAACAAATTCTTTAAATTAAAGCACCTTTTCTTTCTTGGGTTTCTTGCCGTCTTCAGGCGTAGGTGCGGACTCTCCGTTCTCTACTTTTGGCTCACTTTCTCCGTTTGTAAGGGGAGCCGCCTCTTTTTCCTCTTCATTTACTTTTACTTCTTTCTCTGTGGTAGCATCCTTTTCGTTTTCTGGAGTGCCATTGTCTATGTCCTTTTGTTTTTCCTAGAATCAAATATACAAGACGCATAAATCAAACGTATAATACAATGCTACATACACAGAGCAATAAGAATAAAGAGGAGAAAATATTCTCTAAAAAAAGTATGTATCGAATCGAACCACACACAACGGAGGGTTCCGTAGTTGGAATGAATATTTACGCATGCGCGGTATGGATTTTATCTACCACAAAATTAGGTTTGGATTTCATAGAATTTCTCGAAAAACCTATGAACGACAAAGTGATTTCTGCGGTCTTAACGGAAAATTACGAATCATTTAGAAGCATCATAATATGGGATCCAACGATACTCCACATGCTTAAATATGTACATTGAATTTTTTTCATCCCTCGGTTACATGTGCCAGCCATGATTATTTTTTTCGTAATTTCACTATAACATTGTATTTCATACGCCTGGTTTCCAATTTTCATCGATATAGTGCTCCAAGTGACGTCATGACGAAATTATAAGGGTTCCGTATTTGCCTTGTGGCTACAGAACCCTACAAATGGCTAAATATTATTGACTAAATTATTTGAGGGCACGCACCTACTGTAACTTAAAACAACTCAAGTTTGTCAGTTCATAATGGCTAGCCTTGCGCGATTGGTCAAACATACTCTCGTTTCAATTATTGTACATTATTTAATTCGATACTTATTAATGCTTTGTGGAGACCTGTTTATGAAAAATTAATTACCGTTGCTTCGTGTATGTGCGCGTCTCCATTGAGCTGTGGTTTGAGCGCGTCGGCGTCTGCGAGCTGCTCAACTCTGCCTTCACCACCGGCACCCGCAGCAGCTACTTCACCAGCACCCTCCGCCTCCTTGCCGCTTATGTCCACCGAGCGCTTGCTCTGCTTAGCACCCATGCTTATTGATGGCCTAGTTGAGCACAAAACAATACATTAGATTCAATAAAATTGGATGTCAAAGTATACGTGTTGCTATAATAAAATAACGGTAAAAAAAAACTCTACTCTTTCAACGCCAAACGCAAGTTAAGGGAGCTATGTGCTTTTACCGGATTCATGCGTGTTGTAAAGATGTAAGGAACATGACCCAATACTGTGTACCAAACACGTGAGCAGGAATTTGGCAGATTGGGTCTTCATATAGCTCGCGCTACCTGAGTGTGCACAGTCCGTGTGCCGCGCTTATCGACTCCTAATCCTAAGCCGACGGCGAAAAAAGTGCCAGCCCGCGCCGCTGACGGCATCGGGAGGCCTTATAATTGTGACATTGTTTACTATACAAATCCAGCCATATTTATGGTTTTCAGTTGTCTCTTTGTTGTGAATTTTCGTTGTGGTACCTCATACATAAACATAATTCGTAGAAATATTATAAATGCGAAAGTTTCACGCTTTAACCACTGAACCGAACTAACCTAACCCAGACCATGGTCTATGTGCCAAATTTCATGGAAATTCGTTCAGCCGTTAAGGCGTGAAACGGTAACAGACAGTTTGTTTTATAGTTTGTGTAGACGATTATCATCACCAAATAACATCCCCCCAGCCCCTGCCACGACGCTGTTTCCAGGCAACATAGACCCGTTTTAAAGAACCTCACTCAACACTCAAGCATTAATTAAAACTAGTTTAAAGCTATTTGATAGGTTGTAATTAGTTTTAAGTAACGCTTGAGTTTTGAGTGAGGTTCCGTAATACGGGCTCAAGTATCCGCCGATCAACTATTTATTACCAACCGGGTTCGGTAAACTACATCAATTCCAACATCCAATCAATCATGATATCTGCTTTGTGACTGCATTAAAGGAGGGTCCTCCTTTATGTCCTTCATACTCAACCAATTTATATCTGTACATGACTTTATGGAAAAGAACGTGGGTACTTAAAAGTTTAATAAATTCCGTTCAGCCATTATCATGTGATGAGAGCCGGGTTACAAACAGACGCATAACTGCTAAAATTTATAAATTGACGTTTTGCTATTTTTGGAAGACCATGCCGGTTCGTGTATATTTCCGTTTATTGTTTAGACTTTATGGTACCTTATTAACGTTAACGTGCGTCCACGCGTCCGTCTGTGGAAGCCCAATAAATTTGTAGTGCCACTTACAAATTGAGTGCTTTGATTTGAATACTTAAACCAGAAATTCTAATTTTACCGATGTTTTTCATATGGCAATTGAAGATTCATTTATAACCTCAATTTTCATCGATGATTTTTCAATTAAGTTCTACAATTAAATAATATTTGTATTAAACAATAGTTGTTGAAAGTGGTGAGATATAAAGTTGAAATCTTTCTAAAGACAGATGAATGTGTTACTAATTTTCTTTGTACTTACTAATTACCTACCTGATTAGGTAATTAGTAAGTACAAAGACAATAAACAAACCCTGGTTTGTTTCCACTTTAATTAGATTTAGATAGACTTATATGAGACATTAGGAATTTGAAATTTCCCATGGAGCTTGAAGTTAATACATAATAAATCGTTTCGATAACCAAAAGTGATGAAATATCTTATGAAAAATTATTTGGGTTCAGTTCGACGGTTCGACCTCCTAGAAGGGATACAGGGTCAGCTTTTTTAAAAGGGATCACTGTGAGAGTCAGTTATGACAACATTTGTAGTTCGTTGAAGATAGAACGATTTGATGTTAAAATTAAGGACTGTATTTTATTTTTTAAACAGTGACTGACCAAAATAGGCCTTATAACTTATAAGTGTGATGATCTAAAAATAAATAATCAAAACAATATTTCTGTACGGTAGGTAGGTAGATAATTATGTAGATACACGAGCTATAAAAATAAATAACTCAGGTACATGGAGGAACCAAATTGGAATACAAAGCACGTCAGTGGGTCACGGTGCTGGGAACACGCTTAAAATAAATTTAAACTGTGACCCAAAATAGCGCCCAACGAAAGTGCACCGAGATGCATGCATCAATAATTCACTAGCGATTCTAGTAGTAACGCAGCGTTGACGCACACTAAAAAATGTTTAACTAAGCGTCTATTTCCGAATGATGAATAATAAATTAATGATTCAGTAAAGAAATGTAAATAAACGCTACACTACAGATGATTCATGGAAACCCATTACGAATAAGCGTAAGATACCTACTACACAGTAAATCATTAGTTTAAAAAAATAAATGTTAGTGTTTTAACTTTTAATGCTAATTATGTTTTACCTGAATGCCTCGTTTTTATGTAAAGTTACGTTACGCACTGTACTCACAAGCCCGGAAGCACACTACTGCCACTGCGTTTAAAATGAAACTGTGAGTGAAACAACCCGCGAATGGATATTGTTCACATTGATCATTAGCAGTGGACCGAATTCCTAGCGCATCGTCGCCTTTATCGTTCATTATCCCACTCGTTACACTCAATACAAATATAAATAGCAGTGACATTAGTCACGCAGGCAGGACTCGATGCTTATCTCTGCGCAAACATTCTCTACGAGACAAAAATAGTTATAGCAAGGGAATGATACCTACTTAATACTTACAAGTTACAATATTAAGTTAAGAATGTTCCTGTCTGAACATTAATGGGTCGATTCTATTCTATTGAAGCAGCTTGATTTAAATTAACTGTACATCAATCGATCCTACGATAAAAAGTAACCTAAAGTGGGCCCCAGCACCAGTATGCTATTGTGCTTATGTAGTAACTAGCAATTACACATACTGTAATATCCTTTGTCCTTGATCGTACAGCGAACGGTGCGCGAAGAGCGTCCGTCATGTCATGATGGGGAGTTATTTCAAATCGGTTCACGCGTTTAGGTTATTGACCCAACGTATGCTTCCCCCTCTCCAACATTGGGATTTTTTAGCCTTTAACCAGTCAACCAAAGCGTATTATTGTCATCAGTGATACAATAGGAGGCACTTAAAAGTAGGGATGGTTAAATTTTGAGTGGGTAAAAGCAAGTTATTGGCGACCTTGACTGTGGTGCGTTCAAGGTTAACGGCTGAGTTGATCCTAATGTTTAAATAAAAATTCGTTAATTTAAAATTTGGTTTCGTACCCATAACAACTGCACGACGCACAACCTGTATAGTAATTATAATATCTTGGTAGACCTTGTCGGCGCATGGTCGTAGAACTAAGCACAAGATTAATAGTGTGTCTCAGTATTTCCTGAATTCACTCTTGTGATTTCAACTATATTTGTATTGAATTGTTGTTACTGTATCGCTTGCAAAACCTACCTGAAACCGTAGATTTCGTTTAAATGAAAGCATTTCTCGTTTTATTTTTCTAACTTGAATGGACTGACATTACAGATAGGCAATCGCTCCATGTAAAATTTTGGTAATCAGCCGCATCCGGTTAGACTGGAAACCGACCCCAACATAGTTGGGAGAGGTGTAAGCAGACTGATGGAACGGACTGATATTAATTAGTACATCACTGAGCTAATCTTTAGTAGATGCCCCGATCATGGAGGTTCATAGCAAATAATTAAAAACTCGTTGCTCGTTGTGTTACGGAACTCTCAGTGTACGAGCAGGGATCGCAATTCGTCTTGAAAAAAAAAAAAAAAAAATTGTTGAAGCATGGGTGATAAGTAATTTTGAATTCTATAAATTGGAATTAGGTAGGTACTGGCACTTGGCGCTAAAATTCAGCAACTAATCACCAAGTTCCATAAAGCCCGCACGGTAAGACTGGTTAAAATCATAATTATGTACCTATGTAGCAGTTAAGTTGTCAGTATTAGTCACTTGTCCAATACTGGGAACCTTACTGCTACTGAACAGGCGTTAAACCTGAAAAATTAAAACCTCGTGTAAAACAATGAAAACTTAATAAAGAAGAGGAAGTAGGTACTAATGCCTATAATACAATTACATGCAAGTAGTGCAAACAACCAAGAACCGCATACCCCCGTACAGAACACGTGCACGGCCAATAGAAAATCGATAGCAGCGGTCAGTTGTGGATAAAAACCACAAGTAACTCAGCACCCGTCATAATAATATGACTAACAGACAGAATAAATTAAGTTACAAATCAATTCCAATGTATGTCTTGCATGGTGCAAGAGACGAAACTGAGGGGCAATTTTATTCTGGTAAATTTAAGAACGTTCACAGTCTGATCTCAGTCTCAATCTGTCAAAAATACGTCAAATTTCCCTACATTTTGACATTTGTTTGTCGCCGAGATGAGACTGCGACTAGATTTTGATCGTTTTAAATTACGAGAGTTGGCCTGCTGTAATCAAGGTAGTCTTGCTAACTTGCTACAAAGTTTATAAACATCCTATCAAGCTCAATAAATTGCAGACTTTGCAAACTAATTTGTTTAGGCTAGTTATAACATAATAATTTAATTATGAGCCTTGCTGCTCTAAGCTCTTCCCATGTTGTCTATCTTCTACCTAAATGGCGTGTATCAGAAAGGTGAGGTTACAGATCATCAAAATGAACAACATTGTAATCGCGAAAAAATATCAACCGCCTCAGACATTTGGGTAGAGTAGTTGAAATTTTGAATGGGACAGCAGATTTTTTTTTTTTCTGATGAAAATGATAGACCTTCTCCATGGGACCAACCCCATGGAGGTCTATCATTTTGATGGTCTGTAAAGGTGTCGTCAAATTTAAGGGTGAGGCCTTAAATTTGACGACACCTTTTTCACCACACCGACGGGTTGCGCAGTTGGGATGAACATTTACGCATGCATGCACAGTATTGAGTTTATGGACCGCAATAATAAGTTTGTATGTCATAATATTTCATTACCAATACCCCACACGCTTACGTACATTGATATTTACATCCCTCAACATGTATGGTGAGTGATACCCCTAATTATTATTTTCGTAATTTTACTACACCAGTGTTTAGCAGTAAACAGAATACATCTTCTTTTAATTTTTTATCGAGATAGTGCAAATAGTCTCTGAGTAAAACAGCTGTGTAACATCCGCACATGACTAATGTATAATAACGGTTCTGTTTTTGCCATTTAGCTACGGAACCCTAAAAAAATCCTGAAGTCCGGGGTCAGCGCTACAAACCAAACGAGGTGCCAAGTCGCAATTTTAGAATCGGCGAAGCGAATTTTTTGATAGCGTGCGCAATTTTACTCGGGAGACTTAGCACTAAACTGATGAAAATTGGAAAGAAATAGTATTTATGCACCGCTAAACTATGGCGTAGTGAACTAACGAAAACAATAAGGCGTGGCACATTAACTTTGTTATTTATGATATAATTTTGATAGCTTGCCATTTAATTTTAACAAAAATTGTTAAATACTAAATTGTAATTTTGTATACCTATTTGAAATTTAACAGCAAAACATAGAGTACCTATTTTTACACCTATGATTAACAAATAAAAACTTTGACTTGACTTTGTAACCGAGGGATAAAAAAATCAATGAACAAGTGTATGGGGTATCTTTGGACCCCAATATCAAAAAGATGTTGACGTTTCTTAGTTATTATTAAGTCAACAGTTTTTGAGATATTTTTTTCGGTTACAACCGCAGAAATAACATTGTTTTTCATGCTAATACCCCGACTACGGAACTCTTCTCTGTGCGTGATCCGACACGCACTTGGCCGGTTTTTCGGTTTGTTTCAGTAAAAGTATTATCATGATGACATGAACTCCTTAATCATTACACTGCTACAAGGATCGATTGATGCTGGAAACACGTTACCGGAGGCGCTGTTGGTGGACAGTTTTGTAAAAATGTGTTGAAAAAACCAGATATATTAAGTTTTATTTTGTTTTAGTGTACTTTATATAGAAAACTAGCTGACCCGGCGGACGTCGTACTGCTATATATTTTTTTAAATTTTCTTCTCTAAAAACCTTGTCCTGACAATAAAAAAAAAGAATTATCCAATTTGGTGCAGTCGATCGGAAAATATGCGCGTACACACGGTTACACATCAAGCTAAAACTTTTTCGTACAATCAGAAGTCAGCTTATACTGGTTATGTATAGCTTGATGTGTAGCCGTGTGTTCATACATTTCGGTGATCCCTTTTTATTATTTATATACATAGTTAGATAAATAGATAGATGTAAATAAGATGCAAGAGCTCGAAAATTTTTGCACCTCGCCTTGGTCAGGATAGTTTTTTTTTTATGACCATATGTTACAAAATTTTGAAGAAAGCTGCGAGGGGGTGCGAGACCCCTCTGACCTCGATGTCGTATGCGAGGCCCCACGTTGGCTACGCATCGCTTCTGCTCTCTGTAGTAAATTTTTCAATGATAGGTACTTAAATGGAACCTATCTGGTTAAACCCCGCCCCCATTAAAGACACTAATAAATGTATGATAACGTACACATTGCCATTAAAATTTTTGAGGTTCTTTTCACTGACGAATTACACATTATTATTTGGTATAACATTAAAACAACTCCAAGGGATTTAAAATCTGGGGGGGGGGGGGTGTCGACCGCCAAGGTGACTGCTGCTCTTTATCTGGATTGCTGAACATAATATATGTTCAGCAATCATTTATTGGGCAGGTTAGCCTGAGTACCAATAAAATCAACCGGATCTAATAAGTACATAGTGGAATATTCATGAGGTGGAAATGTACGCTTTTTACTTATATTATTTATTTCACAACCAACAACTGCACATTTCAATGTAGTCGCGATACACAAAGGGAACGTACTAAGTACCTACTTTTGAAAGGCCATTTCGTTTATTCTCCGATAAGTTTAGGCACAACACATACCATGTAAATGTTATAAAATAGTAGATAACCAGTAAGTAAACAAAAATACAAATTAACTAAAAGAATGTCGTCAGCTCAGGATGTACCGGCACCCTTGTTTTTACAGTTTCTACTGTCTCCCCAGTTACTCACGATGATGATTCATCGTTCCGTTGTTAATCACAAAGAACGTGCCTATTTACCGGAAAATGTTTTATATGTAGGTACCTACATACTACATAAATCAGTTCAAACAAGTGAATCATTCTCAATAGCAGGAAAATACACAATAAATCTGGAGTAAAATACTCATTAATGAATTGAGGCTATAGTGTAGGTATTTCAATTCAACTACGGGCACCCCAACACCCTTGTGTGCATTCATTAACTCATTCTGAAATTCAAGAATAGGTACCGAGCCTTCTACCGTATTGTCATAAAGAATTGCATTTCCGATAACTTGGCACAGTGCATTCATGAAACTTTAGAAAGATTTATTTCGAAAGTACCTCGATCAGTACTTGCACCAATACTGCTTACCGATGCTGCAATTCTAGAGCAACCGGCTTGTTAGGACTTATTGTGTTTAATGTTCGTATTTGTAGATACAAATACGAATATTATGACAAAAACTAATATTAAATCAAGGATTACCTTAAGGCTTATCAATCCGAAATATATTAACAAAAGAATTTACACTGAAATACGTAAAATATTCACTTCCAGCACTCACAGCTCAACACAATATGGCGGCAGGACGAAATCCCCACTTCGAAAATAATAATTCAAAATTTAAACTTGCCAGCGATTGGTTGGCTGCGTTCAAGACGCTTCACTGCAACCAACCTCATGAAAATGTAGTATACCCCGTGTACCAACTTAACAACTCAATATTTTTATGGAGTGATATTCTGTTCGGGCGCGTTCAAACAAAAAGTTGCCATACTGTTATAATAGTCAAGTTTTATTGAACATAGCGAGCGCAAGTGCAAATTAAATATCGATCGAGCTAACGAGTTGTTGAGGAAACCCAAAAACAAAATAAAGAAAAGCATTTTAGTACAATGTTGGACATTTTAGCACAATGCTGGCTTATAATGTGGCTGGCTTCAGTCACTGGTAATTCACTGCCAATTTCAAAATCTTACATACACACACTGATTTAGACAACAGAAAGAGGTAAAAATATCTGTGGATGTGACATTTTGAAATCGCCAGCAGCAGCGAGTGTACCACATACACACCCACACCAGCAGAAAGTTGTATTGATCATTTTAACAAACATAATTCGGAAAATACATATTTTTGTTAAAGAGGGCGAATTATATTGTGATCACCAAAAAACCTGACTGACCTGCAAATTACTAAATGTTAAGAGAATTTTAATTTCGCGGGCTGGCCTGTCGCTTTTTTAAAGAAGTACCTTAGAAGTACACACTGCTACAACGATCTTTTGGCGCTTGAATGAAGTTGACAGTGGGACGCTATTACTGACCTATTATACAAGTACGCTGGACTTTAACCTGTCTAATAAGTTCTAACCTAATAGACAGGGTATAGTCCAGCGTTTAATACTTAAGACGATTTGAGGGGGGAGGGGGTCCAAACCAGTCTTATTTTTTTGTTACATGGGGGTGGGAGGGTCTTGATTATTCTTACGTAAGATTTATTTATTTATTTATTTCTTCACAAACAATTTACATTGTGTTTGAAATCGTTCCATATGATAAAGTACTTAAGACATAAGAAAAAATAATAATAACAATATAACTCAACTAAAATTACCTACAATAACATTTTCAATGTCAACTCATTATGAATTTAAGCATTTAAGATTAGAAATAATTTAACATGATACAAGTATCACATTTAAAAATTAACAACATAACTCAACTAAAAATTACAAACTACAAGAAAAATTTCAATGTCAACTCATTAAGAATTTAAGATTAGAAACAGAAAACATTAAAACATTACAATAAAAATAAATAGTTCAATATCAACTTAATAATAATAGGAATACATTTGTCATTTAAAAATAATGTCCATATAATTCATAAAACAATAATTTCAGTCGGCTCTAGTAACATAAGTTGACACGAGTAAACGAAGATTACAAACGTACCCAAAAATTATAAGTAAAAAGAATGGAACTTTTTCTTTGCAATTTTGGTAGATACTGATCTTACGTAAGATTCAAAGGGAAAGGGAAGGGGTTCATTCAAGTCTGAATTTTTCTTTCGTTGGTGGGAAGGAGGGGCGTGTCAAAAATTGGTAAACATTGTCTTACGTAGTAAATGAACAGCTCCTTAACCGTTTTTTGACGGCGGTCTTAGAACGTACAATCATACATATTCCAGATTACGTAAAAGTTAACTTTAAAATGCGTAATAAAATAAATATAATATAAACTGCCTTAACTTATTGAATTATCTTATTTATGACTTCTTACAGACATTATAATACCGCACGTAATGTATTGTGTGTTATTGCAATCACTAATTCCACCTGTCACAAACGGTTTACTTAATGGACACTAAGGGCTGATTTTTCCAACGCCAGATAATTTTATACGAGGAATAATTTTGAATTTTGACAGTTCTTCCATACAAAATCAGTCAGACGTCAATTTAGTTGCACGAATAAAAATTATCTATCCATTGAGAAATCAGCCATAATAATTATACTATATGAAATGACAGTTCTGTAGTTTTTTGCTTAGGTCAATGGTTTTTTGTGCCAATTCAAAGCGCCCAGTTCGAGCGTCTCAGGAACTAAAATTGACACATTGCCGCAATTGGCCGTCGTTTTATTTTTGTATGTATACGTCTCTGATGATACAGATCTCAATTTTTTTTTTTGTGTTTACTACGAGATAAAAGTTAGAACATTTTTATCGTGAGAACATGCGCATCTTGTAAAACTCGCTATCAACAACATTAGTTCCACAAACGCTCACATTGCTGTCAGCACCAAAAGGGCGAAAACAAATGTCTTAATTTTGGCATCGATATTATGAAGTCCAGCCTCCAGCGAACTTGTTGAAATGTTGACTATAATAGGTCAGTGGACGCTGTTGTTAAACATTTGCATGATTAGAGATAGTTACGTTTTGTAATTTGAATATTCAGAAAGGGATTCTAAAGCCCTATATTCAGACATAACATTTGTCTATGCTTATTGTTTTATAGAGTAGAAGTAGAACCGAGCTAAAATTTAGTCTATGGTGTACTAAGCATTGATGTCGCGTTGCCCTTGACTCCCTCTATCTAATTACTGTTTTTAAAAGTTATTTGCTTAAAATTTACTCAAATTGTTTATCTCGACTTTGCTTTCTTCCATAAAAACGTTTTAGAGAGTGATTTCTGTGGTTACTAAACTGGTGTGTTCTTTAATTTGTGTAGCGTCACCTGACTGAGCTCATTGTCATTTCCCGCCATTGTGGCCTGTGAGTTTATCGTTATTAAGATTTTCCTGTGCGTATCCCTCGAAATTTAGATGAGTATTAAGTAATAAGTGTACATAAGTAATGTCATTACACGGTAATGACGTTTGTTTGCTAGAAGTGGAAGACTATAACTTGTACGAAGAAGAGGCGTCTGATCACGCTTTGCCCAGGTATGGATAACCGGCGTGGTCGCCGAATTTTTACTCGTTCGCCCTCATTTATGCTTAACAATGATATATACATCTATTTTGATGCAAAATAATTATCGTCTTCCGATTTCATTGTAAGTTTGTGAATTCGCGGGCCATATGATGACGCTCACGCCCCGTGCCGGCCTGTAGTCAGCTGTTGGGCCGCCATGTTTGGTCAAATCGAATAGGCGTAGTAGGCGCCTCTACATATCGCAAATGTACTATAAACCTATGTACACTAGCGTAAATACAGTCATTCATGTTATAATATAAACAGAGTCATTGTATATATTATTTTGGAAAATTATTACACCCTAGCAATATGTTGTATGAGATTAACAGTTATATATTTCGTACTATTATTAAGTATAGTAAATTATACTCTTGTGAAACAATAACAGGAGTTGATGAGTTTTATAGCTATTATGTACATTTTTTTAATAAGTATTTGTAACATGTCTAGAGCAGGTTGAATTGTTTACATACTTTTTGGTATGTTTATTACTGTTAAGCCAGGACAAGACACCAATATGAAAAGTCACAATTGCACAGGGACTGAATTTAAAGACATTACTGTATAAATACTAAAAATAGGAACAGAACTTGAATAATTGGCATGAAGTATATTGACATACTTAATTTCTCATGTTTCCACAGTGACAAGCATCCAGGTTCTGGAAGAAAGACAATGGAAGCAGAAAAACGGATACGAAGAGAAATTGCTAATAGCAATGAACGTAGACGAATGCAGAGCATTAATGCCGGCTTTCAGGCATTGCGGACCCTGCTACCTCGTCATGAGGGAGAAAAGCTTAGCAAAGTATGTATAATTTAAATACTTTTTTTAATCATAAATACTTGTATTTTTAATAATGGTGGTGAATTAGGACACAGACAGGTCTTTTGAGTACAAAGTTGCAGTCAAAACATGGTAGGAGGCTGTGGACATGGGAATCTTTGATTCATTACCTAGATTGCCAAGTTCTCAGCAGTGTTATATGTGGCAAATCTCAGGGAAATTTGGTATTTAGTGCCAGCATTTTGTATGATTTGATTTCCTTCTAAAGCACTGTTTTGTGTATGTTTCACAAACCGTGGAAGTGCCATGGCAACTAGTGGCTTTAACTGAACGCCTGTTCTTTGTAAGACAATTACTGAAGGGTGATTTACCCTGTTTCTACATACAGATGGTAAAACACACATCTCTCGGTTGTGCTAGTTGTACAAAATAACAACAACCAGTAAGAATTGATATGAGATTTGTCCACAAATAATTTGGCAATGGCTTTGAGTAAATGGAGATAATCCTTACAGCAGCTTCTTAGTACAGGTGCATCCACACCAAAGATACTTTTTGTGGAGCAACTTTGCAGTATGCACTTGTTAAAAGTAAGGACAACAACAGGTGACAAAAAGTTATTTACTAAAAGTTTATGTTGCAAAAGATGGCTCTAAGAACTACGACTATGGACTTAGGTGTTACAGTTAGTGTATTTTTTTAGTTCTTAGTATATTTTTATTTTATAAAAGCAATTATCATATTCTTATAAAAATATTTTACAGGCTGCAATACTACAGCAGACAGCTGAATATATTTACAACTTGGAACAAGAAAAAACAAGACTTCTATCTCAGAATTGTCAGCTGAAGAGATTACTCAACCAACATGAAGGTGGGGAAATACCCCTGAAGAAAAGAAAAGGTGAAATTCTTACTCATATCCCAGCCATAATTCCTGATTCTACTGAGGATACCATAACCAACTCTAGATCACCTGAGCCAGTGGCTGTGATTGCTGTGACAAGTGTTTCACAGAAAAAAGAATCAGAAAGCAGTGAATTACGTGTTCAACTGGAACGTGAACGGAGACTACGGCGGCACTTGGAAGAGCGCCTCCATTCTGTTGAAGCTCAGGTTTATCCTAACAATACGCATGAACTAGCTCGTCCTGTTATTCATTTTGAACAGACAGATGTTGCTGCTGAATGTAAGCTTGAAAGTGAGGAAGTAGAGGCCCCACCTGTGGAACCTGCAGTTGTTGCTGCGCCACTACTAGAAGCTGCCATTAAAGCTGAGCCTCGCGTTGAAGTTGAGGTTCTTCCTGACGCAGCCCATGACGCGCCATCGCGTTTGTATCTCGCAAGCACTAGTCGACAGAACCTGGAAACTATTGTGGAGGCCATTCGTCATCTTGAGGGGGATCATTTGTTCCGCGAGGAGTCAGGGGATGCGCCTCTGGCACTCACAAAGAAAGCGGAACTGCCGCCGCCGCCGAGACCGGGTGTGATCGTTGTGAAGCATTCGTGATCGCGTTAAACGTGTTTATTTATGACTTTAAGCTCGTAAATTTGCTTCCGCTTAGCGAGCACTCCTGACCCTCCTCGAATATAGTTTTAAATTTTTAGTTTTTTAATTATCTTTTCCAAAGTGACGAATCGATAAGTCTGCGTGTTTGTTTATTTTTTTATTACGCATTGAAGTCGAATCGATAAGTGGTATAGAATTAACTGGATGCGTTGTCGCGTATGCCGATCGGCGCTGTGCTTAGTTTAGTCTCAAATGTAATTATATTAATGTTTAAATTTTATGTTAATTTGGCTTATTGCAGCATGTGTTGATGGAAAGAGGATTGACTGACTTATGTAAGATTAGAAGATGAAGGATAATAGTACACCATGCCGCGTGCCAATGTTATTTTATTTCTTTAGACAAGTTTTTGGAAAAAAAGTGTGTGTTTGAGTAAATTAAAGTTAAATTCAAATCAATTTTCCAGTTATTGCCATAATAAATTGGACGAGATTCATGGAGGCTTAAAGTTGCATCATGGACACTGGATAGTTCTTTAGTGGAAAGCATTTGGCTTGTGTAGAAAATTAACCCTGCATTCTGCTAGTCTAGTATTTTACATTTATTATCACAGCAGGAATTTAATTGTTTACTATTAGCTTGTCTGGCTTTTGGCAGAATGCAGGGTATGCAGGCATGCAGTTATAACAAGTCTTTGACTATGCAGTTGTTAAAAAAAATTATTTAAAAAATCCTTTCTATTTTAATTGATGTATGTAAAGTCACATGATATAAATGTAGTAGGTGAATAGTTCAAATGGTGTTTCGGATAGTCACTAAATTTGACCCTCATCAACTATTTGTTGGTGTGCCATCTAAATTAAAAAACAATTTCTTGAGGCAAGATACTCAGAATGCAAAATAATGGTGACAAATCACTATGATATTTAATTAAAACGTTGATATAGAATCTATAATAATTATAATGTATTGATTAATATTTATCCAGTGTTGCTGCTTTTTTGTTCATGTTAGGATGCCCAGTGGAATGCGTATTTTGTATGTGACTTTAGTAAATTATAGGCGCTTTATGCTGCCATCGCTAAATTATAGATACAGAAATTTTAGAGCATTCCATGTTGTTGAATTCTCATTAAAGAGTGATTCTGCATGAGACATCGTTGATTGGAACATGAGTTAATGATGTATTGTATTCAATTTAACTGATTAGTGTAATTATGTATTGCTTCATATAAGCATTCTTTAATTGAAACTACTTTTAGGTCTTAATCAGTTAGGATTTATGTAATAGATAGTGTAGTTGACAACAAGTGACAAGGTGTTACTGAACACAGCCCATTCTATAGCCCAGTTGATTTAATATGATGTTTTATTAAAGAACTATAATGTATATCATGTCACAAGTGAGATAAAATATATTCTACATAAAAGCACTTAATCTAAATAGCTCAGATTTTTTAACACAAGATTGAAAATAAAGTATTTATTCAATCAAGTTATTGATATTGGAATTACAATTACTAGAATATTCTACCAAATAGGTGACGATTTAATCTACCTTTGGGATAAAATTATAGTGAATTATCATGTTCCACTGTTTTACTTTATAAGAGTTAAGGTTCACAGTTCTTACATTTTCCTGTGACTTAGGTAATATAATTCTATCCAGTGATTAATTAATGTTCGCTTTAATGTGCTGTCATTTTTGTTAAATATGTAAAACGCCGTGCTCTTTTGTTAATATTTTTCATTTAAGTTTTGAATGTATTTTAAGTTTGACTCAGCAACAGAGTGGATTAACAAGTACAACGCTTTGCAGACGTCATAATGCTATGGTCTTGTCCACGGAACCATATGAATTTTTAAGACTGATCATTTATTCATTATTAAGTTACGCTAGTTCAAGTCACCATATTGATAGAATAACGTGTGTGTGTGTGTCACGTTTATGTAGCTATTTATATGTATGTACGTTGTGATATTGTAGTCCAAAATTGTGTTGTGGACCTGACAGCCTTACAGAGATCCCTACACTGTTAACATTTAGCAATAATAATGTCAATCATACATTACGGTACTTATGACTAGTAAAATTTATGTGTAGATAAGTTTTCCATTACGAAAATATAAATATATTTATACACAAGAGATCTCTCTAACTCTGTCAGGTTACTTAGTGTTGTGGTGTGTATCAAGTGTTTTCTGTGTATGTATTTTAATAGGACTTTGTCTATCATACAGAACATAGGGCTCTAAACATGAATTTACAGATGTTTCAAAACTGATTGCTATGCTAAATAATCAAATCAATGTTAATAAATTATTATTCAAACAATATTTTGACTTGACCAGCAACAAATTTTATTGGGTAAAAATAACAAATTTAAAATGATTAATTTCGTGTTTAGAGTAGCCCTAGTTTTATACATACTACTATCAGTTCCCGACGCTTACTTCGCACTCTGTTTCTGAGTCCGTAGTTATAAGGAGTTGTCTGCCTACCGCCTTTACATTATGTCAGTATAGGATAATTAACAATGTAACATAACGGACTTGGTTATACTATTAGTGTAGTCAAAAATAGTAATAAGAGATTTTAAGTCAAAGAAGCAAGTTAAATTGTTTAAAATGTGTTATTATTTATGTCTTAAAGTATTAAAATGGTTATTTCTTATTAATTAGTTTGTAAATGATGATCGTCTGTACATTTAATCGACCACTTTTCTTTGTATATTTCGCTAAAAACCAATAAAACATAATTACTTGAAATTTTTACCACATTTTTTTATTATTACAATGCATGCATTTTTTGTAAAAACTTTAAAGACTGATGAGTCATTTGCTTGAAATGCACAACATAAAATGGTCTGCTATATTTAATTATGAGTAATCTCAAGGATCGCATTTGAATTGTCACCGTCATTCAGTTTTTAATCTTATTTTTATTAGGACAATAAGTTGTATAATATTTGTACCAACTTTGTGTGAAAGATGTTGATAAATGATGGTTCATCATTTGCATTAGCAATCTTACTATTTTGTCGTATTCTCATAGATAGGATTTAATGAATGTGCCATGTTTTATTGGTTTTCAGCACATTCAATGTGAATATTTCCATTTTCTACACTCTATCGCATTTTATTGTAATGGATATAAGTGGGCGTTATTTTAAACAATATACAGACTAAAACAATTTGATTTGTTCAATTGTATTATAAGTAAGTCTACCTGACTACTTTCGCTCACATAATATATGTTTAAAATAATTCATCTTTAAGCATAACCTTATAATAATGTTCTTCAATTAATTCATTTGGTAAAACATAATTATAATACCTACTTAAATATTGTTTATAATAATTTAAGTCTGGAATAAAATTCGTACTCATAATTCCCACAGTTTAAATTGCATTTATCCTTAGACGTTTGTTTTATTGAGCTTCTGGATTTCAGATTAGCGAGTCGAGAATTTAGTGATAGGGTGAATATATATATATATATATTTAATACAAATATTACTGTAATTTATCCATTACGTTGATCAACGCCTCTATGGATTAATAACTGGTTTATTAATCGAAAAACTTCGAAGAGGCTTTAAAATCTTAAAGGTTTATTTCGTTTTTAATTACACTATCTAATATTTGAACATCTCACCCTCTCACTAATAAGCTTATGTTCCTATACAGATAATTATGGTACCTATAATATTACAGTTAATATAATGATAAAGTGTAGAAAATAATGCATGGATGTTTCCATTTTGATATGAAATTGATAGAAATATTTCCTCTGATTTTAATTGTACCCACATTTGACCTATATTTACCAATATTTATAAAAGATTGATATTATAGCGTTTCATTTAATCTCCCAACATAAATTCAATAATTAAGCTGCCTACACTTGAACGTCACATAAATATTAGTCGTGAGTGGTTATGGCTGGTCACCAAAGCAGAAATGATGCATAACTTTACCTCGCGTCCTAACAAACGCGATCGGCGCGTTCGAATTTGACGTTCTTGAAAAACCGATTAATGTCCCTTATGGTCGATTTCCCTCAAAATATGAATAATTCAGCAACATAGTAACATTGCATTACCAAATTTTTCATTCTTAATCAATTTAAATATTTATTAAGTCTGGCAATGTACTGAGTATTTTTGATTTCATAAGTGTAGAACTTTACCATATCGTAAAGTTCTACTTATGAAATAAAAAATAATAAAGAATAGTAAACACATTTTTTACAGGCGGAAATTCTATTTTGATCAACTAGAACCCTGATACACGGTTCTGCAAAAATTTTGCGAGTTACCTTAGCTCAGCTTAACCATGTGTATTTTATAGAAGAAAAAATTGTTTTGAAGCAACCTGGTTCAATCATATTACATTTAAGGCCGCGTTCTAACCAAGAGCGATCATCGCGTTCATATTATGTCACTTTTTTTCGGCGAACTGGAACGCGTGGTCGCGCCTTTCAGTTTTCCGAAAAAAGGAGTAGGTAGAGCAAACAACGTAGAAATAATATGGCTAGCAACTGAAAAGGATTTAACGAGCACTGAGTGCGCGACGGCAACGAGCGATCTGGCTGGAGCTTACACTGGTATGCGTATGGAGGTCTACCAAGCATGAGTCTCTCAGCGAGTGTTCTGCCCAATCGAACATCGCAGAGCGAGTACACTTCGATAATTATGTGCTCTGATAAATCGTGTCAATGAAACAAACGAGTATTCGCCGGCGCGGCGGCGTAAACAGTCCGCGATCAACTATTAGTCAACTACACGGGACCTACAATCTTTTGTATGTTTCTTGAGCGAGAACATCGTTGATACCTAGTCGCTTCCTCGTCGGCGGGCGGTGGGACAGGTGCCGTAGCATACTTATTGCAACTATATAAATCTGCCTAGCTTTTTCCCAACTATGTTGCCGTCGGCTTCCAGTCTAACCAGATGCATTTGATTAAGAAAGAAAAGAAAGAAAAATACATTTATTTAGCACATACCAAAAGACACACAATACATCAGATACATACATCAGATAGCAACTAATAAAGAAAACAAGTAGAAAGTATAAAACATATTATTATGTAAGAAATTAGAAGGAAAGTGTGCCTCACGGCTGCACCAAAAAGGCTCAGTTCAGCAAAAATGCCAGACAACTAGTGCCTGACGCTGGTTTTCAACTGAACCTGTTGAGTGAGGTGACGGATGTAAAAATAAATAAAACAAAAATGTGATTTTTTTTTTTGATTCAAAAATTGTGATTGATTACAAGTATTTTACATGGAGCGACTGCCTACAATGTAACCTCCACAACCCAGTTACTGAGTAACTCGATACCTACCCCTTGGTAAGACTATATGCTTGTCAGACATGGGCTTCTGACTACCCACATAACGACTGTCAAAGTGTTTTCTGGGGCACGGAGGGGTCTCCATATCGTCGCTCTAGATGTGACCCCTCGTAAATACGAACCTGTCACTTTTCCAGGAGAGACAAAAAACTAGGTATCTAAATAAATTTTATGCATATTGCATGCTTTTGGTTATTTTATTGAATATTAAATAAAATACCGTATGTTTTCTTGCATGTACCTACATAAAAAATCACTTTGGCATGCTTGGTGTCTATTAAAACAAAGTCTTACTAAGAGATGTAACTAAAAGTCAGTTTATAAGTGAAGTAAACCTCCTGTACATACAAGTTATCACCAGAAAGATGGAAAATTGCGTGATGGAAAATTTCGCATCAAAATGTAAAATTGACCAATAATTGCAGTAACGAGGTATCACATCTAGAGCGACGATATACTGTACAGACGCCAGCACATCAAGCTACTACAATCTGTCAAATTTCTTTAATAGATTTTCAACTTTATCTCTGAAGCATTAAGGTTTAGGTCGATTGGGAAAATTTGACAGTTTCGGGTAGCTTGATGTGCTGGCGTCCGTACCTATATATTTATACAATTTTAGATACACATTGACATTTTTGTTTTATTTATTTTAGGAAAACTTTCAGCTAAACATATCTACAGTAAATAATAATGTACCTATACAAAATATGGCCAAAAAAGTTTCCACTTGTAGGTAGTAGGTATGTAAATCATATTGAAACAGAAAATTGATAATATAGTCTACATTTAAGGATAGGTATAACACAAAACAGAAAAATGACTATTTACGCTCGAAGAAGCAATTAGATACAATTTTGTTAAATTTAGCAACACTAAGGTAGTATTGAAAATGTCGATATCAGCTTCCTGGCAGGTTGCGTTGTATTATATACGGTTTGCTCTCATCATGTATTAATGAATATATATGCCTATAGCCTTCCTCATGAATTGGACTATCAAATGCAAAAAATATTTTTCAAATCCGACTGGTAATTCCAGAGATTAGCGCGTTCAAATTGAAACAAACTCTCCAGCGTTCTTATTAGCGGAACTAGTTGGCCGCGCCTTAGGTATGTGAGCGGTGGGACGGAGGGGCACTACGTACGTGGGTTGCAAACCGCGCCGCCTCACCCCCGCTGTCCCTCCCGTCCAAAACCATCGTCGTCGTAGTCGTGGTCAAATTAAATGGTAGCGAAACACCGCGGACGTAAAAAGAAATTAATTTGATGGTTTTTTTTTATGGGTTCATCCACTATCAGTGTATTTATTTGAAATATCAGTATAAAAAAACCTTTTTTTTTTTGTAAACTTTAGAGACGTACTTGGTATCAATATCTAAAAACTATAAAACACTCATACTTCAAGTAACAACACAGCAACACACCAGCGGTCATTCACCCCTAAGGAAAAAACATCAAATCATTTATATTTTTTATCGTGTTTAGATATCGGTACCCATCACGTCTGCAGTTTCGCTAGCTAATTTCAGATGTAAGCCCTTGCTTATTGTCACATTTCTAGGCCAACGGGAAGTACCTAAATAATATAACATCATGCCCTTTATTCCCCGAAGGGTTGGGCAGAGCGGCAGAGGTCTACACAGTATGTCAGGGATCACCAATTAGTAAGGTATGTTGGGGGTCCGTTTAAAAAAATAATGTGACCTTTGCGGTCCGTTTGGTAGACAACTACTAGGAAGTAGTAGCCAAGATTAAAAATATATGAAGTAAGTAAAAAATTAAACGAAAAGAAACATTTTTATGTATGTACTTCCCTAATGAACAAAAATATCAAAGTAGGTACTAAATAATTAAGTACTTACTTTGTTATTTTTGATCAATGAAATCCATTCATTAATATTAGAAATTAATATTATAGTGAATATGATTTGGACACAGGTCACAGGTGTTTCTCGGCTTACGGTCTAGAAGCATTCGTTGGCAATCGTTGGTGAAAAACTTTTTTGCGGAAAAGTAATTGTTTGCGTCTGAATGAAGTTTGTATTAATCGATCGTGTTATTTTGTAGCCAAGAAAACTAATTTATTTTGTACCGACCTTTTTTGTTTCAATTTTATTTTGTTCCGACCTTTTTTGTTTCAATCTCAAGTGTTTAGGTATCAATGGAAACTTGTAAATGGCCTTCAAATGCATATTATTTTCTCCATCGCCAGATAAGTTTTATTCAAGGAATAAAATTGACGTTTGACTATTTTTGTATGAAATTTAAAAATTATTCCTCGAATAAAGTTATTAGATGATTGAAAAATCAGCCCTAATAACACTTTATATTATCTGTAAGTTTCCCGAATAGAATAAAATAAACTAAAATTAAACATTTTTATTTTAATATAAGTTTTAGATTTAAGTTTTCATAGGGTTCCCACAAAATAGGTTGGTGCGGCGCCGGCGCAACGGCAACGGTCCGAACGCGGAACAGAAAAAACAGCTGTTCCGTGGGTCCGAATGCGGACCGCGGTCCGCCATTTGGTGACCCCTGCAGTATGGTATGGGTATACCTACTGTATGTAGACCTCGGCCCAACCCTTTCGCCAGTTTTGTTTCAAGTCCCATGGAGAAAGTAAGTAAAGAAGTAAAAACCTTGAAAAGTGAGATAAGTAGGTATCATCAAATTAAATGACATCATTGACCCATCTCTTGATTGTGTTGACTTAGATTTGAAGCTAGAATTTTGCCCGTCGTAAGGGATTGCAGACCAGTATTTCAACTTGATAACTCTATCCGTTCGTGTGAAAAAGGCGACTTGACAAGCGGTCAACAAAGTGATCCTACAGCTGGGTTCCGTAGTGAAACCAAGAACCCTTATAGTTTTTGAGATAGGTTATTATTTTCTTTAAGAACCGCAGAAATAACTTTGTTTTTTATAGTTTTTCGAATACTTACTACGACATACAAACTTATTTTTGCGGTCGATAAAATCAATAATTACCTACTTAATATTCATCCCAACTACGAAATCCCCCACTGTGCGTGGTCCGACACGCATTTGTCCGGTTTTTTTTGGAGCCTAGCTAAGCTACGGTTCAAAGATAAAACTGGCCTTTTGTTTGGCCTCCATGAACTAAATGATTCATTTTGGTCCCACAGCCACACTCGTAGGTACAAGGTTAGTTGCTCTGAGAGTTGATCTGCCGAGTAGACGTGTATTGTGTTTGTGCTTATTTTAAAAGTTTATGTTATTCTGTTAACGGCCAAGTGAGTACTTAATATCTAATTTCCTTCGTATACCTACTTAATTCTTTTAATTTAAAAAAATACTTTAGGATATTTATTTGGTTAATGAGGCTGTATTGTGTATACTTAATTGTAAAACGCTTTTTACAATACACAATGCATAGTTATTGCATTTAAGTCGTCAATTTACCTGTTAGGTACCTACATCAATTTCCCGCTAGTTCAACACACAAATTTCGTTAAGTAAATAAAATTATAACGAATCACTTTTACTCATACTATGTAGATAGGTATCCACTTTGTTGACTCGATCGATAACTTGACATTGACGAAAATTACGAATCTACAATAAAGCGTAGGTATGTACATTACGCAAATTCGTAATATTAAAATAATAATATATCGAAATACATTTCTATAGACATAGTATTTTAGCCAAGGCTCACTTATTATAATCTGAATTTGAGATATATTCGCCAAAAATGTAAACAAATATGAGTTTATGGAAAAATAACTTTAATTCCTACGCAATAAAATTCAGTTTACGCTACAACTTCAAACATTTTTATAACTTTTTCAATAGTGCTAGTCACTCCAAAATCAACTTAATTACATTTAAAATAAAGTTGATATTTGTTTAACTTGAAATAACGTCAATTTGAAACAAAAATAAAATTTGAATAGGTATAGGTAGGTTATTATTTTTTTGTTTAGCCTATAGCAATATGGGCAACGCCCGGCCTGCGGGCCTGGATCTAGTCCGCGAAATATTTTAAAATCGCACGTAACAAGGATATATTAGCTCCCAGTTCACGCCAACAAGAAAGATTAGCATTCTTCCGGATAGATTCAAAACCTAACACGACAAAACTGATTCTTTCATCATAGATGTTGTCCACTGTTTGTTTTGAGCACCACACGTTTTTTATATAGGTAAGATTGCGGTGTCTAAAAGCAATGAAAAACTAAATGTTGTAAGTCACAATTTTATCGCAACTCACTCGTCTATTGTCTACCTGTGTGTCTACCTCATAGGTACCTATGTCCCGTGACGTCATTAGTGTTCTAAGGTTTGGCCCGTAGGTAAGTTTCCAAAGGTTGCCCGTCCCTGGCCTATACGATAGAAATATATTGTTTATATATGTATATCCACGGCCTACACTGCTGGGCAAAGGCCTCCCCCAAGTCCTTCCAGGTACCTAACATAAAACTGTCACTGTGGTACCACAATGTCAGAGTGGTCCACTTCATTCTTTTCAAGGGGCATTTGGCTGAATTTTCTGATCACGTTACTTACACTGAATTAGTTCTACTGAATCCATCTGATGATAGTAGTAATGCAACAGAGATGGATGTATCGCGATTCGCGACTAGGGTTCCCATCCTTCCGAACATATCCTGCTTTTTGGCGGGTTTTTACAGTTACTGAGCATTTAGTCAACTAGCCAAGAGGAATAAGCCATTTAATAATAGCTTGAAAACCGGAAGATTTTGAGAATCTCTCCACTCTAATGAAATACAAGTTTGTTCGAATAGGACCTACCTCGAAAAAAAAAATTCTAGCGATTTGTATCTAGTTAGGAATTAAGTAATAGCTATAAATAGGTTGGTAACAGATTGATGGTATTCGGTATTCCCCTCGCCCATAAAGCGGAAGTTAGGCCGTTTTAAGATAATATGCAGATGCCTACTAAATACCTAGTTACTTACTTAATACATATAATCAGCGTATGATGTTATATGATGATATTTTCAGCTACGGCTCTCGGGCCGGGCTCTCTGTGAGAGGCTAAGCCGAATCTTACACGCGGGTACAGTGCAGATTCCCACCCACCTCAGCACACAAGGACCACCCTAATTGCGTAACACACTATCAATCATAATCTGTATCATTTTGAATGATATTGCTTATCCATTGCTCCATTATTATGTTCGAAAAATGTGCCTGCTCAACAACTATCACTGATTATCGCAATGAATGTTGTTGAACTGTCAAAATGGAAGCTATTCCTAATTCCTACTGTTAGTGTGTTAAGCAATTTATGTAGGCCATGTACAGTCAACAGCAAAAGTAGATGATCAAAATCAGAAATTCAATACTAATTAACGGAGTTCGCGTCAGAACTGTGTGGCGTCGAAGTGATTCAAAAGTATGACACTGAGTCTGACATACTTTCTCTGACATCTACTTTTGCTGTTGACTGTACAGCCTGGATGTGGTACAATATGGCTGTTGAAGGGCTTTACTATTACACTTAACCCTGTACAGTAGCGTATTTAAAAGAGCTAAGTATACCTACGGTACAATAGCCATACCTACTACGGCAACTATAATCGCCGAAGTATATACAATGGCGTACCTATTATATAGTTATTTCTTGGGCCTTCTATGTAAAGCAGAGATAAGTTATAAATATTTTTTTTAATAAGGCACTATATTTTATGAAATCGAATGGATGACTTTTGTAGATAAACGTGTTCAAATAGAGTAAATAGTTTCTTTTAAATCGCTTTAGGAGCTTTATGGCGTTTTTCAAAGCCAAAAAGGGTAGGTAAAAAAAATTGGAGCCCCGTAAATGAGCCACCCTAAGTATGTTCCGTTAGAAGAGCTGCATACCAAAACTTTTTTTGTTCATGCGGAACCTAAATATTGCTTGTCGAATTATACCCGTGCAATTATTTTATTTTCAGAAAATGGTGGGTCGAGGGTGGATCTTTTTAGCTCTAACAACACTCTGTATTCAATGGTCTGGACAAGCGACAGTAGATGTTAAGACAGAAGATATTAAGACAGTAGATGATAAGACAGTAGATGTTGTGACAGTAGATGTCGATACAGTATCAAGGTTTGTAATTTTTATGCTAATAAATTAGGGAGGTGTACCTAAGTATAGCAATCAAAAATACAAAAAAATACAAGGACGCCCCTACTGAATTAATAACTAAAAGCAATCCCCGCGACGACTTGAACAATATAAATTCATTCTTTGCAAGCATGGGCAAAAATCTTGCTGAAAAAATATTACCCAGCAATCATCGATTCCCTGAGATACACACTAAAAACTCATTCACACAATATTTTGTTTTACTTCCCACCGATATAACTGAGGTTGAACAAATCATCCAAGGCCTTAAAAACAATTGTGCGGTTGGTCGCGACAACATCCCTGCTATCTTCATAAAGCGATATAGAGAGATTGTGCTTCCACCTTTGACTTATATTTGTAATCTTGCCTTTTTAACAGCCGCCTTCCCAAACTCACTGAAACTTGCCGAAATTCACCCTATACATAAAGGAGGGGGGGACAGGGGCTGTATCATTAACTTTAGACCTATTTCCATTTTGTCAACGGTATCCAAGATTCTGGAAAGGTTTAATAAATAAACGATCAACTAAATACCTGGAGTCAAATAAACTGTTATCACCTTCTCAGTTTGGTTTACGATCTGGAAAGTCAACTAGTGATGCCGTCCAGGAGCTGGTGAACTTTGTTTCAAAAAATCTCGATGGTAAAAAAAAGGTGCTGGCGATATTTCTGGACTTAGCAAAGGCTTTTGACACAGTCGCTGGCCCGCTCCTCCTCGAGAAACTGGAAGGGTTTGGAGTGAGAGAGAGAGAGGCACGCAACTTGAATTATTTTCTGATTACCTCACAAATCGCATGCAGAGAGTAAGGGTTGGTGACATGTGCAGTGATCTTGAGATCACGTATGGGGTACCTCAGGGTAGTATCTTGGCCCCACATTATTTTTGACGTAGGTATATCAACGGCCTTTGTTACCTCAAATTGCATGGTGGCAGGATCATCACCTTTGCGGATGACATTGACACGGCTCTGCTTTTTCACGCGGACTCATGGGAATAAGTCTTTTCAAATGCTATCAGGACAATCCCGGAAGTACGGTCAAGATCCCTACCAGCATCTTACTGAAATAAGCCAGCATCTTCTTCCTTCCTCCGAGCACGTTTGCTCTTGCGAATCTCCACTCAAATAAAGGCAAGAATGAGGTGGGAGCTCTGTTCCTCGTCAGTGTTCAATCCAGCCGGCCACTAAAGGCAAGCCAGAGGTGAGGAACAAGACTTCTCCCGGGAGATAGGGTCCGTGGGGTCGCTACTGCCCAACAGCTCGCCACATGCTGCCCTGCGGGTTCCTGTATCTCTCTTGGTCTGGCTCCTCACCCTAGACCTGATCCGGCAAAGTAAACTCTTCCGTCACAGACCTAGAGTTTAGAGCACGCAAGCCTTACCACGACGTCAACGTAGAGATACGGCGATTATTATTATATTATTATTAATCTATAGCTGCTTTTCTTGGACCGTCTTGACTTCTTGACGTGGTCGTAACCCGCTTCTATGTTTGCGAGAATTATCACAGAGCTCCTTAGAACTGCGTAAAACAGATTTATTAAATTGAAGACCCATTTTTCAGCACGACAATGCCAACTATCGAAAAAAAAAACGTAATAGCAAATGCTATAAATAATTTTGGTTACAAACTACTGGTGAAAATGATGAACGAAAAGAAAAATGAAAACATTATAGTCTCACCAACAGGCGTAGCTGGTAAGAAAATATAATTATTATAACAATTTTTAAACCTTCCTAGTTATAAACCAGATTCGGTTGTACGAGGCATGGCCGTAGGTATAAATATATATAGATACCTACGTCCCTGTTACGAGCTGACGGTGCAGGTACAGTTATGTACACCAAATTTTAGGCTGAATGCCTAAGAGTTACATTGATTGTCTTCCTGGAAAAGTAGTCATGGAACTTTGGTTTAACGTTCGTCAAATGTGTCTCTGCTGTGCGGTCACTTTTCTCGGGACTTGATGGCTGTGGCGAGTTGGTGACCGTGGCGACATACTTAGTTCACAACTACATAGGTAGGTACATCGTTCCGAAAGCTACGGTTTCTTAGAAGTGCGTTTACATATTAAATAAAACGTACGTCATGCAAATCTGTCATTTTTACCAGAACTTGACATTCATCATAGCAGCATGTGAAAGGACACACTGCTCTTCGTGGAAAGCGTAGCTTAACTGCAAAACCCCAATACAGCTTCTTTGTTCTCACCGACACACGCGGTCAAAGATATCCACCAAACATAATGCTTCATGGAGGCAATCTAGAGACAATAGATCGCAACGTACGGTAACTTGGGTCAGTACTCTGAGACAATGGACAGAAATGAAAATATAGGTGGATGTCAATTTGCACGCATATAGCAAAACATCGTATTTTACGGTTGCGCAGGCGGGTAAATAAAACTTTCATAATGCGTCGTTGGTCTAGTGGTCGCTAGCGCTACCTCCGAGCGTAAGATCCCGGTTCGATTCCCAGGTGGTTGCGCAAAGTGCAATTGAGTTTATCCATTAGAAGTTGTGCTCCGTTTATGGTACAAGGCTCACCTACTATTACCTACACCTCTGCCAACCCTTCAGGGATAACAAGCGTGATGTTATTCTATTTATGTTTTAGGTCTTCTTGCCATGACTCTACTCGGAAGTGTCGGGACAACGCATAATGAAATCGCCGAGACCCTCGGTTTTTCCCAAGGTAAACATTAGTTGCGTAAAGTTTGCTTACGATAGGTACATGTTGGGTTTTTATTTCCAAATGTTAAGATTGTGAAGGTGTGAATTTCATCTAACTAGTCACACAAATGATGCTATAATCCCATGTCTAATTTAATTTATAAATTGTTACAAATGCTGTTAAGTACTAGCATTTCTACCATGACTCCTTAAAAATAAAATGTTTTATTGTTTATTTTATATTACCTTTTAAACTCCAACAGATATTTTACGAAACCGCAAAAGCCACGAACAGTTCGGGGAACTTCTGCAGGCTTTAAATACTAATGTTTCATCGAAAACCTTGTACGCCGATGCAATGTTCGTGGATGAGCACGCGCCGTTACGTGAGTTGTACCGCAACTATCTATATGACGTCTACCGGGGGGAGGTACTCAGTGCCAACTTTAACGAGACTGAAGAAACTAAAAACACGATTAATCAGTAAGTTTAAAAATAGATTTATTTACCGTTTCAAATAGCACTTAGCTGATTTTTAACACACTTTACCTACTTAGCCGAATGACCATCTTTTATCACGCTCTTTTCAGATGGGTGAATAATCACACGGAAGGACAAATAGAGCAATTCTTAAAACAACCCCTTCCTACCCAAACCAAAGTGGTTTTGTTAAGTGCACTATACTTTAGTGGCCAGTGGGAACAGCCCTTTGTACCGGAATACACAGCAAAGTAAGTTCTACTTCTGAACTATCGCTCCTTTATTTACCTACCTATAAAACAGCTGAAACTTATAAGACCTGGGGGTCTACTCCGAAGTGTAAAGTGCGAACGTTCGGATCGGACCGACACATGGCCGAACCGAATATTATTGAAAAAATGCGAAAAAAGTTCGGATCGGCTCAGTTGGGTCGGGACCATAGTCAATATTCGAAAGAGTGTAGAATCGGAACCGACCGAACCAAATAGTAACTTCGTAGCAGGAAACGGCCGAAGAGTCGGCCGATACTACTTCGGAGTAGACCCCATGATAGGTACTGTAATCTGCGTTCGCCAATCATTTGCCAAACGTGAGTTATTAGAAACAAAGCAAACAAATATAAGTTATTAGACAAATAACTTTAATTCCAACACAATAAAGTTCAGTTTACGATACAACTTCAAACATTTTTAAGAATTTTTAAATAATGCACTCTGAAATTAACTTATTAGGTACTACAGAAATAAAGTTGATATTTGTTTAACTTGTAATAACATCAATTGGAAACGAAGATTCAATAAATCTTACATGTCTTATAAAAGTTTCAGCTGTTTTTTGCAAGTTGGAAATCGTTTAACGTTGACAATCTTTTAAATTGACACAACACTATCCGATAGAAAGAGGTCTCTGCTTTTCAGTATTTCATGTACCTAGTTAAGAACTTGTGTACCTATAAGTTTATAGATACCTATTTTGATCATTTTATTTTTTGCTGGCTGGTCTTTTTTTTAACTCCAGCCTTATACAACTTTTGTTATTGGACTCTACCCGTACCCATATGGCTTTTTTAGGGTTTCGAAGCCAAATGGCAAAAGAGGAACCCTTAAAATTTCGTCCTGACCGACCGTCCGCGTCCGTCTGTATGTCACTGTCCGACCGTCCGCGTCCGTCTGTATGTCACAGCCCTTTTATTTAGAGTCTATTGGCACTATATCGATGAAAATTGAAAAGACAATGACCAAAATGTATAGAGCAATGGATTTCTTGGCGGCCAATAATGAAAGTTGAAATATTTGTTACATTAGAAAATTAATAACGGATTATTGTATTACGGTAAATCATAATAATCAGTCCGAACTGAGTTATTTCAGTTTATACAGATTGACTTTTGAGACGGCACATTAGTGCTAAATCCGAAACTATGGGTACAGTCACGAGCAAAAGTATGTATACACTCGGCTTTATTCAAAAGCGATTTACTCCTTTATTTTTTTGTGAAATTTTATGTTGTTACGAACATAGTATTTTCGAACCCATAGGTTTATATAATGTGTCGTATTATTTCAACGTTGCATTCGTTATTTCACGAAAAAATCGCAATTAAAAGTTGCCAAGTGTTGACATATTGGTGCTCGTGACTGTACGTAGTAGAGCGAACTATTCAAAAGAAAAGTTTTTGAAAAAACTGCTTCCTAAATCGAACCAGTTTTACGAAAACAGTATCCTGTATTATTACACTTACCAATAGTGTATCTGGTAGAGATCAAATTCTGCGAATAAACATAATTATATACAACATATTTTTTTCAGAATTTTATTAAGTATATTTATTTTTACGTGATAAACTTGCGTATGATAAAACAACATCGCAGTTGGCCTTTCCAGTCTTATCAGATGCGACTGAATCACTATTCTATACGAAACAACAGCAGTTGACCTCTGCAACTTTGTGTCTGATGATACCTACCTATGCTTAGTTCATCTAAATCATCTGCCTAGCCTTTTCCCAACTATGTTAGGGTCGACTTCCAGTCTAACCAGATGCATCTGAATACCAGTATTTTACATGGAGCGACTGCCTATCTGACCTCCACAACCAAGTTACTGGGTAATACGATACCTCTTGGTAACTTTAAATCAGTTTTTCGGGCTTCTGACTTCCCGTTACAACTGTCAAAGATCCACGAATGACAGCTGGGACCAACAGCTGAACGTGCTTTCCGAGGCACGGAGGGGTCTCGGTATGTAAAGATACCCATCCACAGACCACCCAGGGCAAGCGTAGCTTAACCTGATCGATCGACTTGTGCGGCTGTTATTATTCAGCCACGTGATCTAAATACAGGGTTTTATTTGATTGAGATTTTTAGTCGGAAATCCTCATTCTATTCTAATCCTCATTATGGCTAGAATAGCGCCAAGTCAAAAGCAAAAAGTTAGGATTAGGAGCTTGCTAAGGTAACCTTGAACTTACGAAGGATATTCTTTCAACGTCACAACAAACGTAATGATTACAGTTCGCTCACGGTTATTTTACCTCTGGTTTTGCATCACTGTCTAAATCACATTGATCTTTATTCTCATTCCAATAAGGATACTGTTTAATTGCTGCCATTGACAGGTTTGTCAAAATCATTGTGATCTTTATTATTGTTCCAATAAGGTTGCCGTTAGGATGCTGCTGTCAGATGTAAAATAATTGTGAAGGACTGTAGCAATTACATTTTAATGACAGTTTTTTTGTAACTCCTTACTTTGTAACATGTTCCAGGATGTCATTCAAAAGAGCAACAGATGAAGTCATGGCTGATCTAATGTTGAATTTCGGTGAATTTCGGTATTTATTTTCTGAGAAACATGGTACGTGTTTGTCTTCTATTCATTATATTAATGTGTCTAATGATTGCCTACGTTAACCATTCGTGGTCGTGGCTTTACTAAACTAACGACCGTTTTTGTTCACAGATTTGCACATAATAGCATTGCCATATAATGACAGTGAAACAACTATGTACGCTTTGAAACCTAGGTTCCCTAACAAATTAACATTGTTAGAGCTTATGGAAAAGATTGACTATGAGCATATTGACGACATAATAAACCAGATGACGCCTAAAAAATGTGTTGTACGGTTCCCTAAAATGGAAATTAAGAGTACCACCACTTTGGAGAATACTTTGAAAGCTATTGGGATTAAATCCATGTTCATACCAGGAGTAGCAAACTTCGCTCTTATGATAAATAGCAATACGGTTGTGAATAAGACTGAAGAGGAAACAATTACAGAACTAAGGGGTGGAGAAGCTGAATCAAGAGGAGATAGGGACTTGTTAGACAGCCTCCCTAATCCAGGAATTCATGTAGACTCCATCTTGCATGATGTTAAGCTAACTATAAATGGTATGTGAAATAATATTTTTGTATAATTATATGCAAGCATAGCACAAAAGAGGCCTATACTAAGCTATGGGTGGAACAAGGCTGCCAATGATGATGATAATGCATAGCACATGGAGACAGTCCCTAACAGGGAGATAGTAGATGACATTCAGCACTCGTGAAAACGCGTCAGAGAGACCGAGAGCGCCTACATAATAATATGGCGTGCTAAAACTTACTTGTACAACCCGCAAGAGTTAACTTGAGACCCGAGTGGACCGTACCGACCCCCGCGCTGTTAGCGCTCTCGCCATCGACGCCTCAGTACCGCGCGTTTACGTCATCCGAGCGAAATCTCAAGTTAACTCTTGCAGGTTGTATATGTAGTTAACAGAGTAAAACAATAATGTTCTGTCAGCAGACAAGTTCTATATACATGGTGTGAGCAAACAGGTTTGACTCTACTCCTGAGATAAGAATAATTGTGATTTATGCTTATTTACACAATTCAAGCGAAAATAAATAGCCACTCCAATCATTGGAATGTTTTACAGTAAAAAAATGTTTGTTTTAGAATATGGGACCGAGGCAGTGGCGGCTACGGGCGCAATATTAGCACGTTCAGCTGAACAATTCTATGCAGACTCACCATTTTATATCTTTATAAGAAATGAAAGGACTAAACTTGTGACTTTTAGTGCCGTTATATTTGATCCAAAAAATTGAATACTTAAAGCAAAATAGTTTTAAAATGGTAACCCTACTGCATCAAACGCATTATTATTTAGTAAATAATCTAATATTTGTTGATGTTGTAATGCAAGTTTATAATAGAATAAGAAAAATGTGTAAGCTATGAAATAAACTTTATATTATACATACATTTACAACTAAGAATATAGGATATTATAATATTTTGTTATAGTTTTTATCTTAATACATTATACTTAATTGTTTATCTGTTATTCTTCAATCTTTCTATTTGTTCATTGAGAGTCTGTTTCCATTGTTCTTCAGAGATGCTCTGAGCCCACTCTGGAATTGAGGCCTGGGGCAAAGCAAAGTTTTCCATAGCTCTCATGACCTAAAACCAAAAATTTTATAATAGTTATAATTTTTTTAAATCATACTTTGTGAGAAATATTATAGTTACAGTTTTTGTGTACATAAAATACTTTTGATGCATATACAATGAAACAGGGAAATTACATAAAAGTTTTGCTGAATGAGTCTCACCTGTTGCGCTCGCTCATTGTCCATCTGTATATCATCTGTATGCCTCGGTGCACTCCAAACTTCTCTACTAAGAACATTTTCCATTGTTTCTATATTTGGCACATCACCTGAAGGTGTTTCAGGATTCTACATAAAAGAAAACAGGCTTTATTGTTTAAATTAATCCACTAACATTTCTGTAAACAAATATTTTTTCTGGCATGATCTTTAATAGCTTGATCTGGCCAGTAAGCTACATCTGTTATTCAGACAAGTAATATGCTGTAAGTAATTGCAGTGTAATTAAAATCTCACCAGGTTCAGACCCTTAAACGTAACAATCATTACTATATTAACCAGTTTCATTTCAATGCACCTACCTCTGCATCATCATCGCTATCGTGTTCTGAAAGTGCCTGTTCTGGACCTTGAGCCAACGGCTCGTACCCGAAGTATTCATGTTCCTCGTCACTGTCGTCACCCTGATTACCGTTCATTATCAATTCGTTTCTAGGGGGCGGGACCAGCTCGTGAGGATTGTTCTCAGGAGGATCAGGACCGTCACACACCATATTCTTGTATTATTTAACTGAAGTATATATTATTTACACTTAATTACAGTCATAGGCACACGACATTTGAGGAATTATAAAGGTAGATATCAGAAATTCAGAAACAGATTTTTCCAACTTTAGGTTGCGAGTTTAGTAATTAGTTTTGAGATTTAATTGGTAAAGGAAATGGGTTCCACGTTTTTAAATTCGGTAGTTTCTTAGTATGTTTACAAAAATTTGCCCAAGTTTTGAGAAATTTAATTATAACGAGAAGAAACAGCAAAAATACTTGGGGAAAGCAAGAAATGAGATGTGTGACAGTGACAGTTTTAAATTTTAATGACTGTTGCATTGACATTTAAAAAAAGTTACCAGTTTAACGATTTTTGCTAAATAGTGGTTTCAGTAATTGTTTAGCATTATTTGTTGGGTATCGGTAATTCGGTACTGTTGTTTAGAATACTGTTAATACATGGATAATATTATTCAGGAGCCAATACATGGCTAATGAATAATTATTTTTACTCGAAATGGAAAGAAACAGGAAACATGCCTACAATGCATACTAAAGTAATTACAATTCAACGAACGCTAGGTCCAGAATCAAAATCTTTTATTGTGGTACACAATGTGGCTCCACTGAACTTTATGGCCCACGCGACAGCGGTTTCCGTATTGTCTTTTTAAAGAACGATTTTACAAATTGTCACAGCCAGTAAACGCCTAATTTTGCGAAAGAATTGTTTTCCTTAGGTTCCAAAAAATGCAACTTATGTATGTACGGACGCCAGCAGGTCAAGCTACCCGAAACTATCTAATTTTTTTTTGGGCAAATTTTCCCAATCAACCTTGAACCTTAACACTTTAGCGATAAAGTTGAAAATCTATTAAATAAATTTGACAGATTGTAGTAGGTTGATGTGCTGGCGTCTGTACAGTCCTTTCACAGTTATTTTACCTCTGACAGCAGCAACCCAACGACAACTTTAATCGTATAATGTAACAAAATTAAAACTAATTGTGATTTTGACAGACTTGTCAGTAGCAGAGCAGCAATCTAACAGCAACCTTATTACAAGGAGTCTAAAGACCAACTACGATTTGACAGTGCAAATGCAAAATCACACATTGCACATACATCTCGACTTGTAAAAAGACAATAAGTACTCGGGAAGAACGAGCGAAGCGAGCTTGAGACTTGGGGCACCTTCACTCGGACAGTTTAGATTCGAAGGGGATGGCGAGTGGCTCACAAAGAAGGGTTCCGTCGACTACACCTTGTAAAATCATTACGTATACAAATTTAGACGCTACGTGATCTTCCCCACCCTTAATAGTCTCACTAGAGCCTTCTATCTCACCAATTCCCGAAGAAAACTGGCAATTTTTTTCTAGGCACCTATGGTTTTGGTTTTGGGATTTTAAAAAATACACCAATATTTGTATCTCTCATTCATTATTAGTGCATTGCAATGGTAGAGGTTCCACCATGCATGTTTGGCCCATCGTAAAGTCCGAGAACGTGATTTATAAGCAAATAGACTACAATCCTTTCACAGTTATTTTACGTCTGATACAACCCAAACAGCAACCCGCATTTTGACTGAGATGCAAGAACAGCAACCCACCAGGCAATTTTATTGCAACCAAAATAAAGATCACTTTTCATCTCAATCAAGATCAAGATTTTGGCAATGATGCAAAATCAGTGGTAAAATAGGTATCTGTATTAATAATTAAATTACGCGGAAATTCACGTCACAAGAATCATTCTTTGTTATATGAATGAAATGGCTAGAGTGTGAACATGCTCAACAATCATCAAGTTCTTTGAACGTACAGACGCCAGCACATCAAGCTACTACAATCTGTCAAATTTCTTTAAAAGATTTTCAATTTTATCGTTAAAGCATTAGGTTGATTGGGAAAATTTGAGTTTGACAGTTTCGGGTAGCTTGACCTGCTGGCGTCCGTACTTCACAAGAATTTTATCAACTCTACTGTTATTTCATAACATACTCCGCTAACAATAATATAGACCGAGTTTTACAGCGAGCGTTCCATTTTGTTTTTGGTGATTTCCATCTTCACTGAATAACTAATAATTTGTAATCTTATACTACTACTAACTTACACTACTACTACTACTACTTACTACTACTACTTTATACTTAATATTATAAAGAGGTAAAAATTGTTTGTTTGTTTGTATGTATGTACAGACGCCAGCACATCAACCTACTACAATCTGTCAAATTTCTTTAATAGATTTTCTACTTTATCTCTAAAGCATTAAGGTTCAAGGTTGTTTGGGAAAATTTGACAGTTTCGGGTAGCTTGACCTGCTGGCGTCCGTACCTAGGGGGTAATCTCCGGAACTTACAGTCACATTTAAAAAAATCTTATTGCATTTGGTAGCCCAATTCCTATGGTTGTAGGCTATAACCTTATCTATATTATCTAACATAACACTACGACCCATAGGAGCCAAGCAAAACTGAAAAAAAGTCAGGAATAACAATAGGCTAAAACGGAGCGATGGGATGCGACACGATGCGTCGGGGGCCGACCCATCGTGTCGCATCAAATTCACGCGGACGAAGTCGCAGGTAGAAGCTAGACAAACGGAAGCCAGTATAATAATAATAAAATAATGATGAATAATGAAAGTGTTGAGTTTTGTTCCCCTAAAATGTGGTCATAATAATTGATACCTACTCTTACAAATTCCTAAATAATAGCAATTATTATAATTTTAGTATTAACTTGTACAATCTATCTATTTATTATATACTAGCTTCTGCCCGCGGCTTCGCCCGCGTGGATGTCGGAAGTTATCCCACGGGAACGTGCTACCAGGATAAAAAGTATGTGCTTCCCCAGGATGCCATCTATCTCTTTGCCAAATCAGAAGTTCAGTGGTGTAGGCGTGAAAATGTAACATACAGTTTCAAGTTCAAATCCTCCCCTAAAAACCGAATTACCCCTTTTTGCCCCATCAGGGGTCAATTTGCGACAACTTTACATACTTATTATTAATTATTTTCTGTCGAAAGTATCAATACTGAGTTTCGAGTTAATCGGATCGCGCATTCAATTTCTTCCACACAAACTTCAACACCCCTATATCCCCCTTTGAGGGGTAGTTTGAAAAACTTATAATGATAACCTTTATTACTTACTTAGGCAAGTATTGTTGCCAAGTTTCATGTTTATTAACTAAATTAATAAGATTTTTCATATAAACTATATCCCCGCTTTTCCCCCCACAGGGGTGGAATTTTAAAAAATTCATAAAAATTCATTACTTGACTCAAAGATTATTTTATTTATACCAATTTTATAATTAATCAAGCCACTTATCCCCTCCCCTCTTTCCTCCCCTGTAAAATTAACTACTCCTTTTCACCCCGTTAGGGGGTGATTTTCGAAAAACCCTCACACGTGTTATTATTTATTTTTGTCTTAAGTACACTGAGTTTCGTGTTAATCGGACGGCGCGTACAAATTCTTCCACACAAACTTTAACACCCCTATATCCCCTTTGAGGGGTAGTTTTGAAAAACTAATAATGATAAATTTTATTGCTTACTTAGGCGAGTATTCATGCTAATTTTCAAGATTATTAATCTAACGAATAAGATTTTTCATATAAACTGTATCCCCGCTTTTCACCCCCACAGGGGTGGAATTTTGAAAAATCATTTGGGATGTGTTCATAACTTGACTCAAAGATTATTTATACCAATTTTCGAGTTAATCAAGCCACGCTGTAAAATCCTCCCCTGTAAAATTGACTACCCCTTTTCAGGCCGTCAGGGGGTACATTTTCGAAAAACCCTGATACACATTATTCTTTCCTTTCAATTTTAGGTATAAACACTGAGTTTCGATTAAATCGGACCGCGCGCTAAAATTCTTCCATACAAACTTTGAAACCCCCCAATCCCCTTTTAGGGGGTAGTTTATAAAAACAAAAAATGCCCAACTTCATAATTTATTTACATAAGTATTCGTGCCAAGTTTCAAGTTTATTAACTCAAGGAATAAGATTTTTCATACAAACGAAATCCCCCCATTTCACTTTCTCAGGGGTGGAATTTCGAAAAACCCTTTCTTAGTGGACACCTACTCTTCACGAAGAATACACTCTCCGAATTTCATGTCTCTAGGACCAGCGGTTTAGGCTGAGCGTTGATGTCTCAGTCGGTCAGTCAGTCAGTCAGTCAGGACTTTGAATTTTATAGGCGCGAGACGCGTCGAGCGTGATTCAGTATTCACGCGCGATGGCTTATTATTAGCGTATTTCATGTATAACTTTGGTGTTTCTATACCGATTTCTATGATTCTTTTTTATGGAATAGTTAATAATGTTAACTTTTTTAATTAAGAATGACTGAGAGTGTTATAAATGTAAGAGTAGACAAATATAATCAGAAAGCTTCGAACTGCTAAGCTATCGGGAGTTACACGTGTTATTGTGAGTCAACCATAAAAGATAGACATATGCTGTCGTGGGATATTTTTTATATAATTTTAAGGAGAACATTTCCGTCATACATGATTTCTGTGTAGCTTTAACCATTAAGGTTGCACACGCGACGGAAGCGTAAAAAATGGAGTAACTTCTCCCGTTTTCCCAACATTTCCCTTCACTGCTCTGCTCCTATTGATTGTAGCGTGATGAAAAGTATACTATAACCAGCTCAGGAGTATGAAAAATAATTGTACCAAGTTTCATTAAAATCCGTCGAGTAGTTTTTGTTTCTATAACGGTTATACAGACAGACAGACAGACAAAAATTTTACTGATTGCATTTTTGGCATCAGTATCGATCCCTAATCACCCCCTGATAGTTATTTTGGAAATATATTTCATGTACAGAATTGACCTCTCTACAGATTTATTATAAGTAATAATACGTATAGATAAAATTCAAAGTCCTGACTGACTGACTGACTGACTGAGACATCAACGCACAGCCTAAACCGCTGGTCCTAGAGACATGAAATTTGGAGGGTATATTCTTCGTGAAGAGTAGGTATCCACTAAGAAAGGGTTTTTTGAAATTCCACCCCTAAGAGGGTGAAATGGGGGGGATTTTGTTTGTATGAAAAATCTTATTCCTTGAGTTAATAAACTTGAAAATTGGCATGAATAAAGAAACTTATCTAAGTAAATTATGAAGTTGGGCATTTTTTGTTTTTATAAACTACCCCCTAAAAGAGGATTGGGGGGTTTCAAAGTTTGTATGGAAGAATTTTAGCGCGCGGTCCGATTTAATCGAAACTCAGTATTTATACCTAAAATTGTATGGAAAGAATAATGTGTACCAGGGTTTTTCGAAAATCTACCCCTGACGGCCTGAAAAGGGATAGTCAATTTTACAGGGGAGGATTCTACAGCGTGGCTTGATTAACTCGAAAATTGGTATAAATAATCCTTGAGTCAAGTTATGAAAACATCCCAAATGATTTTTCAAAATTCCACCCCTGTGGACGTGAAAAGCGGGGATACAGTTTATATGAAAAATCTTATTCGTTTGGTTAATAATCTTGAAAATTGGCATCAATACTCGCCTAAGTAAGCAATAAAGTTTATCATTATTAGTTTTTCAAAACTACCCCTCAAAGGGGATATAGGGGTGTTAAAGTTTGTGTGGAAGAATTTGAACGCGCGGTCCGATTAACTCGAAACTCGCAGTGTACTGTGTGTGTACTTAAGACTAAAAAAAATAATAACACCTATGAGGGTTTTTCGAAAATCTACCCCTAACGGGGTGAAAAGGGGTAGTTTATTTTACAGGGGAGGATTATAATAAGTGGCTTGATTAATTATAAAATTGGTATAAATAATCTTTGAGTCAAGTTATGAATTTTTTAAAATTCCACTCCTGTGGGGATGAAAAGCGGGGATAGGTACAGTTTAAATGAAAAATCTTATTAATTTAGTTAATAAACTTGAAACTTGGCAACAATACTTGCCTAAGTAAGTAATAAAGTTTATCATTATAAGTTTTTCAAACTACCCCTCGAAGGGGGTATAGGGGTGTTGAAGTTTGTGTGGAAGAAATTGAATGCGCGGTCCGATTAACTTGAAACTCAGTAATTACTAATAAGTTGTCGAAAATTGATCCCTGACGGGGCAAAAAGGGGTAATTCGGTTTTCAGGAGAGAATTTGAACTTGAAACTGTATGTTACATTTTCACGCCTAAACCACTGAACTTCTGATTTGGCAAAGAGATAGATGGCATCCTGGGGAAGCACATACTTTTTATCCTGGTAGCACGTTCCCGTGGGATAACTTCCGACATCCACGCGGGCGAAGCCGCGGGCAGAAGCTAGTTGTATAATATATTTATTTTGACACACAGACATTTAATTTGACATTACATGACCAATTTGAGTACGTAAAACAAACAGATATACCTACTAATAGTAAGTTATTTTATTTATTAGCAGATTTACAGTGTTCGGTAGTGGACTGTAAGCGTAACCGATTGCCAATAGCGGCAAGGCAAAGGTTGATCATGACGTCTCCAGTCTCCAGTGGAAGTGGGTAAAAGTTCTAAGATAAATATTGTTTAGGTGATCCATAGACTACTATTTTAAGTAATCTATGTCTATTGTTGTTGTCTTGCTTGTCACTTTATTGTGTTTGTCAGTGTCACTGCTGTATTGTCAATGTCACATGTCAGACAATTGATTGACGCTAAATTAAAAATATTTTTCAAGGCAGAAAAAAAATTGTAAAAATAAAATATATATTTATTTTGACCGCATTATTTTTTATTTTAATCGCAATAGGATATTCATGGCTTATAATCTTCCTGCTGCGACTTAATTTTCCTATAACCATGGCTTGGCGAAGTCATGGGGTAAGCAATGCTGATATGATCCGAAACTTACGAGGTATGTATTTTTTTTATTGTTTCTAAATACTTATACAGTTACTTTTGTTATTATATTTATTTCCATGCTTATTTTCAAATTGAAAATTGAGTTAGTCTTCCTCCTAGAATCAGATGTGTAAGGTTTTTTTTTGCGTTTAAATTATTACTTTGTGTTTTAAATCGTGAAACTTTTCTACTTCTCTCTATCTTGCTTTAATGCTGTTAAAGTAACTTTTTAGAACATAGTTGCAAAATTCAGTGTTTATTGACATTCATAAAATATTAAGGTTGCATGTGCTATGTAACTGGCTTATCTTGATTTAACAGGTTGTTGCTGCAATGGTTTAGTGCTCAAATAAGTAGGATGTACCCATAGTTGGTAATAATATATTTAAAAAATCATATTTTATATTAATGTTTCACAGCCAATGGCATCATTAAATCTGATGCTGTAGCAAATGCCATGACCGCTGTTGACCGACAAAAGTACTGCCCCTATGCACCATATCATGACTCTCCACAATCTATTGGATACTCGGCCACCATCAGTGCCCCACACATGGTAAAGTGTTTATTGTATGTATTAGAATAATTTTATAAAAACATGTCTTTGAGCTTTTATTAACAATTTTAAACAATTTTAATTTTAGCACGCTCATGCATTAGAAAGGCTAAAGAAACAACTAATCCCAGGAGAGACAGCATTGGATGTAGGATCTGGGTCCGGATATCTGACAGCTTGTATGGCTATGATGGTAGGGGAGGATGGACGAGTTGTTGGTATAGACCACATAAAAGAGCTTGTTACATTAGCCATCAAAAACATCCAGACAGATAACCCAGAACTACTTACTTCTCAAAGGATAAAATTAATTGGTAAGTTTTGTAGAAGTAACATTACTGGGTGGTAAGTATTCCTATATGACATAATAGAGTAAGCCAGAGCAAATAAGAGCATCCAACACTTTTTTAAAGATTTTATGGTCCTAACAGACTTCTCTTTTAGAATTTTTCTACTTTATCAATGCTGTATCGCGTTTTAGCGACTCTCACGTACGATTCTCGATTCTGCGTTTAGATCAATAAAATGCCTAAATATTATTGCACTGGATATTCAACAATGTGCGTTTAAATGTCGCCTAGTGTTAGTGAGAACAGGTTACGGGCACAAATTGTTGACTGCCGATGCTAAAAGTTGTACGACTGCTCAATAAGGCCCTAAAATGTTAAAATAGTGTGTAATATAGTATAAAAATATATATGGTTGTTATTTTTTATTTCGGTGGCATAAGATAAGGTTTAGAGGATTTCTGAAACATGTACTAAAGTTTGAATCAGGCTGTATGTCGGGCTTGATAAAGTGGCGTAGTACATACGTCACTTTATCAAGCCTGATTCAAACTTTATGGCGGCTTGGAAAATGACGCGAGTCGCTTCGCAGTAACAAATTCACCCGTCAGCGAGGGTGAGGGGTGTGGTACTGTCGCACTTCAGAGCCTAGAGTTTGAATCGGTCTGGAACAGGGGCCGATCGAATCTCTTGGTACTTAGTCAGAAAATTGTCGTACCTATCCGGCGAAGTTCACAAGTCCACTTGCTGTATAGGTAGTATGGTCGACCACTTCGAAAGCGAAGTCATAATTATCTATTCCTTTTTTTTTCAACATGGCATTGACTATAATAATCAATCTGAACTTTCTTTAATTTTATAGTTGGCGATGGGCGTTTGGGATATCCTTCTGATGGACCATATAATGCTATCCACGTTGGAGCTGCTGCCCCCACTCTGCCACAAGCCGTAAGTAGAAAATGGTTATTTTTCGCCATTTTACATGTAATTTTGCTCAAAATGGGTCTGGACAAATGATGGCGTTAAAATGAAATAACATGTCAAGGGTTATTATTATTATAAATATCTGCCTACTCAGTTCAATTCAAAAGAATGTGATACCTGTGTGATTAAAAGTATCTGACATAAGTTTGGCAGCATAAAAATCTGACAGTATAATATTTTGAGTTTGCTAGTATATCGGAATCAGTGCCGCTCACATTGCAAAAATATGGACATCCCACTGGATGCATAAATATCTGACAATATTGTCCAGCCAGTTCTTGTCCCACTGCAGGGAAAAGGCCTCTTCTCATATAGGCACGCAGTCGAACCCAGTGCAGTAGATAGGTAAAAATTAGTTTGTTTTTGTGTATTGGTTCTACCTATAGAAAAACGGAAGCAAACACTAACTCACGCCGTCTACCCATTGGCATAGGTAGAAACTACATAACGCCACCTGCTACAATCCTTTTGATCTTTAAAAAATAAGATTATGTCTGGACTTTAAAAGAGATTGTGACCTCTGAGTTTGTTTCGTATGGGAAAATTTAAATGATCAATATCTTTGAAACTACGCAAAGTTTCTCAGTCACAAATTCAGGTTATCATTATCGTTCCCGTCACAAAATTTTGAACATATTTCGAAGGCCGTAGATCATCAGGCAGCGGATGTGTCCAGCCAGCTGGAACTCAGGCTGGCTGGACATTAAGGTTTTATTGATTTCTCGTAAACCCTTACATGTGACGCCATAAATCAAACGTTATTACTGTCACACATTGCGTCACTAAATGTTAGTAAAGGAACCATATTCGAAAAAGCCAAGTTTTATACGCAAGCCAGAAGTTTTATACGTAAATTCAAGCTGGCTGGACACAGATTTTTGCATTTTTTTACTAAACCGCTGTACGTATCACTAAACTTTTAGCTCGATGCCTGTCACTTTATGTGACGCCCGTTGATATGCAAAAACTCGTCAAAATCACTTCCGTTACCGAGATTGAGAGACCAGCGAAAAGTGGTTTTTCAAGCTGGCTGGACACGTTTTCGATCAAGATTCTGTATCGTCACAAATTCTGAAATAAGGGTGTTTAGCCGTCGGCGGGATCTCATAGCGGCATGGAGAGTACGATTGTCGCAACCCACAATCGTGCTGGGCACGCCACAATTGCGGCGATAAGTCCCCTCTTTGAGGAGTGGCTAGAGAGGCGCCACGGCGCCCTCACCTTCCGCCTGACACAGGTCCTCACCGGACACGGTTGTTTCGGGAGGTTCCTGTTCAGGATAAAGCGGGAGGAAACGACAGGGTGTCACCACTGTGTGGATCGTCCGGAGGACACGGTGGAGCATACGGTGGAGGTCTGCCCGGCTTGGGCGGAGCACCGCCGTGTCCTCGTGGCGGCGATCTCTCGCGTCCGGCCCTGGTCCAGGCCATGGTACGGAGCGAGAGTGCATGGGAGGCTGTCACCTCCTTCTGCGAAGCAGTAATGCTCGCGAAGGAGGAGGCGGAGCGCGTGAGGGAGAGGCAATCACTGCGCCCTCACGTCCCTAGTCGCCGCAGGAGACGCTCCGGACGGGATCAACAACCGACTCCCTGTTACCGTAGGCGCGGGCCCGGGCCCGGGGCCCGGTAAGGACCAGGCCCGGGTCGACGGCGCGTTGTGTTCCACGCGCGCCTCAAAGAGATGTCAGCACGAACTGACGGGGTCCGCTAGGGCCGAGGGTTGTTCGAAAGAGATACCGTGGCCCCTGGCACCACAGGCAACTGAAGGAACACGGGTAGGTTTTAGTCAGTAAAAGTCTGATACGCCCTTCCGCTCAGCCCAGAGCGGGAGAGGTCATTTGATGATACCCCACCCAAAAAAAAAAAAGGGTGTTCAGCCGTCACATAAAGTGCCCTATTGACCTAGTTACATGCGAGCTATTTTGAAGATTTGTCCAGCCAGCCTGAGTCAGATTGTTTAAACAAACCTATTACAAAATAAAATCATTCATCATTAAAATATCTTTAAATCTTGTTTCTATATTCCTGAAATATGAGACATTGCTTTATAGAATAAAACAGCTCGAAACATTAACTGTCAGATATTTATGCTGCCAAAGTGATTTCCGATATTTATCCGATGTTTATTGATCGCTGACAGTGGAATGTCATATGTTTTTGCAATATGAGTGGCACTGATCGCGAGAAGAAAACGGATCGAAACATTTTACCGTCAGCTTTTTTCCTGCCAAAGTGATTTCAGATATTTTGGATCACAACGAGTCATCACATTCTCCTGAAATGATCTGAGTAGGCAAATATTTATTTAATATAATTTGCAAATACACATTGCAAATATATGTGACACACCTTTCTGATACATGCTCTATTTTAACTTCTCTTTTCTTGGCAGATAGTTTTGTGTTTTTATATGTCATTTATTTGTGCTGCTACTTGTTTATGCAGGCTCCACAGATGATCACATATACATATATTTACTGTCTTTTCTATCAGATATTAATAAACAAATACCTAGTGAAATCAGATACTATTGCCGATCTGGCCATGGTAATCTATCTATTCATGGTCGTGATTGTACAGTAACTGTACTGTAGGCACATTATTGTGCTTAAGGAGGTAAAATTATGTCACAAAGGAATATTATGTGTATTGTTGCATGATTTTTGAATTATCTTTTTTCCAGTTAGTCGATCAACTGAAACCTGGCGGCAGGCTTATTGTACCCGTAGGACCAGAGGGTGGGGAACAACATCTTACGCAGGTATTGAGTACACTATTTTGAAATTTTGGTATTAACTATACTAAGGAGACCTTTGCTTGGCAGTGGGACAACACAGTCTGAAATAATTGAAATAACTGGTAGATTCGATATGCACAAAAAGGTTGCCCAAATTCGCCTCAGTTTCTTTCGTGTCATAGTTCAATTTAAACAAAATCGTCTTTTTATTTTAAGGTTGACAAGGCAGCTGACGGTACGACTACCGTCAAGAAATTAATGAGTGTCATCTACGTACCCCTGACCGACAAGGATCATCAATACCGTGAGTGATGATATGTATGTGATTCATATTAGTTTTGACAATTCTCATTTCTATTCTGTTAAAATATCTTATTTTCTCTTATTGACATCATGCCTATATTTCTATTGTGCAGCAAAGCTGAGCAGAAAGCAGCTGGCTAATTACGAACTTAAATTCTTGAGCAACGAAATAATGATAATTTTAATTAAGATTAACTTTGGTCTCTTAGGATCATTCATTACCTTCCCTATACTATACTTAATATCGGCGTTCTGACAGAGTGAATCAGACCGAGGGGATCAGTGCTATTTCTTGAAAATTTGTAAATAAAGCGCCATGCAGCGACCTTCGAAAAGCCAGGCGCGGTCCGAGGGGGGGGGGGGGGGGGTCGTGGGTGTTTTAGGATAGGAGGTGGAGCATGGCTTGTGACATAGCTCCACAATCACACTATACTACCCCCGTCACCCTACTTTATTAAAATATTGGTTATAAAAAAAATTAGACAGCGATCGCGACTCCGCGAGACGAACAGTGCCTGAAGCCAATATGGGAATTATGCATGCTATCAAGAATAATTATGTATTTTGTAGATAACCTTATGAAGTAGGCATATAATAAAGTCGAATTCAATTGAGCAGAAAAAAAATTAATAAACAGCCCTGAAGGTTTGCATTACATTCTCAATGGAAAGTACCTAATCACTTCTTATTATTTAGTGTAGATGTTCAAAGTGTAATAATGACAATGATATAAACCCAGTTTTGATCAAAGTCGGTGCTAATGCCTGGACTAGTTTAATCTTAAACCCTAACCCCCTTATTACAAAACAAGGCTTATCGTCAGTCTACTAACCAAAGTATCGCATCGAACGCGGATGGCTAATATCGATTTTACTGTAGCTGCCACATTAGCATGCAATGTAATGTACTTTTATTATAGATTATATAAATATTACTGTTCTTTTCAGGTATGATGGGCAAGATTTTGAATTTATTTAAAAAGAAACCTTGACTGGTTACAGATTTTTTTTCTGCTTCAAAACATTGATTACTACTCATGATAGTTTTTTTTTTTTAACCATTTCGTAAATGTTTTATTTATTTTCTATGTGGAGATTAAGAAGGCGAGCTGTCTTTTGCAGGGTTTTCAAAATGCCAAATGATTTGATTACACTGAGTTGTTCAGCTGAAAGTTCAACCAAATGGTTTGGCTGGTAGCTATTCTCATCTTGGAATCTTCAAGCCACATTAATTTGTAACGACTAATCTGTATTATTTAACTATTTGAAACTTTTGAAAGCGACATTTGTAACTTTGTTATAGGTACTTGGCGTTGATATTATTTACCAGTGTGACCATTGTATTATTGACCGTAAGTCTACCTTGACATTTTATGGTAGTGAAATAGATTCCATTATTATCCTTAATGATTTATTGTATTATTCACAATATTGTTTAATACATTGTTGTATGTTTAAAAAATAAATGATTACCTAGCCTATCAAACTGCTATTTTCTTTTATTTTGGAATGGTTTCCCGAGAAATTTCTTTTTTCCATAAGATTTTTCATCTTTATTGGCATCTACAGGCCGAGGCTTGACATGTAATATGGAGTGCAAAGTTACTGCTTCATTCTTGTTTTCTATTATTGCTTCTAGCTCGTCCTGTAAAAATAACTCTTGTCAATAACTGACACATATGAAATCTTTTAGTAAATACCTACTTGTATTATATTATATAAGCACACCTGAGTAAGTGTTATTAGATGATCCAGCGATATGCCTCTATCCATAATCCTTGCGATGTTCTTAGAGCTGACCCCGGGAAGTTTTTGCACAAAGTCATGAACTTGAGTGTTGTACCGCTCATAATACATATCTTCGGCCGTATTATCGCTACTAAGCGCAAGAGCCTCTTCTACGTTAGGATTTTTCCTACCTTGCTGCAACACAATAAACGTAAATGGGATTTAGTTTTTTTTGGGGATTCATAACAAAACTCATAAAAAACACATCGAAAATAATTCAAAGACTGATTTTTCAATAGCCAGATAGTTTTTATTTGAGGAATAAATATTGCGGTTTGACAGCTTTTGTATAGAAATTATGTCAAACGTTATGTGGTATGTATGTTGTATATTTATTCTTCAGATATGAGACTGACTATTGAAAATCAGTCCTTAGTCAGGCTGTTCTGGTATTCAAGAAATCTCATAACTGTCGTTTGTATAAGGTGATTCGGAGATTAATTTATAAGGATGAGTAACAGTGTTGCTTGAGTCTGGTTATCACTGCTTACACCAATCGTTTCGTAAAAGACGCTGGTGTCCATCCCACTTCATGACGAAGACTAATTTGATGTCAGTCAGTTTATAAACATAATAATACTAACCTTTAGTTCATAGAACAACTCGGCAGTAGCGTAAGGACTAGGGGACCACACTAGTTTCAAACGAGGAAAATGTATTGTCAGAAGCTGTAGCTTTTGTTGTATGTCTGCTCCAGATAAGTCGGTTGATACCACAAAGTGACCCTGAAGAAATAGGAAGTACAGAAATATCACCGAGTGGTACATACTTGATTGTATTATTTCAGAAAATATTGAGAAAAAATAAAAAATTGTTACCTGCAGATTAAAAGGCTTGTTCTGATCGAATTCAATTAGTAGAATGGGCCGAGTATAGTTTCGACACATTTGAGTGCATTGGGTATAGAGGCGGCCCGAGTTCAGAGATCCGATCAAATCTGAAATGGATTTTCTTTCAACACAGATGTCGGGGGTGAGAATGTAGTCACCGATCTGGAAAACACAAGTATGCCATGTATTCCCCAGCTCTTTGGTCTATCACAAAGCTTGTTAGCATATCAGAAGGGCAATTTCCGTATTTTAAGAACGTTCGCATTCTAATCTCAGTCTCAATCTGTCAAAAATACCTCTTTTCAGAAATTTTTGACATTGACTGTCGCTCATGAAGACGAGATTGCGACTTGATTTGAACGTTTTTAATCACGGGAATAATTAGCCTTCAGATCACTGGCATTACTCATTTGGCAACTGTAATGCAGAAACCACTTATTCTGGTAAGTAATGGGTGGCCAACAACCACCAACGACAGCACCAGAGGCAGCAGGTGCGTTGACATATCCGGGATGTCCGTTGGTTGACCCTCGAACCACAAAGAGACGTATAGTAAAAAATATAAACTAGCTGCGCCCCTCGGTTTCACCCGCATAAGCTTCGACCCCGTGGGAATATCTGGGTAAAAAGTAGCCTATGTGTAAATTCAGGGTGTCAGCTACGTCCATACCAAATTTCATCAAAATTGGTCCAGCCGTTTGAGCGTGAAGAAGTAACAAACATACAATTACAAACACACACACTCACTCACAAACTTTCGCCTTTATATAAATAGTGTGATTCTCACGGCTATTGTGACTGGTTCGATATTGATTCCTTTCTTGTGAAGTAACGCTGGCAGATCTGACCGAAACTCTCTCATGTCTACGATAACGACGGGCTTTTCTTTTTGCTGGTTTTGCCCACCTGTAAAACAAATGGATGTTAAACTTGTACAGTATTTTTATCTCACGAAGCGACGCGTGCTTTACATGTGGTAACCAAATGTACAAACACGCTGTGAATACGAGTAGTGTGAAGACGAGTAGCATCAACACACACATACTTCTGACTACGCCATAGTTTCGGACGGTACTTAGAGCTTCTGCGCACGCATTCACAGCGTGTTCGTAAACTTGGTTACCACGAGTAAAGCACGCGTCGCTTCATGAGATAAAAATACTATAAGGTTCAGTAGTAGTAGGGCCTTACTTATACTTTCAGTGTAAGTGAGAAGTTTAACAACAATGATTTATTTTTATATTAATTTTCATAAACATCTTATGGGGTCTACATATGGGCATTGTGTGAAGTCGAACTGTGGGTGACGGGTGATAGTGTTGAACAAATTATATACCAGCTTTCCGAGAGTCTGTGGCGTTATCTTCGTATTCTACATTCAGATTAAAATATTCTTCTGTTTTGCCATCCTGATATGATGGCACTACCATGACCTGGGGACATCAACAAAGTAATAAAGAGCACCATAAAAATACGATATAAGGCGATATAGGCTTCTTCTGGGCAAGCTCGTTCCACCGTAGATCTCATCCCTGCCTCTGGGCTGGATTGAGGTGAAGAGTGAGCCCATTGTCAATAAAAAAAAAAAAAAAAAATATATATAATAAGGGCACATCCGGCGAGGCCTAGCGCAGCGTGTTTGTTACTGCCAAACAAATATTTAACACTTAGTAGATACTTCAGTTGAAATACAGTTGAAAATAAATCAAATTTCCATTAGCAAAACCTGCATCAAAGCGGACAGGCGCGCGTCTTAGATTAGAGTCTTTTATTTTCGACTTTATTTTCAAGAACTTAATATTCATATTTGTTGCGGTTCACCTCACCAATTATGTATGTAGGGTAGTACTTACACTCTTTGTTTGAATCAACAGCTCAAACGCTTGTTTCTCTCTCTTCAGTGAAGTAAGGTAGGCTTGTTCCTCTACGGTATTATTATGTATTACAAAATAAACTTTAGTTGTGGACTCTTCACTTTTTTTCCGACATTCAAACAGTTCTATCTGTCTGACGGCCGCCACGTCACAGTGATATAAAATCACATATTCCGGACGCAACGTTTCTAATGTTCGCTCCAGAGAAAAGTTACAACTGCTTTCTTTGAATGTACGAATGCAAATAATAGGTTTCTCGATTTCCAGTTGGGTGAAATCTAAATTATCCATCTGAAAACGGCAATATAAATATTTTATAGGTTTATACATACCTATACATACGTATTTTTTTGTTGTTTGTCCTTAAGTTATAATAATATAGAGGGAGGGGAGGAAAGCTACCGTTGTCTTCATGGCGTTACACTTTCACTTTATTAGCTTAAACACAGTATGAATAGGTCTTACATTCTTAGATTTTTTGTTAATCATTCATGTGAGCAGTTACGTTACAAGGGGGGATTGTCAACGTCAGTGTGAATGTTCATGCTATGAAGAGGATAACAAAGTGAAAAGATCCATTTGTAGATATTTATTACCTGAGACATTGGCTCGAACATACTTTCTTCATGCGGCACAGACTCTTTAGATTGTATAAACGATTGCGATAAAGTTAACAGGTAATTCGATTTCGTTTCATCTTCATTGATTTCATCTTTATTATCACAGTCTTTACCTTCAGGTTTTTTACCTTTTTCATTGTTTATTTCCTCTTTCGGTTCAGGTTTCTTTAGTTTAGTGTATTTAGATGACACCGTATTTATAGTGAGGTCTCTTCTAAATGCCATATAAAATAGATATTTATTAGCGCCCATAGTAAGATAGTGATGTAATTGGGAACAGGTTCTATTATCTTGACAAAGGACTAATATCTTAGTATTCTTCAGGGTTGCACCTTCGTTTTTCTTGATTTCATCTGGTATTTCTTTCAATAGTAGGTCACTAAGGCATTTCCATTTTGGACATGGCTCTGGATCAAATTCTAAAAAATAAAAAGCTATGTTCATGTCCAACATGTCCACTATTAAACCAACTTATTTATTTTTTAGTGTGACACATATGGAATACTCAATTTATGAAACAAATAAGCAATATTTATTACCTTGTTTAGGATTAAATACTCTCCCTCTGGCTAGTCGGAATAATTGCTCAGCTGACTCCAAGAGAATCCAACCAGAATTAAGTTTAGCATATTCCGGAGTACTGTATTTACTTACTAAGGCATGGAATGAAACGGCATCGTCATGGAGCAAGTTTCTTTAAAAGGTAAAACATTTTGATAAAATATTGGAATGAAATTTTTAGGAAAAGAGGCTCTGTGTTGACCAATGAGCAGAGTATAGCAGGGGGATTTTTAGGTGATATTGAAAGAATAATATACCTTCTTTTCAGTGTTATAAGTGCAAATTTGTAATAGAACATTGTTGCAAACAAACGCGCGAGTTCGTACTCGTTTGCACTTTAACATTATGATATTGAGGTTTATTTTAAACTGTCCTAAAATTGTTTCTAATGATTATTTCTGCAGGCAACCTGGTAACTGTAGGTATTCTAGACTGAACTAACTTTTTCCGTAACAATCGTAAGAAACTAGATCAAAACCCTTTGATAGGTCCAAAAAAAAAATCATAAACAATGTCCTGTGCTGCAACACACGCAATACTACTGTCTTCTCTATAATTTATAGTTACATTTCTTACACTGTCATACTCCTCAGTACTTTCAGGTCCTGGATATATTCCTTTGTTCTAGTACTCAACTGATGCCAAACACAGTCTAGCTGTGATTGGAGAATTTTGTGAAACTTTTTTGTAATACAATTTTCTGTTGTTATTTCCTGAAATAAATAAAAAGGTGAAAATTCGATTGCTTGTGACCATTAAATTGCAGACAAAAAAGTTCAAGTTAATTTGGCAAACAAAAAATTATATATTATGGACCTCCAACACTATAGCAACTTTAGTGACTTCATGTGTAGGATTTTTAACTACCTGCATATCCAGTGTCCGGTTGATGCTCTTGAGTTGTTTCACTGTGTAGTTTATAATGTCCAGCAAGCAGGTCTGAATATAGCTCATGTTGGTAGTCAGAGGAACCTGCAACTCCACCACTTGTGCCTGTCTACTCTTGAGACTCTTGATAATTGAACCATGGAACCTTTGTAAGTGAATATGAGAATATTACTGTCTTATTATAAAACGAGTTCTAACTATAGCACAAGCCCTGAACCTTGAGCCTTTGAACCGGGATTAACATGGATTAAAAACATATTTTTGAAGCCAACTAATAAAATAAATATATAAACTTACCTTGGCCATAAACATAATTCTGTAACAAATAATGCCCTCATAACTTTCTCCACTTGATTGTAACCAAATGTAAATGATATTGGAGAATTTGAGAATGCCTTCACAAAACCAGTCTGGAAGAAATTAAATATTTGATGGTCAATGACGAGCTTGACTCCTACCTAAAGGAATTGAGTGGAAACGGGAGAGGGAGGCCTTTGCCCAGGCAACAACCTCCTCCTCCCTCCTGCCGGCCTGTATTGTCCTGCTGTTAAATTAGATAGATCAATACAATTTAGAAAATAATTATTCATCAGAAACAATTCAATAAATTATTTACCTTATTACTCTGTCTATAGAGTCTCAGTGCGAATGCTTCTTGACATGACTCCAAAACTGTATGCGCTCTCAAAACAATAATACCACTTATGTGTGTTATGGGGACTCGGTTTTTGAGTAAGTCTACTACTAATATGCGAGTTGAAACAAAGTGTATTCCACCCTCTAAATATGCTTTTTCTCTGCAATAACAATACATGTTTGATTTCAACAGTTTCTTTGGTAAAAACAATTTTATTTAATATTTCTTCAATTCAATTGCCAGTACAACTCTAGCATTATTTTGTGATCCTCTGCGAATCTGCATTTCATCTGTTATTTCACCCTTGGACATAGTCCCAGTTGTAGTTCCTTGCTATAATTCCTGCACGAGTTGCCAAAATTATTTGAAAAAACTTTTTTACAACAAAAAGCAACCAACTTCCAAAAAACTTTGTAGTGTTTATTTTTTTTGGAAATTGGTTGTTTTTTTGTTGTAAAAAGGTTTTATTTTTCAATTTTTAGTTCATTCTTTTTTTTCTTGATATGTTGCACCACGCTAGGAATTACTCCTGTATTGTGGGTGTGTTTACAAACAAATTTAAACTCACATACACAAACAGCTAGACCCGGAACAACTACCTGTAGACAATACAAATATTTGTTCCTTGCAGGAATCGAACCCGCGACATGCAGCACAGCAGTCAATCGCTCAGCCACTGCGCCAGCCGTGTTGATGTACCTACCCCACACAAATTCATTTATCACTACTGTAAATATCAGTGACAGGAAAACATCATCCATATTTAAACTAAGTGGAAAAAAATCGTATTATTGAAACTAACTCATCCATCAATATATGACGAAGTTATATACACGATAAAAAGAATTGGGAACCTTCTCCTTTTTTGAAATTGGTTAATAAAGTAGACATAAAAATGATTAAATGTAATTTAGACGCATTAGTAATATTTTAAATAATGCTATTACCTCTCTGCCCCAACATTAGGTAAAGCTGATAGGCCAAATTTCTTAGTAAAATATTTTTCTTCATGATCACCACTGTTTAACACAAACACCAAATGTGCAGGGTCTTTAAATAACCACAACATATCTGATACTATGTTGTTGTAATTGATTCCTCTGGAAATACATAGATATATTATAAAAAACTATTCAGGTACATAAACTGGGTTTTCATTGGTGTTAGATATTTAAAAGAACTCTCACTGAATAATGTGATTATTGTATGTAACTAGGCAGAAGAAGAAGACTAGGCACCTACACAGTAAAGGGCATAATACACTATCCAATTTTAAGCAATGCTAACTAGGACATCGGCAGATGTAATCGCAGTAAGAACAGTTCTAACTGAACTGTTCTGTTAGAGTGTTCCTAGTTAGCATTGCTTAAATTGGATAGTGTAATAAGCGCTTAAGTTTGGTTTACATGGTCATTTAGAAATAATACTATGTATATCCTATTGTTGTCTGGACATGATAAAACTTGCTTCACATTTTAAGTAAGTACCTACTTATTTTTTTTAAAGAAAAATAAATTACCTATCTCGAAAGGTTTTTTTTAAATATTTTTATTCTACAAATAGGTACTTGCAGTTTTTAAACCAGACCACCACCACGGTTTTTAAGTAATTTATAATACAATAATGTATGTAGCTTTTAGCAACTTTACATACTTGTTTGGTTAGTGTGAAGATAATGTTGTTTTGGAAGTACTTACTTTCCCATAATAACAAGTGCATCTTTTTCAAAAGAATCAATAAATATCTGTTTTTCAAAAGGTAATAAAGAATATTTCATTTCGATAATATCATCTTGACCTTCTTCAGCATCGACAATGTCTTTATTTGATTCCATTCTAGTAAGTACAGCTTGCTGCACAGCACACTGTACCAATTTAATCACACTAATACTGAATTCCAAATTATAGGAAATAATTATTGCAAATACTTAATAAAATTATCTCAACAAAAATATTTCGTACAAATTCAATTTCAAACGTCGAATGAATAACGCCGTGTTTTCTATTTTGACAGAGGTTTAATTGTCAAAGTAAATGTCAATATGATTATTGCCATTTCACAAAATGTTGCCATGAAAAAAAAAATGGCAATGCAAAGAGGCATGGCAAAAGGCCATGTCTCATATTAATGTCCGGGTTAAGCCAGGCTAGTTTTTGAAGCTAGGATAGCAAACAAGTAATATCCTGGTTTATTACTGTATACACGATGCGCGGAAATTTTAAGTCCACCTGTAGTATTGCAGTGACTTAAATGATCGGATTTGATACTAACTTTGCCGGTCACAAGACTCACAAGACATGCAAAGAACGTTAATTTGTTACTTTGTTAGTTATTTTTCTACTAATTACCAGGACATTTATGGTAGGCTGCGTTTGTATTATCTTCTGCTTCTTCGTTGTGTGGATGATTGCAATAATTAAAATTAGCTTAGACCGGCTTGATACCGGTTTGAGAAGACACGGTTTCATTCGTGCAGCGCTTGAGCAGCCATTTAGTGGAATGCTATATAAAATATACTATTTTCGTGGTGGAATGGTTGACTTGAGAAAACTGTTACGTTTTTCACACGCTTTGAGTATGAAAAATCGCATTGTTTATGATTTTAAAACCAGCGAGTTGACGTCACCATTGGCAACACTGGCAGCGGAAACGGAAAAGAAGGACGCCATAGTGACTAATAGTGAGTGAGTACGCCCGTACGCCGACTCGCCCCTCGCCGACATTCTTTGCAAATCGCTGCGCCAGCTAGCCGCAGAAGTCGCGTACGCGTTGTCTTTGAATTTTGTTTAATCGGAAAAAGATTAATCCATCAGTATTAACAGCATAGTAGGTAAGCATTGCGTGTTTTTTAAACTTACCACGTCTTTTGTATTCCTGGTATCCATGGCTTGTACGACAGTACGACTTCACAAGACATTTTCTTTACAGTAGGTATGCATATGCAAGCCATGAATCAATTCGGGAATAGAGGATTTGGCGGCCCACCGCAGCCGCAGAGACAAGGCCGTCGTGGTAATAACCGAGGTGGTTTTCGCAATTCAAGATTTGATCATAATACGCAGCAGAGGAATCAGAACCACGGTCAAGGAGGTCAACGGCCTAATGAGGTAGATTCTTAAATTTTATCAAGATAACATATTACTTTGATAGATAATGTTGTTAGTATTTATCAGTTGTACTTGGTTCACTAACCCGGCTAAGATATTCTGAAATTAGCGACTTACAAGAAAATTACCATTTCGGTGACGACGCCATTTTGTGTATGCTTGGTGGTCTGGCTCCTGGCTGGGATATTGATTACGCTACGAAGGCGAAACCGAAACGTCGTAATTTTAGCCCCTATTCTAAAACTCGCAGAAACTGTAATATTGCCTTTCTAGTAATATTGTAAGCTATAGGTAGTTTAGAATTATTCCCAAATAAATTCAGAGTTGATGAATTTCTTTCACCAGTCTGTCTGACCTACTTTATCTTTACTGAATAGAACAGAGAAGTTTGCTGTTTAAAACTGTGTAGCATATCTTTCCTATTTTGTTTTTGATGCATTTCGAAAGTAGATAAATTATTCAACTTGTGTTTTAGACAAAGCCCACTCCAATTGTTGAAAAGCCTCAACAAACACCTCAACAACAAAATCAGCCTCAGGCTAAACCTCAACAACAACAAGCAGCTAAGACTGAAGTTCAGCAGGCACCCCAACAACAGGCTCAGCAACCTAAACCACAGCCTCCACAGCAGGCACAACAGAAGCCACAGCAGGCACAACAGAAGCCACAGCAGCCGCAGCAACAACAACAGCAACAGAAACCTGCCCCTGTTGCTCAAGCAAAGATTGAGTCTAAGGATCATGTTGATAAATCAGTAAATGTTGAGCAAAAGAACCAAACCCAGCATCCTAATCAGAACCAGCATTCTAATCAAAACCAACATTCCAATCTAAACCAACATTCTATCCAAAATCAACAGAGGGTAAGTTACACACCAACTTTTACACGAAAATTATTATTCACCATTTTCAGTGCAGACTTAAAGAACAGGTTGTTATTCCTCAGAATCTCAATGGCAATTTTGGAGGTAACAAGCAGGGTGGATGGGGAGGCCCCGGTGGTCCTGGCAACAAGCAAGGTGGTCCTGGCAACTTTGGTCAGGGTATCAAACCATTTGGGCCCAAACCAGTTGGTGGCCCTGGAGGACCTCCTCGGAACCAACAGCGCCCTAACAACATGCGTGGACCTCAGCAAGATGGAGGAAAACCAGTCCAGAGGGAGGTTAGTACTTGGTGGAGAAATTGGCTCTTAGTGCATTGTGTAGTGGCCCAACCATAAGTATTTACCTCATCAAAGTGAAAAATGTTGGTCTTTATTTAAACAAATAAATTTAAAACAAGACAGCCGCCTTACAATGGTCAACTGTATTTAAGACAGTAAAGTTATGCACAAAGTTTTACTGACCTTATTGCTTTGTACTGATCAAATTGCTACTATCATAACAACAGTGGAATGAATTGTTTGGACATCAGTTATAAATTCATTAAATGGGCTACAATATTTATGTTCATCTAAGTTTTATAAGTTAAGTTTACTAAGACCTAATATTAATTATTTCAGGAACAGATGCTAGCTAACAAGCTTAAGGAATTGATGGGACCTTTGACAGATTTACCCACAATTGATCAATCTGAAGTCAAGTTCAATGGAAGAAGTCGATTGTACATTGGAAACCTCACTGGTGATGCTACTGAAGATGAGATCACTAGTCTGTTTGCTCCCTTTGGTGAAACAGCAGAATTATTTATTAACAAAGAGAAGAACTTTGGATTCATTAAAATGGTAAACCTTGTTATAAATTGCAATGTCACATTGTAGCATATCTGTATCTAAAGTATTTTGTGAATTATGGCAAAACACTACATAACTTCTCTGTCTCTTTTCCATAGGATTACAGAGTTAATGCTGAAAGAGCAAAGAGGGATTTAGATGGTAAAAATAGAAGCGGAAGAACACTAAGAGTAAGATTTGCTCCTCATAATAGTGCCGTCAGAGTGAAGAATCTGCCCCCATTTGTGTCAAATGAACTTTTGTATCGTGCTTTTGAGATTTTCGGAAAAATTGAGAGGGCTTATGTGAAGGTAGATGAGCGAGGGAAAACGCTTGGCGAAGGAGTAGTCGAATTCGCACGAAAACCTAGTGCTTTGGCTGCAATCCGTAATTGCACTGAGAAGTGTTTCTTCTTGACTTCGTAAGTTGTTATTCTTTTAGAGAAATATTATTTTGAATGCTGCTATAAAACGAATAACTATTGACTGTGATGTTATCTTACACTTTAGATCGCTTCGTCCGGTTATTGTGGAAAGTTTCGAGGAGCCTGATGAGTTTGATGGTTACCCTGAAAAGAATTTGCCCAAAAAACATCCTGAATTCTTAAGGGCGCGTGAGCTGGGACCGCGCTTTTCTGAGCTGAGCAGTTTTGAGCATGAGTATGGCACAAGGTGGAAGCAACTGCATGAGCTTCACCGCCAGAAAGAAGAGGCTCTAAAGAAGGAATTATCTTCAGAAGAAGAAAAACTAGAAGCACAGATGGAGTATGCCAAGTGAGTTAAATATTACTTTGTAAGTTACTAAGGGCTGATTTTTCCAATGCCAGATATGTAATTTTATCAGAGGAATAATTTTGAATTTTTGACAGTTCTTCCATACAAAAACTGTCCAACGTTAATTTTATTCCTCGAGTAAAAGTTATCTGGCAATGGAACAATCAGCCCTAAGTTGATATAAATTTCATTGTTTCTTTAGGAATATGTATCGACATCTGTATTCATTGGGAACAATGAATTAAATTCTGTGTTTTGTCAGGTATGAGCATGAGACTGAGCTACTCCGCGAACAGTTGCGCCAGCGCGAGCAGGACCGCGAACGACAGAAGCGCAGCTGGGAGATGGCCGAGCGTGCGGCCGACGAGCGGCGCGAGACTGAGCGCGTGCAGCTGCTGCGCCAGGAGGAGGAACTGTCGCAGCGCATGCGCCAGCAGGACGACGAACTGCGCCGCCGCCAGCAGGAGAACACACTCTTTGTACAGGTCGGTATCATCCTCCTTTTTCTCCGCCTTTCCTCATTTATTTGCGGTCGCCGCAGCATGTCTTCACCTCTACACTATATTTATTTGTGTGACGTCTGTCAACTGAGCTGCGCATCGAAAGAGTAAAATATTTCACGAAATCTTCGCCCCAAACCCTATTGTTTTATATGTATAACATACCGTACGCAAAAAATACGCGCATTGACGTGGAGTTGCGGACACCAGCCCGTATTACCTATGTATAACATTGTGTGTATGTTAAATTTAATATTTAAAGGTTTACGTACGTGTGTAGAGCAGAGGGGCAATTCTCGTAATATTAAGACCGTTCACAGTCTGATCTCTGTCTCAATCTGTCAATCCTTAATATAATCCTTGATTCAATAAATAACATTTACAATTTTTTAACAGGCACAACGTCTGAACTCCATGTTGGACCGCCAAGAGCAAGGCATGTTTGACCAGCAGCAACCAATGGTGAGTAATGCATTTTATTTACAGTCTGGCATCTCAGGCTACTGAGGTAGACAGAGAAATTTCTTTGTCCAATGATGTGTATACATTTTTAAATGATTGAAATGCCACTTGCTTATCTTATCACTCAAGTAAACAAAATTTTGCTATAAAGAAACATGATTTTTTCTGAAAAAAAAAAAAAGTGTTTGTAAGCTTTGATTATATGAACAAACATTGTTCTTTCGATACCTACATAAAATTATTAATATTACGACCGAAAACAAGGAACTCGGGTTCCATCGATTTTTTATGGCTTCTTCCATGTTATCAACCTAATTCCAATGTGAATTAACCGAAAATACTTTTATTATTGGCGTACAATATAATGTACCGCTAAACTGTATTGTTGCTTTATGACACGTATATTATTTGGAAAACGCTCAACTGCGGGGGGTGAGCTCGGCATATCGAAGTTTTTGCGTTCCGTTCCATGTCTCATTATGAGAACATGTGCAAATGTCACGTAAAACAATACTCTTCTGTATCCAGGAACTAACATTATTAGGTAATTCAGTTTATTAAGTTTTACAATCTTCTTTACCAGTATTTACTAAGGAACAAATTTTTCGCGATTTCTCATGCTTTCAATTTTACTTAGATGTTGTGTTTCCACATTCAAAATGTTCAAACTTTTCTGCGATTGAGGAATGGAATAGGGAACAGCAGAGCAATGATTGTTTCGTCTTATGTAGGCTCTCCCAGACCTATTTGAACAAGTATTCTTTTGAAGACGCCTTTTGTAAACATCTATGTAACTATGAAAGCATGTATATACATACCTCAGAGGATTACTTTAATAAGCCTTAAAAAAGGGGCAAATATTTCAGAAACTGCGTTATATGTTCATTAGCGACTCGCTCCTGCTTCGCACGGGTGCGCAATGTAATGATATGGTAACATGTCAAAACATCGGCATTTCTGTGTCGTGTCTAAGTTAAATATGAATACTGTTCAGATAAACCTTTCAGAATAAATTCTCTAGTCTAAAGGGTGGTGAAAACCACATCATCAATTCTTTGTTGTACAGGCCTACCGTTTAACTGTGACGGTGCTGAAGGTACCTGCGTGGTGCGGGAGGGGTATGGACGCCTGTCAGGGGCGAATGACAGCTCTCGCGACGTCACCACACCCCTCACGCACCGCGCAGCTACCTCAGGCACCGATTCGGTTAAACGATAGGCCTGTAGTTTAGGAGAATTAAGCGGATGGACACACAGGCACGAAAAGCGACTTTGTTTTAAACAATTTATAGATTATACAACTACTTATACTACAAAGGTCTACTTGCACCACAAATTACTAAATACATTTAGCGCTAAACATTTATTTTAAAGCATCATTCGGTATTTCGGTTCCTATCAACTTCAAACGCTTGGGAGAAAAATAGCGATGCTTTAATTTGTTTAGCTCTAAATTGTGATTGGTGTCTTAGTGCATTTTTCGCTTCCGTCTGGAACAATCAGTTTACTTGGACGCCCTATAACTTTGCAGTGTGGGCTTTACTTTTAAAACAAAACATGAATTTATTATCGTAGCCGAGAAATTCAATTAACCTCGTTTATTGAAAGCTTCATTAATACAAATATGTGCATTGCAACTACAACATTTTCATGATTGTTGTTGTGATCGGTATTTCGTTGAACAATTTGTATTTGACAAGATAACACTGGACTACCTTAAAGGTACGTTCCGGTAGGCCGCTTAGTCGTGTTTGAAAATCGCGTTGCGGCCAGTGTAATGTAGGTACGACTACATGGGCCATGGGCCCAATGCATACTTGTGGAAGACACCGCAGAGCACTTTAAATTTATCCAAGTACATTTATTCAAACCAATTAGGTCGCAATCCACCAAAATTTTATACATAGGGTAAGTCTTATAATGGGAATAAATTTTGAATTTTTGACAGATTTTTCATACTTGAACTGTCAGATGTCAATTTTATTCCATGGATAAAAGTTATCTGACCGTGGTAAAATCAGCCCTAAGTCGAAATTCAGTCGAATTAGATACAATATATTCTAATGCTTGAAGAGAAAAGTGTACTGCAAAGCTCCTTGATAATGAATCCCTAAGTCATTCCGCAAACTTTGAAAAATACATTACTTGTTTTACATTAAGCTAAGTAAAATATAGTAAGAGTGCATAGCTCTGCTACAGAGTACATATAGACAACGCGTGCCGCTAACGTCAGTAACCATGTGGGGTTGCAATTTACTAAACAAAAAATTGGCACAATTTTATTATCATTTTACCAATAATTACGTATGTGTTTCTGATCTTCTTGAAACATTATAGAAGCCAGATTAATAAAACTATACTTGCAGTAAGATTGCAATAGGAAACGTTTAAACGGCTCCCGATAGTCTCGCACGGAAAATTAAAATCAACATGTTAAAATCGTATTACGATTGGAACGTGACCAACCCTTCACATATTATATCTTCAGCGAAGCTGAAAATTATTTGTTTAATACTTAGGACTATTTTTAATAAATTACCATGAGACAGGAGTATTGTTGTGGTCTCCATACACCGAAAGAAAGTACTTACCTACTATTTTTTACTAACCAATTGATTTGTTCTCGGAATGTTTGGTCCCTAGTAAATACTTAGAATGAGCTAAAATTATGACGTGAATGCTTAAATAATGAATCCTTTGGGTTCATCAAACGTGTGAAACTTGCACTGGTTTACAATCATCAATCCGGTACATAAACTTGGTTATTATTTTATCATACTTCTTATTATTCTTTTAGTGAAATTCTATTCGAAAGTATTATGATTGCTTACTTAGGATGGAGGCTTCAGAGACCAGTACGACATGCCACGAGGGAATTATGATGACATGCCGCCAAACCGCGGTTGGGAAGGACCGCGCCAAATGGACGATTACCCTAACAAACGTCGTCGTTTCTAAAACAGCTCTAATGAGCCCATAGTGTGTAATTTTACGTTGTTTCTGACTATGAAGCATTTTATTTGATTTCGTGGTCGTTGGTCGGGTACGAATAAGGGGTATTTGTATGGGTACATAGAGTCCGAATAAAATCGTGTTTTTCATAATCTTTTGTTTGTACTTGACACATTTTTTTAAGTGACTTGATTATATGAATTGGTCTAACCGAAGAAGTTCGTTAAAATGATCTTGAGTCTTGTTGTACCTTTTTGAATGTTTTTGTTGGTATCGCCAAATTATGAACCCCTTATCTGTCCTAACCAAAGACTTTTAATTGGCACTACGGCCGTTAGCATTGTATCACGTAAATAAATTACATTTTAAAATAATTACTTTAGAAATTATGAAAGATAGAGAAATTTACTTATTAAGTTAATAGCTATGAGGTATGTTTTTTTTTACCGTTATGACATGATACGGCATTAAGAATTTTGATGGCAATTCTTACATTTAGAGATTAATCGGTGTTTCAACAAAAAATAACATGTTGGTGAAAAACTGACTCCACTAGCTTTAAGTGTCTACATATTTTCATCTTTTCAAAATTCAATCATATTATTATTATTACATATTAACTTATGTTAACATTCCTGATTCTGCACTACACCACTGCAAAACATCTAGTATTTTAAACCTTCTGAAGCACACTTATTTTAGTGTCATTAATTTAGTATAATAGATCATTATAATTAATAATTGCTTTATTTTAAGTCCAGTTTAACGAACATTTTTGAAGCAGTATTTTATCTTGACCTATATAGGGGACTATCCTAATAACAATTATTTATTCCATTTCCTGTACCTATTTCGTTGCTACTCTTGGAAAATGATATTTGTATATCTATTTCTTATTATGGACGCATCACAGGCTAAGTATCTGAACAGAACTTGCCTTTATAACTTTAATAATATTTTTTTAAATATCTATTGGAATTACTTACGTCCGCAAGTAAAAAAACAATGGGCCGTTAGCTAATGTATCTGGATACATTGAACTTACTAAGCTTAAATAGGAACGAATGTCGAAAATGTCTCAAATTACATACTTGTTTGAAGCTAAATGATATAAATATTGTATTTAATTGAAATATTTTCAGCATTCGGACGTACTTATTTAAGTTTGTAAGAGCCGCCACAATAAACTGCAATAATAAAGTGGTCTCCCATAAGTAACATTAATTTTAATGCTTCACTAGATGACGTTTCCCTTGTGCGGGGTGTAAGTCATTAATTTTTGTTAATTTCAATTTTGTGCATAGTGAATTGAGTGTGAAAAGATTATTTATTATTTCGTAACTTAGTTATTTTTTACATCGTAAATAAACAACCTTATTTAAGAAATTATTTTTGGATTCTTATTTCTAGAAAACCCATTTTCAATGTAAAAAGTCGTCGATCATTTCGTCTAATACTGAATTGCTGACTAACACTGGTAATAGGTTTCATCAAAATAAATTTCATCATTATCAATAATACCACACACTAATAATGCCGTAGGAACGCGTTATCTATATTCACTGGAAATCGCAGTCATAGAAACATTCCGCGTAATGCCCCTCTACGTTACTTTTAATAGTGATTCTGGCAATAGTCAAGTACTTGCCCTCGCAGTTTTCAGTAAATAAATACGGATGACGTGATCCTACGACACACACTTTTAAAGTACATACTCCTAGTGTACTAATGCCTTCTCTGTATGAGAAGTGGCCTTAACCCGATACCCGGGACATTACAACTAAAAAAAAAGCGGCGTGGACACCACGCGGTCGTAGCCGAGTGCTACGGACGTAAGCGCCTATAGTCTGTTCCATAAGTATCTGATGAAAGTGTAAACAAACCCAGCTGTTCAGGTTAAATGCTTACGCAAACACTCGCCAAAGGGAATTAGTAAATCTGAATTTAGAAGGTTTCAAGTTTATTTTGCACCACTTTTTGCAACAATAAAATTACTGTTTGAATAACTTTATTAAATTGTAATTGCAAAATTACCGACGAAAATACATTTGTTAACATTTTCTTCAGATACTTTTCGAACAGCCCAAAGGCGGGGTTTGGATGACGCGGAAACTACACTGAAGTACGCTGAAACTTTTTTTTTGTGGACTACTATTTTCACAAGTACTACGAGCATACGAGATTGCTTTTCAAGCTATTAGTAGTCCGCACCGACACAATAATTTCAGTATGATTGTCATCACACTAATATTATGTATGCAAAAATAACTCTGTCTGTATGTTGTTAACTCATCACGACTAAACTGCGGGACCGATCGTTATTCAATTTGTCAAAGAGGTGACTGGGACCTGGATAAATGCATAGCCTATAGGGTTCTTTGCATCGTGAATATTTGTGAGTCCATGCAGCCATAATTCTTTTTTAAATGTAGTGCTATACTGACAAATATTAATATACTAACATTTTATTAAAATCACTTGTATATAATTTTGTTTCCCAATTGTAAAAAGGCTTTATAAAATTAAATCAAATCATTCAACTTTTAATGGCTACGACCTGATATGAGTTCAGAGTAGATCCAAAAGATTTTTGCAAATATCCAGATGTTATGACAATAGTTCTTATTGTCACGAAATTTTATTTTACGTTTCCAATGCGGTCTTTTGCAATTCGGCGCGTGTTGGATCATTAAGTTCCCTTCAAAATGGTTGAGCTCTATGCTGATCCCATGCGTCGCAGGCGCCGGCAGTAGGAACAGGCCATCTCTTAGCTGCCACGGCTTATTTTAATTTAATTTTTGAATTGTTTTTATTTTATTCTTTTTTATTACGGATGATTTTAACGTTCTGCATCGTTCTCATATGTATAATTTCAACATGAATGATGTATCCAATATTTTGGTGCTGTTAACGTTGCGTATCTGTATTGCTATGAGCAGACATTATTACCCAGAGGAGTATAATATAAGCATTTTTATTAACTTACCAATGACGTGGGGTGAAATACACCTTAACTCAAACTAGCATGCGTGACATTTAAAGCTACTAACACTAGTGTATTTTCCTTCTAGATGACCAATAGATAATATAACAAAAAAAAAAACGAATAATGTTTAGTTTAGCTGGTTAAGGCTATATTTTTATCGGAATGTTCACACAATGTCGTAGAAATGAACATTCGCTCTTTTTGGGGTTCTGTACTTCTCAACAAGGAAAAAACGGAATTATAGGATAAACTGACTGAGAAAAAGTTCTTGACGGAACGGACTTCGTTCTCTCAAGACCCGTGGAGGTATCAACTTGAAGTTGATATCAAATACTCCGAACTTCCATGCCTTAGAGCTTTAAAAAAATCAAGCTAAGTCAACGCAAACGAAAACAGTGAATTTGAAGTAATATCACAAAAAATATAAGTTTTGCAATTACAAACTTCTATTTACAGTAAGTAGAGCATGAACGGTGATGTAGAACGATGTATTGGAAAATATTTTTTTTAACTGCAAAGTTAAGTTTGTACTTTAATCCGGAATTGGAAATTTGGGCGGCCGTACACAGCAGAGTACAGTACCGACACAGTACGAGTCCTACTGTCATTTGTCCGGATTTTTCACTCAATTGAGTAATGCATGTAGATATCGCGAAGTCCTCTACAGGAGTGCCCGCCCACAGGAGAGGAGTGACTGAATGTTCACTACGTGTTTGGAAGATCAATTTTCTTTCAATAAAAAAATCAAATATTGTAAGAAGAATGAATGAGTGAATGCCAAATTAAAAATGTATCATTATTTACTTATCTGTTTACTATTTTGTTACGTTACCTGTTTATTTTATGAATTCCCAGTGAAAGAGCCGACATGATTCAAAAACCTATCTAACGGCTTTAGCCAATCTTGTGTCGTACGCTACAGGTGCTCTTGTGTTTCATTTTTAGGTTATTTGTTTCCGTAATCATTTTCTATCATTTAACATTATAATTTATTATCCTCAATTTTCAAATCATCGTAATTCACTTGACCCTTCTCCCAATTTATTTGGGGACGGCGCAACATGTTTTTTTTTCCATCTTCTCTATAAGTCGTCATCTCGGTAGTCGCCTAGGCCAGTTCTAGCCATCTCAATTTTCGAATCAGAAAAGAAAAATCATAAAAAAAGAAAACTTCGTATTTAATAAACTACTACTACTTTCCAAACTGGTGGTATTAGACCAAGTATCAATGCAATCTCAACAGTTACAAACGACTTGCATAACTTTTCAAGCTGCATGTTCGGCATCAAGGAACCTAATAAACTTGCACCTCCATTTAGAACATGGCTTTTTTTTTTTTTTTTATGTTGGCCTACGCTGTCCCACTCCTGGGCAAAGGCCTCCATTGGCGTTCATTATCTTAATTCTTTTATCGGCGAACCGACAATGCTGTACTCCCTTTGTACCGAAAAAACGGGGCTCCCGTTGTTTCACTTTTATGTTTTTGGTGGGATAATTATATCTGGGTCGCCTCATTTTACACTTCGCGAGATGAGTGTCATGGCGTAATGTAAGGATATACGTGGTCAAGCTGCGGGGAGAACAAGCTGCAGGCAGCGTTTGAGTAAGGACGATTTTACCGTGTACAGCTGTGTTATTAGAGGGGGGAGGTGGGGGCTAGGGGGTGTTCTGACATGATACAAAGTTAATAAATGCACTGCTTTGCAATAGGATGCTTTGGCGCCGATCAGATATTTCCCTTACAGGTATAGTGAAAAGAGGATGGCGGAGATTCACCTTGTCTATTAACATGTAAAACTTCAGTGTGTTTATAACAGCTTGCTGTAGTAGTGGAGCTCCTGTTTTATTTCACATTGACAGCGCTAATTTTCTTCTGGCTCTTGTTTTGTTTTATTTTCCTAGTTTTTATGTACAACATTACATTACAATGCAATCTTATCTTACGTTGGGAAATTCTATAATTTATTATTTTTGGTTTATTCTGTTCGTTCAAAAGAAAATTAGCACTGAAGGATTTTTGCGTATGTATAAGATTATTGGTAAGTACATTGAATGTAATGGCTAATGTGCATGTTGGTTGAGATTAACATATAAATATTTTCCATATTTTGTGAATGCAGTTCATGATTTATGTTTAAAAACTTCTAGAGCAATATGGTAAAAATATCGCTTGTTAGCCATAACATTTTAAAAACAATAACTGTCTTAAAATATAACAGTCAATTCAATCGATATTAGACAAATTAGAAGAGCTCGGTCGGTAAAACACATTCGCGTCGTGGGGATCCGACATTTGATCATCTTCTTCAGATTGCGCAATGAAGTTGCAGATATAAAGGTGTACGTTACCCCAGCAAGAAAGTGTCTCCTAGGGTTATAGGAGTAAAACGTATAATTTGTGCCCTAACTGCTGTAAATGTGCCCCGACATAAAAAATGTGTGCCCCCTGTCGTTTTGGAAAAAAACGGAAAAAACGATTCCTGCTGGGGTAACGTTTTTCTAGCAGGAAAATTCTAAACGAATGATCGGAGAGAGAAAAATTGTGCATGGCCAGAGAGCTTATATGTGTGCTAAAATGTGCCCCCAAAAATAAAATCTGTGCCCCTTCAGGTTTTCGAGATATTGCATTTCCTGCTGGAGTAACGTTTTGATGAATCGTATATCTCTACAACCATTGCATGTGCCCCTGTGGAATAAACATACACGAGTAGCTCTTAATGTGTGCCCCTATGTGCCCCCAATTAGATTTAAGAAAATATTTATAGTTTTCAAGTTATCGCGGTTTCATGAAAAACCGAAAAAACATCGCAGCGCCTAAATTAGACAAGGCACAAGTTCGCTGAAAACTGTATTCGGTCCTTCTTGACGCTAATAATAACCATACAAAGTTTCAAAACTGTTCATGCATGCGTTTTTGAATAATCTTGCTAAAAGTCAAAACGATGGTGTCATAACTTTGACGGCAAAATACAAGGAACCGGCTCAATCCCAGATGTGTAGGTGTAAACCAAAATCATGTGCCTTTATTCAAAAATATATGGTGAAAATATTCAGCTTAGAATGTTTCGTATTAAGTAAATATTAACAAAAAACCAAAATATGTAAGCAACGGCTGGTTATCCGACCAAATTTGAATGACTACTAAAAAGCGACGGATTCATACATATCGATGACCTTCTTTATTGGACGTATTATACCTAAGCTGTTGTCCGTACAGTCGCGTTCAAAAGTTTTGGGGGCTAATTAAAAAATATATTAAATGCACCCTGTGACTATAATAAATGAAACAGCTTGTTGATGTGGAAATTATTATTTTTATTCCCTTAATTTTAATTCTTAAAGTAATTATTGCATCAAATCACAGATCAAAGTTCCTACCTATAAATATTAGAAATTATTTGCACGTTGTGTAGTAATTATTATTTAAATCACAGATCAGTTTTTCATCTAAGTCTAACATATAATTAGTAAATTCGCATCACAAAAAATCACAGATGATCCAATAACAACTTTATTTTATTACTTATTACTTTTCTAAGTCAGTGTACTCAGGCACAACACGTGTGAACCGGTTAGTGAGTAAAGTAAAGAAGGTCATCGATATGTATGAATCCGTCGCTTTTTAGTAGTCATTCAAATTTGGTCGGATAACCAGCCGTTGCTTACATATTTTGGTTTTTTGTTAATATTTACTTAATACGAAACATTCTAAGCTGAATATTTACACCATATATTTTTGAACAAAGGCACATGATTTTGGTTTACACCTACACATCTGGGATTGAGCCGGTTCCTTGTATTTTGCCGTCAAAGTTATGACACCATCGTTTTGACTTTTAGCAAGATTATTCAAAAACGCATGCATGAACAGTTTTGAAACTTTGTATGGTTATTATTAGCGTCAAGAAGGACCGAATACAGTTTTCAGCGAACTTGTGCCTTGTCTAATTTAGGCGCTGCGATGTTTTTTCGGTTTTTCATGAAACCGCGATAACTTGAAAACTATAAATATTTTCTTAAATCTAATTGGGGGCACATAGGGGCACACATTAAGAGCTACTCGTGTATGTTTATTCCACAGGGGCACATGCAATGGTTGTAGAGATATACGATTCATCAAAACGTTACTCCAGCAGGAAATGCAATATCTCGAAAACCTGAAGGGGCACAGATTTTATTTTTGGGGGCACATTTTAGCACACATATAAGCTCTCTGGCCATGCACAATTTTTCTCTCTCCGATCATTCGTTTAGAATTTTCCTGCTAGAAAAACGTTACCCCAGCAGGAATCGTTTTTTCCGTTTTTTTCCAAAACGACAGGGGGCACACATTTTTTATGTCGGGGCACATTTACAGCAGTTAGGGCACAAATTATACGTTTTACTCCTATAACCCTAGGAGACACTTTCTTGCTGGGGTAACGTACACGATATAAAGCTGGCATCAGGTATCGTAAAAATGAATTACTTTCCGATATAATATTAGTACTGTTGTAGGTATGGGTACCAACATACTAAATCTAAGGTGACACCACCTAAACATCTGATGAAAGAAAACATATTGGGGAAAAAAAGCATAAAGGGGAATATTGGACTTGGCAGTCTAAGATGCTCTTGCTGCACTGTTACAAGCTGTTGTTGGCAAAGAATATAATTAATAATTATACGGGGTTTACAATTTTCTCATTAACAGCTCGGAGTCTAGATTTGTGCCCAGTTAATGAACGCATAGGCTCGGCCCGTATTTATTACATTTGACTAAAATAACTGAAAAAATGTAGGTGTACTACACCTCTGCCTGCCTTCTCCTTCGGGGAATATAGGCGGGATATTATTACGTCATACAGGGGTGATCTTTCGTACACGCTAGTTGACACAGACTTATTAACAACTGAACTAAATAGTTGGGGGTCAAGCCCAATGGCTTATTCGAGAACTGCCAAACAAGAGGTCGGGTCACAAGTTCTATACACCTACTACTGTTAAAAATATTAAGCTTACTTGGAGAGGTTTAGTAAATATTAGTTGTATTCAGAATTTGACCTGACAGTTTTTAAAAGAAATTATACTTTTATAATTTATTAAAATGTTAGTAGATTAAGAAAATCGCACTAAATAGCCATTTTCTTTGATTTGCTACATGTGCTTCTTTTTTTCAGGATTAACATTGTATCTACTTTAAAAATATCTTAACCACATCACTATTGGCTCTATAACAATTTCGCCCAGCCTTTATGATTCTTCTTCACCGAAAAATTGGTCAGCAAAATGACTTATGGATGCGGAGTCTAGACTATCAAGTCAACTCGTACCTATTAGATGAGTAGCAACTCATTCATAGGCAATAGGCATGTTGCTGTTGACTGGACCAAATTAGTTCCGACTCGGCGACGAAGCGAGCCAGAGAAGTCTTATTGACAAAACGACGGAATGTAAATGACGGTAGTGATTTTTTTTGCAGATTTTTGATCTAAAGATTCCTACAGAATGTAAAACAAGATGAAAAAGACTAAATGCTAGCGTGTGCCGCCTTGCCTTTGGTCAACCCGTATTGGTCCTGCTCCGTGTTATGTTGTTTGAATTTCGTACCAATTAGGGAATCCAGATTTCCCAATGATGCCAACACTAAGCTGCTGCCATATGCGCTATTAATAAAAAAATCCCGTAAAAACATTTTTTCAACAATATTTGTAAAAAAGGTTACATAATCAACCAAGTTTTCCCACTGCTGGGACACAGGCCTCCTCTGCGCGATAGAGTGGGCCGTAATCCGCTTCGTTGCCACTAGTACCAGTAACAGTCCCATGATGGAACTACTGATGTTTATTTTAATCACTAGTTCCATTTTTAAAGAATCTGAAAATAATTGAACTAATGTTGATTTTGTTAAGTATCACTAGATCCACATTATTATTTTAGGCACTTGTGCAATTTTTTAAGGGTGTAAAAACACGAGGTAAAGTTTTAATAATAATTTTATTCAATAAAATCAACAAATATTTATTTTTTATTTATGATTCGGATTCAATATGGATTTAAAATAATCATCTTTGTAGAGAAGGATGGAAAGTAAATCCCAGGATGCCCGATATCTCAGATCTCCGATAGTTCTGTAGAAGATTAGTTCTATACTTCATTAATGTTGCATCATCGTATAAAATATGTAAGAGCTGCAATATTTGTATCGTTTTTATTGACATTTGTATTAATATTATGATGCCAGCCTTCAAGGACATTATTTGTCCTATGTATGTCACTATTAACAGCATATTGTATATCTGGTTTCATCCAAAACGTGAAGAAATATATTTTAAATTTATTAAATTCATTGATTTCAGAGATCGATTTCCTGTAGTATAAATTTCCAAACTTCTTCTATATTATTTGGCGGGAGAAATGCTAAATTGCCACAAAGAGAAATTATTCTTTTGCTTTTTCTGCTACTGTTATACTTACCCCTTTTTCTATGTAAGGTTCAGTTCGGTAGCTTTTCGAAAAAGGCTGTTAGTATAATGATAATGACAACCTTTAACATCTACAGCAACATTGAATGATAATAGAGCCTTTATTGTATGCTTATGCTGCGTATTGCTTTATTGTTGTGCTTCCTCAAAATCCATCATTACTTTAGTTGGATTCCAATTCTGCGATATTATTAGAGAAACTAAAATTTCATAAGAATATTTATTTCTATTTGTCATAATCGCATAAAGAATGGGCACGACATTGATAAAATTACTATTGCTGCCAATGTCAGCATGAATTCTGAACATTTGGGACAAAATTTAAAATTGCTGTCCATAAAAAAATTCGTAACATTTTCCATGTCTCATCAAGTATCGCCATGTAAGCATGTAAAGTAAAACATTCGCAAAAAATGAATGTTTGCCGGTTCTATTCGATCACTATCACTACACACCTATTAGAAAACAAAGTAAAGGTAGAAAAAATATTTTTTTGTTGATTTTATTGAATAAAATGATTATAAAAATAAAGTGTTTTTTTACACCCTTGAAAATTTCACAAGTGCCTAAAATAATAATGTGGAACTAGTGATAACAAAATCAACATTAGTTCCATTATTTTCAGAGAGATCTTTTAAAATGGAACTAGTGATTTAAAATAAACATCAGGTAGTTCCATCATGGAACTGTTAATGGTACTAGTGGCAACGAAGCCGTAATCCACCACGCGGGCCCAGTGCGGGTTGGTAATGTCTCGGAATTTTTGGTTCTAGGACTTGCCGGTTTCCTCACGATGACAACTGAAAGTCTATAAATTTATAACACCCCTCTGTGTTTGTCGTGTTTTAAAAACGCATAACGTGAGGATGAAAAAAATTGTCGAGTTACATTGATTCGATTAGATTACATCTTACTCATCAAATAAACGACGACTTCCATCTATTTTATTATTTTAAGCCCGTCTATTATATTATTCAAAAATAAACTCTTCATTGATGGTAAAATAAATTTACCGTCAATAATGGCAGTGATCTTCAGGGACTCATATTCCCACTGGCACTTCGATTAATTGAATCGGAATACAGGCTATTGCAGCAATTGGAACACAGAGAATAAAGTATTAATAAAATTCAAACATCTTTTTATCTTCTTCGAAATCACAATTCGTTTCTAAACGCATTCTTTCCTCCCTTTCTTTCCAAATTGATTGTAAAAAGGGAGTTTTTGGGCGAGATTCTTTCATGCTCTCGGATGTAATGGATGAAATTCAAAGGTTCGCGCTAATATTAACTTTTATGGTTTCGTTATTTTATCCATCTTTTTTGTTCACTTCGACGTTTCACGCCATCATTAGTGTTGGAACATGTTGTTTTTAACTGGAAAGATCGCACTATGGGCTATTAAGTCCATACTGCTGAAGTTCTGTTCTCAAAACTTGTCATTAGGCTTGTGAACTATTGAATTTGATTGTTTTTGGACTCCTCAATGTTCCTTCTTAACCATTATGGCACCTACCTACCTAACCGGACTTGATGCGTGTTAAACGCATTTTTGTCTCCTCTCCCTTTTGAGGAATGTTGATCCGAAAATGTGCAACATCATTCACTTCTTTATTAACAGTGTAATGAATGATTTACTGGCGATGTCTTCCCTTTCGAGGTAAAAATATTTAACAGCTTGCTATAATGATGTCATAAAGGATTTGTGATTTATTGAAAATATTGGTTACTACGTACCAGAGGGCTCTATAGTAGTTGGCCTGCACTGCTTAATATTTTTTCCTCAGTATAAATTAGCAGTTCTAATTTAACATTGAAAAGGAGGAGGAATACATGAAGAGCTGAATAAGAAACCACATTTGCTTCAACGAAGACACCTAGTATATCTCTATCTGAAACTGCGGAAATCTGAGTAAAACTAACTGGTAAGTTATGAACTAAATGCAACACGTCTGCATAAATAACCGGAAGTAGATTTAAACAATTTTTGTGCTGTATTTAGAGCACTGTCATAAATAAGTTGCAGAATAATTATCAATTTATGTTAATGCAGAATTGAGGAAACTATTCTGGAAATTATCCGCGCTCAGTTACCGGCGAAATCTGGTATAAAATATACTCATTTTTTACATCTTTGATTTAGGATTGACTACCTACCCAATAACCCTAGAAAGAATCCCCGTCATTTCTTTATTGCGGAATCGGTGCTGGTGCACCGATTAAAACGTACCGTAACTAAAAAAAGATTTTAGAATCGATTTTTAAATAGGAGGGTCATGCTAACCAAAAGAGATAGGAGGATTATCTCTACAATGTGCATATTATCGGTTTTAATACGTTAGCGGTAACAGATAATATATCGTTTTTGAGAAATTACAACATTTTTACCCAAATATGCGAGTCTAAAGCATACTAGAATAACAAACTTTACTTAATGCTACTTACACAATATACCTACTTGATAAGCTTTTTCAACATACATACCTGGATGACCTTATCTCATTTCCGATGTGTCACTGACTCTGTCAGGGCCACCATCAGGGATTTTAATTTTGATAACACAAAAAATTAGTCGCTAATTAGTCGAAATTTGACGCCATCTATCAGAATTTGTCGGTCACAGGTTCAAAAGATATAAGGGTTTATAGGTGGCCGATCTGGAGAGTCTCCCCAGCAGGGCCACATTTATATCTCAAAAACTAGGGCACCTAGCGAAGATCTGTTTTCTCCCATATTTTGTCGCCAATTTACGGAATCAGTCGCCAAGTCACAGATTTAATCGGATCTTAGTTTAGGAGATATAATGAATTCAATTAGTAAGGTATAGTCCAAGAGCTAGATCGAAAAGTTCACGAAAAATTGCCAAGAAAAAATATTTCTATTAATATGTGTAATATATTTCTAGTTTTATATTATATTTGGCGACTGATTCCGACTAATTGGCGACAAAATATGGGATAAAACAGATCTTCGCTAGGTGCCCTAGTTTTTGAGATATAAATGTGGCCCTGCTGGGGAGACTCTCCAGATCGGCCACCTATAAACCCTTATATCTTTTGAACAAGTGACCGACAAATTCTGATATTTGGCGACAAATTTCGACTAATTAGCGACAAATTTTTTGTGTTATCAAAATTAAAATCCCTGATGGTGGCCCTGCCAGAGTCAGTGACACAATTTCTGATTTTAAATCTTTCATTCATAAATAAAACGAGTGTATGCATAAATAGTAAGATGGAATAAAATACCATTTTCAAAGCGAGATTTTATTTCAGGAAATGAAGAAAATTTTGCATTTTTATCAAACATTAGCTCCATTGAAGTGCATAATTTTATTATTTACCGCTGTGAATCTTTTCCGAATATTATAATTTGCGTTCCCAGTCGCATTCCCATCGTATTATTAGTGGTAAGGAAATTAAATTGCGGCTCAAATATTTCCATTTACTTTTATAAACTGTTGAATACAAGGGATATGCATGATCTGTAGCTTAACTTGAAAACACTTATCAGTTAATAACCAGATCAAAAATATTTCACATTTATTTTCAATCTTTTTAAACCGATAGACTACGCGCACTATAATTTACTTTTATAAGAAAGCATGATTGGGGTTGGATGCGTACTACAACACCGTAAAAAAACATGGAAATCCTTCTGCTACACGATCCACCCACTCCTTTAGATTTGAAAAAATAATAATATAGTACCAGATTTCCCTTTATTGGTATTTAATATCACCAAGGAAGGAAAGAACTGATCTAATAATACTCAATGACATCTGCGTTTGACGTATTTTTTTTTCACAGATTCTTGTATACCTATCTGCCATATTTATTTACCTTTTAATAACCTTGTGACAGCACAATACTTGCATTACTGAACTTTATTCTATCCTGATGCTAAAAAGGAAAAATAAACTACAATCTATTATTTTGATTGAACAAATACTGCATTAATAATTTAATTAACTAGATTCAGAAAGTACATACCTACTTTTTTACAATATAATAATATTCTACTTGTTGTACAGTCAGCATAAAAAAATACCTCTGAAATTGAAGAACTAACTTTAGTTCAATTTAACCTTCAGTTCTTGTATTCTATTTTAACTTGTAATAGAGACTTATAATTTGCAAAGTTTTTTAAAATTGTTTTAACTATTTTTTAAACTCGATAATAATTACTTAAAATGCTGACTGTAATGCCTTCCAGTACAAATTGTATTTTATATATAGTATATAATCTAATTAGACGCTAATTTTGTTGTTATTATGTTCACAGGTTTCAGTTTTTAGCTAGACCAGCCGTGGCATTTACACAGGTAACTATTAAATCTAAATATTTTCCATTAATATACTATAAAGTCCCTGCAGTTATAGTTTTTGCAAATATGTAATATTTCTTATTATTATAATCGGATTAAATTCCAGTTGTAGGGATTTGTTGGTCATTTTTATTACCTTAGTATGAAAATTAAGTAAAGAACCGATAATTATATCAAAATGATCTCCTTTCAAAATACCTGGCGTCTTGGAAGGTCGTATGACAAATTCGTTTTATTTTTTGTTTTCAGATGGCCAGGATTGAAGCCTTGACAATAATTTCAATGTGACTGGATGATTTGTGCAAGGTGCGTATTGAAATCGAGATATTACTAATAATATTTGCGTTTTTATTTAAAAATATGATGATTCATTCATTTTTGTCTTCTTTTCCCGACTGATGCATACTGAAGCATAACCATTGAAATCTGATAACATTTGAAGAAAAAGTCGTTACATATGTAATTTTGTTTTAAAATAATTGTAACACTATACAATTATAAATTTTGAAAAGAAACCTGTAATGACTTGTTTTTCAATCATTTATATTCAACTATATTTATCAAAATTTGATGCTTATGCAACACTTATAATGTTATTTATTTTTTCACAGTGCACAGAATTGTCGGCGGCTCCCCGGCGTTTACCGTCCGAGGAAAATATCTATCTCTATCGTGTAATGGAATGTAGGTAATATTGATGTTTGACTATATTAAGATTTTTCATTTATTTGTATTGATTCAATGATGATTCATTTTTTTTGTCTTCTTTTCCCGACTGAGGCATAATGAAGTATACTTAATGATTATTTACTGACGTAATTACTCTTCGTTGGAATTAATTCGTTCCGTTTTTCCTTATATTGAGGCTTTTTTCCTCTTTTTACAGATTTCAATGAAGAAAAGGACTTAAGAAAAACCAACACTTTATTAATTATCATTTATTCAATTATTCCTTTTTGCCGATTATGCATTATATTTTGTTACCTACCTATGTATCTACGCAATACGCCCGTTCTTTATTTATAGGTACTTCTTAGTTCCAAAACAATTAGATCTGAAATAATTATTTAATTTTTCCCATATTTTAATAATGAGAAGTTATACATAGAGAAAGAAAAGTATTACTTGTTTTTGCTGTAGTTTCTATTAGTCTATTATTTAAACTATAATATACATTAGAACCTCATAAACTTTTTGTTTTATTCTTCTCTTACATTTTTCGACGAACTCTCGATGGAGCTATAATTCTGTTATTTTACACACGAGCAATATGCGTCGACGACAAAAGCAACTGCAGCCGTCGATGTGTGTCGGCGACAGCCGTCAAAGAATGTCGGCGACAGCCGTCTAAAGCATGCCGGCGACAGCCTTCAACGCGCCCCTATCGTATTGACGCGTGTCGCTCGTGTGTATGTACACTACTTACTGGAATGAATTAGTGCAACTCTACTGATTTCGATTTTCAAACAATGGCAATGAAGATTAGAATCTTCTACTTACTAGTGGAGTCCCATTTAATAGCTCTTATGACACCACAGGAATGCCTAGCTTGAGTGCTCAGGGTAATATAGCTCACCGATGAAAAGAAGAATGAACCCAACGATGATTTGTTTCGAATGTCAAGTCAAACTATACAGCTTGTATCAGAAATGTGTGATCATATTTAAGGGTTACAGTCCACCAAACAGAACGACTTTCTCCATGGGAACATCATCGTTATCGCGAAAAAATAATCAGCCATGGATAAAGTGGTTCAGTGGTCTCAAAAATCAAAATCAAAAGTCATTTTTATTCAAATTAGGCTGAGAATCAGCACTTTTCGAACGTCAAAATTACAAAAGACAGTCTGAGTGTCTGTTCAGTTAGAAAATACTTGATTGTTTACAATACTAGGTGTTAAGTAATTAACATTACAAGACACAGAACATAAAATTAAATTATTTGCCATATGTGAGCTAGCCACGTCAATATACAGGGCTGTCCTTTCTAGAGGTGGCACTTCTATGTGTCCGTTGAACGCATTCGGATGTGACTACAGTTGCCAGTGGTAGGTTTTATTAATTTTTCCACACGTAACGAGGTGCAAACTGTACGCGACTTGCATCGGATTTATACTAAATATTAACAAATATAATAAAAACTATACGTAGGTACTCAAGCTAAAAAATAATTAATTAAAATGCAAATAAAAACTTACTACCTAAATAAAAGCCGCCAGACATAAAGGGCGTGACAGCTTACATATTTATGCATTGCTGGGTTCTGTTCACATAGCTGTCACTTAAAGTCACAAATGATAAACTAGGACCATCGAAGCAAAATAAATAAATAAATTAATACTAATAACAAAAACCTGTTAGTAAGCTAATTCTGGAGAAAGAACATGAACATTGTCTTGAGTTAATTAGGGCGACCAACTATTCTTATCCTGTAAGGTGGTCTATCTGGCAGGCCCCAACGAGATTTATCAACAGGTGATTGCTTTTCTTGTAGACATTATTTTGTACCTAAAGGAAATAAATTTAATAAGATATATTTTGTACCTCGACAGTTTTTGCTTGAATGACGTTTTTATGAAGTGTCTAGCTAGCGGGCCCCTTATGATTATTTTGATTGTTATTATACTTTCAGATCGCCCAATAGTGCTCGGAGTAAGAAACTTTTATGTACCTTACAAATCCAAAATTTCGACTTTCTGTGAGATATATTTCAGAAGATATTCGTAATTTACACAAACGTCCAGCCAGCGGGCCCCTTTTTAAATACTACTCTTCTATGTCATACAATAGTTTTAGGAGGTTGATATTATTATGTACCTTACAAATCCAAAATTTCGACTTTCTGTGAGATATATTTCAGAAGATATTCGTAATTTACACAAACGTCCAGCCAGCGGGCCCCTTTTTAAATACTACTCTTCTATGTCATACAATAGTTTTAGGAGGTTGATATTATTATGTACCTTACAAATCCAAAATTTCGACTTTCTGGGAGCTATATTTCAGAAGATATTCGTAATTTACACAATCGTCCAGCCAGCGGGCCCCTTTTTAAATACTACTCTTTTATGTCATACAATAGTTTTAGGAGCTTGATACTATTATGTACCTTACAAATCCAAAATTTCGACTTTCTGTGAGCTATACTTCAGAAGATTACGTTATTTACACAAACGACCGGCCAGCGGGCCCCTTTTTAAATACTACTCTTTTATATCATACAATAGTTTTAGGAGCTTGATACTATTTTGTACCTTACAAATCCAAAATTTCGACTTTCTGTGAGCTATGAGCTATGCTCAGAAGATATTCGTTAATTAAATAAGTATTCAACCAACGGACCTAATCTAATATAGTGACATATTCGCCAAAAATGTAAACAAATATGAGCTTATGGAAAAACTACTTTATTTCCTACAAAATAAAGTTCAGTTTACGCTACAACTTCAAACATTTTTATAACTTTTTCAATAGTGCTAGTCACTCTGAAATCAACTTAATTACCATTAAAATAAAGATGATATTTATATAACTTGAAATAACGTCAATTTGAAACAAATAAAAGAATAATAAAGCGTTTGCACAATACAATCACGTCGTTGCTCGTTGTTATTCTAATTTTGTTATAATATTTTAAAATAATTTCGGGAATCATGACATTTTATTTCTAACTTAAAATATAATTAACTTAAAATAAGCCTTTGAACAAAGGTTGGATTTTTACTTGAGCGTTATACGCATTGACTGTCATTGTCTGTGTACCACACCCTTAATATGACCACACATTTCTGACACACGCTGTTCCCGTCGTCGTGCCGTTAGAGGGCGGGCGCCCACGGGACGATCGCGTATTCGCGCGACTTCTCGTATTTCAGCATTCATCTATTAGAACGCGGGGGTAGGAAGGTAGGTACTTTTTCTATAAACTGTCAGGATCAGAATTTGATGCTGTCATAATAAAAAGGGATCAGGGCCTATGTTATAAATTTAACACTTATTATCACCCCCGTATTTCCCGAAGGGTTAGGCAGAGGTGTACCCTTAGTACACCCACATTTCGCGCCAGTTACGATTAAGTACTATCAGAGTAAATACGAGCCTATAAAATTTCCATATCTCTATTTAGTAAAATTTTGGCCAGTCTTCTTATGGCAACCATTGAACTCCCGATTTCAGATTTAGTTACTTTGTAAAATGATAGTAAGGGTCTGATTTTAGTCTTCCCCGCGAGCAAATTGAGGTTCGCCGTTCGTGTAAAGATAGTAGTCTCCTCTAATGTTTGTTGAAACAGGGTAGCCCATATTAACAGAGTTTTCTTTACAATCGCCATTTTCAAATGCCTTCCAATTTTCACATGGATATGCCACAAAAGGAATTTTGGAGTCTATAGATTCGGCAAAAAATAGCGTTGAACGTCCATGACTGCAACCCTCTGAAAATGAAAAATAATAAATTAATAATATTATGTTTTTTAAATGATTTATAGACACCCGCTTCTATAAATTCTTGTGGCTGAACTTAATTCATTTCTATTGTTCTTCGATAAGATATGCGTTTACGTACCTATAACTTTTTTTACGTCTTTAAATAATTAGAAACCTAAGGACAGATCTTGGATTTATTTGGAGGGGCACATGGGCCAGACAGGTAAGAATGTTCCCATATCTATGTAACACTATTGCACACTATCCAGGGGGTCTACTCCGAAGTAATCGGCCGAATGTTCGGCCGTTTCCTGCTACGAAGTTACTATTTAGTTCGGTCGGTCCCGATCCTATACTCCTACACTCTTTCGAATATTGACTATGAGGACCCAACTGAGCCGATCCGAACTTTTTTCGCATTTTTCAATAATATTCGGTTCGGCCATGTGTCGGTCCGATCCAAACATTCGCAATTTGCACTTCGGAGTAGACCCCCGGTTTTTGGGATTCATTTTTTTCAATGATATAGATAAGAATAACTACAAAAAAGAGTACAACTTGAGCACCCCCCCTCGGATAGGAAGCTTTTCTTTTGACCATATATACAGAAATAAAGAGTTACTTTATCGATATCGGTACCTAGTAAAGTTTATGAATTTTTAAGAGTAGGTACTTGGGGCTGCAAGAGCGGCCGAAGCGAGCTCAATAATTTTAGCGCCCCACCGAATGGTTAGTAGAGTTAGTAGCTGGTTAGTTTTTCTTTTTACCATTCATATTAGGTATTAGAAAAATATGTGTTGAGGAAAACTGTCATAAACTTGTAGCGGTATCTACAACGCCACATGCGAACAACGCGTCTTACTGACGTCACGCAAATCCTGCATCTCGCAAGCAGAGTTTACCGTACAATTAGCGTAGATACAATTTCTCAATATCAATCATTGGGCAATTGCCCGCCAGACCTAACACCCGTCTGGTTGGAGGATCCTCCCTTTTCAATGGAGGATGAGTGAACTTTACACCCACCTCATACCTCCAAAAACTTTTGAAGCGCAAGGCCCCTCAGACCGCGCTATCTTTTTAGTATTATAAGTTATCCTGAAATCTTCACGCTGACTGGAGCTCTAGGCCGGTGCATTGTTGGCTTAGCAGACCTCTGAGCCCGAGTTCGAATTGACTGTACCACTATGAAACTTAGTATTCACGCCATTGTTGCTGAAGATATTGTAGGTAGGTACTTCTTCAGCGTGCATCATTGAAGCAGTTTATTGATGCATAATCATTCAGGCCGTGTCACTGACTCTGGCAGCGCCACCATCAGGGATTTTAATTTTGATAACACAAAAAATTTGTCGCCCAATATCAGAATTTGTCGGTCACTTGTTCAAAAGATATTAAGGGTTTATAGGTGGCCGATCTGGAGTCTCCACAGCAGGGCCACATTTATATCTCAAAAACTAGGGTACCTAGCGAAGATCTGTTTTCTCCCATATTTTATCACCAATTTGTCGGAATCAGTCGCCAAGTCACAGATTTAATCGGGTCTTAGTTTAGGAGATATAATTAATTCAATTAGTAGGGTTTTGCAATATTTCTATTAATATGTGTAATATACTTCTAGTTTTATATTACATATATTTGGCGCCTGATTCCGACTTATTGGTGACAAAATATAGGATAAAACAGATCTTCGCTAGGTGCCCTAGTTTTTGAGATACAAATGTGGCCCTCTGGGGAGACTCCAGATCGGCCACATATTATAAACCCTTATATCTTTTGAACCAGTGACCGGTACTCAGTGACGGGACTCAGTACGCTTTCGGATAGCAATCGGGCGCGACTCAAGCACATCTCATTCACTTCATTAGTTTTAATCTTCATTAGCTATACCAAGCCCAACAAAAGAGTTGTGAAGCCGGTGAAAGGGGGCACGTAGTTTGTCCTTATTTCCTTTGTTTTCTTTTTTGTCTTATTTTCTAGTGTTAACACTGCATATCACTATTTTAGCGTACAAGTGTAAATTTTGCCTAATATAAAGGGTGACAGGGAAACTCGACGTATTCCTTGAAAGGAACCCCTTTCAAGGAATACGTCGAGTTTCCCTGTCACCCTGTACTAATACTGCCTACTATACTAGACTAGAGATCAATAGCAACAAATTAAGTCCAGTCAAATAGCGGTCAAAACTAGATGGTTAAAAAATAAAAATTTTGCTACTAAAGACCTTTAATTTCTGAGATTAGTAAGTTTTTTTTTTAAATGATCGCTTTTCTTCAACTTTCAGAAAAGTATCAATTAAATGTTTGGAGTGGAGTAGTTTTTTTTCATAATTAATTGTTTTTGGTAACAAGTTAGAAAATTTCTAAAAAATCGAAGATGCGACACAGCTCGGTAACCATTCAGTTTTAAACCCTAGTTAACTGGACTATTGCTAATGACCTCTAGTGTAACACCTTTCAAGGAATACGTCGAGTTTCCCTGTCACCCTGTATAAGATGTTGGCGAAGATGAATTGTGATGCAACCGTGAGAATACCAATATCTTCAAAAAAATCACTTAGGGAAACTCTGGCACCTAGATGGTAAATTGCTCGAACAGCTCGTTTTTGAAGGACAAATATGTATATTTTGTATATCAGTGGCTTTGCTCCACAGCAGAATACCGTAGGACATAACGCTGTGAAAATAACTAAAATAGACTAAACGAGCTGTATCAACGTCAGTGTATTGTTATACACTGACGTTGATACAGCCGAACTGAGCCTTCCTGCTAGACTTGATATATGAGGTCCCCACTGAAGTTTGGTATTTACTGTTATTCCTAGAAAAACTGCCGCGCCTACAGTTTCAAGCACCTCTTTATCTAAAACGATATTGGGTCCTAGATTTCTAACATTCGGTAAGGCGAACTTTACACATTTCGTTTGGCATTGAGAACTAAGTTATTTGACGTAAACCAATCTGTAGCTATTGAGAGTGCAGTTTGCGTCGTCGAAATTTTGTCTATTCCTGTCTACTTTAAAAATAAGAGAGGTATCATCTGCAAACAGTACAACGTCACAGATTTAAATGGAATGGTAAATCATTGATATATACTAAGAACAAGAATGGACCCAGTATTGAGCCTTGCGGTGACCCTAACTGAACTGGTAAACCCGGAAGATTTCACACCACACCTATTATGTAAATAAGAATTTATTACGTTGAGAGCTTCGTTTCGGACACCGTAATGACGTAGTTTACGCAAAAGCGTTGTCATGGTGCACGCAATCAAAGGGTTTGGAGAGATCACAGAAAACTACAATAGCATTTTGCGATTTCTCCCATGCGTCAAATATGTGTCTCAGCAGAGCGTGCCTCTGTACTCCCCCCTCCCCCCAGTTCCGCCCTTGTAGATACCTAATATTGTCAGTTAGTTCTTACCTATAACTTGTTGCGCTCCTTCACAGCCGGGTTGCCTCGCTCGCCCGTTGTTTGGGTAAAAATCAGCATGACCATAGCTTCTCCGGTACCCGTAAACTCCACCACAGGAATGGATAATGTCTACAAACTCAGCATCGCTTTTTTCTAGACGGTAATCAGGTGCCATCAAGGGAAGTTCGAAGAGAGGTCGAGCGGGATCTAACCCTGCGAGTAGGCAACCATGTGTTGTAGTAGACAATTTGGGTTATCAAATATACATAACTAAAATATTTATACAAAGGTAGCTTACAGTACCTAATGTAGGCCTGGTACTACTCACCTGTGATTCTATGTATTCTTTGGTTTGAAAATAATGCTGTATATCCCATGACATGTGAACCTAAACTGTGTCCCATTAAATGCATAACCTTTCCGTCCACTTGATAGGTTCTTGCAATAGAGTCTAACAGTGTTGCTGTTTTCTTCCCCACATATCTAGTACTAAATGCTGACCATGGATAAGCCGGGTTTTTCGCTAATTCGCTCCAATCAACAGTAATGACGTTGAAATCATATTTTCTCAAGAAAGCATCCTTTATTTCCTGAAGCCATTCCGTCTTCTCGTGGGAGAACCATCCATGCGTCACAACCTTAATGTCATTAGACGAGTTAAAGTATTGGCTTGTGAATAGTTGATTGTCTTCGGGAATTTCCAACTGCTCTGCTTCAGTGTTCCGTCTAGAACAGAAATATCAGGAAGCTGTTAAGTGTTAGGTACCTACGCCTTCAGTTTTGTGTTGAGCTACACGATTACTGACAAATGCGTGCACTGACCGGAAACGGAAAACGGAAACGCCGACCTCATCTAGTTTTCAAAATATGTTTGACGTGTAAAAGTGTTAGCACAAACTAACTTACCTACTGAAATAAAATCACGTTTACAATGCATATTTTAACTCATAACCTGCCGGCTGTCATCGTTATTCCAATCGTAACAATCAGGGTATCGGAACTTCATGTTAAACGTTGCTCACCTGGTGTACAAGTAAAAGTAGGCGTCTCCAAAAATCATTCCACGCGTTTCATGCGGTAGAGTAGAATAGTTCATGGTGTGGGTGTTGCCTTCGTCATCGTAGAAGTATATCCATTCGTCTCCGTATTCGGGCCCTTGTTCATTCTCATACGGGAGAGCAGTTGTATAGGAGACTGATAATTTCCATAGAAATATATAAAAAAAAACATAATTTCAATGTAACGTGTAGGTGTTGAGTGAGGCGGTATTTATAAAATACCTACTGCCTCACTCAACACCTACACGTTATTATTATTTTTATTCGTGCAGAGTGCACCTACACGTTATTGTTATTCGTGCAGATATTTGGACTTCTGACTACCCGTAACGACTGCCAAAGATCTACGAATGACAGCCGGGACCAACGGCTTAACGTGCTTTCCGAGACACTGAGGGGTCTCGATAATGTAATGGGTGGTCGTCGTCTGGACCCGTGTGACTATTTTCATTTAACCACGTGCTGAGGCGCAATTGTCACAAGCTGCACAAAGTCTGATATAATTCTTCTGCCTCTGGGCAACTTATTTTATCTTTCCGCAATCGGTCAATAAAGGGTTCATAACGCTCGAATTTATGAAAAAATAAATATTTACCTAATAAGCACTTGTATATAATGAAAAGTCTGGAAATCATTTTCTCGACGTGTATGCGGTGACAACAAGTCATCGACTAATTTAGGATACTCTTTTAACTATCTAGGAAATGTGTGTGTATTTCTCTTATCAAGCGGCATGTTTTACAATTTTTTATCACTATTACTTGTTCCAAGTAGTTAAGTAGTTCTAGTTTGAACATGTAGTTCCAGTCTCAGTCAGTATAAAATTACAGTAAAAAAATGAAACGGAAATCAATTTTTCCTGGCTTCTCGGGAATCTGGAAGTAAGTACAGACGCCAGCACATCAAGCTGTGAAATTGGTGCCGAAACTGTAAAATTTTCCCAATCAACTTTAAACCTAATGCTTTAGCAATAAAGTTGAAAATCTATTAAATAAATTTGACAGATTGTAGTAGCTGGATGTGCTGACGTCTGTAAATACCTACTGTCTTGTAATTTTTGTGAGAAGGTGAATATAGCCCAACTCGACTGCATCTTCGTTTGCTTTGGTATTAAAAATAGATAAATTTGATGCCAAAAAACACAAAATTCTGTTTTAATTTGGCATCAAATTGACCTATTTTAATACCAAGAACTTCTTTCCAGGATGCAGCTTTAGCACCCCGCCTCGAATAGGATACGGATAGATGTTCTTTTGACTATAGATACAGAACTAAGAGTTACTTTGTCGACATAGGTAGTACCTAGTTAGTAGTAGATGGTAGTGGTAAGGTTTAGGTGGTAGTTTATGAATTGAGAGACGATATGTTATCCTGAAATCCTTTCACCGACTCTAAGCCGGTGAATTGTTGGCTTAGCAAACCTCTTTGCACGAGTACGAACTGACTGCACCACTTTGAATATTAGTAGTTACGCCACTGTTGCTGAAGATATAGTAGGTACTTCTTCAGCGTTCCTCATTGAAGCAATGTCTTGATGGATATGCATTCAAGCCAGTTCATTCAGACGGTTCAATTTTATTTGCCTTTGGTCCCCCTCTGGATCTGCCCTAGTGGAAAGGAACCCTTCGTGTCCGACTCGCACTTGGCCGACTTTAATCTCTGTGATATACAAATAGCCGAAATATTACTTAGGTACCTACCTACTAACCACCACGTTGGTAGCTTGACAATAATATTAATTGTAACAGATAGGCCTACATATCTGTTACAATTACTAAATACACAGCTACCAACTCTAGGTATACCTAGAGTTGGTAGCTGTGTTGTGTAGTGCTTTCTACAAGTATGTATACCTATTTCTGCTTCTTAGTGGTATTCCTGCTATGTTTTGCCGTTTTAGGGGAATAATTAGATACTTACCCATACCGGCGACGAGAAGGGGCGGCGACGCCACTCCGTTTATAATTACAACTTTTCTTGGGTATAATTGGTCATGTATAATATTTACCTACTCATCTAAATGAATCACCGAAATGTATGTACGCGCATAACTTCCGATCGACGGCATCAAATGGATAATTCTTTTTTTTAGGTTTGTTATTGTCGGGACAAAGTTTGTATACACAATTGGACCCGGTAGGTGGCGCTGCTTTTTCGGGCAGGACGACGTCTGCCGGGTCCGCTAGTTTAATATAATATGTGTTTCTTTATATCCCCACCTCTCTGAATTTATTGTGTGATTAGGTACCTACCCCAAACACAGACAACCATCCATGGCACAAGGTTAAAGGCACACTTTTCTTTTTTCAAAAATGAAAGATATCCTCAATAGGCAGTGTTAGAGAATAAGTCTTTATTTCTTTTTAAACTAGATAAGATACACTATATATATATTATTGATATAATAAATATCCTTGCTAAACTACATACATAGACACTCAAAATTCAAAAGAAAAAATAATGAGACTTTCAACCCCGGCCTCCCCCACTGAGAAATCGGTGTAGGAATCCTAGTTTCTTTAAAGACGATAAAAAAATGTGTTATGTGGTTATAGTGTGTGGCTTGTACCTACGCTCCTAGCAAGATTATGTCCTCCCTTTTCCGATTCCTCTAATGTGTAGTTTACCTACAGCACAAGACCGTGCTACAGTTTATTTCTTGCGAAAATGCAGCTTCAGGTAAAAATAATACAACAATATAATCATAGCAACGTTATTGTATTTTTATTTTTTTGAATTGAATCCTTTTAGTGCTTACACAGTAAACACATGATCTCAACACTTATAACTAAAAATATTCTATAAATGAAAATGGATATTTACTCGAGTTATAAAAATGTTGCTTGTGCATATTTTGTTTTCAATCGAGGCAAACTTATTGTGGATTCATTGGAGTAACAGTTAAAGTGCTCAGTATGATATTTTGAAGATTCGAGTATTTTATAATATCACTTATTGTGCTGAGATATTGTGCATTATGCCTTAAGTTTTTAAGATTTGGGTGCCCTGTTTCACCGCAATACATTCTGCCAATGTGCAATAACTTCGTTTACTTACTTTCCTTTATACAAACTGATACATACGATTTAGTTACATTAATCTAAAATATTGCTATCTTTTTCATTTTAGTCTAGAAATTGTCGAATGATGTTTGGGCTATTTTATTCAGCAATGCTTTACTTCTTAGCCTTCACTTAGGTTTATGAAATAATTGGACGATACAAGTTGAGTGTGTAGACCGTTGAAGAAATGCAAGTGCTTCGACAGTGGCTAACTTCAGTGTACTCTGACATCGACAGAATTCAGACAAATAGGAGGCAGTCATATCCAAAATATCTGTAAAGGTTAAAATAAGTGAAAATGCGATTTTTAATGAAAATTTTAGTATGTAAAGGAAGGATAATTTTATAATGGAAAAGACTAGATATCACATGGTTTGAGCTATATGTATATATTACTCTTGTTTCTTACTCTTGTACGTACAATTATAATAAATTTGTCAAAATAATACCTAAGTAGGTACATACGTTGTGAACAGCTCACGTTAATTGAATTTCAAGTCTTGGTGGTTGTTACAATGATCGCATTTAAATATAATTTCAGTTAAACGAGTGATTTAGGCATTATAATATAAAACCTACGCAAACTACTCGAATGTAGTCGTGCACCTACGTATTGTGTGCGATATATCCGTGGTCGCTTTATATCACTCGCCGAATGACATGAAATCAATAAAACAAATATTTACAATTCTATAAGTATTATACTAAAAGATCAAACTTTAAAAACAGGACTATTATTTTTAGTTTTTGATATGCCCGCCACGGTCAATAAAACAACAAGAATTACGAGTTAGGCACCTGCACTACTGCTGGCCACACGGCCACAACGTAAGCTTGCCCAAGAATTATAAATCTGTTTGCAATAAGTACTCTACTTTTGTCTCGATTCACGAATGGCAAAGTATCAATTTCTATACCAAAGCATAATAAATTCGCATTAAACAATCGTGATTCCGAAATTTACCGATAATATTTCTTACAGTTGGTCAGTCGAAAATATTGAGCATATACATACATAATTATTTTAACATATTATAATTTATTTATATTGAACAGTGGATAATTTATTGCACAAATTGTCGATCCTAATATTCTAAGTGTATGCTATGGCGGAAGTTACTTAGAGAACGAGTAAAAAAAACAAAACAAGGGTCTATTGTGTCGTTATACGTAGCTTAACTCTACACCGTCATCAGCAGTGAACTAATGATGCGCTTGTTCGCTGTCCTTGACGTAACAATACACAGTGCGGACGACAGGGCGTGTCGAGTTCGAGCTGGGCGCGTGGGACGTACGGCGCGTGGGAGCGCCGACGACTCGCGCGCAGCCCTGCGCGACACGCCGCGTGCCTCCTGACGCAACGCGCCGTATTCCTCCGTATCAGACGCTTCCATGCACGCACATATATAACTACACCTTATCATACCTACCTATCTATTTGTTATGAGTAATTTATTCCAATTTCTTTAAAGCGTACATTTTTATACTTATTTATAGGAGGTCCTTAACTCGATATCCGAATAAAAAAAGTTCTGCGTTACAAACAATAGGTACAAAAAGTGCGACGTGCATGCAAGGAAATATCTAAGAGCACATTTGACACAATAAGTAAACCTAATAACGAACATAATACTAAACAGTCTTGGTTTTGACTGGTCAACTACATAGGTGGGATTACTCAAGGAACCGATAAGTAAATTATTATTATTCTTGTGAAACAACAAACACAATCATTGTTATCTCTTAGTGAATTGTAGAAAAAGGTTAAAAAAATTACATACAAAATTCTTTAAAAAAATCTTACTCAATATAATTATGTTGAGTGAAGTTCAAAACAATTGACTGAACCTTTGCGATTACTTTGGGCATTGACACATCAAGTCGCATCGTCATATCAGGTAAGTCATCATCAGCCACACAAGAATAAAAAAGTAAGTTAGTCATCAATATAAAGAATAGGTACTTAATATAAACGTGGGAAGTTCCTAAGTCGGCAGTGTCTAATGGCGACAGTGTCGAGTGCCTCACAAGTAGTCACAAGCACTGGCAAACAGTTCTTCAGAACCTCAATCATACCACACCACACCTAAATAAATAAATGTATATAATATCTAATATGTTTTTACATATGTACAGTTGTTCCTTTTAAATTATTGTAACTACATAAATAAAAATAATAAAAATAAATTTGTACTTGTAAAATAATAATTCATTTAAAAATGTCAAACAAAACTGAGTTTACACGTTTTGTATCAATCTAAATTATTTCTAAAATCTACTTAATGATTATTTTGTTGTATATTATAAACGAGCAGTCGGGACTGGCGCCCGAATGCGTAGGAGGCGCCCGTCTGTGGCACCCGACTGGCGACCGGCTGTGGCGCCCGACTGGGGCGCCCTGACGCTTGTGCGCGGGCGCAGCCAAGCGTCGTACTGCTCGCGCACTCGACCACCAATCGCGGCTGCTCTTTTAGTAAATCGTTATTCGTAATTAGTTACAATAATAACTACAATATAATGTTGGTATGAGCGGTGTCGTGGATGCTTCCCCGCTCATACCTAAAGCGTTAAGGTGAACGTCTCTCGCACTGGCTGCTCGCCGGGCACACGCCCACATCACTTTAAATATAAAACAATACTTTGATCTGTATATGGCACATTCTGTTCATAGTAATCACTTTCAGCATTTAGTATCTACATTAGCCTAACGGTAATCGTATGTATATTTAAATAGAATCAAAATGGAAGTGCCTGAGTTTTGTCGCTATAGGTCTCATTTTGCCACGTTTATTTAATGAAGCGTCCGCGTCGCCGTGCGTGAGGTTACTCCGAACAATTAATTGACATATTTTATTAGATAGGAAAGCAGACAGTGCGAGCATGAAACGCCACAGCATCCACTTTTATACGTACATTATTACAGTCGCAAATATTCTTGTGCGACTTAAGTCATCATTTTCTAAGTATCTAGTATTTATAATAACGGTTACTGGCGGCGTGGTCGTAACGCCAGTCACCTGGTGGGATCTTTTAACACTACATAAACAGTGAACGTACCAAATCAATATCTACTTCCGAATAGCCCCCGTTTTGTGGATTCTCGGGCTCTATTAAATGTTGCATTTTTACCGACATTCGAAACTGATTGTCGGCCATCGTTCGTGCCCGATATTGAATAATTTATGCTCAAGCTAAAGTGTTATACAAATTATAATGATTTACTTGCAGAAGTAAAATTCTGAATGTTAATATTACTTCACCAAATCTAGGTATGTAAAAGATGAAGCGCAGATCTATAAAACAGAGGGGGTCGGTGGGGAATAAAGAGACCATTTAGAGCTAGTAGCTCGAAATAATCGGTATCGCGGCGGTCAGCAGACAGTCTCGGCGGGCGCGGGCGGCGAGTGCGCCAGCGCAGCCAACGGCGACAGCGGAGACAGCGGCGACAGCGGAGACAGCGGCGACAGCGGTGGCGGCGGCGCCAGCGGTTCCGGCGAGCGACGCCGCAGCGCCTGGCGCTTGCGGAACTCGAGGAACTCCTCCTTCATGGCGCGCACTCGAGCTTCTACGTCGTCGCGGGACGGGCGCGCGCGAGTCCGCTCCGGCGTCGATGGCGTCGGAGTGCGCGTGGCGCGGTCCCACTCGTAGTGCACGTCTACCGAGCCCGCGTCGCCCACCTCGCCGGAGCCGGGCCGCGGCGGTGGCGCCGGCGGCGGCGGCCGGTACGGCGGCGGCCGCCACTCGGCTAGGCTGCCCGTGCGGCTGCTACGATTGTGTTGCGAGGACGAAGCGTTTTTGCTGCCGAATCCACTGGACGATGACCGACTTTCAGGCGAGGCTTCGTGGGGAGGCGGCGGCAAATCCGCGACGGCTCGCGGGCGAGCGTGCCGCGGCAGAGGCCGTGCGCGCGGTCTGGCGAGAGGCCCGGAGGTGGTGCGCGTCGGGTCGTGAGCGCTCTGTCGCAGCGATCTCAGGCGGAAGGGAGACGGAGGCGTCGGGAACGAGCCGTCGGCCGAGCTCGGGAAGGGCACGGAACTGAGGTCGGACACGTGGAGCGGCGACCAGGGCGTCCAGGCGGCCGCCCACGGAGGCCACGGCGGCCACGGCGGCCAGTGCAGCGCCAGCGCCGGCGACGATGCGCGGAACAGTGGCGGCGCGGCGGACGGCCGCAGGGGCGCGCGCAGGCGCGGCAGGAAGCCGCCGTCGTCGGACGAGGAGGGCGCGGGCGAGGGCGTGGGCGACGCGGGCGGCGCGGCCGACACGCGCCGCACCGACACCCAGTACCGCGCCTCGCCGCCGCAGCGCGACGCCGGCCACACCCAGTTTGCAGTAAACCGCAAACACTGTACTATACTCGATATTCCGCGTTCTCTAAATCTGTATGAACACAACGAATATGTTAGCTAGGTATACCTTAATTACATATAAACGTCTTGAAAGTGCATCAGTTTGTTTCTACAGGTCCTTTGACCAGTAAAATACACGATGTGACAAAATATTAATCAGCTTAATATGTAGGTAAAACTGACCTGATTTCCTGTTAAAGCAGCGTGAATGTAGTGAGTAAAAATTAGAGTTGTTCAAAAGGACCAAAAAAGATAAATATTAAGTAAGTACCTAAATAGACACAAGTACATAAGAACTTACTTCTTAAAAGGCACTTGAGTGCTATCTGCGGCGCGGAGGTCTGTCAGTCGCGCGGCTACCATGTTGTATGCTGCAATCGGATAATTTCTGAACATTAACGTAGTGGATTGGCGCTCCGCCCCAACCCAGCCACGGCCGCCGCCCGCCACCCTCGCTATGTACCACCACCACCACCCACCATATTGTCAACCAAAACACAACGAGCACTGGAATGGACTCCTAGATGTTACTTTTAGGGATTCGTTTCATCACCGGATATGATCAGTAGTGTTACTGTTACTATCTATTTCTATAGGTAGTCATCAAATTTTCAAGCTTAAATTTTATTGATCCTAGAAAAGGTAAAGAGATTCCCAGCCTTTAGAGTGTAGGTACGGAGCATCGGTGGTTCTTTCCAGTGCGCGTTCTTATGACGATGAAACTATGCAATAATGACGTGACTTGATGATGACTACAAGCAGAATATGGATTGCCATCATTCTCACAATTGCAATGAACTTGTTACCCAACATGCGGAACAATATTTACTGCGCGAATGGTTGAATGGGCTTACGTGCTTATATTTTAGGTAATGCTGATTATTGTTGATGAAGGATTTATGAGCGAAAGTTTTATTACATACAAACCTCTTACGTTCAATCTTTATCATGATCTTTGTAGTAGGTATCACGAGAAAATAAATTCACGTAGAACAGTTATATCTGATAGCAGTCTATCGTATCTATGCAGCAAGATTACTCTAGCGAGCTAGGGCAACATTCGTCTCTTAAAGTTTACGTAGATTCGTTTCGCGATTTCTCTAGCCCTACTGCTTTATCTTGGACTACTTGATGTTTAACGAGTAGTTAGTTACCTAAAAAAAATGCATTATTTACATAAACCTAACGCATGCAAAAAGCTTACAAAGGAAAAGCCAATGTATGAGTGAATTAAGCAGATAATATACGAACGAATATGTAATTTGCCGACAATATGGTAAGTTATGTAAGGAAGTCTACCTGTCTTCAACTAACGCGTTATCTACATATTTATGTAAAGAGCCTACGGAACTTGTGTCGTTTATAATAATGAATTGCTAGTTACTGACAATATTTTCGTTGCAAAATTACAGCGACCAACGGTATGACATTTTTAGTCCAACTGAACTGAAAGGTAATCAGTTAAGTCTCAGGGCTGTGGGTTGTGTTATTTTATGTTCAAACCATCATCGAAATGTTTATTTTGTACTATGATTTGATTAAAATATGAAGTAGGTACTTAAGTATTAGAAACTCTTCACTATTTTCCAGTCTGTGGAAACAGATGTTTTGACATGACGCTACGAGTTCATTTAAGTATGTTTGATCGTTTTATGCTTGCAGTGCAAGACGACACAGTTCGTTTTATCCGTCAAAGTTGAAGAATTATTATGGTATTAGTAAGTTCCATAAAAGCTAGCACGTCTATGGAGGCAAGATCGCGGGATAACTAGCGCCGGCAGCGGACTAGCGGCCGCTCGTGTTACGAGTCTCACCTTTCTCCTGCTTACGACGTTTACGTTTGTTGCAGATCTTGACGGCGCACACCGAAAGGATGATGGCCACGATGAAGAACAGGATCCCGCCCACCACGCCCGCTGTGATCGCTTTGTGCTTCACGCGCGCCGGCACCGGGAACTTCACCTCCTCGGAGCTCTCGTAGCTCGTGGCCGAGTTGGCCAGCACTCGGAAGTAGTACGTCCGACCACCGACTAGGTTTTTAACTGAAATGTTTTGCTGTGATGAACATTGTACCTACTTTGTTGTGATCAGAAGGCCAATTCTCGTAATTTAAATCGTTCAAAATCTAGTCGCAGTCTCATCTCGGCGACAAACAAATGTCAAAAACTTGTCAAAATGTAGGGAAATTTGAGGTATTTTTGACAGATTGAGACTAAGATTAGAATGTGAAAGTTCTTAAAAATACGAGAATTGCCCCTCTGATTCTGCTAATTAGTACACAGCTGATACTTACATCTATGATAAGTTAGTGCGTATGTTAAGGAAGAAAGACTGGGAACTCGATCTCTATGTTTAAACATATTTTGATGAACTAAGCAAGCTGGAACCAGGCGATTCTAGGTGATCTAGGTAGGTATCTATAGTCCCAACATTAAAACAAAATCTCATTTTGGAAATAAAATTATGATCTCAAGTAAGATACTGTAGATAATACAAAGTATTTTTAAATGTTATAATCCGGGTCTAATCAATCGTAGCTCAAAAGTCAATACCTACCTTCAATTATTTGGCCTATTGTGTTACCTGTGCTTATTTTAGAAAAATATTAAACGGCTAATAATTTTTGTTGTTAGGCTGAGTTTTATTTAATTGGAGGGCAACAGGTACCTACCTACTACATAATAAATCTAGAAAGTCAATTTGACAGGAAAGAACCTAAATAAGTAGGTATCATAAATATTGTTAGCACAGGGCAGCTTGTCTATTATAATTTACCCAAGTAGCTGGTCTCCTCGGGTCGTATCTGCCCTCGGTTGAGAGTCTTCCACTGCGCATCAGTTCGGTACTTGATGGTGTAGTACTGCACCAGGTGCGCGCGCTCCAGCGGCGCTTGCCACGTGATGAGGAACCCGTTGTGCACCTCCGTCACCGTCAGGTTGCGGGGAGGACCAGACTTCGGACCTATGTTTAGAGAATGCTATAGTTTTGTGATCCTGTGAGCCTGGGTTACCAGAGAAAAAAGTGATGTTGTGGATGATAAAACGAAAGTGACTAACTTGATACAAAATAATGTCTTGCTATACCTATGTGGTGAATATAGTCACTAATTTAATAAATGTAAGTAAATATTTAAATAAACCGAGCTGTAAACTATTATACTTTATACTAATGCAAAATTAATCTTTTCGATAAAATTATAAGCAAATTATTGAGTCAGAAATTAGAATAGAGATAAGGTTTGAAAATGCAACTGTTATAAAATAAATACAGAACAAAATACAAACAACACACGATTAAAACATCATAAACCATGCACTAACTACACACGTCAACACAGAGTCAGGTCTAGGTACAGACTAAGATGTATCTAAATGAGTCTACTTGAAACAAAATATCTAACTAACTACATGGATGATTGTTACATGAGATGAGATGAAGTGATAGAGTTAGTGATTACTGTGCAACATTTGTGGGTATATACCAGAGCCTTCGGGTGCGTTTTGGAATATTTTTTCGTCTACAGGCCCCGCCGGGGTGGGTGCCGCCTTCGGTTTGGCGCCTACATCTACAAAAAGCATCTTAAGTTAAACAACCCACCTCAAATCCAACCAGACCTTGCAACTGGAAACTTTCCTCAATATATCTATTAGTTAGTTCGTTTGAACATAATCTTATCCCTGTTGACATAATAGTTAACAAGCAATCCAGAACCCATACCTGTTATGCACACGGATAATATTTTTTTATTAACATAGTGTAGAACTACGATTATTTCATATTACCATGTTATAATACACACATGTAAAGTCCCGCCACATATAGAAACCAATTAGATTGTAGCACTTACCAAGAGTTCTTATTGTAATAGCTTTACTCATCATTCCTTCTCCTATCGTATTCTTGCTGTTCACTTGAAACTCATACGTCGTACCAGGCTGGAGCCGATTTATTGTGACCTGTGTACAAAGAACAAGTTTTATTGGTTCTTCTTTGATAGGCACCAACGAAGCTAAAAAATGTTCAGAGTATATTAATTAGTCCTATTTGAAAATTTGACAGTAGCAAACATTGCTATAACCCTGTTTTTCTTCTTTGAAATCGTTTCATCAATGTTGGTTGTCAAGGACCCTAACCAAAATTGTCTCGAATAAAGTTTACACACCTTACGATAACATTTTAACCGACTACCCAAAGATCATTAATCATTTTGGTCCTTCGAGCCAAAAGTTCCGCGCTACTCGACGCTACGGCGTAGACCCTCTACGAGCGACGCTATGAAATGTTTTTCGAATACTTTTGGTAAAATTACGTCAGCTACGCTCATTTTGAGTTTAGCACATCGTTAAACAACTTATATTATACTTTTTTATCCTTTACTTCGTCTGATAAATGATTTTATTCCTGTCAGTAGGCTTGTAAAAACATTTAACACACCAATAATACTACAACACAGCACATGCACGGTAAAAATAAAATTGTATTTTGTAACAGTCCTCATGCTGCTGTTGGTTTTCGTGGTTCAAGAGTTTCTAGTACGATTTACTAGTAGTAGAGTACAATCGCACATCAGAGGTATCAACTAGACATTGACAGTACCTTTATGTCGTAGTAGTAAGGGTGATTTTAACAGTTTACCACTGATGTGCGATTGACTGTACTAGTGTGTCGAAAATTGTTTGAAAATTGTGTAACATTTTTGAAATCATCTTTATTTTGACCCCACATCCGACTTTTTTTTTTCAAGACTACTTATTGATGTCTAAAATCCGCTATCTTAATGTTATAAAAACAAAACACAGCTTATAATCATCGCAAGACCTAGACAAGTCAATAGACGCCTCTTATCTCTCTCTCGTCGTTAGGATGCTTCGAGGGTATAAACAATCCTACATACAAAATGACAGATAAACATAACCCTGTTTTTGCTCGACAGTGCAATCGGGTAAAAAACTGCGAATACTCACAGAAGTAGCACCAGATGGCGTAACTGGGACCTTAGTCCACTCTGAGAAGCCGGCCTCCCTGTACCAGATGGTGTAGTCTTGCTTGTAGTCGGGCCCGCCAGCGTACCCCGGCTGCCAGCGCAGCGTCACTTGGAACTCCGTCGCCGTGCCCGACACGTTGTACGGCGCGTGCGGCTGTGTTCCCTCGATCACTAGCTGCGTGTCCGCTACTATTGTGGCCACCTGAAGAGGACGTTTAGTAGTTAGTGTTGTTGTGAAACGAATACACTGCTGGGGACTTTGTTGTGCTACTTCTTCTTCCCAGCTCAATCACTGGGAAGTGGAGAAGTGAAGAGCCTTATGTAATTTTGACGTTCAAAAAGTGCTGATAGAGTGTAGTCACGTATAATAGCATGATGAAAAATATACTTTACACAGTGACTGTATAAAAGATGCAATAATTTAATTAAAACAAAGTCAGAAGTAGTCAGAACCTCTACCGTCTTATTACAAAACGAAACCTACCTTTAGTTCTAGCCTAAACTACTGAGCCAATACTTGTATTTCGAACTTTATTTCGATTTAGGCAAAGTTCTTAATACTAAAATGACAACTTAGCACCGAACTAAGCTGTCATTTTTGTATAAAGAATGGCATTTCTGTATCAGTTGGGTTCTTAATTCAATAACTGGGCCAGTGGTTTAAACCTGATCGAAAGAAAAACCTTGTTTTGTAATAAGGGGGCTAAAGTTTTATAAAAAAAACAAAACAAAAACAAAGTCTGGCAACCAGTCTTATCTCTTTGTAAGACTGGTTGTCTTAATATGTGTGTTACCTCGTTGGAGGCGACGCACTGGTAGATGCCGAAGTCCTGCCTGCGCAGCGTGTCGATGGTGATGTTCCCGCCCAGCGCGCGCACGCGGCTCTTCTGCAGCGGCAGGCCGTCGCGCCGCCGCCACACCACGCTCGGCCGCTGCGTGCCCTCGGCCTCCTGCGCCTCGCAGTGCATCTCCACTGACTCGCCCACCTCACAGGAACATAGGCACGTCATTAGTACACCGCCAACCTCGAAGGGCAGCAAGTACAAGACAGTCAAGTAATATAAATAAACCTTTATTCAAGATTACAAGGGTTTTACATCGGCCCCAAACTAGGCAAGTCTGTATCTTTAGCACCAATATGGAGGGTATATGAAGGGAATTTCTTTTAAAAACATGTTCGGAAAAAAAGTAAAAAGGTTTTCTTCACAATACAAAAACTATAAGAATCAAACATTTAAGAAAGCATAACAAACAAAGCATAACTAAAAAAAATTATATATCTAGCGGTGTTTGAGTTACTTGATTAATAATAATAATAATGCTTTATTGAAAACAAAGTAAGTACACAGTTACATAAGCGCACTGCCTCCTGAACTAGGTTGTAAGCCTGTGTCTCAGGAGACAGAATTAAAGCACCAATGCAGATGGCAGCAAGTAATTTATCCGTGAAGACCGGGAAGACTTGCATAAACTTACATTTTCGGAGGGAGAGAACCTTACATTATTGTCATTTAGGGCTGATTTTTCAATCGACCGATAATTTTTATTCGTGGAATAAAATTGACGTCTGACAGATTTTGTACGGAAGAACTGTCAAAAATTCAAAATTATTCCTTCGATTAAGTTATCTGGTGTTGGAAAAATCAGGCCTTAAAATTATTAACAGCAGATAGTTTCGTAAAAGTATTCTCTCGCGGGTTATATAAGGTTAACTGGACAATCTGCTACACTGAAACTTTCGTTTACCTTTCTTTGGTACAGAGGTTCCGGTTCCACTGTGAACACTGGTGGTTTACGAACTAGTACTTCCATCGGACCTGCAAAACAAAACCATTGTAATTTTCCCTTGAAATACCGCCTCAATTTGAACACGATTTCTTTTTTAATATGTTCTGTCTTACCTGAAGACCCTTGAGTTCCTTGCGCGTTATAAGGAGTACAAGTATATCGACCCTGATGGTTCTGGTTGACCCTCGTGAACAGCAAAGAGCCGTTGTTCATGATCACGATATCCTTGGTCTGGTAGGGCTCCAGCAGCCGCTTGTCCTTCGTCCACGTCACGTACTGGAGGGGAGGGTTGGCCTTTATGTAACACTGCACCACACCGGCCAGTCGGAAGGGGAGGTATTGCACGGTTGGAGTAAACGTTACTTTTGCTGGATCTGTGGAAATAACGTACGGTTAGTTGTTAAATATGATACACTGTGTAATCTACCTATAGATAAGTTTGTTCTGTCTAGCACTGATTCTAATTCGAATCCTGGTTAAAAAAACCGTTCAAAATGTCTATATTACATTTTAAGAGGGGGTCAAATTACTCGACTCGAACTTCAGGCGAAAACGCAGTCACCCGCGAAATTCGAATTTTCTTATCTTTTTTGCAATTTGCTTGATGATTTTAATAATTCGACGCTCCCAAGCAATAACCCGGTAATCGAAAAATCAAAATTTTACAGGAGAAAAGATTTACTGATTTTATCAAATATCTTTTCAACAAGTGGGACTATTGAAGTCATTGATGTAAAAAAATACCTTTCATTTAATACATCAATGACTTCAATAGTCCCACTTGTTGAAAAGATATTTGATAAAATCAGTAAATCTTTTCTCCTGTAAAATTTTGATTTTTCGATTACCGGGTTATTGCTTGGGAGCGTCGAATTATATTTCTGTAAATATTAGTATTTGTTACGGTCGCGAATCAACAACAACAGTAGTAAAGCAACAAAATCTCACATTCAACATTCAAATAGGCCGAAGCGCTCTGCGGGTCTCCAATTCCGTTGGACACTTCACAGAGGTACTGTCCCGAGTCGTCGGCCGCCACAGGGTTGATGACGAGCGCGCCATCTCTTCGGATGGTGACCCTGGTCTCCAGCGCCGCCACCTCGGCCACTGGAGCACCTTCGCGGAACCACTTTACTGTCACGTTTCCAGGTAAGGCCTTCGCTTCGCATGAAAACTGTACTTTCTCTCCTTCTAGCTTCGTTTGGTTTGTTGGCGGCATCTGAAGAAATTATTTTAACTATTAAAGCATACAATGGAAAACTAGTATGAGTAGGTACCAAATTTTTTGGATAGTAGGTATATCTTCAGCAGTGCGATTCTGTCTGTAACCATCTCACCGTGAAATCTCAGGTGAAGTGAGCGTGGAGTGAGCTGTCATTCCAACTAATTCTAGGGATTGACACTATTGACAGCTCACTCTAAGCTAATTTTACAGAATAGATCGGCAGTGCTGTAATCGTAGTCTATTTACGGGCGATTAGCTTTTATTTTTGGAACTCTACGATATGCCTCATATTATAATTATGTAGGTGCGAGTATAAAAGTAGTAGGGAGGTTTATGGAAGGACGTATAATTAAAATTGTTTCAATAATAGGTTACATTCGTATTTATTAGTCATACGCATTTCTGACAAAATATCTCGACTTTTACTTTGTTATATTTTCTTAAATATGTATTATGAAAAAAAAATCTATGTTTATAGTGTATTAAGTATAGGAAATAATAATAATTAATCTTTTATATCAGATAGTATAAGAATACATATTAGCACAATTTTATGAATAATATTTTAGCGCCATTTAAGAGTTTATATTTTCAACAAGTAAACCTTACACTGTATTGTAATTGTTTTGCAACTCACAGTAATAACAGCTCCTCCAGCGATAATGACGCGCGCAGTGTGCGACACCTGTCCCTCGCCATTCCTCGCGATGCACGTGTAGTCGCCGATGTCCTCGTGGCGAATGTTGCTGATGCGCAGCTCCGTGCCGTCGTTGAAGATGCCGACTGTTCCCGAAGGCTCCACCGGGTTCGCGTCCTTGTACCACAGGATCTCCGGCGTGGGCGTGCCCTCCGCCTGGCAGTTGAGGATTATGGCGTCTCCTGGAATTGAAGGTACGTTTTAGTTATACTATAGAGATATTCTTATTTACTTTACACTATATTGAAAAGAACCAGGTTCTTAATAATTAATTATTATCTAACCAAAAGAGTAATAAGCAATTTTCTTAAAGTCAATACATAATCAACCTATAACGTTCCCGCTGCTGCGACACATGCCTCCTTTCAGTGAGAGGGAGTGGGCTGTAATCCACCACACAGGCCCAGTGCGGGTTGGCAGATGTCACGTGTCTTCGAACTTTTGGTTTTAGGACATGCCGGTTTCCTCACGATGTTTTCCTTCACCGTTTTGAGAGCAGTGGTGATGGAATAATTTACACAAAGTAAAGCGCCTGTCTGGGTTCGAACCTATGTACGACAACTCGTAAGTCGCGGCCGTTACCACTGGGCCACCACTGCTCGTGTAAAGTCAAATATATCAATACAAACTAAATTATTTTTTTTACGTGATTTTAGTGATATTACGTATTTTAAGACTTAACTTACTAATGGTGTGGATTTGTACTTTACATAAGTCCGCTCAAAGTCGCTTATGTGTGAGATATTCTTACGTGTTAAATATTTTTTGGTCTAACAGTCAATCAAAAAGGTATTATCTTTCTTTCAACTTGTACTACGAGTAGGTACTTAAGTACCCGTAGTATAATAATGAAAAACTCACCTAAATTAACGTAAATAATGTCTTCCGGTGTGATGGAGAAGCGTGGTGGCGCGTGCACGTCCAAGTGGAACCATGTGCCATTTTTGTGCTGGTTGGGTGACCGGTTGAGGAACACCACCTTACACTCGTACCAACCCTGGTGAAACAAGCGAAAACCATTACTCACAACACCCATTTAAATATCTTACTTTTTAGATCACTTCAAGAATCGTTGGCCATGAATGTGTCAGGAAAGCATAATTATGTTTGTGGTAGGTTACCTGGTCAGACTCACGGATATTGGTGAGGTTGAGGCTGGCGGCGCCGTAGGGGGAGTCCGGCGCCACGCGCGACACCCGGCCTTCGTAGCCCTCGCCGCTGTGCGTCGGGTAGCTCTCGTACCAGATGTAGATCGGGATGTCCTGTCCCTACACGCACACGCCCACATGTTAATAACCGAGCAGTACTGGTGCGAACTCGTTAAGACTACCACTTAGCTTAGATACAGCTAAATACTTATATACTAAATACTTTTCGCCGCATAACTGGTCGTGGCGCTACACATTTCCAACTCTGTCTAAAGCTTTCAAGACGATGCGATGCGTTTTCACAAAACACAGACAGACTCAGATACTGGATCTTGTAACGTGACGTGCAATTCAGTCACAATTGCACGCGGAAGTCATTTTGGTTTTGTGGTTACAAGATTCAAAACTATCTACATAAAGAAAGAAAACTACTGAAGCATGCAAGGATGATAAACAAATCATGAAACTGATTACGTGTACCTACAGATCTTACTAAGCTCGAACTTGCTCGTAAGTCGCTGTCGTTGTATTTGCCTTTGAAGGCGATACATAATAAATTATGTATTCAAACATCGTTATATAGCGATATAACGTACGTTTAGTAAATTTTCAATAGGTTACATACTCGTACAGTTGTGCATGCAGAAAGTGAAAACGGGGAAACTTAAGCGTTTCTACAGCATGCAACAAAGTAGATCAACTGTGCAGTCACTTGAATGAGTTAGAATACAAAGTATGTCAAGTAAGTTGTACATGAATCTACTATTGCCGACAGAGCGTGGGAGAAGCCCACAGCCACAGGAAGAGAGAAACAGACAGAACCGCCGCCAGTGCGCGAGAGTGCGCGTGCCCCGTGTCAGCCGTGTAAGCGATAGTGCGCCCGAGACTATCTCAGAATAACAACGGTGCACCCAAATAAAATAATAGGAGGAAAAAATCTTATTGTACATGTAAAGTGGCGTGTATGTGTATGTTCGTATCTAACGGGGGTCTGCTGCTCTCTCGGACTCGCTTTGAAGGCCTTTATCACTGTGGGTATGTCGAACCGGTCTGTGACGAGCGCGGTAGGTACACGAGGCAATACGCAGAAGAGGCAGAGATACACAAAAGGCGTGCGGAGGGCGCGCGCAGGGCGAGGGCGCTGGGGCGGCGCCCCCGGCCCGCGGCGCCCGCGCTTTACCACTAGCACGGGACAATACGAGGTGTCGGAGCCGACACAGACGAGATATACTTTACATTCTGCGGGGCGCGTCGCGCGGACGAGCCGACCTTTACTGAACAGAAACACACACACGGTAGATGAGCAGCGTTGTATTGTAAGAGTGGAGTGTGGACCGTCGTACCGTTTCGCCTACCTTCTTCTCCCACTGCAACACGTACGGCACCGGGATGTCTTCCGGAAAGTCCACCTGGCAGTTGAACACCACGCTCTCGCCGAGGATCGCCGTGATGTGCACAGCATCTTGGTGGTCTTGGTGGCAGGTTACTGTCCGGGCAAAGCGAATCAAATATGTTAACTGATGTGATGCTGAAACTTGATTCCTGTCTGATAAACAGGTGCCAGAAATTACTTACTCCCAATGATAGCCAAGCTTGTAAAAGATTGTGTTTCCAAAGATATATGTTACTGGACTGATAGTTAAGGGGACAAGACAGTATGGTATACTACCTGGCAGGTTAACTAGCAGCAGTAGGAGCAAGCCGGCGGCGATGTGCGGCGGTTGCACGGCGCGCCAGCCCATGCCTGCGCTCCCATGTCACGGCCGCGCGCGGCGACTCATCGTTGATGCATCACCTGGCAAAAGACAAAAACCAAATTAGGATCAACTTCTATATAACTAAAACCTCTTCTCAAAGTACTACGAGGACACAGCCTCGTCGAAGGGTATGTAAAGGTCTTATATCCCAGTTACATTAAGCTACGGACAAAAACGATATATTTTCTAAAATAAGCAGGAGAATAATGGCGGCCAATTAATGATATTTCAGCCTACTAGGGTATTTTCATTCAAATATACTCTCAAGATTCAAGAAGCATTAAACTTCTCCACTACAATACTTTACTGACATATGGCTCGGAATGCTGAGTAGATACTAAGCAAAAAATACGAGAACACTATAAGTTTTCGAAAGGAAAACTCCAGGGCCGGGCCGGTGCAGTGCTGGAAAACGAACAATGGCGAACGCGGGACAAGCATGAGCTTTACGAGATGTACGACGAGCTTATGTTATAATTATTATTTATTTATTTCAGAGAATCTCCATATAAGTTACATAATTACAAATAAAGACCATCGAAATTGGACGTTTTCGATGGGGAACACACGTCACAAACATTTTATTTGTTTATTTATTAATAATCAACTTATATTAACAGTTTGCACCACACATACAACACATACAAGAGAACATTGACGAGACCAGGGCACCTAAACATGTACTTGATAGTTAATTGACGAGACCAGGGCACCTAAACGTGAACTTGATAGTTAACCAGCTGGTCGGAGAAGTCGAGGCCGGTGCAAGTTCAGATGGTTGGATGGCGTAAACTACTTTAGGAACTGTTGGAGTGAGAAATTGGAGAAAAAAAAAACGGGTTGCACTCCGGGAGTGCCGGCAGAAGTGAAAACTTGAATATTAACGTTGTGCATTTTTGATATTTTTTTTTGGAATGTGGTCTACTCTACCTCCGTCTTACAAATTTTCGATCAGGTCACGTGTCCTGACGAGAGCTCCGTCTTACCAATTTTCGATCAGGTCACGTGTCCTGACGCGAGTTTAAATTTTTTTACCCATCACAACAAAAGTGCCCAACGCCGCTAAAGAAGTTTTCACTTCAAAAACAGGTAATTAGGTCACGTTGGAGAAATATGCTTGACTAGGCTAAGGCTCACCCGCGGATGTAAAGCCTCAAATTGTGATGACATTAACCTAGACAAAATCTGGAGTTGCGATAGTAGGCAATCAACTTGATCCACGATGCTTTTAGATCCGTTTTGCATGTTAGATTTCATTCTTACTGGCTGTAAATACCCATTTCTTGTCAAGCTTTATAGATCGGTGAAGACCGAAGTATGTATACGGTTTTCCTTTGTGGAAGACAACATAAAGCATCTCTGTACGAACTTTATTTGTCATGCATGTGTTACTCTATATTTTGCCAGAGTAATCAAATCATAAATGCCGCGACTCATTTTAAATTCCATAAATAATCGAGCGACGAATGTCTGTTCAGACAATTTCCTATGCTGATGTGTTTTAGTTATTTAGTATCGCATTAGAGTTGGTCATTACCTTGTCAGTGCCATGTTTGTTCTTCGAGGGGAATCGTTTAGAGGGTCTTTAGGTAGCATTATAAACAACAAAATATATGTAGGTACCCACCATCCGTTGACAGTAGTCATTTAAATGAGATATTTAATAATTTATATCTTATAGACATATTGAGCTATAAATTATCTAATAATTTATAGCTCAATATGTCTGAATTTAACGTGAAAATAGGGCGATATCGTGCACGATGAAGAAGGCTGCTATTATACACCGCATAGGTACATATATACCTACATAGGTACCTACCTACTACTTTACCATCGGGCGTTATACTTTGCAAATGTCTAGCATACTATATGTAGGTAAAGCCTACTATAACTCGACGCAAAACAAGAAACTAGCCCCTAATCATGAAGGAAGGAATTCGTCATGACCTTTGGAAGTTAAATATAAAGTTGTTATGAAGGTTCTTTACAGCAACTTTATAACAACTGTATATTTCTGCTCACCAGGTACTAATTTGTTTCGTCAGCTCCCTGTGTATCAACCTCTTATTATCTGTTCGTCAAACCTAAAACTTCGTGGGAATATTACCAACTGTCCATATTTTCTATTTTCCAATATTCTAAAATTACTCGACAGAAAATGAAGGCACCGTGCCTTTTTTAGGAAAAATCCCCGTGTAATCGTCACTGAAACATGTTTGTCGAAGACTTAACTCCTTGTTAAATCTGTCAATTACCTGAGGATTTGAAGCGGCGACAATTTGCAAATACGGAGTCAAGTCAAGGTAAATATAGCCAACGTTTTATAGATTATTGAAGTTTTATATGACGGTTAGTTATTTCTTATCATCATTAATGGTTATTTTTTTGTAAGAATTCCGTTTCATGATGACTTGAACGAGCTAAATTACAACGTCATAAGTATTGGTATCCGAAACCGCCCAAGCCATAGAGTTAACACTTTTTAACCCTTTGTATATAATTAAAGTAAGTAGGTAAATGTATAAAACCATATAACAATTTCAAAAATTCTTGAGTATTAATCTTGAAAATAATGGATCTACAATTATGTAGATTTTATTGCTTACCAAGCACCAGTAAAGAATCCGTACTGCAATAATAAATTATCATTCCTAACAATTATAACATTTCAGTTAATAGCCAAAGTAAGTAATTACGCAGTTAACTACCTTCGTATATAAATATCATACATATTAGCATAGCCGATAAGCTAGGCGGTGTATGAGAGGTGGGTGGCCTTTGAACCGAGCTCGTCCTTGGACTATTTCCCGTGGCTAGTAATTGCACTGCATCACGACATATAATCGACCTACACCCCAGCCCCTACAGCCTGCCATAGCCGTCAATATCCTAACGACGGCGACGCTTACATGCCAAGCTTTTATTTATGGTACCTATTTGTTGCATTATACATTTACTTCGTCGAGTACCTTGAGATTAACTTGGATACGAATTACGATTATTGTTGTGTGATCTTTTGCATTTGAGTTTTGTGCAAATTATGAAAAAGCTCACACACTGTTCGCGTAGGTCCAACGTTCACGTTTCTCCCCTCTTTAGAAAATTTGTATCTCTATTTAAAAGTGAAAACTTTTTGTTGTAAGAAAGTGCAAAGTGACTTTTCGCTATCACTGGAACTACAGTAATTTTCTATAAGCAAAATGAATCGCGGCAGATCCTTGGCCTGAATCTGAAATAAAGACAAACAATAAAATAAATCAACATAATATTCAAGGAAACCACCGTCCTTTTTGAATAAATATTTTATTTTATAAAATGGCAATTTCGAAAGGATTCGAACGTACTTTTTTATATGATGATTTTTGAATTTTACTTGAGGGAGATTCGATCAGATGGCACCCTTATAGAACACCCCATTTTATTAAATGAGTTTCAATACAACTGTTTCCTCAAATATGAATAGGGAGCTTCTATCACCATAACCGTGGCCATTTACAAAAGTGCTTCCATAAAAATATTTTGTTTGAATAACAAAAATGGGTTTGTGACTTTTAGTAAAATATTAACAGGGAAGGTTCTTTACACGAGCCACCACCATGCTTTTACCTCAAGGCAATGTGTAGTTTCAAAGTTGATATTTGGCTAAAAGAAGTGCTTTTTAACATATTTTGACGTAGATCAGTTTTTCTATCCACAGCTGACAGACACTATGGTAAGATAATTAATTTAAGATAACGTAGCAGTCCACGTGCCATTTAATTTTAAATACTCCATAAGATTGCATAACTTCAAGCTCGTGTGTTTGATTTTAAATCATACATACATACTTAGGTGTCGCCGAAACATGAAGAAGTAAAAAGCTTGAGCATGCAGATATTTTATTTGTCGAAAAAAACTACATCTGCTTGCTTCGAGACCTACTGGAACTGACGCTGAATCTGAGTCAGGATTTCAACAAAACTAAAAATGAAGTTGAAGCAATAGCCATCCTTTATTAAAAAAAAAATGCATGTAATTTTATTTGTATGATGTACCAATATAATAATTATAACTGGTTATAACTGACTACAACTAACACAATTTCAACGATCACGCGTTTATAACTTGTAACCGCTGCTCTTACTAGCTTGGAAAATCACTAATCATATGCTTCCTAAATTTATAGAACTTTTAACTAAAAGTTACTTATTTCTACCATAAATATATAAAAGTAATACCTATTAGAGAGGCAGTGAAATAACTTAACACCATAGAGATGATGTCTACATAACTGTCATGGAAAAGTACGTTACCTCTTTTGGTAAGGGTTCAGCCCGCCATTTAGTTTCAGGGGATTCTTTTTACACTTCTTGTAATAATAAGACATTTATGTGTTTCCAAAAAAAATATACACTAATGAGAGCAGAGAAATATCTGCATATGAAGTTCAGTGGAAACTGGTATGAATTGAAATAAATAATGGTTATCAAAAATGTAGTGATAAGGGCACAACGTGACAAATGTCGGGCAAGGGGAGCAAGACTTGTGACGTGCTCTGAGCCGTCAGCAGCAACGAGCAGGGAGCAGCCGGGGCTGCGAGCAGGCGGGCAGACGCGCGCGTGCGGCCGGCGGAGCGGTCAGCGGATGCTGCGGCACTCGGAGCTATCGATTTTCCTACCTTATCGTCGCGCGGTACGAGCGAGTGCGGGAGCGCGCGGCGAGTATGGTCGTGCTGACGGGGACAGTGCGGCGCTCTCGTAGGGTGCGGGGCTCCGTCATCTGTGGAGGGCGGTCATGGGCTCGCGGCGGCGGTACGCGTGCGAGGCGTCGCGCGGCGGGCCGGGCACTGCCCGCCCGCGCCCAGCGCGTATTGATCGGTGCGCGCGCAAGCCGCCGCCCTCGCACATGAATGGTCCCCGGTGGAAGCTCACGTGCTCGCCGGCCTGGCCTGCTGTGTGACCTCCGCGCCACCACTACGTCCTCACTGCATGTCGATACTCCCCACGCTCATATTACACGCCGATCATTTAGCCTAAAAATTAGGTGGCCCACATCGTTCCTGATACATGATCAGTTTTAAAACAATTGATTTTGCAGCCCAAAATAATTTACTCTTTGGTGGCTACGAGATTAAAATATTCTCCGTAAAATAAAAATTTCATAAATACATTTATTTTTGTATCCCACGGTTTATCCTTGACATTAAGAATAGATATCTATGAAATAAGAGTAAGACTGCATAATAAATGGCAACTATTGTCTCGGATAGATCTTATAACAATATTGTGCATAGTAAAATCTATAACTTGACAATTGCATGGTCGTCGATGTCTTCTATAGCAATCATAATGGAGCATTGAACGACAGGTTTATGAGTGTGGCGCGAGGGGCGCCGGTATTGAGCCGGCTGACGCTCAATGCGCCTATATTGCCAATATGCGCCTTAATGCGCTGTCACTGATCACAGCAAATCCCTTCCACAGTTTATACATCGGGCACTGATTACTCCCGTAATACGCTACCAGATTCGATGACGACGCACAAAAATATTTCACCCACGTTGTCATATTTTGTGCCCATAGCTTGGCAAGTAATGGAAAGTTCATTTATATATAATAAAACAAAGGCTTTTTGTTACCTAAAACAGGTTATCGATAACCATTATTCTAATTTATAGAAAAAAAAAACATGGGAAATACGTAGGCACTGACTACGCCAGCTACGCTTATTTTAGATATCCTTATTTATTTCCCGAATTAGATTCAGATCAAGGTCTAATGGGATTATCTGAAGACTATTGTGATTCCATTCAGCGTAAACAAAGAATACTCAAATGTCACCTAGTTATTTATTTATTCCATGATGATACGGTGCCACCTACCTACTTAACGAATACTAATTAGTATCTAGTAATCTTGTATTGATTTAATAGGAGCCATTTCAGAATATTCAGAAGTAAAATGTACCGAATAAACCAAGAAAATTGTCCACAGCTAGAAATAGCGTTGAGCTACCGCGACTACGCTCCGCTAGGCGTTGCTACGCGGCCTACGCCGCCTCTACGACATTGTTATACATTTTCTAAGAGCTTTATTGTAATTAACAGGTGCTGAATTTATTGAATGAATATTAAATAAAACGTGTTATTATTTATTACGGAACGTTCTTTAAGTGAAAATTATACGTTTTCATTTCAAAAGTATTCCAAATACAAGTAAATAAAAAATAATGATAAAAAGTTTTTTTTTAGAGTTTAACGAGGCAATTAAGTACGATTGTTTTCCTTTTAAAGACATAGATAAATGCCAACAATTAAAACGTTCCTTGTTTTATACAACAGGGAATAACTTGGTTCTGTATTTATATTTTTTAACTAAGCATCCGCTCTGGAGCCGTGTTCGTGAAAATACATTTTGCTGCCCTCCCTCTTGGGGGTCGTATTTCGAAAAATCTTTTCATTGTGCGTGCAAAGAATATATTGAGATTAAAGCCGCGTTAGGCATGGCTTTAACGCATTGACAGTTTCTTTTTGTCGTACTTTCTTATTTACAATTAATGAATATGAATACAAGTAGGTAGACATTTGTCTTCTGACAGGTCTTCGGTTACATAGTTATTTATCATGATTTTTTAAAATATTTTGATTGTGTTTTAAGTAACTATGTTAGATAACATTTAATTTTGTGCACCAATAGCAATAATTCTACTTTTAGATCTTCACAGATAACATTATTGTTGCGACGCGACGATACGAACGAACACAACAAGAGCTATGTTCAAGTAAGTCTGTGACGTACGTACGTGCGGTGCGGTGTCAGTGCACAACCGTGGAGTGTTGCCAGCCAGCAGCCAGCCAGCTAACGTCTCATGAAAGCCTATCACTGCACTCGTACACGCGAATATCATACGTTCTCACAAGCCGCTACTCGAAACGCCTCGCGCGCTGCACTCCGAATAAAAATACAACATCGCGTTTTATTTCAAAACAAGAACCTTTATCTAAATGCACATTTGCAATGCGCTTTTTACTAATAAAATAAGCATTTACATTTTTGAGCTCGTGGAAATAATGAAGGGGTATTTTTCTAGAAAGTTTTCCGTGAGATTATCATAAGCTTGGAGAACCTTTTATTACTGCTACACGTTCTATTATTACTTCACATACACTACTGTAAATAGGATTTATAGATAGGTACGTATTCAGAGATACAAAAACATAATCCTTTTCGTTGACAGTTCCGTCATTATTTTGCAAGCTAGTGTAGAGAAAAGATTACCTTCTCCAGTTTCTAAGCGAACCCTTCCGCGACTGTGTTGCGGCAGAAATATCATGTAGGTACACACTACACACATATCCAGCTATTTCGTGACCGGAATGAGTGATGGAAGACGGGAACCGGTCGGGTTGGCGCAGGAAGGGACGCCCAGTAAAATGACTTTCTCACCGAAAATACTACACGCCGCCTTTTATATTTTATAGACATTTCATATCACCATTTCTGTTCGAGGCGCCCGAAATATAATAAATAGTTGCCGATAAATTTGAAGTATACGTGTGTATCGTGTTGCTCGCACATATTTGTACACACGTAGCTACCAATAGTAGCAATACATTCATCAGGATATGGACGAAAATAGTTTAGCAGTTAAATGTTCAAAAGAATGAGTTAGACAGTGATATATCACGTAGAATTACTGTAATAGGCACGTCGCTTCATAAATTCACAAACACTGCACTACAGATACAAAGTTTACACTGGGTACTGAAATGCAGAATGCAGTTAAATAATGCAGCAAGCGAGTCCGTGCAATGTCGTCGACGCGCTGCCTGCGATGACTGTCTACCTTTATCATACAGCACGAGACCTTACTTTAATACCCACCAAAGCCTATTATCTGTACGGGGAACAGTATCTAGGTACTAACAGTCAACTTTAGTTTCAACGTTTCGTGCTATCGTGCTGGCAAAATTATTGTTTTAATATTGGAGCATTCGTGATCAATATCAAAGAAAAAAGTACAAAACTGTTATTGTTCACCGAATATAAAATGTATACGTATAAATACTGAACACGTAAATCAAATATGAATGTAGAGATACACGACGTACATGCGCGCGTAGTTTACGCGTCGAGTACGTGTTCAATATACATGGTATTCAAAAAGTGTGTCGCCGCAAACGCCGACATTTTTCAAAGTATTAGTATACCGAATAAAATCTAAGTTTGAGTTTAAAGGTTTAAGAAAGTTACCCGTGAACGAATCTTATTACTCTTTTGTCGCGGCATGCAAGTTTAAAGTAGAGAATTCAGAAGAGCGATCGACAAAGTTGTGGCTGTCGCGACCAAAGCGGATTACTCGTTCAGCCTTCCCCGCTCCCGGGAATATCGCAACGATAACGCGATTATTTGAGCTCGTCCGAGTTGAGGGGACATACTATCCGTATCGTGAGCCTTGCCCGGGCTCGTGTTGGCCGAGCTGAGTGCCACTAGTTAGCGTTTCGCATTCGAGTGTGACGTCAACGGATACCGCACGCGGCCAACTTGATTCCGACCAATTATACACTGGAGCTGCAGTTACGGCCAATTACGAGTTTGGTCGAGTTGCTATTGGCTCCATGATACCCGAATCTAATTACGTGCATGTATGGAAGACCCTAACAGCCTCAGTGTTGGATGTCTACTGGCGTAGTCTTGCTCAAAGCTCTGTTATTTTACCCTCACCGGCCACATCTCCATTTTATAAATAAAGACAAAGATTTGTGCTCGGCCAGTGCTCTTCACTCACGTCACTCAACGCCGAAACATAGGTAACTGTGCCAAATTGAGCGCAAATATTCACAAGACCCTTATCTCTGTGTAATGAAATGAGTGGCGTGTATAAATTGCCCTGTAGGCCCTTACATCTGCACTACCACTAACAATAGGTAATTGGTTGAAGCCTTTCGGGCCAGTTTCTGACGTATTAAGTAAATTGTTCGATACATCGCCGCTAGTTTTTTTCCAGTAACCACGTAGGTGGGCTTGAGCGGGACGTATTAGAGTATATTGTGATTGTCTGGGAATGGTAATAAGGTATTTTACTAACGTTACGGGTTCCAGCTTATGTTTCCCATGAATAAATAGAACGGTGATGTAAAATTTAAAAAAAAGTTTTGACTGCAAGAAGTTTTAATAGAATCCTTAAAGAAAACTAATAAAGAATTGAACTACAGTATTTTTGCGAAAATATTATACTGTTGTTTAAGTGGAAGTATAATTAGCGGAGAGGCACCGAGCCAAAGTAGCTGAGTGGAGCGAATCAGCGAATAGTTTTTAAGAGAGAAACAAAGTCAAGTGGATGTCTTACCAGTGCGCGCTGCATCCGACCACCGCCAGGCGCCAGGCTCTGCAACAAGGAAATACACTCTTCATTTTATATTTTACAACTTCATAGCCGTATTGAGAACTTTATTACTTTGCGATTTACGAAGCGAGGTTCATTTTTAATGAAATATTGATGGAACAGCGTTGGTTTACTTCACAATTTTAGTTTTCACGACTAGTCCTGCCTACTGGTTGTGGACAGTCGACCCGTTCATAATTGTATAATAAAAGAAAATGTGGATAATTCTGCAACAACAGACAATTTGCGAACAAGTGTCTTCTTCAGCGTATGAAAAAGAAAAATAATCTGCCCAATAGATAATTTTCGTGCTTGTTTTTTTTTATTGATATCTTGGGTTCACACATATCACGTAGAAAGCTTATAAGCGCCCCACGTAAGGTGATGCGTACGTGATATTAAATGAAGAAGAAGAACGATTTCATTATACGGTTTGTGAGTGCGGTTATTGTAGAACTGTGTGAAACCGTCCAATGCAATTATGTTACGGTGGCATCATTTCCAATTTAACGATAGTCCGCTAGTTTTAAAACAAAGGGAGATTAAATTCCTTAAACCCCATCAATGGGCATAGTGTATTTTAATTAAACACGTTTGTTAAACAGAGGCCTGTTTAAATAGGTCTTACGGCTATTTTCATATCGTTCAAGCCTATTTATAGCTATTATGAAGGAATATTTCACTTTTGTGCCTGATACCTTTATAGCGTTAGGTACGGCAATTGTAGGTAACCTTAGTCTGTCTCTGATACCTAGGTACACAATAGAAAAAATTAAGTTTAATTGTACGAGGCTCTGCCAATGTGTAATGATTTGAATTTTCATAAAAATCGGTTTTGAAAACAGCATCCAAATAGATTGGACAGATTAGTTTTCGTATGAAAAACAGTGTGCTTGAGGTGTCGTTGTCTAATCCTAAAGAAAATTGTATATCCAATCATCTGCACGCGGAAAATCATCAGAATTCTGAAGAAACACATCAAGCTACATTACTAGCACTTCCCAGTGCCAGTTTTCAGCTCTTACTGTGATATTTTATCGGTGGTCACGCTTGGGCTGCCCGTGAATAAAAGCGCTGAAAGTGCTCGAAACGTTCGCGCTCCGTATTGTGTTCTTCAGATTTCAGTGGGCTACTTATCTCGGAGATATGAACGAAGTCGATTTTACAGGAAATAGCCCGCTGTTGAGATTACTTAAGATGGCGATTTCTTCTTTTTGCGATATTCTTGCATTACTTCGTATGTTTTTTTATTATTCTACGAATGTGGATGAGGAATAGGTACCTACTGTCTACAGTGTTTATTTTTGTGACTGAATGAATAGTGAGCCAATATTTAACGACAGCACGATTCATAAACATGAGTGTTTTGTCAATATTAGCTGTGTGTTAGTTAGCAGGCGTTGTTTTAATCAGCGCTTGTTTGTGACCACTAGTTAATGATGGTAGCGTGAAGCGGGTGAGTAGTGCCGCTGCGTCGCCAACAGCTGGCGCTGTCAGCGGCCGCCATGATTGATTGGCGTCCTCCCGCAGACGCAGCCGCATCTAGGGTACGTCAGGACATCCGTAGCGATAGCACCTACGTCACAGCTAGATCTGGTTTTCAGAGTTTACAAGATCACTTACTTATTGGGAGCTTGACTTATGTAAGATGGCGTCAATCTATTTAATGTAAATAGGATTAAGTCCATAAAAGCAAGCTACTGTAAAACGGTGTAGGTTTTGCACTAACTTCGACATACTATTATAATAGAATTGCTTTATAAAACTTAAAGACAGTCATGTCAGCCATACCACAAAAACTACCAACCACTCTTTGATCACCCTTGGCTTTGTTACATTATGGAATAATCTGACCCTTAATATACCAGCATACTTCAATCAGCTGAAAGAAAACGTAAACAATACAATCACAAAGAAATATCTAGTGGTGTTAACCATCGCTGTTGTGAAGATAACCACGCTGAAATGGAGGACACTAAGAACAATAACAAACTTTTCAGTGAATTACCTCAAAGCTCATTAACACGTAAACTAGCTGTTCACGAAGTGAAGCACAGCTAGCTACCTCCCACACCGCTCCGCTTCGGAATCTCAATAGACGACTCCCCTTTTTCTCAAAAAACTGCCGGCCTCCTTAACATGCAATCTAAATTCCGATTTAAACTGTGATCGCTCACAGTCCAAAGGGTCTAAGAGTCGAGCAATGCCGGGAATGCAATCAAAAACGTCTCAATGGTGCTAAGCGATCTAAGGAAGCGTCACACATCAAATCGTTCGGCACGCTCCGCCGTCGCATTCGACACCCACCGCAGATGTGATTGATGCCGCTTTCATATCACTATTAGGTACTGTAATGTTCCTATTATTTTAGCTTAAAACGATTACTAAGTTAATCTACAAGCACAATTTGGTCAGCACGACTCCTTTCAAATTACACGATAATATTGTGTGTTCACTTGTTCGAGTAATTTGTCGCACCACTAAATCAACCAAGAAACCAAGAAATGAAATAGCAGCAAAATTAAAATGCTCTAGTGGCTCTAGACAGTCTGTGGTGGACAGAACGAGTGCGGTATAAAATATTTTACCAGGGAGGCGTTCAGCTGCAAAATAATAATTTTCTTTACTGCCGGGCTACCAGCTTAATATATCTGACCCAAAATAATTAAATTATATTCATTTCACACTTTTCGGGCACGAATTTCGGTTAATCCTTTTTCACGATGTGTTCTCTCATTTTTCAACGTGAGCTTAATTGGGGTTTACTTGCAACAAAGTAGTTAGGTCCTGATTGAGGGACATTAAAGGCCACAGATTTGAGTATAGCAAACAGAAGGCTTAAAAACTGATTCGGATTTAATCCACGGAACATTCTGTGAACAAATCTACGTTAGGAGCACATTCCGTCAGCAATCAACATTGAGTTAATACATACAATACGTAGGTAGGTAGTGATGTGATCAATATCGTGCATTGTTAGATTCGGAGACGGCTGCCGGCGGCGCGTAATTTCCGCTCCGTTCAGCTTAATCGCGCCGTTTCCTGTATCGGCTTATGAATCTTTTGATACTGCGCGCACCACAATTCGCGAATCAATTGATTACCCCGACGTTCATGGTAATCACCGCACAACATCGCGGCTTATGGCTATGATCTAGTTTGTTCGACGTAATCCGCGTTCTGGTTATTGTAAGCCTTTATTATAAACACGTCAATTGAGCGCTGTACGGTAATCGGTATGTTTATTTTAGGAAACATGTTTTTTTTCGATGGTGACCTAAATATTTGAAGCTTTTTATGTGACTGTAACCATGTGTTTGTTATCGAGGGCAGAATACTTTAAAAGAAATTGGATTAAACAAACTTACTTGGATCTTTTATTTACCAAAATGTCTACCTACGTATCGTGTTATACAATTATAGACATCCCTTATTTAGGTATTTATTCGCGGTTCCAATAGATTAGAGGAAAAACTAAAACCACTCACCGAAGCAATTTGGAAAAAGTATGCGAAACATGTTTAACCTAAATAAAGCTATCGGTCGGTATTCATACGCGGTGAAAGGGTAGAAACATGCAACGTAATCAACTGGGCTGGTTTTAATCATCGAGGGCTGTTCGACACGGGCTCCCGCGGCCATGTTGGCATATCTACTCGTTAGCTACAACAGCTCGCGACATGCCAGCATTATTTGAATACATGAACAGTTTATCCTAAAACGACACGACACAATAACGACTGCTGCTAAATAGCTGTAGCTATTTGCAAACGTTTTAGGTGCTGTATTCCGATCTGTATTATTAGCTACCATTTTTGTTTTGAATTTTATTTTGGATATTGTAATGTTTTGTTAGTAGGTATACTTAATACCACGTTAAATCACGTTAAGCCGTTGGTCCGGGCTGTCATTCTTGGATCTCTGTAGTTCCTGGATCTTTGACAGTCGTTACGGGTAGTCAGAAGCCTGAAAGTCTGACATCCAATCTTACCAAGGGGTATCGTATTACCCAGTAACTGGGTTGTGGAGGTCAGATAGGCAGTTGCTCCATGTAAAATACTGGGGGTCTACTCCGAAGTGCAAAGTGCGAATGTTCGGATCGGACCGACTGCACATGGCCGAACCGAATATTATTGAAAAATGCGAAAAAAGTTCAGATCGGCTCAGTTGGGTCGGGACCATAGTCAATATTCGAAACAGTGTAGGAGTGTAGGATCGGAACCGACCGAACCAAATAGTAACTTCGTAGCAGGAAACAGCCGAACATTCGGCCGATACTACTTCGGAGTAGACCCCGTGGTATTCAGCTGAATCTGGTTAGAATGGAAGTCGACCCCAACATAGTTGGGAAAAGGCTAGGCAGATGATGACTCAATAACCGAATATTTCTTACAGTTTGCACGACAATATTTCGTACAGCAGAAAATCAGTGTATTCGCCAATAGAGTCCGAGATAAGTTAGTCGTAGACGCGAGCCTATGCGTTAGGCGTCTAATAAACGTAGTTAGAAGACGGTTATCCAGGCGTTAAAGTAGCCTGAAATAAATATACGTAACAACAATGGCCATGTCTGAAGCTAAATTATTATTACCTGTGATTTATACAGCTACCACAATGACTGAAAAATAAATTTCTAATACATTTTTCTTTTCATTTTCAGCAGGTATACATTTTCTTCCGCCGTGAATGTGCTAAGTACCATAAAAAAGGAATAAATCAAGTCAGATACTGCTCTAAATAAATGTAATTTACGGTTACGTTTTCGCTTTCCGAGAGTAAAATGACGTTACACCACCTACCGAGGTAGGTATATCTACGGATCTCGTGGAAATTCTTGTACTTTTGTCCGGACATTTTAGTAATGCGATTATGAAACGTAGCGTGCCGCTCATTTGAGAGTTATTTCAATCCATAAAACGGTTAGTCTCGAATATTGTTGAAGAGATTATCATTATTTTCGTTACTTTTGCAATATTTTTTTCTAAATATCAAAGTAAGAACCCGTTGCGTCGAGGCGTGACGGATAGATATTAAAGCATTACAGAATGTCTGACATCTATTTAAATTACCGTCATAAAGTCGTGACTTCGGCAAACTTATTGAAATCTTCGTTTTTAAAAAAGTATTCTTGTGGTTAATTGGTCACTTAAAAGTAAGATCCGCATAACTATAAGTTAGAGAAACATTTTGTCTGCATGGCAATGTTGTGCTTTAATTCGGGATTCCGTTCTTGCTGCAGGTGACAAATGGGTAAGATAAGGTTTCTGTGCCAGTCAGGAGACGGGACATAAAATGGTTCATAATGGATTCATAAGGCGAGCGCCGTAGCTGGCGTAATGGCGTCACCGTTTAAAACTGCATCTTCAATGGGGAAACCTAGTCGGGTAATTTTAAGATCGGAATTGTTATCATAAAAAAAAACAAAATGAATAAAAAAGAACTAAATACCTAAGTCTTGCCTACCTTTATGATAAAATATAAGTTTACCTTTTGATTTATTCATCCGATGTTCTTAAATGATTGTAGTCCATATTTTTCTTTAATAAATCCATAGTAGACCATGCTTAAACTTCCTATATATAACGCAAATTACATAGAAAATAGAGTTCTAAAACATTCATATTAAACCCTCGCCCAAATAACCCGACCAGTGGCACATAGGCACATAATCCAATATCAAATTTCAACATGTGAAATAATCTGGTGAGTTTCATTTCGAAATGTGAACTAAATTTCAGTTTTATCAGTGCAAAGTGGGGAGGAAGGAAGCGGGGAATGCGCCGGGAATATTTGCTCAGTGCCCAGACTCCAGCGACTCTCAGCTCCCGGCTCCCAGTCCCCGGCTCCCAGTCCCCGGCTCGGAACACGACTCGACTGATCTTGTGGAGTCGCAAACACCCCTTTTAAAACGATGTTCTGTTTGTAGGTCACATGTAGTCTCATTAATTTGTTCGGTTTACAGATTGGAATGGGGATGGCTATTTTGGGAAATTAGATTAATCGATACAAATATGTGCTCCGACTAGTATTTGTGCAATATTATAGGTGTAGGTAGTATGTACATATATAATTATTAATAAAGGTTAAAAAAGTAAGTTTAAAATTGCTATACTTAATATGCGAATTATTGCCGTTTCCTTCTTCATTAGGAAGAGCAATGAAACAAGGAGGAAAATATTGTTTAACTAAACATTGATGTACAGAGATTTGAATACCAAATCAAGTTAATGCCATTCACTACACACTTGCTCATAACACCAAAATTCAAAAACTAGATACCTACTCCATGCAAACTAAACTCAATTACAGCTCGGTTTGATTGTGCTCCAGCGGAAATTGCTCGGCATTATCGAATCTTTACGTATACACAAGCACCATAATTATCAAATATACATAGGTAGGTAGGTTAGGTAGGTACGTGTAGGTATAGGTTGTCGCTTTCGTTACTTTTTATTACAAAACGTTTTAGTCGAACGAATCAGGATTTTAATTTCCATGTAACGGCAGATAGAGGGTGGCTAATGCGAATTTTTACAGGAACGCGATAAGAGAACAAATTTCCGTCACGATAGATAACAAATCGTAAGTATTGGCAAAGCGATGGACATGGAAAACTTAAATCGTGAGAACGGAAAAGAAAAAAATAGACCGAAATTACTTTAGATACTTATAAAGCTTAACTTAAGATTAATGAAAATAGCAAAAGCAATTAAGTGCAGTTCTAATATTATTGTGGTATGGCTATAGCACTAGACTTGTAAAATGAGCTTCTACACTGTCCTACATTTCGAATGAAAAATAGCCAACGTTTAATTAAAGTATGTAGGTACAAACCAGAATTAATAATAGGTACATTCAATTATAAATTCATAGGTGCCCTGTGCCGCATATCCATAGAAAAAAAGTTGCGTACGGAGGATGTTGCCTCAGAGAGGAAATGATGGACCGGTTAGGTTAGGTTTCAATGAAGTAGTCTTATAGCGGGGTGGCTATCGGTTGTCGTAACCACAAGCCCATCCTGTGCCGGCCGAGGAAGCCACGCGGTTGATATCACACCGATACACCGGACATAATGCCGTATAAAAAGAGAAAGCAGTCATTAACAAACACGGTTTTTTTATACCATTGTTAAAAATAAACATAAAAAATTGCAGTAAAGTTTACAATAAAAGTAATTGTAAAACAATTATTAATTCTTTTTTCGTTATGCCAGTGTAATTTCACACACGCAATTTACCAAATTGTTTTAATTTACATAATAGCTTTGTTGAAGCTTACATCAGGGGTTAACCATTACTATTTAATAAAAGTAACGTTGTTGTTATAACTATTTATTCTACCTACCTACATTGAAAAGGAAGTCCGCTCAGCTCATCTGTGTACTTTAGCCCTTTGCGAAAGTTTATAACGCATTCAAGGTTACGAGCTAACGAGAATGAAACAAACGTTCTAAGTTAATGTATGAGTTTTGTAGCAAGTAGGTAAACACAAGCGGTAAAAGGAACGAATACAGGGAACGAATACGGTACCTAACAGTAAAAAACTGCATATACAGTTTTTAGCGTACAAATTTTACGCACTCTACTCTTTGCACTGACAAACTCAGTTAAAAATATTTCCCACGGTGGCCACGGTTAAAGTTTGCCTACCTGGCAAAGGGTGTTACTACACAAATATAACGCCGCGCCGCCATTCTATATATTATAAAAAAAAACATAGGTATACAAAATAGGTATAAAAAGGATTATAAACTCTAGCTTTTAATTTATTGAACATAACGACTGGCAAACTACGGGATTAATTCCAAATATGACAACTAGATGGCGTTGTCCTTTTTATGTCGAATCCTGAATCTCGCTATAGAGATTTTTCTGCCACAGTATATAGGGGCCCGGCCGGCCCGATTTCGTTGCTTTAAGCCGGCTCGGTCTGTAGCGGTTTGCGGACTCTATGGGCCGAGGCAACTAACCTAACCAACTTCTCGGACCTCTTTTGCAGGGTGGCGGGTCGACTCTCGAGTCAGGAAAAATTGAAACCCTGCACCAAAAGAACATATTATTAAAGCAATATAGATTTTGTGATAGGTAAAAAATAATACTAAGATGCGCGTATGTATGGTACGTGAATATATTACAACTTTCCTTTCGAAAGTTTTATTACTTTTACGGATTAGTCATAATCCGAGTTTAATTAATTTAAAATGGAAGTAATTAGACGAGATGGCGTAGGTATTAATTTGGCGACATTTAAAAAATATATGTCCTATTAAATATTACGTACGGTGCAGTGAGTTTATACAGGAAACATAATACCTTATAGGTAAGTATGTACTTGGATTATTATTATCAATTCGTAGACATAAAAAGATGAAAGATGAGGCTTCAGAATTATAATTTCAGTAACGTAAAACATCTCGCGTTGATGTCCGCTTTACAGTATAATAAATAAAAACATTCTCTTGAACTTTATTTAGGGAGTGGGTATAATAATTTGTGACGGGCTCAGTCGCGGTTCTTATTGAGTTTCGACGAGGGGTCTTAACTCGTCATTGCAGTATTTAGCGAACTTTAAAGGGACGACGACGGGAGCATGAAATGGTATTTATGTAACATTTATATTCCATAATAGCTGAAGAGAGGTTTAATTCTCCCTTTTTGTACTTAATGTTACGTAGTAATAATCATTGATAAGTTTTTATTGTAATACATAATAAGTAATATTGAGTTCTTCAACTCGTTATTTTGAAAACTCGTTTCGTACCTGGTGGAGTGGACTTGTTTCTTTCTGGGAAGTCGTGACTTTGCCTACTTTTCACCATAATAGCACTATTTCGGCGAGCATCCATTTTGTTGTTAATAGCTCAACGTCTAAAGTAAAAGTTTTGTCGTCAAACAACAGTTATTGATTTTAGCACATTCAGTTGTTTCAGACAGGGTCGTTTGAGGGCGCGAGTGGGCCTGCGAGGGGTTTCAGGAGGCAGGGGGGCGAGGAGGGGAGGGGAGGCAGTAAAACGGCAACCATACCTCCACACGTGAATATTTGATGGCTGAATCTCGCTGTGGCTACGGATACAAGGGAATTCAGGTTATCAGACGCTGCCCTAAGACTGAATCGACGTAGACATTAATTAACTTCACTGATTAGGGGCTAAGCTTTGAAATGAGCTTAGAAGTTAATCCTCTGGCGTTTCTAAGGCAGTTTTCATTTCAATTTGCAAAGTTGGAATAAATAGCATCGATCCAACGTCGACGGTCAATGCTATTGTTTGTAACGTTACCGACAATAAGCATCCATACGTTAGGTATTGGACTGCCCATTCTGACGTTATTGCAACTCCTACAAAGCTTCTGTATAAAATCGTATATTTACATTATTTTAATATCTACATTGAATCACGCTATCATTCTAAGTAATGCTTACTGTAATAGGTACCTAGTCCCAAAAAGTAGACATACAAACGTATTTACGGAGTTTCTTTTACTCTGTATATAGAGAGCGTACTCAGAGGGTGTATCCTTAAATAATTGATTCCCTCTAGCAAAATGAGATCTTCCTTATTTCCCGTCCGCGACAATCTTACCCTAGCTTAGATACACCTTTTTTTTAAAGTTCTTTCCACTCTATTCCTGTACATATGCTACAGAATTATGCATGATTGTAACTACTGACTCAGTTTACATAACAAATGTGATCTGCGCCGCGGGAATTTAAATGTTGAAACTTTTGGTTTAAAGAATGGTATATGAATACGCCATCCGTTGTTGGATGCGGCATCTAGTTTTTATTTTAATAAATCTGATGGCTCACATTTTCACGTTCACTTTATTATAGAAATACGCATATGTATCATCACACGTCAAATCCAAGGTTATTATTTCAAGTCATATTTCTTGAACATTCATTTACTGTCACATTCATCTTCATTACGCAGTTTCCGCTCCGACGGTGATGCGGCGTCAACGCGCTTCCCGAGCCACACTTAAAAAACATGCACCGAGTTCCGTGGGAGACGGATCATGATTGTTTGTGCCGATAATGGTATTCGCGGAGAACTTGGCGGCTGCGCTGCCGCTTGTCCCACTCATTTGTAACGCTCGCTCGACATCCCGAGTGGATTACTCTTCCTTTATTAGAAAATGCACACTGCAATCATAAATAAATAATTTGCTTTGGTCTGAAATACTCTGAAAATGTGGAATCAGTGCACTGTAGAGTGTACGTAAGTAGATCTCATCTGCATTAACTGTGGAGTGTGTCGTTGGCGCTTGTTTTTAGTCTGCTTCGAACGGAAGCGGGCTGGCGCATGGCGTTGATATATTATTTAGCACTAGCGTTAGCCCGCGGCCTCACTTGTGACTGGGATAAACAGTAGCCTATGTCCGTTTCCATGTCACAAACTACCAGCGTATTAATTTCCAAACGGTCGCGCAGTTGATACGGTTGAGAAGGCCTACAAAAGCAGGACAAGCAAACTTACTCCAAAATATAACTTGTATTTTTTTTTCTTGTTTCGACATTATGTGTATGAATGCACATTGTATAGGTAGACCCTTATAGAATAATCTGTTAATTAAGCAATGTGCTAATTAAGCCGTTAAAAACCGTTTGTCCATGGAAATTCGAAATAAATCAATTTCACGAATCTATGTGTGAAAATTTTATGAATAAACGAGCTTACACATGTAGGTACCTAAATATAAAAACAATTTTAACGAAAAGCATTAACATTAAAAAATAACACAAAGGTAGCTGTTTCAGGACACAAAATGGATGATATTTTCATCATTTTCACGAAAGCCCAACGAAAACATTTGGATAGTTGTCATTTTACAATGTGTAAGCTTTACCTACATATTTATGTAGGTACGAAGAGCACTTAAACGTATTACGTTTAATTGTTGATAAAATCGTGTTCGTTATATGTATTTGTGTGTCATTTCCCGAGGGAGAGGTAAATGGGCACACAGAGGGCGCGGCGCGAAGAGGGCGCGTCTGTTACTGCTAAGTGACTTTTTTAATATTTTAACTTCGACAGTGCAAAGATGAGGTAACCGCGATACTGCTAATTTGTCGCGGAGGGTTCTCGCTACCTGCCTAATGTCCCGTGATTATATGAGTTTTATGTCTATTATTGTTACGACATTTTTTCCTACTTCGTTACGAGTACAATGCTGTTCTTTTCTATGAACAGATAGCTTTAACTACGTACCTACTTTAAACACCTATACAGATTTTAAAAATAAGTTAACATCTCTTACTACCACACCATTCTTAGTACCCGATTGTCTTGCTAGTATAAAGCTGAGCTTTTAAACAAAGCTCTTTTCTTAGTTATCATAACGTTTAGAACACAGCTCTAATTACCTACCAACTTACATTTAAAAAATTGATAAAGCACAGTGCAAAAACCTAGTAAACGTAAGCTTTATGTATGATGCAACCACGAAATATACGGATACAACTGCCGCGTCGAGCACATGAGCTTAAAGCTAAAACCGAGCAATAAACCGGAGAAACCATAATAAAATTATGAAAAGGCATGAAGGCGTTTTCTATAAATTTAATAAAATACTTGAGTATAAACACATGGTTTTATAAGTGTTTACACTTATCTAAAGTAAATGCGTAATTGAAATCGAACCACATCTCAATGACCGCCCACAATGTTCTCCGGCTCATGTATATTTAGCAACACCTCACCGCACATATTACCCAAGTTTTTTCAAACGTTCGCCTAACTATTACTAATTTATTCAAGAGCTTGCGTAACCCGCTCGCCCTTCGCCCTACCTTATACACTTTAGAATATTAATAGCGACGTAGCCCTTCATGTAAATAATCATATAATGCTATTCCAAAATGTAACCTGCTGACGCTTACTGCTATAAAATATATATTTAATTATTATCTTATGTTCGAAAGTGTGAATAGGAATGCCGATATTAAGTTAAGAACTGATGGTACCTCTCTGATAAACTCTGAACACCTGCAGCCGACCATTCGTTCGTAATATTTTTCTATATTAAAATATCCTACAGATGAAAAATTCTTAGAATTTTGCCTGACAACAATATTAGCACCGATAAGGCGTTGACCCGAATCTCGTTTTGATCTGTATTTCTTGCGCTTTACGTTTACTTTCCTTTATTAATATCCAGTAGGTACCCACCAAATCTATACAAATAAATAAACTTGAAGTGTCTGTTTGTAATGTCGATTTAATATCTTTTTACGAAATGTACCTATATGTATACAGTACCTACTAATAACAAGAAAATAATTTTTGTCTGACTGTCTGTTTGTTCCAGCTAATCTCCGAAACGGTTGGACCAATTTTCACAGGCAGATAGCTGATGTTAAAAGGAGTAACTTAGGTTACTTTTATTTTAGATAAATAATTAGGGTTTCGCGTAAAAAAATGAAAACCCATGAAATCCAACTTGTTTTCCGACATGCACGCGAACGAAGTCGCGGGCACAGATAGTTTACCTACTATATGCCTAATAATATTCAGTTAATTGAATAAATCGCCTCAGTTACATAAGTTGTTTCGGAAAATTGGCTGAGAACCTTTATTAGGTAGGTATATTCCACTGAAAACGTATCGTTATTGGCACAGAAGTGTGAATCGACTTACTGTCAAGGGTCCAAGGTAAACATTGTACGCACACATAATAGTTGTCACATTATACGGTTGTTTACCTAGTTATTAATCACTTAAGGTCACTACCATCATCTTTACGTAACTCTCAGGGTCAACCGTTACATATTTTGGATTGACAGACATGTTTTGTCGTCAAAAATTCAAAGCAAGGAGCAACACGAGTCTGGGTGTTTTTCTATCTATAATATGTATGTATTTAAAAAAAAAAAAAAATGTATATAAGTAGTTTATCAGCCATCTTGTTACCATAACACAAGCATTAGGTTGCTTAGCTTGGGACCAATGGTGCTGTGTGAAATGTCCAGGGATATTATTTATTATTATTATAATGCTCTTTATGCCCTTATTATTCTTGTAGTGGCTGACACAAGATGCAGAAGCATAAAAAAAAAAAAAAAAAAAAAAAAAAAAAAAAAAAAAAAAACACTAGATACCACATTCTTTATGTAGGTACCTCTTTTGTTCCGCAGTTTCGTAGATCAAAATGAATGCAGGACATCGTTTTACAATGACATACGAACTAAGTGAGAGTTGTTCCATTACTTATGTGCCAACATTAGCCAGCAACCACTGACACTATTTTGTGAATAATCACTAGTTCTAACACTGCCTACTGCCCTCATTTGTCCGAGAATTGGTGTCAATACCTCCTATTACTTACTACGAAACGTTGTTCTGGAAAGATAATGGAAATACATAACAAAAGTCACTTGTAAAGTTAATAAAGCAAGCCCTTTCGAGACTTTCTCCCACAGTATTTGAGATATCAACATGAATTAAACATCTCTTCTAATATACATAGATTTAAATCTTCGAGCAATAAATTAAACTATCTGAGCGGTACCGGGAATCCAATTATTATCGGTAAGTAATTAGGTATCTTGGGACGCCGCCGCCCTCCGCGTTTCCTCAATGGATGCAGATCGCCGATCAGATCTAGATTACGGATGAGAGAGAGCCGTGCTCGGATAGTTTTTAAATGGATTAAGTTTTTATTCCTGTTTCTTAAAACGAGGGAAAAGTCGGTATGAAGTTTTTCTGTTACATCACCGGCCATTGTCTGCTATTACGCTCGCTACACGAAACTCAGAGAAAAACCATTAGATTACATAGTTCTTATTTTCCTATTTTTAACTTATGTTTTTCGTGTGAGAAGAGAGAAAGAGCTGCTCCCTTTTCCTTTTATTTTTTATAATATACTTGTACAATATAATATTGTAGTGTTAGCTTGTATATTGTAACTAAGGCCTTTCGTTTGTCGTTTGTATCTTTTTATATACTTACTCGTATATATGTGTTCTTTCAATCCTATGTATTTGCCTAAGCAGAGTCAAAGAGTGTTGTTTACCGTGTTTGCTGCATATTGGCACACATCGTCTACAAGCGTTGTAGAAAGTAGCACATATTCCCTTATTGACTTTAACTCGAGCGATAAATAACTGATAAAGTACTTATCGTATGTTCCTTTGTTTTCTTATATTAGGAAGATTAGGTCACGTTGGATATTTTGGTGTGTGCTCTGAGCATTGGGCACTGATCGGGGGCATTTTTGTAGGTTCTATCGAATATACCTATTTGGAATTCAATTACGAGCATTCTCAGTACCTATAATTGTGCGTTGACCTAAGGAATATACCCAAGAACCATTTTAATAAGATAGATTGCGCCAATTCCTTTTCCCAGATAAAGTACTAGGAAGTGGTGAAGGGCGGGCGTTTTGGGGGACTGTCTTATGTAATTTTGACTTTCTAAAAGTGCTGATTCTCAGCCTAGTTTGAATAAACGACAATTGATTGGATCAAATCTGCAAATCAGAAAAAAATTGATAGCAATCATACCTTCCTTCAGCATTCGTGTCGTGCTCACTTAGTTTGGCTTGATGTAAAGCTCGACTGCCCTAATGGTCAGTCTTTATACCAACCCATATATTATATTAGGTTTATCGACAAAATCCTATTTTTATTTATAAACAAAAAGTGTTTAGGCTTGCGTCATCTTACGAAACCTTGACCTAAATTGATTTTTTACTTAATGACATGTAAATATATGCCGCCAACGCGTTAATAGTACAATCAATCTGTCTTTAACGTAGGTACCGACTGATCGACCACTCCTTATAAGTACAAAGTTGAGCTATTTAATAACGGCTATTTGTTATAAATATGGACTTATTTACATATGTGATATGTGTGTGGATAATCACCCATATTTGGTTAAAAGTTTTGTAATTTTCTTTCAAGTAAGTATATCGTTATATTTTCCAAAAAAAAAAAATAGATTTCAGATGTTCATGAAAGAATTGTTTAAATCTCATTTCATTCCATATTTATTACTACATACACACGGTCCTACCTTCATTAAAAGTAGGTACCCATATATCGTATAAAATACATAAATATTTAATTTTAAAAAAAGGCCTGTAACGTCCTTGGCAGTGCTAATTATAACTTTCCTGAGCCTGTAATAGGCTAATAGGTCATTAAGTCATGCAATATTATAGCACCAGATGGCAGGACGTGGCAGGTTAAGTTACACCCTGCTTATAAATTAAATTTACACTACTTATAAGGGGTTACTGACTGCATTACACTGCAGTGACGTGTTAAAATAGGTAACTAACAAAGAACGTAAGGGTGATCGGTAATGAATATGAATATGAACTTACACAAAGGGAAATTGAATAGTGATTTTCTTCTAAAGCGACTGTAAATTAAAAGTATTAACACAAACTGTAAGTAGTTATATATGGCTAGCTTTAGCAGACGCACATTTTTTATTTTATGTTTAGATACCAAAGATTACATCTTCAGGAGAAAATCGAGTTGTGTATGTCTGGCATCTTTTACCTACATGTGAGTCTAGTTATGGTAGTCGTACAATACGCGATTTGCACACTACATCAAAGATTGTATTCCCATTCCAACGTATCTTTGATCAGTGAGCAAGTATATTGATAAGGTAAATATCAAAACATCCTTTGATTATGATTGTTGCGCACACTTCTTTGTTTTCTTAAAAAAAAGGAAACAAAGAAAAAAAAAAGTTCTGTTAAGTGCGCCAAATTAACTACGGGTACAAAGCAACTGTAACGGTGGATCAAAATCGAAGCCTTTGTCTGTAACTGCCCAATATAATAATTAGATTAAAATGGATGGTTAATTCTACAGAAAACCCTAACACTTGGGTAAAGGCATTAAATAATTGTCATGAAGGGAGATACAAATGAAAACGAGACTCATACCTAAGGACATAACCGTACACATGAATCGTTTGAGTATCTGATTGCTCAAAAACCTCTTTGTTAAACAATAAGACCGAAGCCACACGATGCGTGTTTCGATGCCTGAGCGGCGACGCACATACAAACCACAGTGATATTACGCACGGAGCGTTGGGACGACGACGTGCGGCGACGCAACCCACGCTCAACGGACAAGGGGACTAGAGAGATGAAGCGGGGAGGGAAATTGCGGTGCGACGCCGAGCATCGGAGCGGCATCGCAATGGAGCCCAGGGTGTGTTTGTACTATGTAACTATGTAAAAGACTGACCCACTCAATACCGAGACGCTGCGACGTCGTAGTAAGTAACGTTGCGTTGCGACACCGCGCACCGCATCGCCTGTGTGGCACTCAGTGCGTTGAAACTTGAAATCATAGCGATGCGACGACGCAACGCACCGGCAACGCCCGTGTGGCCTCACTCTAACCTACAAATAAATCCCGACGCTTATGAATCATCAGCCACACAATACAAACGTTGCAGCTCATACATCTCGAGATCAGTACAATGTCATGTTACCAGCCAACATTATGTAGTGCGTAATGCCGTCTCATTATGAGCGCGCTGTATATAGCCAGCTCAACAGCTGTGTCAAGACTGAATGCCGACGTAGAGCAGGCGCCTACGCATCCATCCGCGACCGGCTACACGATAACTTACTTACGTTCCCACATGCACTTTTCCATTGTTTACACGGTCATTATGTCCTTGTAAAAGCATCGCTTACGTACGGCAGCCCGGTTATGTAACATGGTAAAAACGGTAACACTATTATCTCATAAAAGCTCTAAGGTACCCGTTAAATGGTTTGCAGAGACCTCCCACGGCTACGGTTCGAGGAATATTATTAAAATATTATCAATTATGTGCTTTCATTACGGTGGAGAGTTTATTATTTTCCACCCCAAAATAATTTGAAATGGGTAAATCTGTATGGAACGTAAATAGACAACACTTTTTGATTATTCTATGTAGAATCGGAAAACTCAGTAAGTACTTAGTTATAGAGGTTGACAAAGGCTATTCACTAATGTTATTTTAGGATAGTTTATTGTTTCAACATTCAGCCAAGCGCCCCAAGAGCTCCTTTGACGGTTCTTATCTTTAACTGTGTAGAGCTTTCACATCGAAAGATATTCTAGGACATCCAAAATATTTTCGGAATCTATTATTTTCATATTTTGTGTTCTTGATCAAAATAGTGAATACTTAGGTAGTTATATTCCCTGACTATTAATATCATTATTTCCCATACCAGGTAGGTACTTCCGGCGCGGCGGTTCTCAAGATTTGTACAATGTAAAGGAATTTCCACTTTAAAACTGTGCTAGTGAACTTGTAGTCTAGAGTGTACTCTATAACGATAAAACGACTACATCACAGATCAGCGTACCAAACAAGATGCGTACTACAGCCGTGTGTTATTTTGTTGGAAGTTTCCGAGCCGGTTCCGAAGGCACTTGAACCGTACAGTCATTAACGTAAACGGTCGTAGGTATAATAAAATAGCAAACAGTATTGAACGAGCTTATCAGTTGTGTCGGACGCGGTGGAAGACGGCGATCAGGCGGTCGACCGGTCCGCGGTCAGTGACCCCGCTAGAGCTTACGCGCTTCTCCGCTAGCCCGCTATGTGTGCAACTAGGTTTTTCAGATGATAACCTTATTTAGTAACACCTCGACGCTTTGAAACGTAATTATGTAGGTACACAAAAAGCTGGACGAACCATTCTAATCAGCGCCAGACTTGTTTGTACTGTCTGCAGTTTCTTTTCTACATTCTTAGCTAGTTCTATCATAAAGCTTCTAAGTCACATACCAGCTTTTTTTTCTTGCTATGTCTGTCTCAAACGGCGTAGAATGTTTTTTTTCTTAGGCTTCGTGTATTCTTCAAACTGATTTTTTTATTCAAGCCGCTGCTGTCAACAGCGAATCAAATCGGTCAAACTTTTCTAGTTTTCTATGGCCGATCGATATTTCTTGTATTTATACATTATGGTTAATATACATTTTACGTAACTCGATATTTTAACTATTTTAGATCTGATTTAAACGAATAAGTAGCTTATTTTGACAGTTCACGGATGGTTCATGGCGGTGCACGCGATCGACAAGCGGAAAATAACACGGCATTCGTGGACTTTCTCTGTGACATTTGTTATGGCTATTCATGCTGATTGACCTCAGCTGCAGGTCTGTAAGGTTCACCTCGAAATATTCTGCTATTGAATTTGATTTGAAGCAATGTTCGTATTAAATAATTTTTCAACGCGATCTGGGGCTGCATTCATAGCGATCGCTTTACGACCGAATTCGGTCGCAAAGTCCTGTCACTCCATACATTACACCTGTCAATCTGGGACTATGCGACCGAATTTGGTCGTAAAGCGATCGCTATGAATGTCGAGACTGCAGGGGCTAGGCAGCGGCGGCGCTTGCGTGGTGTTGATTGTATTAAACATATAAATAATTACTCAGGTATTTAATAAGGGCTGATTTTTCAATCGCGAGATACTCGTTATTTTTATTCGTGGAATAAAATTTGACGTCTGACAGATTTTGCATGGAAGAACTGTCAAAAATTTAAAATTACACCTCGGATAAACATAATTATCTGGCGTTGGAAAAATCAGCCCATAGTTTCTTTTATTTATCTGAAGGAAGTAGGAATCGAACACACTATTGTAAAATTACTACGATTCAAATAAATTGTTTGTTCCAATCCTATTACGAATGCCTAATTTATAAGCTTTTATAAAAAGTTCGCATTAAATTATAGAAAATACAAGCTGATAAACATGTAAAAAATAAATAAAAAGCCATTTTGTTAGAAGAATAATAAATTTAAAAAAAATATTAAAAGGCATCTTAAAATTCTTTTGACCGCTGATGGCCAGTATCATTTGAATTAATTTAATTAGGCAACTAAAGAGGTTGCAACATATTTTCATATAGATTTTATTAAAACCTTTTCTCCGAAATTACTGACGCTTTCCTACCCAGCAGCGCGACCGTTAATAATAATTTGAGTTTCAGTTATCAAGATACTTGGGCACGCCGCAATTGCGGCGATAATTCCCCTCTTTGAGGAGTGGCTAGAGAGGCGCCATGGCGCCCTCACCTTCCGCCTGAAACAGAGGTCCTCACTAGACACGGTTGTTTCGGGAGGTTCCTGTTCAGGATAAAGCGGGAGGAAACGCCAGGGTGTCACCACTGTGTGGATCGCCCGGAGGACACGGTGAAGCATACGGTGGAGGTCTGCCCGGCTTGAGCGGGGCACCGCCGCGTCCCCGTGGCGGCGATCGGCGGCAGCGATCACTCGCGTCCAGCCCTGGTCCAGGCCATGGTACGGAGCGAGAGTGCATGGGAGGCAGTCACCTCCTTCTGCGAAGCAGTAATGCTCACGAAGGAGGAGGCGGAGCGCGTGAGGGAAAGGCAATCACTGCGCCCTCGCGCCCCTAGTCGCCGCAGGAGACGCCCTGGACGGGAGTCAACAGCCGACTCCCGGCCATCGTAGGTGCGGGCTGGCGGGCGGCGAGCAATGGGCAGCTCGCCGCCCGGTAAGGACCAGGCCCGGGTCGACGGCGCGTTGTGTTCCACGCGCGCCTCAAAGAGATGTCAGCACGAATTGACGGAGTCCGCTAGGGCCGATGCCTGCCAAGGCCGCGGGTTGTTCGAAAGAGATACTGTGGCCCCTGGTACAGGCAACTGAAGGAACACGGGTGGGTTTTAGTCAGTAAAAGCCTGACACGCCCTTCCGCTCAGCCCAGAGCGGGAGAGGATATTTGATGATTTCCCACAAAAAAAAGGTATCAAGATACTAGCTTTTGCCCGCAACTGCGCCCGCGTGGTGGTCGGAATACATTAACATTTCGGAAAATCATCCCGTGGGAACATACTACCTATTACCGGGATAACTATCCTATGTGCTAATCCAAATCCGCAGTAGTTACATACAGCCATTCAAGCGTGATGGATTAACTAACATCCAAACTCACAACCATACCGACTTTCACATTTACTTATACTTAATATTAGTTGGATTTTTTAGGGACTCTTTCTCTGGATATTTTTATCGTGTACAATCGTTATAGGTTCCCAAAATATATTCAAATATATACGGCCATTGCAGGTGAGTGGAGTTCACAAAGATAACACCGCAGACTCAAGCTACAGATTTTCAAATGCAGCCAGATTTATTTGAACGTGACTAACATTACAAACGCACCAAGAACTGCTTAAAGCACGTTTCATATATTTGCAACAGTCGCTTTGTGCCACAAACAGAGCACTGATAACGTTTTATTTGCGATAAAATAAATCAGCAACACTTACCGAGTCAAGCGTTTTAAAAATCATAACCCTCCTTTGGCTTTGGTGTAGTCGGATAAAAATAATATTCATCTGTCTCTTTCTTTATCAAAAACAGCACTATAATGCTTATTACTATAAAAACTAAGTTTTATTTAAAAGTTATTGTTACTTAAATCTACTTGAATGGGGAAGGACCAAAAATGTTGATTTTTACTAAAACTCGAAAAACTGGTATTTCATGCCACACAACTCTAATGAAACAGGTAAATAATATTAGGTGCGAAGACCACCCTATCATTTCCGGCGGAAGTTGTAAGAGCAGCCTGTAGGATGTTATCAGCAGGATGGGCAGCAGCCACCGTGGTGATTATGGCAATATAACCCTCGAAGCCCTTCGTAGTTGCGGGTTATTAGAGCACTCGGGCAGAGACAATTCAGTAGTGGATATTAATATACCTACCTACAGGAAAAGAGGAACACAGTAAAACCTTTTTGGAGTCAAAAGTGACAGTTACAATTTAAAAAAATCAACAGTTGTAAAAAAAAAAAGAAAAATATCAATGACTTTAATCCTACATCTATAGATACATATTTCTTACAGAAAATAAACATAAATTCCAGTAAACCTTTTATTATCATAACTAAACAGAAACGCGACAAAATGTCGAAGTTATTGTTATTTGCGAACATTTATCCCAGCATTAGGTGAAATATAAGCCGGCATGCTGTGTGCCTTTGCCTCATAAACAATTTCATAGGTCACAATCCTTTGCAAACACGTAATTCCCTCGGTGTCGATTGTACGTTTATACATATTGTGAAAAATTAAAATTACTAGGTAATAGGATTGTTGTTGTTTCATATTATTTATTAGTGCGATTTTTTGGTGATATAACAGGTCTTATAGATATTTAATGGAAACTCAAAAATCTACCCTTTGGGCATACACTATTAATATTGTAAAGGCTCTTTATATATATATAACTAACCCACCCCTGCTTCGCACGGTTTTTCCTACTTGAAATAAAATCAAGATTTATTTATTATGTGTATGTTTAGTATTCAAGTATTATACACATAAACCTTCCGGAATAAATTATCTTAATGATGGTGAAAACCGTATCAAAATCCGTATCTATAGATTATACCTAACAAAATTATAAAATAACGCTCAACTTATTAAAATAAATGGCAACATCCTAAGTTGTAACTTATTGGTGTTATCGATTGATTCTAAAGAATTCATTTGGGTAAAATCTGATACGAAACTTTTTATCAAAGAACTCATTTCGCATTATGATCGTTCGGAAAGTTATCGAACGCAAATTACAGATTCATGCAAAACTCGCCTAAGTTTCGAAGCCAAAATTTTCAGGGTAAAATCCCGAAGTTGGGTACAAATAATGATTTGATAAGTGGGTGCATACATAAGAGCGGCTAGGTGAGCGCGGCCGGGACAGCTGCAGTGAGCTCGCTCGCCAATGCGGACCCATATATCAGCCACCACCTGTTTTATCTGAGCATGTTTTTACTGCAAGTGCCAAGTGCCTACCGTAATGCCTCCTCGTGCCGAGCCGACGCCGCGCCGTGCACTGCCAGTGAGCACTTATTTTAAAAAACATTTTATGGTTCACTTTTTAGTACGGTGGGAATATTTTTTACATAAATGATATGATGCGTTATTTGTTCCGACATCATTTCGTTATTATTCTATAGTAAAGCTTCACACGGGAATGTTAAAGCTTTAATATGTTGAATTTGCCAAAAGCTCGTTATAATTATCGTTACGCCGCATACCGCGTCATTATGGACACGTTGAGGAAACTTCACAACTAATGACGGCACGGTTGGCGCAGTGGTTAAGCGATTGACTGCTGCGCTGCGTGTCGCGGGTTCGATTCCCGCACGGAACAAATATTTGTATGACCTACATGTATTTGTTCCGAGTCTGGGTGTTTTTCTATCTATACTTATAATAAATCTGTAGAGAGGTCAATTCTGTACATGAAATATATTTCCAAAATAACTATCAGGGGGTGATTAGGGATCGATACTGATGCCAAAAATGCAATCAGTAAAATTTTTGTCTGTCTGTCTGTCTGTCTGTCTGTCTGTCTGTCTGTCTGTATAACCGTTATAGAAACAAAAACTACTCGACGGATTTTAATGAAACTTGGTACAATTATTTTTCATACTCCTGAGCTGGTTATAGTATACTTTTCATCACGCTACAATCAATAGGAGCAGAGCAGTGAAGGGAAATGTTGGGAAAACGGGAGAAGTTACTCCATTTTTTACGCTTCCGTCGCGTGTGCAACCTTAATGGTTAAAGCTACACAGAAATCATGTATGACGGAAATGTTCTCCTTAAAATTATATAAAAAATATCCCACGACAGCATATGTCTATCTTTTATGGTTGACTCACAATAACACGTGTAACTCCCGATAGCTTAGCAGTTCGAAGCTTTCTGATTATATTTGTCTACTCTTACATTTATAACACTCTCAGTCATTCTTAATTAAAAAGTTAACATTATTAACTATTCCATAAAAAAGAATCATAGAAATCGGTATAGAAACACCAAAGTTATACATGAAATACGCTAATAATAAGCCATCGCGCGTGAATACTGAATCACGCTCGACGCGTCTCGCGCCTATAAAATTCAAAGTCCTGACTGACCGACTGAGACATCAACGCACAGCCTAAACCGCTGGTCCTAGAGACATGAAATTTGGAGAGTGTATTCTTCGTGAAGAGTAGGTGTCCACTAAGAAAGGGTTTTTCGAAATTCTACCCCTGAGAGGGTGAAATGGGGGGATTTCGTTTGTATGAAAAATCTTATTCCTTGAGTTAATAAACTTGAAACTTGGCACGAATACTTATGTAAATAAATTATGAAGGTGGGCATTTTTTGTTTTTATAAAATACCCCCTAAAAGGGGATTGGGGGGTTTCAAAGTTTATATGGAAGAATTTTAGCGCGCGGTCCGATTTAATCGAAACTCAGTGTTTATACCTAAAATTGAAAGGAAAGAATAATGTGTATCAGGGTTTTTCGAAAATCACCCTCTAACGGGGTGAAAAGGGGTAGTTAATTTTACAGGGGAGGATTATAATAAGTGGCTTGATTAATTATAAAATTGGTATAAATAATCTTTGAGTCAAGTTATGAATTTTTATGAATTTTTTAAAATTCCACCCCTGTGGGGTGGAATTTTAAAAAAAAAGAAAAAAAAAAAGCGGGGGATATAGTTTATATGAAAAATCTTATTAATTTAGTTAATAAACATATAACTTGGCAACAATACTTGCCTAAGTAAGTAATAAAGGTTATCATTATAAGTTTTTCAAACTACGCCTCAAAGGGGGATATAGGGGTGTTGAAGTTTGTGTGGAAGAAATTGAATGCGCGATCCGATTAACTCGAAACTCAGTATTGATTTGAACTTGAAACTGTATGTTACATTTTCACGCCTAAACCACTGAACTTCTGATTTGGCAAAGAGATAGATGGCGTCCTGGGGAAGCACATACTTTTTATCCTGGTAGCACGTTCCCGTGGGATAACTTCCGACATCCACGCGGGCGAAGCCGCGGGCAGAAGCTAGTCTATAATATGTATGTATTTACAAAAAAAAAAAATGTATATAAGTAGTTTATCAGCCATCTTGTTACCATAACACAAGCATTAGGTTGCTTAGCTTGGGACAAATGGTGCTGTGTGAAATGTCCAGGGATATTATTTATTTATTATTATTTATAATGTCAATGTGGATTATTAATTAACGAAGATATCGTTTACTTGGCAGTTGTACCAAATGGCGAAAAAGCTCATCAACTTCGAACCTAGCTTCCGATTATTTCTTGCAATCTAGGAAGCTCTTATTTCGCTGATATATTTCACAGCTTATGAAATCAGTCAGAAAATGGTGCCCAATAAATTGTACGGCTTATTTCAACACTCTATTAGTATTCGTTCGTATCGATTGAACTTTTTTCATTTCGTTCTACGGTTTTTATGCGTAGGTAACTCGTTCGGCAGAAATCCCGGCAAGGCGCCGTGGGCCGGGGGAGACGACACCAAATTGCCGACATAACGTCAACGATAAAGCACTCAGCCGAGGAACCAATCTCTTTTACGGTTTAATCAGAACTTGCCTTACCTACCTAATATTACTCGTTCCACGGTATACGATGGCAATTTTACGCAATACTCGTTGCGGCTTCAGTACATCACACAGGTGGTTTTTGTTATACATATATTAAGAGCGTCATCAAGGTATTTCGCTATAAATCTATTTACTTTCGATTTTGGGCCTCTACGGTTTGGGCTCCGTAATCGAACGCAAACCGCGAATGTTACTCGTCCTTTTAATCGACCAGCAGTGCTATTCTGTAAAAATCTCACCGTGAAAACTTAGGTGAAGTGAGCTGTAAATAGTGTTAACCCCTAGCATATCAGTGCGATTCTGTAACCATCTCCCCGTGAAAAATTTGGTGAAGGAAGTGACCATGGAGTGAGCTGTCATTCCAACTAATGCTAGGAATTGACACTATTGACAGCTCACTTCACTTAAGTTCGATCGACTGGTGGAATGACAGTTCGTTTCAAGCTTACTTCTCGCCAGTCTTCACGGTGACATTTTTACAGAATATATCGGCTGTTGTGATCTTTTTGAATTCTCTATCGATGACTAACGCCAGCCATCAAAAGTGTTACTATACAAACAGCTGACAGTCGCAAATCAAAGTAATTTCATAGTGTTTTTCCAATTTCAATACGGGCCACTAAAAACACGGTTAATTACTTTTTCACTTCAGTAGCTCAAACATGTAGGTTTTGCTGCCTGAAATCAGTGAGCAAAATGCGATTTTGCTCACTGAGTTAGACCAAGTAACTTTTTAATTTTTTTTTTTCAGAAAGCTGCGAATATCTTATTCAGCTTTGGGTTAATCATACAATTCGAAACATTCACACTCTATCTCTTTCCCGCCATTAGAAAGAGAGAGAGACAAAGACCAGCCCTTTCGAAGTTCCGATTTTGAATTCGACCTCACACGTTCGGAATTTCGTACTAACTAAAGAAATTTTGCAAAAAGATAATTATGTCTTTTGTTGTAATTTATTGAATTTTTAACTTATTGTTGTATTTAAACGAAAATAAGTATTTACTGCAAATAAAACTGATATTTAACCTGTAAATATTTATTTCTAGTTTCAATAATGTTACGTAATATATTATTATATTTTAAATAATAAAATATCATGGGTGCTATTTCCGAACACGCCCTAATTTAAATAAAAGAGCGGGAATAAAATTTCGTAAAATTCCTGGCGTAAAGAGTTGAATAAGTTAAAAAGTGTTAAAATAATCGTAAAATATGAGTGAAACTAGCGACGAGTATCTACAGTATTTTAACACCGGAAGGGTTAAAACAACAAGTTATTAATGCAGAATTAAGTTTCCTACCTGAGAAGTCTCGCGAGAAATATCTGAAAGCATATATACCATGTCTTCAATGAATGGAGACTTACAAAGGTCGCAAGCAGTTTTTCGGAGAGGGTGTTGCTATCTTATTTTTTAGATTTATCACAGACGAGACGATCATCTACAATGTGGAGTATTTACTCAATGTTGAAAGCTACTTTAAAAACAAAACATAACGTGCATATTGAAACATACGCAAAACTCGTATATTTTCTAAAAAGAATGTCAGTTGGGCGGGGTAAGGCTAAAAAGTCCAAAATTTTCACGGCCCTTAACATAGAAAAATTTCTTAATGAAGCTTCGGACTGCAATTTTCTTGCCGCTAAAGTAAGTGGTACCTATGAATCTATATTATGTTGTTAGTTATTAAAATTTATGTGTGGACTGTTATGTATAAAGGTACTTACTGCCTACTACTAATTTTTGGAGGCGCAATGAATCCTAGTCTGGCATAACAATGCTGTTAAAATATTTATTACGATATGTAAAAGATGCTGTAAATGTTAAATTATGCATATTAATTATGTAATATTTTCATTACAGGTTGTACTGATCATAGGAATTAGTGGAGCGTGTCGCAATAACGAGCTATTACAGCTAACAGTTAATAATATCGAAAAGCATTCAGACAAATTACTGTTAGTAAAATTGAAAAATAAGAAGACGAACCGTGACAGGTATTTTGTCGTACGCGAAGAATATGTAACTATTGTAGAAAAATACCAAAATTTACGGTGTACGTTACCCCAGCAAGAAAGTGTCTCCTAGGGTTATAGGAGTAAAACGTATAATTTGTGCCCTAACTGCTGTAAATGTGCCCCCACATAAAAAATGTGTGCCCCCTGTCGTTTTGGAAAAAAACGGAAAAAACGATTCCTGCTGGGGTAACGTTTTTCTAGCAGGAAAATTCTAAACGAATGATCGGAGAGAGAAAAATTGTGCATGGCCAGAGAGCTTATATGTGTGCTAAAATGTGCCCCCAAAAATAAAATCTGTGCCCCTTCAGGTTTTCGAGATATTGCATTTCCTGCTGGAGTAACGTTTTGATGAATCGTATATCTCTACAACCATTGCATGTGCCCCTGTGAAATAAACATACACGAGTAGCTCTTAATGTGTGCCCCTATGTGCCCCCAATTAGATTTAAGAAAATATTTATAGTTTTCAAGTTATCGCGGTTTCATGAAAAACCGAAAAAACATCGCAGCGCCTAAATTAGACAAGGCACAAGTTCGCTGAAAACTGTATTCGGTCCTTCTTGACGCTAATAATAACCATACAAAGTTTCAAAACTGTTCATGCATGCGTTTTTGAATAATCTTGCTAAAAGTCAAAACGATGGTGTCATAACTTTGACGGCAAAATACAAGGAACCGGCTCAATCCCAGATGTGTAGGTGTAAACCAAAATCATGTGCCTTTATTCAAAAATATATGGTGAAAATATTCAGCTTAGAATGTTTCGTATTACGTAAATGTTAACAAAAAACCAAAATATGTAAGCAACGGCTGGTTATCCGACCAAATTTGAATGACTACTAAAAAGCGACGGATTCATACATATCGATGACCTTCTTTATTGGACGTATTATACCTAAGCTGTTGTCCGTACAGTCGCGTTCAAAAGTTTTGGGGGCTAATTAAAAAATATATTAAATGCACCCTGTGACTATATTATATGAAACAGCTTGTTGATGTGGAAATTATTATTTTTATTCCCTTAATTTTAATTCTTAAAGTAATTATTGCATCAAATCACAGATCAAAGTTCCTACCTATAAATATTAGAAATTATTTGCACGTTGTGTAGTAATTATTATTTAAATCACAGATCAGTTTTTCATCTAAGTCTAACATATAATTAGTAAATTCGCATCACAAAAAATCACAGATCATCCAATAACAACTTTATTTTATTACTTATTACTTTTCTAAGTCAGTGTACTCAGGCACAACACGTGTGAACCGGTTAGTGAGTAAAGTAAAGAAGGTCATCGATATGTATGAATCCGTCGCTTTTTAGTAGTCATTCAAATTTGGTCGGATAACCAGCCGTTGCTTACATATTTTGGTTTTTTGTTAATATTTACTTAATATGAAACATTCTAAGCTGAATATTTTCACCATATATTTTTGAATAAAGGCACATGATTTTGGTTTACACCTACACATCTGGGATTGAGCCGGTTCCTTGTATTTTGCCGTCAAAGTTATGACACCATCGTTTTGACTTTTAGCAAGATTATTCAAAAACGCATGCATGAACAGTTTTGAAACTTTGTATGGTTATTATTAGCGTCAAGAAGGACCGAATACAGTTTTCAGCGAACTTGTGCCTTGTCTAATTTAGGCGCTGCGATGTTTTTTCGGTTTTTCATGAAACCGCGATAACTTGAAAACTATAAATATTTTCTTAAATCTAATTGGGGGCACATAGGGGCACACATTAAGAGCTACTCGTGTATGTTTATTTCACAGGGGCACATGCAATGGTTGTAGAGATATACGATTCATCAAAACGTTACTCCAGCAGGAAATGCAATATCTCGAAAACCTGAAGGGGCACAGATTTTATTTTTGGGGGCACATTTTAGCACACATATACGCTCTCAGGCCATGCACAATTTTTCTCTCTCCGATCATTCGTTTAGAATTTTCCTGCTAGAAAAACGTTACCCCAGCAGGAATCGTTTTTTCCGTTTTTTTCCAAAACGACAGGGGGCACACATTTTTTATGTGGGGGCACATTTACAGCAGTTAGGGCACAAATTATACGTTTTACTCCTATAACCCTAGGAGACACTTTCTTGCTGGGGTAACGTACACAAATTTACGTCCAGCCAATATAAAAACCGACCGATTTTTCATACAATACCATAATAATAAATGCTCAAGACAGCATAAGGGTGTAAATAAAATAGGTGCTATACCGCGAGAAATTGCCACTTTCTTAAAAAACTGGAAGAGCCTCAGCTATACACGGGTCATTGCTTTCGGAGAACTTCGGCAGCGCTCTCAATTGCAGTAATTTTACTTTTAACTTTTAAAATGTTCCATTTTATTGAATTGGTACCTCTACCTACAATGTTAATTGTTTTGATTCACAATACCTAAATAGTTATTTCAATCTATTCCTGTTTATTATTTTATCTCCTAAAGTGTTCTCGCTGCTGAAATGAAAAGTTATGTGTGTTACACGAGAGCAAAGTTTTTTGCATCTCGTGCCTTTGAATCTCGCGCCACACTCAGGATTCAACTTTAGAATCAGGATTCAAAATCAGCACTCGCAGCAAAAAACGACTTTGCTCTCTTGTTGCACAAATAACTATTTCTTCAAGCTTCAATTCGCTGTAATGGATGAAATGTTCCGTTAAATTATATAATTGCATTTTTATTTTAACATAAAAAGTGTTTTACTGTGTTGTTGTTTTATTTATTCGTTTGTCGAACGCAGTGATCGGAAACAGTCGGAATTAGCGACAGATGCTACCGATTCATAAGAAATTTATTCGTTTCGTGTTTTCAAAAATGTCCTGATAAGTCCCTAGATGTAAGTCCCCAGATTTAAATTCCTAGATGTAAATCCCCAGATTTAAGTTCCTAGGTGTAAGTCCCTAGATGTAAGTCCCCAGATTTAAGTTCGTAGATGTAAGTCCCCAGATTTAAGTCCCTAGATGTAAGTCCCTAGATGTAAGTCCCCAGATTTAAGTTCCTAGATGTAAGTCCCCAGATTTAAGTCCCTAGATGTAAGTTCCTAGATGTAAGTCCCCAGATTTAAGTTCCTAGATGTAAGTCCCTAGATGTAAGTCCCCAGATTTAAGTTCGTAGATGTAAGTCCCAGAGATTTAAGTCCCTAGATGTAAGTCCCTAGATGTAAGTCCCCAGATTTAAGTTCCTAGATGTAAGTCCCCAGATTTAAGTTCCTAGATGTAAGTCCCTAGATGTAAGTCCCCAGATTTAAGTTCCTAGATGTAAGTCCCCAGATTTAAGTCCCTAGATGTAAGTCCCTAGATGTAAGTCCCCAGATTTAAGTTCCTAGATGTAAGTCCCTAGATGTAAGTCCCCAGATTTAAGTTCGTAGATGTAAGTCCCCAGATTTAAGTCCCTAGATGTAAGTCCCCAGATTTAAGTTCCTAGATGTAAGTCCCCAGATTTAAGTCCCTAGATGTAAGTCCCTAGATGTAAGTCCCCAGATTTAAGTTCCTAGATGTAAGTCCCTAGATGTAAGTCCCCAGATTTAAGTTCGTAGATGTAAGTCCCCAGATTTAAGTCCCTAGATGTAAGTCCCTAGATGTAAGTCCCCAGATTTAAGTTCCTAGATGTAAGTCCCCAGATTTAAGTTCCTAGATGTAAGTCCCCAGATTTAAGTCCCTAGATGTAAGTCCCTAGATGTAAGTCCCCAGATTTAAGTTTCTAGATGTAAGTCCCTAGATATTTAAAAAATCTTAATAATACTTATGCATGTAACCAGCAAGTTTCGTTTAGTATTAATTTTTCTTACTTAACCTGAGATTTAATGTCTTATCTTCCCATTGGCTATTAAAGATAGCGGGCAGGTGGTCGGACTGGGCAGTCAGAGCTACCGGCTAATTTAATGGCCTCAGTTTTACTGCGATAGTGCGAAACGTCTAGCTAGTGTTCATAGAAATGGTTAGTGCCTAGCTCCAAGCTGTCTAGTGGCTTATCTAGCTAAGTTTGCCAAAGAGGTTAAGAATACTTATACAGGTAAGTTAGGTACTTTAGCCCGACTCTTAAGTACGAATACTGCAGTTTTTTCTTCTTCTATAGGTTTGAATCCCTTATCGTGTCTTAGTCTCGGAGTTTCTCCGATGACGCTATCGAATACCATAATGGTTTTACTAAAATACTTTTGTCCACGTCAAACATACGAATTTACCTTGGCGCTACGATTAATCTGCACTACGTCGCTACGCTCATGCGGGTAGTTGTAACACGATACGTAGTTAGTGTTAAATATTATGATAGCTTATCGATTTGTGACATGGCCACGTTAGGCTCGCCTGGGTAGGCGTGTCTGAAATATTAGTCAAATATCGATCTCGGAGTTCAAAGAGGTTGACGTTACCATTTGATTGAATAAACGAACTTAAGAATTTACGACAGTAACTTTACAAATGAGAATAAATCATTAAGTTTATTTTACGAACAACAAGATTAATACGCAGAAACATTGTGTCGATGTCCTTATGATATATTTAGCTATACCCATTTACATAAAATATCTCCAATATTTGGATAGGATAATTTTATTATTCGCTAAAGTAACTGTACCTTCAGACCTGTTTCCGAGCAGTCAATATCCTCATAATAACACGCGTGGCGTTCGTTATTCAAATAATAAAACAAAAACTATATCATAGCTACGGTACCTGGCGTCGACGTAAAATATGATAAAACATTTTTGTTGATATGAAATGAATGTAATAAATATTCTGCAAGGTAGTAAATGAATGCAATAAACGTATTTAAAAAAACAACACAGTAAAGCGCCAGTCAGCGGCAGTTCTTAGGTATTGACTGCAGTATAATCCTCTTTGCACCAGGCCAGGTCAGGCTTTAAGGACTGGGGCACGAACGAGTGCCCTAACTAAGTCCTTTATAACGGCAAGACATTTCTCCGAGATTCTGAATATTATAACACCTTTTCAGTATTTTTTTTGCTTTTGCATATAAATTTCAGTTGTTTGGCAACGTGGTTTACGCCTAGTAAATGAACGAAAGTACTAATTATTTTTTGAACTTCTATTGTGAAGATATTTACACACTTTCTTATGTAATAGGCCTGTTGAAATGCTAGAAACATTCGCCTCAAGCTAAAATGACTTGAACAATGAATGGACAGTGAATCTTTGTTACGTGTGAATGAAGGCTTCTATCGAATTTATTGATGTCATCGGCACGACGCTGATCATTAGTACGAGAGGGTTTCTCGATTATTTTGTACTCTATGTGTATATGATAAAGGTTAGCATTTTGGAAGACAAGTATTGACATAGCCACACGTAAAATGCCACTTGTCTTAAATAATTGTACATTTGAGTTACTGTGGGAATTGGTAGCTTAATCGCTGAAACTTGTAATCATAGGCTAAATCATATTATGTTTCTGGATGGTTTTAAGTCTCCTATTAAGATATCAGGAACTTACGGAACTAACGGCATAAGAAAGATCGTTAGCAAGTAACTCTACTGCACTTATCGCTGATAGCTTCCAGCTTCCGACTTTCACCGACCCCCTAAAAGAATATAGCGTGAAGATGAATAAATTATCATTGAAAATGGCAATGGGAAAAGCAGTGTTGCAATCCTTGGCACGCTGCCACGCGGATCGGAAGTGTTAAGGATTCTCTTATCTCTTGTTATATAAACCTCTGTAACACCTAAATTGTTTCTGGAGGGGCACGGAGCCGCGGAGCTAAATGGCTACATCACAGAGCGATCGATCGGCGACGCTTCCGCTTGCTGCTATTAGCTGGGGTCGGTGATCAATGATCATTCTTTACAGATTGAGGTCTCTCCGTGCTTCGGAGAGCACGTTAAAGTCGTCAGTCAGTTGTCAAGCCGATGGCGGTACTTCCGACAGTAAGAATGACTGACGCTGCGTATAAAGTATACTTAATCAGAATTTCATAAGGCTGGAAACCGACCACACCTACTTACCTCCTTAGAGTTCAAATTATATGACTTGACTTAGAATTGAAGCTTCGCAAGCAACAAAATGAAAGAAGAATAAAATAGTTTCCTCCGCAAAATAGAGCCGGTAATGAAAATTGAGGTAGTATAGAGCAATAGTTCGAAAAGACGTTACGACATTAATAACTGTGGGTTAGTGTACATGTTCTATAATGAGCGGGTCCAAGGCTCGTGTCGTAACCGTGGCATGCAACTAACATAATCGGCGCGATACGAAAAATGTACAAGCTTTCTAACCTCGTTCCCTTTCCTATAATGACGGACAATTTGTCATTTACTGCCTTTTTGGAGTACTCATGTTAATATTGTATTAGTCGTAACTAAACGTTTAGGGTCATGCTCGAAATATTTACTGAAATTGATGTCTTTACGACACAATTTTTTAATAGTAATCTTTAGTTAAATTCTCTTTGCTATTGAGCGTCCTCAATTATTAAGTGGAAGTGTAAATGTATTTCAGTCTTTAGAAATTCTCTCACTCGACACAAAAATCATAAGTGCTTTTATTTGATAACTTTGTGTTAATATTGCCCCTGCTTTTCTCTTTAGTTTCATACAAACTTTCGTTTGTTTTTTTTGCAAACACTGGCTTCTGGTAAAAGCTTTGTAGATATGCGAACTCCGGGTTGGAATTTCATTGCCTTTTCTTTTTTATGAACTTTTTATTTGCTACAAAGTCTTTTTAAAGGACGTCTTTCTCTGTGAGCTGCATTATCTAAGCCTTGTATTATTTGTGAAACGAGGTAGAAGCGTATTCGGCGACTGAATCAGGGCGACTTCCGTTCACCTCGCCTATTCAATAAAAGCGTCCGACTCGAAAGGAGTAGCAATATTTTTCTTTGATTAAGCTTCCTTTACGGCGTTTTTTCGGCGGCAGCTATTAACCTATTTGCGTGACCTGAGTCCGCGCGGCTCCGCGACCTGCCTACTAAGCAACCGATGTACATGAAAAATAACGCTGTATTTTTGCGGAAACTTTAAAAGTTATACCGTTTCTATAGGCTGGGTAATTGACTGAAATCTTTTGTAATAATGAAGTTGAACATAACAAACCACCACATCGTTATTAAAACATGAACTAAATCAATACGAGAACGAGTTAAACGTTTGTGAACAAAGTTACTGAGGTCTGTAATGAGGCAATTACCAATGCCGACACACAATTTGTGTTCTGTGTCAGCGTAAAAATGATATAATAAGTACCTGTCCAGTGGTCGGATTACTGAAGCGAGTTATTATCGCCGATGGCCGGGTAGCGCAGGTAGCTTTGCTGCACCGCTACACTATTTCTGCGGCTAACTGTACGCACAGTTAATTCCGACCCTTCTATTGATTACTACGTCTGTGGTTATGGCAAAGTAGCGCACTCGCGTGTGTACCATTATTTATTTTCTTGGCATGTTGATTTATTTATATAGAGCATATTTTTCGTGTTCCATTCTCGAACAGTTATTGTAGGTAGACTTTATAATGTCTTTAGAAACTGTAGTTATTATTTGTAGTACGGGGAAACTACTCAACTTAATTAGGTTTGAACGGCAAGACTTTATGTTATGTTATTACATGCTGGTTCGTAAGTATGTAATTTAATGTTTATTTACCTACTCTTCTTTCTTTTATGTTATTGGTCCCATTGTTTTAGATATTGCAAGAATATTCCCACAAGACAGCGGATGTAAGGGTTAATGAATGTAGTGGAACCTTATCTAATAGAATCTAATTTGATGTCTATACTTGTATCTAAGTGATTAATCGTGAGAATACTGTGGGTAAACAAGTCAGTTCGTATTGGATCGACATATCAGGGCTGGGAAGCCAGGATAAATCCGCGTTCATTACGGAGCTAACTAAGCCACCCGTCAAACTTCGCCCATACATTCGGCGGCCGCGATCGCTCGTCCCGACAAAGCTCGGCGTACCTGCGCGTCACCCTTATCTAATTCTACCTCAGCGTTTTGTTTGACCCCCAAACAAGCTACTATTTAGATTAATATGTTTGTTTTAATTAAAATTATTCGTGTCTCTTTGTTTATTTATTACTGAAGTGTTGGATTTTGTCGACCAATTTTGGTCTTTCGAGCCGGACCCAACCATCCGTTTCATGACATCTGTTTCTGGCTTTCAGAAAACATGATATAAATCTATTTACCTATGTTATATAACTGTAACTAGTATTAGAAACGCATTTTGTTTTAATATCGGAATAATAGTTCAAACTGTCAAATAATTAAAATCGTTTTTAAAACGGTAACAAATAAATACTTAGATAAAAGCTATAGAAGTCTCCGAAAGTTCACATATTTACGTAGCCAGTTGATTGGGATATAGTAGACAATAAGACAGCGAGTAATAATGCTAGTTTATCAGTAGTTACACAGTTGAGACGAGTTAATTAACCTGAAGTTTAGCCTAGGACGGCGTAAGTTGCGATGAAACGAGCGGAAGGCGCGATATGAGAAAACTCTGCGAACAGCTAAACAATGATACCGCGCCCGTCAACTTATCGGTCCCATATTGTTATTGTAATAAAAAACTTTTACTCCATTCTGTGTTATCCTTGTTTATCCAGTTAGATATGTCCACTAGATATGTGACGTACAGTATAATAAAGTTTTGATGCGGTGCGCTGCGGTAAGAGAATGTTTTTAATGTCAGCTCTATTTATATTGCACGGATTTCTACTTTATTTTATTTTACCTTAGGTGCTTTCTGCATCAACGGAATACTAAAAATATACTTACTGTGAAAAACGTACTTATAATATAATAGGTAGGTTCTTTGGAGTTGTCTTTTCCAACAGTATTTAATTTACAGTAACATAAAACTAACTTACGAAACAGTTGTGCCAGATTTGTATATGTAGTATGTACCTGAAAGTAGAAAAAATACCAGTTAGACAAACGGAAATCTTATAACCTCAATCATGTTAGTAAAGTAGTGTAGTGACATGCAGTTGTGAAGAATTATAATGATGACACGAAAAATTTACTAAAAGAACCGTTAGAGAAAAAAAAACAGCTTAGTGTTCGGAACTAGAATTTCGAGAACCCTTTGAAAAGCACTCTACCCATATACCTATATAAGCCTCTTCAAATATTTTGTTTAGGTTTAAAGTCCCTATAGAGTACATATTATAAAGTACCTAGTACGGATATTATAGTCAGGGATTTGGCAATAGCTTCACTATAAAGTAACCGCCCACAAAGATAACACACCTTAAACTAAAGGTTACCAGGGACTGGCCAAGGTTTAAATTAAACACAAAGCACTCACATCACTAGAGTTTTAGTAAAAGCTCTTCTTAAAAATAACACTGAAGTTTGTCATTTAGGCCAGCACAAATCACTAATTGCATTAAGCACTAAACAAAATATCGTTCTATTTCTATCAATCGTTTGAAGATGACAGAGACAGAATGATATTTTAAATATGTTTGAAGATGATAGAGATATAATGACATTTAGCGTTAAATGCGTGTAGTGTTTTGTGATGCAAGTGTTACATAGAAGTAGACCACGGTGGTGGTGGTTTTTTTTAACTAGTGAGTCTGTATTATTAATATGATTATGATAGTGGGTAGGTAGGTACTATGTATATGTTTTAAACTATCTACTGCAGATCGATATAGTAGATAAAGTTACCAATACAATAAAATGAAACCACCACCGACCACAAATAATTGATTATTCATATGAAAATTAAGTTTGAATCGTAAACCGTGCTGCGGTGCATTGTGTTGTCATTTATTAAAATTTAATATTACTATGTCACCATTCATTAATTCAATAACGCGTCAATGAGCTCCGCCGCGTCATGAAATTAAAACAAAAGCATTGTTAAAATTTATATGCAACCTATCCATGTATGCAACCTCAACCTGCCTAGGTATTCTGCAAAAATCTCACCGTGAAAACTAAAGTGAAGTGAGCTGTCAATAGTGTCAACTGTCAATCCCTAGCATGAGGTGGGATGATAGCCCACTTGAAGCTCACTTCACCTAAGTTTTCTTTATATTCTTTCATCGATCTATTTATTTAGTTTCTAATTTATAATATGACAATGCACACTTGCTTTTCCAAATCACTTTAGACATTGGCAGAATAGTCGACATCGGCTTTGCTTGCCGTAATAAAAAATAGAATAGAAAGTTTTCACGGTGATCTTTCTATATAATAAACCGACTATGTCTGCCTACATAATAATGTTCTGTAATAGGATAACATTTGTGCACTGCAACATAGATATTAGTTACATATACCGGTGCAGGCTTAATATTGCACCGCAATTGGTAGTTATGTTACAGTTACTGCCAAATCGACTGAAAATTAGGGGCTTTATACTGATCCTGTTAATACTGGGATCAGTTGACATTAGCCGTGCTATATGGCTATTTTATTTATTAAATAGTTTGTAATACAGCTTTTGAACAAAGTAGGTAATTATACTGAAGAGACTTTTGATTGGATTTTTAGTTAATTTTATCATTTAAAACTCATTGTACCAAAAGAAGTTCCTTATCGCATGTTTACTTGGTGAATGAGAGGTAGGTCGAAGAAAGTGTAAAATTTTGACCGTCACGACACTTTTGCTAAAGCAGATATGTTTTTTTTTTCATTTAAAGTTAGTCTCAAACGTTGTTAATTATTTCATTGTGCCTTTTATTAAATACATACTTAACATGCAGCGAAAAGAACTTCGTTCCAACCTGGTATCCAACGACACCTCTCGACCTTTTGTTATTAATTCCAATGATTATAAATTTTTCTTCATGTTGTATTGTTTATTAATGAGATAGATATTTTGTAATACGAGTCAAGAAACGGTGGTACATTACTACGTTTCAGGATAGGCTAAAACACATTTACCTAACTTACAGAAGCAGGTTGCATCTCGATTAAGCTGAAGGATACAAAGCCTCCAAGCTTGAAAATATCATTTAAATTATTGTTTTGCATTCGTCCTTATTGATATCGTGTTACAAATATTGTAAAGAAAATGCACAGTTTTGCTGATCCAGTAGAAATGGACCTCATGCTGTAATAATACCATGCATGGTATACCGACACCGTTATTAACGCACTTAACAACGTTCACACGTTATTCAAGTTTAGGCAGTGTCATGGCCACAGTTGCGTAGTGTTTGAATTTATTATATTTTGGTATACTTCCTTTAAAATTAGAGACTTGAATGAGATGATTCTAATAACAGAATGCATGGGAGGTTAATTAAGAGGGGCCAATAACACCTACATTATGTATAAAAACTAACGAAGTCAGCTTAGCGACTTACGCTAAGCAGACTTCGTTAGTTATTGGCACAGATAAGGAGAAGCAGTCGTAGCCCAGTGGTAATGGCCGCAACTTACGAGTTCTAGGTCGTAGGTTCGAACCCAGACAGGCGCTTAACTTTGTGTAAATTATTTCATCACCACTGCTCTCAAAACGGCGAAGGAAAACATCGTAAGGCACCGGCATGTCCTAGAACCACACATTCGAAGACATGTGACATCTAGAAACCCGCACTGGGCCCGAGAGGAGGCCTGTGTCCCAGCAGTGGGAATATTACAGGCAGATTATACTACTACACAGATAAGTAGATACTAAAAGGTAGTTTAACATGGTAAAGTGGGTCCGAAGCGATAGATATCTATACATATACATCTCGGATAAGAAAGACCCGGGAAAAGCTAGGGGCAACATTTTAAAAGGCAGTATAAGAACTCATAATCTGACCGTAAAGTTAGTACAAGATGAAACGAATTCAAAGTAAAGTAAACTCAATCGGGAAACGGAAAAAGGTTCACTTTACAAATGCAAGTGGTCGGTATCTACGTAACAATGCGCTGGGCATGGGGAATTATTCTAATTAAATAGCAATCAGCTCATTCGATCTCTCAAGTAACAAGAAATCGTATTACGACACCGGTGCATGCCGCTCAGTTATAACTATTTGCAGCAAAACGCGAATTCTTTGAAGGTCCCGCGCGCTTCATGGAACTTGATGGTGCATTCAGGCTAATTAGACATGTATGATTACATAGTATTTTTTTAGTTTATTTAGGTTTCGAGGAAAATGTTTGCGAGCAGGTAATTAATTGTGCATTGAACAATCAACAGAAAGAAGCTAGGAACTCTATAAACAGTTCTCTCTAAACACAACATATTATTATTATTATTATTATTATTTGTAGCCGTATAATTTTTAGCCAAGCCAAATCCGTACTTTGTTGAAGCTTGATTTTTTTCGTCTAATTTATTTTTATCATATTCAGCGGGAGACGCTTTGCCTTTAGACACTTGCCTTCAGTAGGTTTATAGAAGTCTATAAAGCATGCAGTCCGCACATTCGAATAAATGAAGAGAGAGATGGAGCTTGTACCCAGATTTCTAAATGTAAAAAAAATGAGAGTGGATCCAATCTCACAGGCAGTGTGCAAACTTCAAACAACATCGAACGAACGAAGTGATTTCCGACTGAGATCAAGAGATTCTGCATTTCTATTTTTGTTCGAGTCGGCGACAATAGCTAAAAGAATGTTCGTTGGCTCGGTACGTACGCCGTACGGGGGACCATCCATCAACATTGACACGAGGTGCTTCGGAGAGAGTACATCTATACGCTTCCGAGTATTTCTCCGGCTTTGTTTGGCTACATTTTACTATTCTTTTAGAGTAACGAGGAAACTCAGGTAAGTATAGAAATTAGCATAGCGCACAAAAATTGGCTGCGTAAAAGCTGAAAGTAATAATAATCACAATTGCCACGAGATGGTAAAACAATGCAAATTCTTGCTTGACGATGACTAATGATCTGCGTAAAAGGTTGAATATAGACACTTTGTGATTGTGACATACAAATATAATCGTTTTCTGAGCTCTCACAACACATAGGTACCTAATCGCAATCACCATTGTTTTCTATCCTCCATTTGAATTCAGTCATAAATCTCAAGCTTGCGTTACTTGCTTTCTAACAAAACAAGGCTTGTTGAATCGCTTTAACTTACATTACAGTGTGAGTGTTAAAGGCTTTGGATAAAGAATACGTCGACCAAAGACTGTTTGCCGCGGCTTATTGAGTGCAAACACGACGCCCGACCGAACGTCCGGGCCCGGGCTCGCAAACACTCCCCGGCCACTGCGTCTTTGCTCAGCGAAATTATTAAATAACTGCGGATCACATAGAACTACTCAGCAAACAGGGTTTTGTAGGAGACAGGTGAATAGCGACATACGGTTTGCGGACGAAGCAGATGGCCATTTAGGTTGATGATAGCAATTGAGGGAAATAAGTACGTGCTGTGAGACACACTCTGGAAATCATTGGTTTCAACAGCCAAGGAATAATAAACAAGATAACACGAATACATAAAATAAAATCTATAAACGATTTATACATAGTAATGATGATTTTTTTCCGTTTGTCTGGATGTATGTTCTGGATTAGCGCAAAAACAGCAGAACGAATTTGGACAGAGATAGTTTGTAACCTGGGTTTACACATACTTTTAATACCGGTAGTACGTTCCCGTGGGATATTTTCCGACATCTACGCGGGCGAAACCGCGAGCCGCTAGTTTGTAATAAATAAGCTTTTATCATATAAAATCTAAAATAAAAAACAAGACTCCATGTTGCTTTTATATGGTTGAAAATACGATACGTTATAAAAAAATCAAGGTCATAATAGTGTATGGTCATGGGAGAGCTGAGAAAAAATGATACGAACGAACGCGACAAGTGCTCGGCCGGGCATCGAACCGCGCTTGTCCAGCAGGTTTCGCCTGTCGTTTGCGGCAGTCCGGCCACTACGCATCCGTCTCTTCGCGTCAACTGCAATTATGTAACGGACACTCGCCGCTCGACCTACCTCCTAACTTTGTCCATTAGAAGTACTTCGCTAAAGGGAAACTGACGCGTCGGCTGTGCTAGTTTTGTTAATTTACTCCAACGGTCCACACAGTTAATACCATTTTTGTTAAGAGACTTCTGTTTATTTTTGCTTTACAATGTCAACATGAAAGGTACTTTAGATAAAATTGATTTTATTTCTCAAACTGAATACGTCTAATTAAAAAAGTGCACACCGCAGAACTTTCCAAATCAACGTCGCATCTAATAACAACTCTAATTATTAACACTTTCAGTACAAATGGGCGTTGCTGTCTTTGTCCATACGAATTAGGAGGCCGGAGATAGTATGTTAAACATGTGCGGCGACAAGAGGGCGAGCGGAGAGGAAGTAGCGGCGCCTCACCGCGGTTACTGCACGTACGTACAAGTGCGGTGCGGTGTCGGTGCGGTTCTGCGGTTCACATCCACACGAGCACTTTCTCCGATTCCCTGCTCATTAGCGATGCCGCAGCGACTCTTCAGCAAACACTTGGCGTCTACAAATGGCTCGTGTTGTTTCACCCTCCACGTAACGTCCCACTTACACGTGTTTGTGAACAATCTTTTCAAGAAATCGACACACAATAGTGTCGCGGAGCGCTTTGAGAGCTTTCAAACGATGTTGTTTTTACACGCACTTTTTTGCAGCATCACACTTACCTAGCTATAGTAACACAGATTGATAGCGGTCCGAGGTGGGTTCCCAACCGCGCGTGGGTGGCTGAATGCTCCTTTCACTAGGTCTATTACCAGTCAATAAATACGTCTATAACTCAACTAATTATCTTATTCCAGAAACATTAGTCGACTCCGGTTCGAGAAATAATGGAACTTTATCAGGTAATTGCTATTTATAGTAACTGAACTAACTAGATTCAGATAAACTGCTGACATTATTTGACATTTAAGACTGAATTAGAGCGAGTTAATGATAAAGATTTATGATAACACCTAATCAAAGTCTAGTTCACAAACACATTATGTAATGTGTCTCTATTATACAAGAGACATGCAGATAATGCGGTAGGTCTTCACAAATGTATCTAACGGCACTACAGAGCATGCATTTGATAGATACGAGACAGGGCGTGGCACGTCGGTTCCACACGCGAAACACATTGTGTGCACGTCATGCCAGAGTCCTTCACAGAGTTGTATGGTTGTAGCCCAACTGCGGACATGCTAAATAATAGTGGACGCACATGTTACTAGCCAGACACTGCATCATTAGCACTGGCCGACATGACACTCATCAGTCACTGTTTCCATACAAACGTACGATATATGAAAGCAGTGCTTTCTCTACTCTTTTTAGGACACATTTCGAAGTGTGCTAGTACAGGACAAAAGCTTTGCGAGAAATGAAGGTAGAAGAAATGTGCAACGTATGCGCGGAACGTGTTACATAACATTGTTTTGCTTTTCCCAAACATACGTACTTTCAGCGAGTCTCATTTGCATTTCAAAATATTATACTCGTATCGTCGTACCGTGTCTTTTACGAAAGATAATACAGATTATTATATGGGTGTGTGTGGGGTGTTTTCTTCTTATAAAACCGGTGGTGTAGGTAGGCACTCTTTGTTCTCAAGTATTCGTGAGGTACTTTAGATAAAGAAAACTTACAGGAAAATTACAGTTTTAAATAAAGAGCTATCTGATCTTAGTATTCTTTTCAGGATACTTTTTCTTGGTAGGTAAAATGAACATTGGAATTTCTTTGCTAACAATTTTACAGGCTAGCTGTTTCTAAGCTGTAAGTAGGCACGGAGCGTCTGGTGCGTAAACTTCGTCCTTGACCAATAATCGTTACGTAAATCGTTATTACATCGAAACGAATCGATATGAAGCGGAGGTAGATACAGTTTGTATAACTCGATTACTGAGCGCTAGCTACATCTCGTGGCTTCTCGCATATGTCTGTAGCAATAAAACTCTCATTCGGCGATATTTTCGGAGCCCTTAGGGATGTCACACGAGACAAAGTTAGATTGTAGCTGGAACGATGATGTATGGAACTCTGGGCGACAAGTTTTGAGGTAAGTAATGGTTGGGACAGAATATACCCAGCGTACGTTGAACAGCAAAAGTCGATAAATATTGTAAACGCCGTGAATATTGTTCCTAGATTTACTTGCTCTTATAGGTATTTTAGCTAAGTATTATATGTAGAGATCTTCACAGTTCAGATGTACTTTTTATAACACAACTTTTGTGAATTTTCATAAAAAAAAATCCTTCTAATATTATAACCGTGAAAGTTTGTGAGGATAGATGGATGAATGTTTGTTACTTTTTCACGGAAAAATTAGAGAACGGATTTGGATTAAATTAGGCACACAGATAGTTTATAACCAGGATTAACACATAAGATACTTTTTATTCCGCTATTCCCACGGGGTCGAAACTTATGCGGGTGAAACCGCGAGGCACTGCTAGTATTATCTAAATTCTCGTACTACGAGTATTTTCACGTAACTAAATATAAAAAATAATTTAAAATCTACCTAGCAAACCGATTATTCACAACCGGACCACGTCCATTATCAACAAAAGACTTCCTCTAATAATGACTAAGTATCAAATCAAAAGCATGTCAAACAGCATGTCGCCATGAATCCATGATGATTAGAGCGTGAACGTGAGTGAAATGTCGGCGAGTTGATCGTAACCCCGCTCACACGTGCCTTAGTTACGCCGCCGGAATGTTAATCCTTTGCATGTTACCCATAGACCACTCTAGCTTATTCCATAAGGTCTTTATGAATTTGTGACTGTTTTGTTGCCTTATTCGCAAATGGTTTTAAAGACTCAAAATCAATTGTTGCATAATACACTGTCAGTAGCAATAGCTTACATTTTGACAGTTCAACAACATTCATTGCGTTATTTACGTTGTTGAGCAGACAAATTTTTCGAACATATGAAGCAATAGATTAGCAATATCCTTCAAATGATTCAGATTGTGATTGATAGTGTCATAGTGTGTTACGCAATTAGGGTGCTGGTTAGGTTACATGCCGATTTATTCTATAAAAGTCTCATCGTGAAAACGTAGATGAAGGGAGCTTGAAGTGAGCTGCCATTCCACCTGATGCTAGGCATTGACAGCTCAATTCAAGCTCACTTCACCTAAGTGTAGGTGTAACCGGCAGGTGTCCTTCCCTAAACCCATGTAATGCCCGGTTTCTGAAGTAGGTACTTAAGTGAAGTTTATCTATTTGAAAGTCCCTGGTTCGATGAGTTAACGATGATCTTTGCTTAATTGAGATAACTCTATCGAATCAATAGATTTCCTAGAGAACCTTAGTACCTTATAAGTAAATTATCCTGATTTCGTGCACCATTTCAAAGTTAGCCGTAATATCGTTGTCCAGAAGCAGGATTTCCGTAACTTGCACGATGGAAATCCTCACCAACTCACGACTTAACTACAGCAAGTCCAACCAACATTAAAGTTGCTTTGAGCTTTACCAATCTAAACCTGCAACCTAATTGGCTTTCAATCACAATCAGAATCATTTTGAAGGATATTGCTAAACCATTGCTTCATATGTTCGAAAAATTAGAACGCGCAGCAACGTAAATAACGCAATGAATGTTGTTGAACTGTCAAAATGGAAGCCATTGCTACTACTATTAGTGTGTTACGCAGTTACCCCGCTGTTTAATAAGTCCACCAGCGGAAGACAAATGTACTAAAACTTACCATAAAAGCCAGTCTTTTTAACCCTGTATAATCGATGTTACGACAGAGAGTAAAATTGTAAGAAACCTTTTTTTTCTAGACTACGAAATGTAAATAAATACGTAGCTAGTTAAATATTATCTACATTAGTGCTGCTAACATCCCGCCGCGCGTCCTAGAGGCTTTGAACTAGAAGTAACGGAGCACGTGGTCACGCTACATGCTTTCAACACTGACTGCAACTGTAAAAAGCACTGTGGACTGGAAATTTTATTTATGATACGGAACAAAGTCATGAATTACAAGATAAAAATAATGTTTCTCACATTATTTTTATCTTGTAATTCATGACTTTGTTTTGAGGGCTTGTAATATGTCATCTATATTCTCTTCTAATATCAATAAAAATGTGAAATATGCCGTAAAGAAAGTTTTGGGCGCAGTGCGATTCTGTAACCATCTCACCGTGAAAACTTAGGTGAATTGAGCTGTCATTCGAACGAATGCTAAGGATTGACACTATTGACAGCTCACTCTAAGCTCACTTTAACTAACTTTTCACGGTGAGATTTCTACAGAATCGATCGGCTGTTCAACGATGACAGTCCTAAGCCTGTTATAGTATGAAGGAAAATTTAATCACCGTTTCACTTCTGTAATAGGCCATACATGCATATTAAACGTGCATATTCACGAGAATCTTGTATTTCATATTAATTATTATGAAGAATATTACACAGGTATCAATATGAGTAGCTAATAATGAATCCCCAGTAATAGGTATGGTATCATAATATGCGATAACTAATATATTAAATAATAGGATTATCTAAAAATTACCCCAATATAACATCTCTAATGGATGGACTGTGTAAAAAATGATATGGCTAGAAAGGAGATTAGAGAGAGACTACCGAGATTGCGACTAATAGAGAAGTATGGAAGAAAAGGACATGTTGCGGCAACTTCAAATAAATTGGGATACGTGCAGGAGAACCATGATGAAGTGAATAATCTTGGTTCGCTTCACAAACATCAGTTCCATAAAGGCCAAAAGATAGCGCCACCGTACACAGGCACACCCGCATGCACCGCATACGACATTCTACCGTATGTGAATGAAAACCAAAATAAAACGAAAATCTCCTCACAACCCTATCTTTCCCCCAGCCTGCAAGAATAGCATAGCATAATATACTTGTCGCCATATAAAGCTATGGTTCGTAGACGCGCCACGCACCGCGAGCTTCCATACCGTAGTACTCTGTAGAATATATGAGTAGCTTCATATTCTGCGGTTTGTGCATCCTTCCTTCGTTCGTGTTGTATATAGTTACTTTACTATATTTTTCATGGTAACGTAATGCTGAAAACTTTCAATACCAAAGTGTAAAACACAAAGTTTTCTTGTTACTACATCCGGTACCTAAATCTTAAACGTATCTTGAGACAGCTTTATTGCTAAAGTGTCTTGACAATCTGGGTGTTTTCAGCGACTTTTACTGTAAACTGTACTAGGTATGTATGTGGGTATGTGGGTTGGTGGGTAGTCTAGCGAGGCTCGCCTCGTTAGCTCCGTCCACGGTACGGATGAGACCCGAATCCGAAAACACTGTTTTATTTTTAAAAAACTTTAATTAAAGTCGAGCCAAACTCATTTATTTACCACTTATTAGTTCAGTGTGCGAGTTTTGGCGACGCTTACGAATGAGCCTGCTTAGTTGACGTTAAGATATACTTTTCAAATCGTTAAGGGAGTTTCTGTTCAAGTAGCCTGTAATTTAAGGATCGTATTAAATTAAGTAATTATTTAGGTTGATGCAAAATGCATGATTTTCGTGCATTTTCTATAAGCTCAAACCCTCACAACTTTATTCTACGTCTTCGTTTTAAGTAGAATCTCTTTACAATTGTGTGTATATACGCAAATAAATCAGAACCCCTTCAATTCTAGTTCCTCAGCTAATATTTAAAAATACCCGAACGAAAGACATTAGTAAACAGAATAGGTTTCATTTATTTGAGTTCCCTCGGTTCCCACGTTAACATTGTGTTGATTCTCACACAGCATTCAACGGGTTAACACAGTCATTTCGCAATTTTTGACTGTGACAAGTGATAGGATCCTACCATTGTCTTTCTTGCAGTTATCATAAAACTTCATGTTTTAAAATAAGGACAATAGATACTAAACTGCAACTTAACTACGAGTGTTTTTTTTTTGTGTTACTCGAGTCAAAAGGTCTAGAAACCCAAATTCGTTTTTGCGGAATTGAAAAAACTAAACAAAAGCTCACACAATACAACTTGTCTGCAGCACTAAAGTCACCTTTTTTCAAGAAGATAGAGAGGTAAATAGAAGGTGATAAGGCCACATATTGATTGTTCAAATAGAGCGAACTGGTACTGTTATATCGTGTTTAGTGAGCGAGCGCCCGCGGAGAAGCGAGGCAACGCACACGGTCGCTTTGTCAATAGTTTTCTACCTGTATACAATTGAACGGGCTCGCGTGAAACACTTCACACCACCCTCGTGTTACTATTTGAATGAGGCTGCCACAATGGCCGCTCAACAACGGTCCCTGATACAAGGAACTGGATAAGGTCCTCCTCTCAAACTTGATAGTATTTGAGTTAAACAAGGACTTACCTACACGTCTTAATATTGTTTGTTTGTGCTACGAGTAGGTAAAACCGTGTTCCTCTAATTTAATTAATTCCGAAACTGGCTTGCGTGCTTCAGACCCATTTACCAAAGATATTGGTATATTAGGTTTACCTCATAAATGGTAATGGCTCATTAAATAAATCGTCTATAAAAGGCTTCGTTATTAAATAATCTAATCGAATAATATAACAGATATTCTATTATTAAATAGATGATATTATATCTATTAGATAGAAAGAGGTTTCAAATGCTAGATCACTGAAAACAGGTTGCATTCAAACATATACGTAAAACCACAGACAGCAACAAACTTAACATGAAATAAAAACAGACATAAATAATGCTCTCTTTAAATTGTTTCAAAAATTTCCTCGCATTCAACAGCAATGAGTGAGAGATAATAATGATAACAGCTCTCGGCACGGTGTCGAAGTTTTACTTATTCGAATAACAGTTAATGACGTGTAAATTCGATTATAACCCGGGACCATATTCACAATTAATTGGACAGTAATCGGTTTGGCGTATCGTCATAATCACTCGGTGAGGGATGCCGGGCGACGCTGCTGTTATAGTAAATAGTTTGCTGAAAATTTCGTTTTACCTTACCTGTACTATTATATTACAATTTAACTACATTTTGGTTAATATTAAACCGCGCGTTTAATAATTTCGTGCATGTCATTCAGTTTCCATTTTCGGTTTTCCGTTTGCAACAGAAACTATCAACTGTTAATCGTTGATGATTATGGTGGTCACAATTGGTTATTATAACGGTTCCATAGTGAGATTTTAAACGTTTTAGTCGCCTATTTGAAAAATAGGCAGCTTTATAAAGTCATGAAAATCACGTACTTTGACAGAAGATCGTCCTATAGGTACCTATACCATATAAAAAAGAAAATTCATTAAACATGAAGCTGCACCCTAATTGCGTAACACGCTATCAATTTTAATCTGAATCATTTTGAAGGATATTATTTCTAAATAATCTATTGCTTCATATGTTCGAAAAAAAATTCTGCTCAACCACGTAAATAACGCAATGAATGTTGTTGAAGTATCAATATAAAACCATTGATGATGATAGTGTAGTACCTACGTAATTCTACCTCGCTGATTTTGTTAATATTAGAAAACCAACTTCATATTCCAACGACTATCCGAACTATCCTCAAAAAAAGCTCATCTCGTACTCTAGTTTGTAAATAACAATAATTTATTCCTCATAGTAAAACCGGTATTGTCTAAAATATCGTAATCACGCGCGTACAACTCGTGCTTGACTCTTTTTTATTGGTTGAGACGAGAGAACAGGCTAATCGCACTAAAACGGTTATTCAAATCTCGTCATTCAAGTTTAAGTTGGGGACATAGAAGAATATCGTAGACTTGAAATGATGCATTGAGAATTCATTGAGTAAGCTACGTTAGTTAAAGTAAGTAAGCTTACTGCTATTACTGCTAATTGACATTAGCATTGGGAAACATTTTACTGTATTTAAGATACGATTATGTCTTGAAAAAACGGTTCTTTGTTTTTGGTATGAGTAAGTACCTATTACATAAGCTGCATCCATTCAAAACAAAAACAACAAAAAAGTTTCAGAAAATTCAAAATATAATTATTAATTTTCATATACCTACTAAGATATTTTCCAGCGCAACAACGATGTCCGTAGTTTTTGAGATTTTAAAGCAATATCTTTATATTGAAACAGGGAAGTAAAAAAACAAGCGAGCGTTGAAGAAGGTGGTCCTTCGGGTTTTTGGAAGTCGGCTAATAAAGTGGAGTCCTCACAAAATGGGGTGCGCACTGACGTGTGTTATATGGTAATGGTACCTTGTTTGTTCAAGTAGTTGTAGTTTACTTATACGAATATGTTTGTTCCTTTAAACTTTAATAACATCATTCAATTGCTACAATTTGTCTGTACGTATGTCTTTGATAATGTATGTGTAGGTCACAGGGCCATGGCCAACATTTAGACTCTTGTTTAGACTTTGCGAAACATCACTGCGTTGCGGTTACGTCTGGTAAGAATTTAAGAAATAATTGGTTTCGTATTATTCACTGTATGTAAAATAATGTTAGATATAAATGTTGAGTGTAGTATTTTTTCAATGGCATTTATTTATGATGTATTCTTTAAAACACTATCAAAATAATAACAGGCGCAAGGGTCGACTACGCTTGCCGAGATCGGTCCGTGGATGACCATCCATTACATATTATCGAGACCCCCTCCTTTCTTCGGAATGCATATCCCGGCTGTTATTTGTAGATTTTTGACAGTTTTTTGGTGTAGTCAGAAGCCCAATCAGTCTTACCAAGGGCTATCGTATTACCCAGTAACTGGGTTGTAGAGGTTAGATAGGCAGTCGGTCCACGGAAAATACTGGTATTCAGCTGCATCCGGTTAGACCAGAAGACGACCTTAACAGACCTTTTTTTTTTTTGTTATTTTATTAATTTTGTATTTTGTGTTTCACGAACTGTGTCGAAATAAACTTTTTTCTTTCTTTCTTTCTATCATAGTTGGGAAAAAGCTAAGCAGGTGAAGATGATGATGATTGTTTAAAATGTAGGTTTGATACGGTGCTACGAATACTATTGAATCATAAATCGCACACACTACGAATAAATAAGTTCAACATTGAATTTTATAGAATTTTTACTTTGTATGTTTAACTGAGCTATGCTCTGTTTCCTTTTACAATAACTTACAATACGACGGCAGATGTTGGCCGGAAAACTTTTGGTGCTCGTGCTGTTTTACAAGCGGATTCGTGTCTTTACATTTCTAGAAATCGGGACAAATCTCTCCAAGGTATTCTTAAAATGTACTGCGATTTTAAAGCTACGCGGTTTTGATTTACCGATACAAGAAGTGTACAAAAGGGTGTTTCTCTGTAATTTTCTGGTTTATGTTTTATCTTGGAAAACCTGTGAAAAACCCGGTCTGCCTCCACTGGTACTAAGAATTACCCCTCCTTTTTATTCTGTTTGATTTCATTGGACAAAAAAATATTCTTGGGTCTTACCTTCTTCCTTGCCGTATACCTATATGACATGCGGTATTTCATAGATTTTTCGTACCTACATAACTTGTGTAAGGAAAATAAACGTTTTACATTATTGTTATATTACTAGTGGAATAGGCAGACGTCGTTTTGCCCGGAAAAGCAGCGCCATCTACCGGGTCCAATTGTGCTTTCAAACCATCCAGGAACCCATTGAAATATACACACAAAATTTCATGCAAATCGGTCCAGCCGTTTATGAGGAGTTAGGTGACAAACACACGTACCTACAGAAGAATTATATATGTTAAGATACTAGCTTTTGCCCGCGACTTCGTCCGCGTGAAGCCACTTTCTTATTTTTTTTCCATCAGAACCTTCTACAAGGTATGTGAAACCTTAAAAAAAAGATGGATGAAATCGGTAAAGTCGTTCTCAAGTTATGACCTGACCAAGGGACAGGGATTCATTTTTATATTTATGTATATAGATTGGTAGTCATTCTTAATCGTACAGAAGTTCAACGACTATTATAGTATGCATACTTTGTAAGCAAGCTACGAGTATGATTCGATGAAAACGCTTAGGTATAGGTACAGAACTAGTCATGCTGCTGTGTCGTTAATGAGTCCTTATAGTTTTATATTTTGTGTATAAAAATACATGCTACCTCTTTCAAAATATGAATAAATTATAATTAGCCGCATTTTATTATATGTTTGTATTTTGCAATGCATCCTCTGAAACTACTGTAACTTATAATTTTGGGATGTCCTTCTAGCTCGAAGTAATTACCTGAATCCAAATGCTACATTGTTGTCTTAATTAATCTTTAAGAATTCTAATATTGGTATATTCGAAGTAATTAGCTAGCATATATGACGATGCTTTGCAAATGTTCTTCTTTGTTTAAAATTACTCAACCATCAATCAACGCTGCACCAATGCCAAACTGCACATGAAGTCAGAAATAAACTGCAACATCCAAATTGTGGTGTATCTATTGCAGTGTTGTAAGCCAGGGTAAACCTAGTATTACTGTGAACTCATGGTTTAGCTCCACACTGTGGTCTAGTAATAGTTCCGCTGCGGTCAAACTGTTACTACGGAAACTGTTGCCAGAATCGAATGATTCCAATGGTATCTCGGTTAAACCTAGGTTAGGTTATAATCAGAAGGCCAATTCTCGTAATTTTCAGAAGGCCAATTCTCGTAATTTAAAACGCTCAACATCTAGTCGCAGTCTCATCTCGGCGACAAAAAAATGACAAAATGTAGGGAAATTAGAGGTATTTTTGACAGATTGAGACTGAGATCAGACTGTGAACGTTCATAAAATTACGAGAATTACCCCTCTGGTTACAGGCTCCTGGCATGGAATATATCCTATCATATATACCACGGCAAATCCTTGGGAGCGCTTATACGGACGATATAATGCGCTATCGAATTACTAATTAAATAAGTACAACAATGCAATTATTCTAGCAAGGAGAACAATTTATTCTACCAAGTTGTCTCATTAGCAAGCTCAGGTATAATATCTTTGACCTGGTCTCGGAATTTATCTTCCCACTATTCTGCAATATTAGGTAGTTTCTTTATAAATTATATGTTTCTAAGAGTCTTTGTATTACTACTACCAAATGAGGCCAGTCAAGCGTGTGGTTACAGAGTATTAATTTCTTTACCGCGTGTTCGACTTATAATAGATGAACATTGAACATTTTATTCCTACTATGGCACAGATAAACAGGAAATCAAAGTTTTGTTTATATTTAAACACGCACCTGTAATAATACAAATTATTTGATGAGAAAATTCACAGCACATAGCAACTAAAACGTTACTGCGGTTTGATTAAATCATCCAATTAATGTCAATATTTTCGGTAATAAAAAACTCGAACCAGTTCTTTAGCGTAACACTGTGTAGCGATAGGTACTTCTGCATACAGAAACCTGAGAAGATTTATAAACTAATTAAAACTGATGCGATCTGAAAAATATGAAAAAGTTGCAACGTCGTAAAAGATTGATATTCGTTGCAAAAAAGATGGTACACAACAATGCATTCAGAATTTTTGTTCTCAAGCCTCGCGTTCGGCGTTTACCGTGAGAAATTGAGAGCGAAACTGAATAGATCTCCTAGACTCGTTGTCGGCAGAAAAGAAAGCGATCCATGGCTATCTTACTTAATCCGTCGTATACCTGCCTGCTTACTGCTCGGTGCTCTGACATCACGGTTCTTTTGCAATTTTAGAACGTCTCGGTACGTTATTGAAAGAATTATTGTCGACAATTATTCGAAATATATCTGGTTCATTTTGATCTTCATTCATTCATTTCATTCATCATCATTATTTTATCGTTCCCATAGGTTTCTTAATCTTTCGTCTTGATTCTTTCAAGAAAAATTAATGAATGTTTACGAGATGATCGCGTACCTATTAGCTACTCTCTGCTCAATGTTATCCGCTTTGTTTTTATGAATTGTGTTTGAATTTCGTAACGGCTTTAAACTATCGATTCTTCGTCTACGTAAGTACCTATCGCTATTCGCGATCGAGTTGAACAGATTCAAGGATGAAAAAAACCCGTAAGAATAATAATAATAATAATAATCATTAGGTATTGGTGCTTAAACTTAATTTTTAATTCACGTGCTGTGAATGCTAGGTGTAAGAAAATAGATAAGATAAATATTAATTTCAAACTTACTAAATTTAAAAAAATGCTCTTTCAATTTGTAGGTAAGAGAAAATACTTATCACAGTGGGTGTGTGTAAGTAGATCTTAGCTGCATCATTAAGATTATTTTATTGATACGTATAGATTAAAGTCGGAATTAAAAAGGCTTATAAAACTATAGTTAATCAAATGTAGGGCGTTGGCTAAAACCCATTTCTTATGAACTGCAAAATACGCAACGCAATGCGCTGTCAAAGATTTCATATTAGATCTAGTTAGGTACGTACGTACTGAAACATAAATGAAGTATGAAGAAGGGTTGTCGTTTTCTCAAACAGTTCGTAATTAACTTTCAGTAGTTAATATTTTAATTTTTCGTTTTATCTGCTTTCGTCAGTTTAACCAAGTTTACATAGAGTTTACGCATGATTTAAGATTACTGATCAAAGCCTATAAGAAAGGTTTGAATGGTCAATTAAGCACAAGTGGAAATTAAATAGTAAGTTTAAATAAAATATTTTGCAGTAATAAGAATAGTTTTCAATATACCAACTGTAATTTTAAATGATTGAAGTTAATTCACGAAAACTGTCTTTACTTAGTTGAAGCTAGAGTTAAGTAAGCTCCAAGTGTAATGATATTTAAACTCTCGTAGGTAACTGTAAAGCTGTACCCATAGGCCATAGGCGTTCTGTGTTATAGAGATGTAATAGCACGGACTTGATGTTTTATTTACTTCAGAAGTTTACTCTACTTTATCAAATCATTTCAACGCCGATGCGGTACTTCTTGTAGGAAAACTATTAAAATAAATAGAGACAGATGACTTACCTTATTGCTGGGATTGTAATCGTTCGATCCCTATTCTTATATGGGTCTCCGGGGTCCGCAGTAGTTAAAATTGCCGCATTCCACTGTAGTCGGGCGTGAGGCCGGCGCAGCTTCCCGATCTGGACCGGTCGCGCGGCCGGGAGAGCACTGGGCCGTTGGCGATCACATAAACTATTATAGTAGCACAGCTGCGAGGGGGACAGTGTGGGAATTCATTGTTATTTCATAGAGTGGTAGTATCGTGTGTGGAGGAGAGGGCGGCACGCGCACAGGTACTGCGGCCGCGGAGACGCGCACGGGACTGGCGCGCGGCGACGGCAGCGCCCCCGCGCGCACGCGCGCCGCACCACGCCCGCTGCCTCGTCCGGAGGCCCAGAGCCTCATTTACACACATGGACTCACACAATGAATGTTCAATGCAGACCGGCAGGTTATCTAAAAACCCTCGGAATACAAAACGGGATGGTCGCCAGCCGAGGCTTGCTGTAATTCGGGGGATAGCGATGTGAATAACGACAGCTTGACCCAGTTCCGAATTCACACAAATATTTCAGTGAGCTTGGGAGTGGCACTTTGACGTAACAATATGTCTCGTTACATATTATTATGTACCTACGTATACCTATGCTAACGTCTGCAGGGGCTCTGACAACGCTTGCACTGATTCGCCCTTTGATGCTGCCGACACCATTAACGAGCGTCTCTCCGTAGGTAGATATCATAAGCAGGGTGCAAGTAATGATGTTGGCTGTTTTTCTTTTATACTTTGCTCCTTTCCTGAACTATTGCCTCTGCTTGTTATAATCATACCTAACATATCGTAGCATCACGTTAGTATTTCCAAAAGGGTAGACAGAGTTGATTTATTAGAACATAGAAACTAACGTCAGGAATACGAAAAAGAAAAAGATCAAATAAGATAGCTACTTATAAATAATGTAAAGCATCTCAGTTTGTTGTGATTCAAGCTTCTTGCGTAAAATTATTTGAAATCTTCCGCCTCCGTGCTCGTTTCGCGTGAATCTTCCTTTTTTATCTTAATTAGTAATGCTAATTAATGCGGGAGGATTATAAATACAGTAAACCCTTTACTTGGTGTCTTACTTAACTCCGGTCCGCACGAAAGAGTACAGAACCTTCCTAAAACAATGAAAAGTAATAAAAACTGAAAGTTTTACGGTAAATCTCTATCCTTTTACAAACCATCAATGAAACATGGTTTATATTTGCTATAGCTGTTTCTCGCCATAGAGTGAACTAAAAACATGACATCTTGAATAACAAAAGTCTTCCTTCCTCGTTCCTATAATGAGAGACAGGTTTTAAGACTACAATAGCTTTAGCTATTAAACACTTAAGACAGTGAAGCTTTTAAAATCTTCATGTTATTAAAATCTCAAAACGCTATTACCGTAGTGACTTCAAATAGAGCAAGTTTCGAAGTCTTAAGGGTTTTTAAGAAGTTTTGGTCGGTCTGTTGTCTTCCGTCCTACGAATATGCCTACGATACCACTTCTTCTTCTCTTCGTGTCGAATGGTATACTATTCGACATTGTATATTGTTTGCGCCCAGTACGTGGCGATACTACGATACCACTGAAGAATTGTTATAAAATAACATCAAATCCACTTACAAAAACATTCTTGGACACTATATTGACCTGAGGAAGTCAGTGATTTTTTTTTTTGTAATTTTGAAAGTATAAAAATAATAGTTCAGTTGGTTACGATATCATGTGCATGTGCATGTGCAATTATGGGCATGCAATAAGCAATAGACACTAAACTAGTAAGTACCGTCGATTTCTAAACACTATTACGTTAATTAAAACTAAAGAAACATTTATTTTGCCAAAAATATAAAATCGTATGCATTGAGTGTCACTTCATTAGTATGTGCATAGAAAAGACATCAACGCAATCAATTAAGTTAACTTTACGATTATTTTAAAATATTTATTTTGTTCGTTATTATAACATCTATGGTTTATTATAATTAATCGAAATTTTTCAGTAGTGCGTGGGAACTTTAATAATATTTTAAAAAGTCCTTTTTAAGTAATGTAGGAACAGAAATACCTGACTTGATTTATGTTGAAAATAATATTATATAAGAGTAGGTACCTCTCTTATCTCTAATACAGTATTAAATTAAATTAGCTAGCTATACTTTACCCACGTGTTGTATATTGAAAACCATATGAAATCATTTTTTTTTTCATCATTCGAACTTTGTTCAAAAACTTTAAATGGCAGTGTGACAAGTAAGGCAACTGAATGACATAAACCAAAGCCAGTTACTAACCAAGACGAACCAGGCAAACATGATGGGACATGGAGGTTTGACTTACAATTGTAAGAAAGATACATTCAATAATAAACTGTAATAATCAAGCAATAAGTATAAAAATACTTTATCCAAGAATATGTCAGTGTCGTAGCCGATCGTAGCTTCGTAGCCGTGTAGTGTAAGCGTGGGTAGTTTATCCGCTGCATTCATGTCACAGCGCATATTAATTTTTAACTAGCTGTGCCTACGGATCCGTTGGATAATTGCGTAACGCATCAGTAGGAATAGCTTCCATTTTGACAGTCCAACAACATTCATTGCGTTATTTACGTTGTTGAGCAGACAATTTTTTCAAACATATTGAGCAATGGATTAGCAATATCCTTGAAAATGATTGAGATTGATAGTCTCTTACGCAATCAGGGTGCCGCTCGCGTGAACTAATACGTGTTAAAACATAGCCAAATTACATACCTACTTCTAAGTGTAAAAAAAAACGTAATAAGGCGGTTCTCGAGTTATAAGCGCATCTTACTTCCGAATGTCACCCACATTCAGTGAAATGTTATGTTGTTGTTAATGAAGTTAACTAGCTAATAGTAACCTAGCAGCTAGTAGTATAAGGAAAGGTTTCGTACTTACCCTGTGAGCAAGACTGCGATAATAATACAAATAAGTACTTAGACATGCATTCCACCAGTTTCTATGATACATTTTTTGGATTCCTTGCCCGTGTGGATAAGGCGTGCTCACCCACCGTCCATTTTTTTTATTATATCTCCTTAAACACCATTTTTCTTGTTCTTTGCACTTGTTTCATGATTATTATTGTGTATCATGTATTTATCTTACTATATATAATTCTTCTATACGTGTGTAGGTCACCTAATTCCTCCTAAACGGCTGGACCGATTTGGATGAAGTTTTGTGTGTACGTACATTTCAATGGGTTCCTGGATGGTTTGAAAACACAATTGAATCCGGTCGGGCAGGACGACGCACTCTGGTTCGTGTAGAACAAACTAGCTGGACAAAAACCACTCTTCGATTCCTACTAGTTAATTACTAATAAGAACTCATTAGCCCTATACATTAAGGAATACACCCTATTAATTTTCGTAACTAGGACTACGGACTAGGGTCTAGGACTAGGACTAGGACTTTTCATTAGGACTGTCATTAAGGTAAGTATTTAAAGAATTGATAATTCAAAGAGCTTTCATTTGCATTCTTACACCATCATTGATAACATTATTTAAGTAACTTAAAGAATTTTGTGATAGTGTTTTTGTGAAGGATTGTGTACATAAGGGTAAGTAGTTTTGTTTTAATTTATTTTTATCACAGGAACTTCATTCTATAATTTTATTAAATTAATTGTTTAGATAAAAGTGGATATTTTCACCCATATTTTTTAATTCAATGGTCAAAAAATTACATGTCCACTCATGTCCACTCTGTAGAATCTATTTTATAGGATTCTCACAAGTATCTAGTAGTAATTAGTAAAAAAAAATATTACGAATTATTTGCACAATTAATTTTCTTCTTTTTTTTTTCATTAAACATTTTTCATTCGTCTCAAAAATGGTCTTTTTCGACGAATGGCTAAAACACCCAAAGGAAACGCGGAATGAGGAGTTGTTTCGGTTTATATCTTTGAGACATGATTTTGATGGCGTTGCGGAGCAGTCCCTGAGAGATGTTAAGGTCATCATCTCAAAATATTCGTCAACATTTGCTGAAAAGTGGAGCAGCTGTGGAAGAAATCGAGAGCGGTTCCTAGAGAAGAATTCGACGTGGCTGAAGGGAGTTGACATATCTTTCGATGTGTCCGTTTATTTATGTATGCCAAGTACATCTACAGAACCGGGACCTGGAAGACCCTCTAAAGACTTTGATGATTCCAGTCTCAAAACGAAAAGACGACGCGTAGATGACCTCTTACAGTCCAGGAGTGCTAGTGAATTGATTTACGCTGCTGAGGTATCAGCGCGTATTTCGGGTCGTACAAGTGTAGCACGTCAAATCAAAGATATGATATGATATAAATATTGAAAAATTTGAAACCTTAGCTCAAGAAACCAGACAACTTTACGTAAATCTCTATCCATGGTATTATATGCCCGCGACTGTTCACAGAATACTTCTGCACAGTGGTGATGTAATTAAATCATCACTTCTGCCTATCGGCCAGCTTTCCGAGGAAGCACAGGAAGCTCGGAATAAGGACTGCAGAAGATTTCGTGAATACAACACACGAAAACGATCGCGAATTGCTACGAATAGAGATTTACTTAATATGTTATTGATAACATCTGACCCTGTAATAAATGGATAAAGAGAAGTTCCCCGAAAGAAATTAGGTTCGTTCCCTACCGAAGTCCTAGATTTAATAGTTCATCCTAGCTGTAAGGAACAAAATGCTAATATAGTTTCTAGTTTCCATAGTTCTGCCACTCATGATCATGACTATTCAATGGATGATTCGTCTGATGATAGTGATGATAATGAGTGATAGATTTAGTTAATAAGTATTTTTATGTACCTATCTGTTAATTGATTTTATAGTTACATTTATAGATAAATTATTTAAAAAAAATTGTTTTTATTTAACTATACCCGCTCAAACGACCAATGGTCCTCAAAAAAGTATTACCTATGGCCGTTCCCAATAACCTATCCTCAGTAAAGTCATATCTAATATGCTTAATAACCCCATCTAAGAATAAAAATCGAAACAAATAATTTTGTCCAGCTAGCTTGTTCTACGCGAACCATAGTGCGACGTCTGCCGGGTCCGCTAGTTTATTGTATATATGTAAATGGTACACCACAGACTACCTTCAGTATTGTCTCTCCTTTTGCCTTAACCCGGCGCCAATGCTGCTGGGTCATACTGACCCGAGGCGAATTAAATCTGTCATTATTCTTTTTTACGCTGGTCGTGCAATTTGGGCGTTTGTGCAGCTGGAGATACGACCTCCTTCTAACCGAAACGCAGGTATGCTAAGTACAACGTCTCATACACAGCGAGATATACATACGTGCATCAACTCAAAACGGGTAAATATGACCCAGCGTCATCGCTGTCGTAGTATTATTGTGACATACTTTTATTAGGTAATTTAGTATGTATTTGTTGTCAATTCACCTTGTTCTTATTTAAGTTTTTGTTAAATATGGCACTGATAGACCACCCTGAGAGAAGAGTCGGGGTCTGACGAAGAAGAGTCAAATGCTGCTTCGACAGTTGCGCGAAAGAATCGCAGGGTTTTGTGAGTGACCCCACCTAGGAACCTTCGGGGGAGGTCCCCCGAAGGTTCCAAGAACTCACAAAAGATGTCAAATATGACCGTCTCAAAGGGATAAGAAGACATCTAATACTTGTAATGCATGCCAGATTTACATGTGCCCAGATCATTTGATTCCGTACTGCAATAATAGCAGTACCTAGTTCTATGTCTCTGAATTAAAAGACTGAGTTGTTACTATTATTATGATAAGAAGTTTGTTTATTCTCTATTCTATTATGTATGATTATTAATTTATGTGAGATTTTTACAGAATCGACCGGCTGATCAAAAATTCGCAAGACGGAGGGAGAGTAGACCGCATTCCAAAATATCAAAAATGCACAACGTTACTATTCAAGTTTTCACTTCTGCCGGCACTTCCGGAGTGCAACCCGTTGTTTTTTTTTTACAATTAAATTATAATGATAATTGTCCGAAACGTAAAAAAAAATATAATTTCGCGGGCTACCTTCGTATATTAAAATAACACCTATCTCTCCTAAAATTTTGTTCAACCTTGCTCAGTCCAGTCAACCTCCCGATGTCTACGGTGAAAGCTGTGATGTCAAGCATTGCAAACTCAAAGAACGCACTAATACACCCAACGCCATTCGTCGTTCAATAGCAACACATTTGCGAAAATTACACGGCGCAAAGCTCGACGTGCTACGTTATGCCTGTCGATGCTTTTTATGCACTTTACATATAGTGATTACTTTACTTTACAAAATACCTATGCTACATTAGGCTGAAATTACATCGCCTAATGTTCATCGAAAACCTAAGCACGCGGAAATTTCGTCGCATTAATAATTTTCGGCAGGCATCGATCGATATTAGCGTCGGCTATACATACTACGCTAATATTGATGGACGTTGTACAACATACGTAGCATGTTTTAAATTCTGTGAATTCCAATTGAGTATGAAATAGTATAAATATTTATTTTTCATGTTCATGATCACTTGGAAAGAAGAATTTTACTTATTTTACGGTTTTTATGTTGTATCACTGTCAATCACTAGTTCCTTAGACTAATGCTAGGTGCACACGCAGCGACTTTAGTCGTCAGCGACTCACTAGCGGTTCCAAAATCTCACGCCCACACACAGATTTTGAAATTGCTAGCGACAAATCTGCATTCAAAATTTGTCAATATAATTCGCCAGCGAGTCGCTGTGGACTAAAGTGACTGTGTGTGTTGTTTGTGTGGAACATTACAATTTTTTTCATTTGACAAGACTAACGTTTCTGCATGGAATTAGTATGTACTCTAAAGGTTTATGCAATCAGCTGTTGTCAAAATGTCATCGATGTCAACTTATCATGAAATGTCACAGTTTCAGTAAACTGTGTATTGTTGTTTATTTTTAACAATAGAATAATTCATAGTAAAATTAATAGCTTCAACCAAAACTCAAGTGAACGACCCCACGTTTGCCTTTTATTCAGTAGATCTCTGAACTTTGTATTTACAAAAATGTCTAAACAAAGCATAATGTTTCATCCGATAATAAGCTCAATACAAAGAATAGCTCTCTATGAAACCAAAGCCGTAAGTAGAACATTATATTTAAACAATATACGTGCAGTTGTAACTCTTGCCATTAAGTATAAATGACATTTCTTGGCTAAGACCAGGACTTTACATCTTTTCCCAAGAGTCAATTGAAGGTGGCAAAGGTATAATTTTAGGGGGTGTATTCATTGTACCTACCATTTATCATCGCAAGAGACTGAAACACAAATTACTGTTTCTCATATAGGAAAACTGGAAAACCTGATACATTATTAATCTTAAAATGTATTGTTAATTGCAGAGATTCTATTTGATTGGCTCAAACAACACAGAAACCAGATTTCGTGTCCTCAAGATTGACAGGACAGACCCACGGGAGCTGATACTGGTTGATGACAAGTTTGAGTACAACAAGCAAGAGATACATCAGCTGCTCAACATGATAGGCTTCGGCAATAGGTTGAGAACAGGACTTAACAAACTTGTATCAGCATTTGGTATTGTTGGTAAATATCTTTTGGTATTATTCAAATGATTAGTTTAGATTTATTGATGTACTTTATTACTAAGTACAAAAGTTAAACTGGATGTACTTATCATTAATTTAAAAAAAAATGGTACCTATTCAATTGCTTCCTAAATATGTCTTCCAAAAATTCTATTCCATTTACTTATTTATTTTTGTTCATTTTCAGGTTTCATAAGATTTTTAGAAGGATACTACATAATATTAGTTACCAAAAGAAGAAAAGTTGCAGTTATTGGTTCACATTCCATCTACAAAATAGAAGATACAAATACAATATACATTCCTAGTGAGAGCACTAAGCCTCCCCATCCTGACGAACAGAGATACTTGAAGATGTTTTTAGCTATAGATTTATCAACTAACTTTTATTATAGTTATAGTTATGATATCACACATACTTTACAAATGAATATGGCACCCCCTAGACAGCTTGCACCAGCTTTATTCCCCAAACCTGTAACAGCAGCAGTATACCACTTGAACTTGAGGTCTACCTCAAGCCAGGACTTACAGGAGAAGTGTGAATGTCACAAGTATGATGATAATGATGAAGATATATTTGAAACTTGGAAGAGTCAGCTGCAACAGAGACAAAAGACTGGGTAAGATTATGATTATCCATACTAATATTGTGAGCTAAACTGTCACTCATGAGACAATATTTTCTATTGTTACTGAACATAAGTCTGCCTAACAGACCGGCATAGCTATTCACAACCACTTGATACACTTTCGTACCTCATTGAACATCAATCAATGTTATCGTAGGAGTCCTCTAAATGATATTCACAAGTCCTGAAAATTTTGTCAGTTTAAATGAAATGGACGACCACTATTCTTCTGACAGCGGTTGACAAACCAGGTCATCAAAATGTGTCATTTTTTATACAATAGCATGTCAGATGATTGTGAATTGTAATTTTTACATTATAATAATAATAATAATAATAATAATATATTTATTCAAAAAATTGTAAGGCATGAAAATTAGTACAGTTTTGCTTAAATGTAAATTATATTCCTAAGACTTACGTGCCTGAACTAGGTAATCCTGTGTTTCAGGCGTGAAGAGCTAAAATAGTCTTTAAAAAAATAATAAATTATCAAAAGTTGACAATAGAAAAATAATTATAATTATGTTGAGTAGCATAACTCCTAGTTTCTAAATTTGATAATTACAATATTTGTATACCTATAATTACTTTAACACAGTTAGTAAATTCTCTGTTTCTTCGTAAGACATACTTTGGAGAGCCTCCTTGAGGATTCTCTTACAATTTGTATAGTTCAGAGAATAAATGTTTGCTTTCGAGTTTAGTCTATTATATAGGAGAGGTCCGAGGTACTGATAAAATTTGGCTATAAAAGCATGTTTTGTAGAATTTTGTGGACAAACTATATCTTTACGCCTTTTATTAGTATAACTAGTGCTGTAGGGTAGAGCTTTGTGTTGTTTTAATACAATGCCCATAATAAATAGCTGTCTAACTGTTAATACTTCACAAGATTTGTATAGGAGGTTAGTAGGAAAAAGGAAAGGGCGGGAAGTAGACACTTTGAGAATCGCCCTCTGAGCTCTCTCGATGGTTAGTAACAATGTTTTACCCACTCCACCCCATGTGGTAATACAGTAAGTTAAAATCGATTGACATAGAGCAAAGTAAACTTGTTTAACTATTTTTGGATCAGCAATACAGCGTAACTTTTTAAAAACAAATATTAACTTGCGAATTCTATTATTTAAAGCTTCTATATGTTGCTTGAACGAAAGTGTTTCATCTATTATAACACCAAGGTATTTTGTTGTATTTGCCATTTTAATGTTAGGACAAACACATTGGTTATTTGTGGGAATTGTGCAATAATGAGCATATAATGTCGAGGTAGTGCCAGTTGATGTTTGTTTGCGCATCGAAAACTTAATATAATTTGTCTTCTCTGCATTTAGTGTTAGTGAATTATGTTGAAGCCATTTATTAACAATATTGAATCCGTGTTGCGCAACCTTGTAGACATTTTTTTCTGAGTCAGCCGAAAATAGAAGGGCAGTGTCGTCAGCATAAGAAACAATTTGGCCGTGATCTAGACATAGATTACAAAGATCGTTTATGTATATCAAAAATAGTGTAGGCCCTAAAATACTTCCTTGGGGAACTCCGAAGGATGTGTTTTTTTTTATCCTCGCTGAGAACATCTCCAATCCTTACACATTGGATACGATCTTCTAGATAACTCTTAAATAGTTTCAGCTGAGTGCCTCTGATACCTATGGTTTCAAGTTTGTGCAACAGAATAGGAATAGAAACCGTGTCAAAAGCTTTGGCGAGGTCCAGGAAGATTCCTACTGTGTGGTTACCATTATCAAGTTCTTGTGCTAGATAGTCAGTCAGATGGTGTACGGCATCGTCTGTTGACATTTTAGGCCTAAATCCAAACTGGCGCTGAGACAAAATTAATTTATCCTCCAAGTATTTGTAAAGCCTTTTATTTATAATTTTTTCTAATATTTTAGACAAAGAAGGCAGTAAAGAAATAGGTCGATAATTTGTGACTTGATCTTTACTGCCTGATTTATAAACGGGGACAACAACAGCTTTCTTTAGGCACTCGGGAAAAACACCTGCAGATAAACATTTTTGGAAAATATAAGTTAATGGCGGTACCAAAATGTGCCTGAACTGTTTAATAACTTTATTTGATATGTTATCCCAGCCAACTGCACAGTCGTCTTTCAAACTCTTAATTATCGTTTCTACCTCAGCCTCATCAGTGTCTAGCAATGCAAAGGATGATGAAATAGTGCTACACGTAAATGGTGTTGTTCTTGTTAAATATTGTGATTGGCCCCGAACTTTTTCAGCCAAACACTTTCCCACATTAACAAAGAAATTATTTGCTATGTTGGCAGTTGTTAACTGTGATGAGTGTGCTTGTAATAAACCTGAAGAAGCCTGATTTTGTTTCGTGTTATACGTTACACTTTTAATGAAATTCCAGATTTTTTTACTATTTGTACCAGCATTTTCTAGTGCAGTTTTATCGTAGTTGTTTTTTACTCTTTTTAGAAGATCATTACAAAAGTTACGATATCGTTTATACGACAGTTGCAAAATTAAATTATCTGGATGGGATTTAGCTTTCATATGCAGTTTATCTCTATTTTTCATACAGCGAATGAGTCCTGTCGTGATCCATGGTTTTATATTGTAGTTTTTGTTTTTTAGCCTTGATATGACAGTGTTCTTCTGAATTGCATGTTGTACATTTTTGATTAAGTATAACATACAAAACTGCGGATCAGCAGAATCGTAAACTGGGTCAAATTCGATATTACGTAAGTCTTCTTCGAGTTTATTTACGTTTAAACGCGAAATTGTGCGAGTGACTACTTTTGGTAATTTGCAATTTAAAATAAGTAGGTTAGCACTGTGATCGGTTATTGTTGAATTAGTTACAAGGGCAAGTGCGGGGAAATTCGACTTAAATATTATATGGTCCAAACAGGAGCCACTTTGATGTGTAGGAAGGGTGTGAGCGGGAAGCAAACCATGGAAAGCGCATAGGTTAAGGTATTCCTCAGCGGATGTGTCAGTACTTTCTGGAAGAATATTGATATTAATATCTCCAATTAAAATGGTATTTTTGAAAGATGATAGGTTCTGCAAGGTGTCGTTTAGAGAGTCGGTAAAATTGTTTATATTTCTAAAAGAGGGAGGTCGATATAAGGCAAGTATTGCTAATTCTGACCCAATTTTAACTAACAATCTGTTACAATCGTGCATATTTGGTTCCTCGACAGACACATTGAGATGATTTCTTGCGTAAACTATCACCCCATCGTTCTGATTGTAATTTATAGTACTTTTATACATATTATATCCCGGAATTAGTGGTATGTTATATTGTTTGGAAAGCCAACATTCGGTTAAGACAATAACGTCACAGTTTATGTCTAGACGTTGTAGAAAAATGCAAAAATTGTCAAAATTCTTAAAAATACTGCGAATATTTTGGGTTAGTATGGTTAGTGGACTAGTATAGTTGTAGGAGGAGAGATATTGTTTACAGTGTTCAACGTCACAAACATGGGATTCAGATACAGAGAAATTATCTATGTCATTAATTAAATTATTAATCATAATTTTAACTAAATATAAAAAATAACAATAAAACTAACAATAACAAGGGCCAGAAAGATACGTAACTAACGGCGCTCTTAGGCGCCTCCATAATCAATAGAATTTATGTACCTCTTTTCAGCCATTAGTTTCGCTGGACAGTCAACGGCACTTGTCTTGTGATTGCTGGGTTTTTTGAAGTGCAAGCAAGTAGCGCATTTTGGTTCCTCAGCCCTCTTTGTGCATTCTTTAATGGAATGACCCTGATCACCACAGTGGCCACAGGTATATGTGGTCTCCCGACATGATTTGGCCGCATGTCCGTACTGCTGGCACATATAACAGCGAGTGACTAGAGTAAAGTCTCTCACAGGGCATGACGACCAATTCACAAACACTCTGTCTTTAGATATCAGGGCTTTGCGTATGTCTGCAGATACTTCTATTATATAATTACAGCTCTCAGCATCCTTCTTACCTGACTTATGGCTTAACTTAATGGAGGACAAAAAGGTCTCGAGACTGCAATCCTGAAGGTTCTCGGCTATATTCTGATGGAACAAACAAGTAAAAACTTCCTTCTCTTGCATGGACGAGGGCACTCCAATAACCACTACTCTAGGCTTCCTTTTTGGGGGCTCGTCTACTGTAAGGCCTGCATTTGATGACTGCATCGATTTTTTCACCTTCTCAATGTCGTCCCTTGTTTCAGTGCTGATAATGACACCGCCATTCTTTGTCTTACGAAGTCCTCTTACCTGAAGCTTCATCTGCTCGGGGCATATAATTTTTTGGACAAGTGTTTTTGTCTCCTCACTTGACTTTAGTTTGTCGTTAGGGTATATGGCCACTGAGCTTAAATTTATTGGCTGTATATAATTATTGGTACCTTTTTTAACCATGTCAGCAAAGGAAGTTCCGGTAGCTGGTTTCACTGAAGCTCCGATTTTCAGCTTAAGGTCTTGCAGTTGCTGCGATAGATCAATTTGGTCTTCGAGTGTTTGGACAGTGGTGCGGGCCCGGACGGCATTCATCTTAAGGGACTGGTACTGAACGGCCATCTGCGATGTGCCGTGACTAACTTTTCGGCATAGGGTACTTATACGCAGTTTTTGCTCCATATTTAATTTGCCCTCTGCTGCAATAGAGCACACTTCGGTTAGGCACTGCTCAATGGATGACATCCAGTTCTGGATTTCCGGCGTCGATATCGCTTCTATAATGACATCATCTCTTTGGCTGGGCGGTTGAGGGTGACGTACGGGTGCGGGCTCAGGTGCAGGTGCTGGTGCTGGTGCGGGCGCGGGTGTAGGAGGTGGGCTCCGAGCACATCTGCCACCCCGGCTGAAGGGACTGGTTGCCATTGTGATAAAAGTTATGTACTTCTTAATTACTACACATTTTCACACAGTAAACAATTTACACCTATTATGCCTACGTATGACACAGATTGTTTTACTACCGGATATTTGGTAGATCCAGGTCACGATTCAGCAAGTGTTTATTTATTTATTTTAATAAATCTTCGACACGTCTGTTCACAACAAGAGTGCAAAAGTTAAGATGAACATTGTGTAATGATTGTGTGTTAAAATGTGTCTGCCTCTCCCTTGAATAAGTTTCCTAGGAGGACAATGACTAATAAATAACTATTTTGGTTATTACTATTTTCAGCTTCCAACCAAATAGATTAGACTTTGGTGTGCGCACAGTTCCCGAATGGCGATTTGTCTGGAACAGTCATCTACTATCGGCTGTACATTCACACCTACACCCTGACTGGATCCTGTACATAGTCCATGGATTCATAGAACAGAGTAATTTGAACATATTTGGTAGACCCATTTACCTGACATTGATTGCTAGAAGGAGCAATAGGTATGCAGGCACCAGGTTCCTGAAAAGAGGTGCAAACATGCATGGAGATGTGGCTAATGAGGTCGAAACTGAACAGATTGTTCATGATTCTATGGTATCATCATTTGCTGCTGGCAGGTAAGGATTTCTTTATTTGTTTAGCAATATTTCTAATAAAAAATAATGCCCTATTTACCAGTACTCATGTTTCCACAAAATATCCTTTCAGATTCAGTTCATTTGTTCAAATGAGAGGATCTATACCCAGCTACTGGTCTCAAGACGTCTCGAAAATGGTGCCGAAACCAGCAATATCAATTGATTTAAGTGATCCTTATGCTGAAATACCTGGCAGGCATTTGAACAACCTGATGAGAAGATATGGTTCACCTATAATGTTCTTGAATTTAGTTAAGAAAAGAGAAAAAAAGAAACATGAATCTCTACTAACAGATGTGATAAGCAATGGGATAAAGTATTTGAACCAGTTCTTGCCTCCTGAACATGCCGTGCAATATTACCACTTGGATATGGCTAGGACAAATAAGAGATCTGATGCTAAAGTTTTGGATAAGTGAGTTATAAATATTTTTCTTCTTCACACACCAAAGCTAACAGAAAATATTAAAACTACATAATTTTGGTAGCTTTAATATTTTCTACCAAAAGCTTTAATATTAGCTACCAAAAAGGGTAATCATGATGTCATTTAGTAACCCTATAGATCTGCTACTGTTTGTGATCATATTTTTTTAAGTTTGCATAAGTGGTCCAGAAACTTTTGATTTGTAATGTTGTGAAAGAGAAAACCCAAGGCTTTGGTGTCTATGATATAATATTTAGTACCAAATCTTGCAATATAAATTCAAGTACAAAATAAAAAATGCTATAAGATGACCGATACCTGAAACATATGTGAAGTGTCGCCAGTGCAATTAAAAAAACCCTGTCTTTTTTTATAATATATGTGTTTATCTCCAGATTGTCAGCCATAGCTCGCACCGTGGTTCGCAAGACGGGTATATTCCTGAGTACGTGCGGGGTCGACGAGGTGACGGGGGTGGCGGGGCATCAGGGCGGGCGCCTGCAGACTGGACTGGTGCGCGTCAACTGTGTAGACTGTCTAGACAGGACCAATACTGCACAATTCGCTATTGGGAAGTGTGTCCTCGCACACCAAGTAAGCATACTTTAACATTTATCATTTTTTCCTGTAAGTAATAGTTGTGTTGAAAGTTATTCAATTCTGCCGTAGTATATATTCGAACATTCGCGTTTTTCGGAAAATGTAAAATAAGCCCTATTTTTATGGTCATAAAGTTTATTTTGTATTAGTTAAACATTACTCGGATGTTTGAACAAATATTTCAAATGCAGAACCAACGTTCTGTTAGTACCCAGATTTGATTCTTAAATCTTAATCTCCTTTACTTATTTTCCAGTTATATGCCTTGGGACTCCTAGGAGAACCAAATATAGAGTTTGATTCGGACTGCGCCAGGCTTCTTGAAGGATTGTATGAGGACCATGGTGACACACTGGCCTTACAATATGGAGGGTCACAGCTTGTGCACAGGTATGCCAAGCATATTCTACGAGCATGATTATGAGTATACTATACAATTTATAACCTAAAAAATATTCAAAGGGAAGAAACGGCTTGTTAAACTGTTAGGGGTGCTACACACATATTCGGATCGGCATAATTCGGCAACGGCCTAATCGAATGTATGTAGACATATGTTCGGGAAAAAACCGCTCGGCTTAGCTCGAATTGTGCTGACCCGACATGAACAATACATGATTCAGCGAGGGTAGATGAGAACGGCATGAATATGTGTAGTAATTGCTTCGGGCTGACTTTGTTGTTCAACAAATGTGCCGACCCGCCCCGAACATGTGTGTAGCACCTTCTACCATGGGCGTAGCCAGCCATGGGCTCAGAGTGGGGCAGCATTCTAAAATAATATCGACGCTCCCAAGCAATAACCCGGTAATCGAAAAATCAAAATTTTACAGGAGAAAAGATTTACTGATTTTATCAAATATCTTTTCAAGAAGTGAAAAAAATACCTTTCATTTAATACATCAATGACTTCAATAGTCCCACTTGTTGAAAAGATATTTGATAAAATCAGTAAATCTTTTCTCCTGTAAAATTTTGATTTTTCGATTACCGGGTTATTGCTTGGGAGCGTCGGTATGTAACTAGCAAGCTATAGGTACCCGCGGTCTTACCCCGGTTATTTTTTTTCATACAAAAAGATGACACCCCATAGCACCCTGTATGCACCTATGTATAATTCGAATTATCCAAAACACTTTCTTATTGCTCACCTACCTACACCACGAAATCTTCCATCCAAAAATGTGTCTCTAACTTTAGCCGTTTGGGCTCTGGCACCCTGCCCCACCGTGGTTACGCCCATCCCTTCTTTTCTTTCTTCTTGTATTGCTACCACACAAAATACATAAGTACATTTTCATTTTTTGTCTGCTTCTATTTTATTTATATTATTCATTTATGTTTCAGAATCAAAACTTATCGTAAAACTGCACCATGGTCGTCACACGGTAACGATATCATGCAGACACTAAGCAGATACTACTCCAACACATTCTCTGATGCCGAGAAACAAAACACGATGAACTTATTCCTCGGACTGTTTGTTCCCGATCCGTCTAGAGCGCCCATTTGGGAGTACCAGAGCGATTATTATCTACATCATCCCGAAGCAATGGTGTATATTCCTAATAACAGGTAAAAAATAAATAAGCTACAAATACTGGTAAATTTAATATCAAAATCGTAAATACCGCTAATTATTGTTCTTATACGTGTTTATTTTCGGTATCAGTACCGAAAATAAACACGTATATGTTTTCTGCCACAGTGCCGCGCCCGCTGGCTCTAGAGACGGCAGTACAGCTCGATTAAAACTTAATAGCGGCTCGGAACATGAAGCGAGTCGCTGCGCAGTTAAAAATTCACGCATCAGTATGGGTGAAGTACTGCGCAGCGATTAACGCATTTCAGAGCCGCTATAAAATTTGAATCGGACTGTACATAAAAAATTCGTGGCGCCGAAATTTCGTTGAGCGTACAGTTTCTGTCACGGGCCGCCTTCAAAGCAATCAGTTTCTAGACGTCACTAGTGTCATAGTGTGAGTTAAAGTTGACACACTTGGTTTGTATGGAAAGTGTTGACAATGCTACCTCTAGCAACGGCTGCCGATTGCGTCTCTGTGCTCTGTGTTTTCTGTGATTATGTTTATTTAATGATTATGAGCTTTGCAGTCGCTGACTAAATTAAACTTGCACTTGTGGGGGTATCTACATCGCCACGTGCTAACTAAAAGTCACACTGATGGCACCCAAAATCCTGCATCGCGCAGGCAGAGTTTACCGCTCGACTAGCATATACATACAACGTCCCGACATCAATCGTCGGGCAGTACCAGTAGCTCACCAGATGAAACACCCGTCTGGTCGGAGGATCCTCCCTTTTCGATGGAGGATGAGTGATCTTTACACCCTGCAGTGCGATTCTGTAACCATCTCACCGTGAAAACTTAGGTGAAGTGGGCGTGGAGTGAGCTGTCATTCCAACTAATGCTAGGGATTGACACTATTGACAGCAGTGCGATTCTGTAACCATCTCACCTTGAAAACTTAGGTGAAGTGAGTGTGAGTAAGCTGTCATTCCAAATAATTCTAGGGATTGACACTACTGACAACTCACATCAAGCTCACTTCACTTGAAATTTCACAGTGAGATTTTCACAGAATCGACCCACAGCTCACTCTAAGCTCACTTCACCTAACTTTTCACGGTGAGATTTTTACAGAATCGATCGGCTGTTCCTTATACCTCTATACACTAATCTGTTCCTATAGTAGAAGAAAAATAAGTTTCGTTTCTTAACATTATTTCTACCTATATTATTTTTATTTCGTTCCCAGATCACTAACAAAATGGTGGGACGACGACGTTCTCCGACACCTACCTCTGCCGTGCAACGAGATGAGGAAGCTGTGTTGTGAGATCATCGGCATGCAGGGCGATAGCAGCAGCACTATAGAGATGGTGGACCCTTACCACGATTATAACAGGCCCTTTGAATATACCGTGTTGATGGAATGCTTTGAATTTAAGGTGAGAACTGAAAGTAAATCCTATCACATAACATCACGCCTCCGTCCCCGAAGGGTGAGGCAAAGGTGCAGATGGTACAGTCACGAGCAAAAGTATGTATACACTCGGCTTTATTCAAAAGCGATTTACTCCTTTATTTTTAATTGAAATTGTATGTTGTTACGAACATAGCATTTTCAAACCCATAGGTTTATTTAATGTGTCGTATTTTACCGTTCCATTCGTTATTTCACGAAAAAATTGCAGTTGCAAGTCGCCAAGTGTTGACATATTGGTGGTCGTGACTGTACACCGACATTCCGCTAGTTATTTTTAAGACCATGTAACAGGGGCGAGCCAATTGCCATTAAACGGTCACAAATCCAAACTCCGGCTTCTACTGAGAAATTCCTGAAAAACCCAATAACACTTTGATCGACCTGGAAATCTAACCCAGAATCCTATCAATCTTTAAGAAAAGCGTAAATTGAAAGAAAGAAAGAAAAAATTGTTTATTCTGCACAAACAAAAGGTACAGACGCCAGTACATCAAGGTACTACGATCTGTCAAATTTCTTTAATAGATTTTCAACTTTATCGCTGAAGCATTAAGGTTCAAGGTTGATTGGGAAAATTTGACAGTTTCGGGTAGCTTGACCTGCTGCTACGTCTGTACATTACAAAAAAAAAAAAAAAACAAAGTAGCCAAAAGCCTCGTACTCAAGCAATAAAAGGTTGAACATTTTGTCCTTAATGGAATATACCCAATTGTGCAAACAAACACATTTACACGTCACATATGTTCTTCTAGGACAAGAACAAAACACAGCTTTTTTTTATTTTGATCACTGAAGGTTAAACTGTATATGTTTCCACAGATGTTCCACACGTTTCGTGACTTGGCGCCGACGTTTTCAGAGAGTTTCAGTCCGTTTGTAGTGCGCGGGCGCGCTATGGGACAGATCAAAGGCCCGACTTCAAAGAACCCGGTCATCAGTGGCCGGTCAAGTACCACGTCTAATAACTCTAGCGAGTAAGTACCCTTTATCTCATACTAGTGACCCGCCCCTGCTTGGCACGGTTTCTGCGACTTGACAAAACATCGAAATTTCTTTACTTTATGTAAGTTTAAAATGAGTGTATTCTACAAATAAACCTTCCGGAATAAATTGTCTAAATAATGGTGAAAACCGCATCAAAATGCGTTGCATCGTTCAGAAGAACACTCACTCATGTTCACTCACGTTATGCAAAATAAATATACAGGATGGATTTTTGACATGGGGCAGCTACCTTAACCGTCTCATTCCCCAATTTCCGAATTGTATTGGAAAAGTTTTTTGCGATTTATTACTTTTTCTAGTACTCAATCTCAGTTGGTCCAATAGAGGTTTTGGATGCTTCTAAGAAACAGGATCGATTGGCATAAAAAAAAGGTTTTGTGAAAATTGCCCATTTTTCTGCTGACTACATTTTTTTTCAAAATCTGTGAATGAAAATCGAAATTTCTCATAAAGTTAAGGAAAGTCTCCTAAAACCGTTTTCCTGTGGGTATAACGGTTATGGTAGTTGCCCTTATTGCCCCATCTCGAAAATCCACCCTGTGTATAATATTTATAGAGTACTAGCTGACCCGGCAAACGTTGTTTTGCCATATAAATTATTTCTAGCTGCCCGGCGCTACTTTGTTCGCGTGGAGTGCTACCCCCTACCCTACTCCTACCCTACTCCTACCCTACTCCTACACTACTCCTACCCTACTCCTACCCTACTCCTACCCTACTCCTACCCTACTCCTACCCTACTCCTACCCTACTCCTACCCTACTCCTACCCTACTCCTACCCTACTCCTACCCTACTCCTACCCTACTCCTACCCTACTCCTACCCTATTCCTACCCTACTCCTACCCTACTCCTACCCTACTCCTACCCTACTCCTACCCTACTCCTACCCTACTCCTACCCTACTCCTACCCTACTCCTACCCTACTCCTACCCTACTCCTACCCTACTCCTACCCTATTCCTACCCTACTCCTACCCTACTCCTACCCTACTCCTACCCTATTCCTACCCTACTCCTACCCTACTCCTACCCTACTCCTACCCTACTCCTACCCTACTCCTACCCTACTCCTACCCTACTCCTACCCTACTCCTACCCTACTCCTACCCTACTCCTACCCTACTCCTACCCTACTCCTACCCTACTCCTACCCTACTCCTACCCTACTCCTTTTTCCATATTTTCTGACCGTTTAAACCTTCCCTGGACTACGACAAACATTTCAAAACCAAAATTAGCTAAATCGGCCCAGCCGTTCTCGAGTTTTAGCGAGACTAACGAACAGCAATTGATTTTTATATATATAGATAGATGAGCAAATGCTACTTCTTTTCCTTGTAAGCACAAAAACTGGTGAAGTACTGAATGAAATGTAACTACTCTTTACAGCTCGAACGGTGATTCGTCGTCTGATGACGACTTGACAAACTCAACCCCAAGCTCACGCTTATCTGTTCCATCGCCGCTCACAGTAGTGGCAAAAGTATTAAAAACCGAAGCGGTAGAGGAAACACCCATGTTCCCTGCTATCAAACGAAGGAATAGAGTTCTCTTGAGTGAGCCCAGCAAACGAGATATGGTCATGTAAGTACCGTAATTACTTATTAAAAATTAATTTTTACAATTTACATCATCAAATCAAGACTATAATTATAAACACATTAACATAATTATTTTAATGCACATGTACAGCTACCGGCACCTACCGCTTGCTTGCCGAAGCTAGACGTAGATGGCGCTTGTATAGCCAGTTCCATTTTCATTGTTTCATTTCGTATTGGTTGTTAAACTTCGACTTTTAATTTTATTCAGTAACTTGACAGTTCAAAGAAAAATAATTTTACCATACTAAAACTAATAGTGTTGGAGTAGTGAACGATTTTGCGTAATTAACGAATGATAAAAATAGTTGAATTTAAATAAAACTTTCGTAACACGTCGAATATTCGAAAAATTTAAATAATTCCCAAGTTGTCCTGGAAGAAAAAGACATTCAAGAGTGGCTAAATAATAATAATAATCAATACATTTTTATTTTTTTATGTTAGCCTACGCTGTCCCACTCCTGGGCAAAGGCCTCCCTCCACTCCTTCCATCTTCCGCGAGCCCGCGCGTCCTCCTTCCAGTTTTGACGGAACCTATCCAGCTCGTCCCGCCATCTCCTACGTGGTCTGCCGCGACCTCGCCTCGCTGTCTCAGGGCACCAATTCTGTGCTATTTGGGCCCACAGTTTGTCCGGCATACGGCAGACATGTCCTGCCCAGTCCCATTTCAGTTGGGCAGCCTTTTGAGCCACGTCAGCTATCTTTGTTTTGGAGCGCAGTATTGTGTTTCGAACACGATCCGTTAACTTAACACCTAGTATACTGCGCTCCATTGCTCGTTGGCAGACCTTGAGTTTGGACTTCTGGATGTTAGTCAAAGACCAAGTTTGGGCACTATAGGTTAAGACGGGAAGAATACACATGTCCATGAGCCTGCGTTTCAGTGCCATAGGCAACTCACCTTTAAATAGCTCCTTCAAGGACCAGTAGCTCTTCCAGGCGTTTTCCGTTCGTCTTGTGATTTCTTTATCTTGTCTCGCCTGGAAAGAGACTACTTGGCCCAAGTAAAGGTATTCCTGGACATGTTGTATTAACAAACATTAATCAAACACATAATTAAACAATCAAAACAAAATCATAACAACCAAATTAAACATTACATAAAATTTAATCATTAATTTTTTTTTTTTTTTTTAAGACAAGTTAGTATACATTACGATAAACATTACAAAACGAGTTCCTTTTTCAACAAACCGTTCCAAAACAGCGTTAAAATTCAAGTTGCAATCTCATATAAGCGACAATCAAGATAAAAAATGTAGGTAAAAAGAGGTTTTTTGTCAGATTCAGACTGAAATTAGGAAATTTTCTATGCGAATGTTCTTAAAAATACGGATTTACTGCTTGTGCTGATGGCGCCATCAATTTTCCTTTTTTCGAGTACGATGTTTCGTCGCAGCTCTGGTTTAGGAAAACACTTTGAATTTCGCGGGCTACCTTAACACATTCATTTTAATAAGTCTGCAATTCAATTATGCCTTAATTTTCAGGTATAGGCGGTATGTAAACTTTGAACGTCGTTCGAACCCACGCTACAAGTCAGATATTCATGTGGTGATGACCGTCAACAGCGCATTTACTATCGACAGCTCCGTAGAAGTCATCCCACCGACCGTGTCGAAAGCGTCTCGCGAAATCTACCAGGAGTATGTCCAACGGTATTCCGGACGAATCAATGTTAATACTAATTCTGTCGCATCATATAAAAGATATGTTAATTTTAGTTTGTAGAGCTGTATAAAGGAGATTATATCACTGTTTATAATATTAAATATTTATTAAAATCGGAATTATTAAAGAACTTAAAACTGGACTTATTACCTCCTGTCTTTATTCAAAGTATGGAGGGTGGCTATACCCTCTATAATTCAAAGATTCAAGCTTAGTTGGCTATGGTGTGCATGCCTTCAAACGTCCCTAAAGGGGACCATTGACGATCAATCGAGCATCCAACTCAAATCCTGTCGATATGCTTGAGTTTTTTTTTTTTTTTTAATATAAAGAATAATTTATTGGTCCATTTGTTACAAAATAAATTTCCAAAAATAATAACTTTGTATGCTTACTGTAACTAGAATATAAAACAGTTATTTGAACAGTGGTCCCCAAACTAGGCAGCACCTGTATCTTGCGGGCCCGAGGTGTGTTATCTTAAATTTTAATTCGAGACGTTAGCGTTAACTTTTTAATTTGAGATGATATTTGAAAATGGACAGAATAGATACTTAATTAAATAAGGGTAGTGAAATATCAAGATAAAATCAAAATAATTATAAATAGTTTTATAGTGGGAGTGTGTTTCATAAAAAAATGTACATATTATTAATATTATATTAAGTCTGTTAGCTTATAATTATGTAAATATTCTTATCTAGTAGGTGAATGTTTGCTAAGTTATCGATTTATAATCTGGCCTGGGCTCGGAGGACCAACGCTTGGCCACGAAGTGTTATTAAAAATCAACACCATGCTAGTGCAACTGCAAACCATTTGCTGCATTACGTCGCTTCGTGTTGTATACTTGTGCTGGGGGCTTACCATCAGCTCTTATAGCAGGGCAGAAGTTGAACTGCACTGCTTTTTTGTTCTATGACTTAGTACAAGAAGCAGTGCAGTTCAACTTCTGGGGGCTTACTATGACCTTTTAAGAAAACGTTCAATTTTCATTCAGTTCAGAAGCAGGCCTAATTTAGTTCTGCTAATAATCGTACTATGAGAGTAATAAAAGTGAACGACTATTGAACGAAGTTCACCGAAGTTGAGTGGTAATGCTTGTCTGTGGCCTGCTGTAATGCCATTGTCTTTTTAAAAGGCATCGTTCAAAAACTTAAATCTAATTCTATTTTCTTTTTACCGGTTTTTTGAAAATAATAGAAACATGAGTTTCTAGGGTATATACATTTTTTAACTATTATTATGTATAACAAGTTACCTTGATACATTATCTAAAAGCACTACAAAGCTCAATTTCCCGTTCAAAACAACTTTGTAACTTTGAAGGATTCAACGTGATTTTGAACGTGTGTGCTAAGTCAGGCAACAATTTAAATAAATATATTTTTGCGCGCCAAATAAAATGTTATAAGTTTGTATACCTCTTCACAATGTCGTAACTTTGTTTACTTACATGAAAATATCATAACGCATTCACGCATTTATAATAGGAATGTCGCTTCAGAGATTACTGATGAATGTGGTGAATTTATTTTAGTGAAACACGAACAAGTCGTCGTGTTAGTATGACCCAGCTGCTTCGCCGGGAGTTCTTAAATAATCATAGAGAAATTGCAGTTATGTCTACCAAATCCACCCAAGCACGGGAACATAGCAAGATAATGTGGAAAAGGGCTGCAGAGAGAAAATAGTATTTTTGCTCCCCCTTGTATTGTAAAGTCTAATCGTATTACTTATACCTTAAAAAAAAGTAACCAATTTATCTTTTTGAAATGGTCATTTTTTTAATTATACCATAACCGGGATCACGAAATCGAAATAAAAAGAAAATGTATTGATAATGTACTCAATTGATTCAATTCCCGACATGGTGGTTATTGTAATATAATACGTACATTGAAGCGTATTTAACGATTGAAATAAAAAAAAACTAATTAATATACCTAATTACAGTTTGAGGTGGTAACCAAATCTATTTTTATTAAGTAAAACAATTTACTATTGACGCTGCAGCAGGTCCTCCTGTGTTTAATCTATTTTTTAAGTTTGCTTACTGTTGCGTAAAAATCATCCTGAAACGGATTGTAGTTTTTGGTCTTTTGTCAGTTTGGCTCTAGTGTTGTTACTCAGTTATTAACGGTCAGGCACTCGATTGTCTCGATTACATAGTTCGAAAATTCAATTCAAGTTGAATCTAATTTATTCCATTGAACCAAGCAGCTTCTTACGTTTGAAACACACACAAAAAAAAACTTAAAGGAAAGAATCATCATAGCAAGATCCTGATTATAACAACCTACACGTTATCAACTGACAGCACTAACCCACAGAACTGTATTTTCATCATAGTATTATGTCGGTTAATATCACCATCACGAATAAGGCGATTGTGTAAGACTGAGACTATTGTGATCTATAGTACTTAAAAATATATGTATTAGACAAAGAAGCTGTTGGTGTAGTGTAATATTTACCTATTATTAGCAGTAGTTTATTTCCTACCTACGTATTTAATAATAGAATATTAAGAATCACAGGCAGTGTTGGTCATGTTGGTGATATTTATCTAATCGCGACTACATCAACTGGCACATTGAGATAAAATTAACTCAAGCTTTTATTTTATTATGATTAGCGAGTTACATAAAATCAAACCGCAGCACTATCTGACACTGTCAGAAAGACAAGTGACAACTGTGACAACAACACTTCATTCAATACATTTAGTCCGTTTCTTTCGAATTGCATAAAATTGATATTTCTGTTTTCCTGTGTGTAATTGAAGGATGGTAATGAATATGGACTATTCAAGACGGTACCTACAGCATTTACTTCAGAAAGATGATGTGTAAATTGTTTAGTAAGATTTCAACGTAATGTGCGAAGACATTGTTGGCTGTTGTGCACACACTTATTATTGTTTTTATCTTGGACATGGACACGTTATCAAGATGAGAAGTGGAACGACCTGCATAATTTGAGATGAAATACTATGTTTACTTCTAAGTCGTCTGACGTTGAAATTGATCCTATACTACTTAAAGTAATAAAAATATTCAGCTAATTATGTGATTTTTGATTTCATGTACGTTTACGTCTACTATTTACAGTCCACTATTTTACTTAATTATAAAACCGAGGCCAAACTACTCACTTAGCTTTTAGTGTTTTTTAAGGCTAAGATCGTATTTCTCAGTATTCCCGTTAGTTTAATTTATACCATTGTAATCTAGACATCTTAGGGAACAAATAAACATGCATTTCATTAAATAAATAAAAAAATGGTTTATTGGTAGAACAAGTTTAGGTTTTAACAATTTTTTTGTGATTGGATCCTTCTTTTAGGCAGATAGTGCCTGTGTTAGGAGAGTCCGCTCTTCCATAACAAGTCGTGTTATACAATAAAAAAAAAAACAACGTATTATTATTATACTAAAAATACATAAATTAAGACTAACTTACATTAAATCAGAAGTGAATGAGTGGGTGTAAGTTTGTGGGTGAGTATATGTGGGTGAAAGAGAGTGTGAGTGTGTGTATGTGTATGTGTCAAGGTTTCAGTAGTGTTTCAGTATCATTGTAGGTAATCGTTTGTATCCATTCCATTATTACTTTTTTACTGTCATAGTAGTTTTTGGGATAAATGTAGACGTATTTATTGATTTTATTTTTTATTATAAAGCGCTGCAGATCGTTTGCTAAATTGCATACTGGCAAATAAAGTCCTTGTCCTAGGGACATTTAATATCATGTCTTTCCTTCTTTTCATTAATAGTTGCCAACATTTTTGGAGGACCTAATACCTAATCGCTGAACAAAAAAAAACTCCTTTTACATTCTGCTGGCAAAGGAGCAGATTAAGTCTGCATGCAAATGGTCAAAGGTATTTTTACCATAACACTACAATGTTCTCATAGTGTAGTTTTTCTGCTTACATTATAAATACCTAGATCAGAGCAATGCATGATAGAAAAGGCTAATAAGAAGCAAGGGTTATGAGTTTGATTTCATAAAATATATTGGCCATTGAATCCTTGTTTGAGCATAAGATTGCACTAGGCCGCGCGGAACTAGTTGGCCGCGCCTAAAGCTCTTATACACTATCGAAATTAAGCAATGCTAACTAGGAACACTCTAACAGACGAACACATCAACGCGCATCTGCCATTACATCTGCCGATTTCCTAGATATCATTGCTTAAAATTGGATAGTGTAATAAGCCCTTTAGGTATGTGAGCTGTGGGACGGGAGGGACAGCGGGGGTGAGGCGGCGGGTTGCATGCAACGTACGTAGTGCGCGGGGCCCCGCCGTCCCACCGCAAGGCGCGGCCAACTAGTTCCGCGCGGACTTATAGGCATTAGGTACTTATTTACTATGTGTGATAACTATTATTTTATTTTTAGTAGGTACTAGGACAAAATAAAAAAAAGGTTGATTTACAAATTTCCTTTATTCATTTAAAAAGGGTTAAGATTTTATTTTCCTATATAATAGATTAGGTATAAGATGTTTCATTTCCCTGGTTCTTATGTAACATTATGTCGGCGCAGCATGTCCTCATATAAGTCTTGTGCACGGAGGTGCCATGGATCCCAATCCAGCATATCCCAGAGTAGTGAGGTTCAATTAATTAGTCTCTTCTGTTGTTTTTATGTAGTGGCGCATGAGTATCCAAGGTTTCTGTGATGGCCTTTTCTAGTTGTAGTATATATTCCTCGCATTCTGCGTCTGTTGTGATTTCCTTTGGTAAGTGCGTGGTCTTATCCCACAGTATTCCCACCCCTTCGTCTCGTCTGGTTGAGTGCGGTCATTTTAAGGTTGAGGTCCCCGATGGTGATGTTTGGAGCTTCTAGCTCATCGTTAAGCGCTGTGGCGTCGAAGTGCTGGCGACGCCTTCGATGAAGCGGTCTCTTTTTTTCGGTACTTGGGGTTACGTCGTCGGTCCAACTCCAGCGTATTCCTCATGCGACGTGATCGAATGTGTGATCTTGTCCTATTTCAGGAGAATCATACGATTGTGGAAAAGTTTTCCCGGCACTCGTTGATTACGATTATTTAGGGTTTAAAACGATCGGTTATGGGGTTTAGCTAGAGAAATTTACCTTTCAATCCTAGAGCATTGATGTGCAGTATGCGCAACATAGGATATTGATTTTGAGTAGGTACTAGATCAAAATAAGAAAAATATTAATTTAAAAATTCTCTGTATTCATTTCAAAAGGCTTATTTATTTCCATAGTGCGACGCCGTTGGTTTCTTTTCTTTATTCGATATTCACTCCAAACAAATATTACGTACTCGTCACACAGAGAATCAATAAAAATAAAGTGTTGTATGGGCACTACATTACAAAACAATGTTGAAAAAGCTCGTTTAATAGTAACTTATTCAAGATGGTTTATTTTGACGTTACAGACGTTCAATATTCGTTTTGTTGCTGTCAATTTGCTGGTCATGGTATGAAATTCTATACAAAAAAGAAGGTGAACAGTTTTTGTAAACGTCAACGTAGCAGGCCTGCAACAGGCCTGCTAATAAGACGTCGTAGTACAAAAAAACAGTTTAGTTTAACTTCTGCCCTGCTATAAGAGCTCATGGTAAGCCCCCTGGCCTGCTATAAGAGCTAGTGGTAAGCCCCCTGAACCTTTGATCTTACGCCATGAAGTTGGCAACATAACTCGGTGAACTCAGTCTCAGTCAATCGCAGTCAATGTTATTTTACCGTTTGACAGTTTTGACGTAACTGACATTTGTGATTTGCTTCGAATTTCTATTCAATTCTCATTACATTTTTCTTGGTCGATTGTTGTGCAAAATTGATGCTGAGTTAAGGGGGCGGATGGCTGTTACATATATGTAAGTGACAAATAGTCTCTTGTAATCATGGCTATGTCAAAGGGATTTAAAGTCCTGGAGAAATCGGCTCCACCGAATCCATACAGTATAATATTGCAACACAGAAATAAAGACACAGCACTTCTCTTTGAGTCTCAAGCCGTGGTCTCGCTGTCGTCTCAAGAAACAGAAACATTGCGGAAACAATATCACAAAATAGCCGACGCGTACGGGGTTCTGGGTGTCCTGCAGTTGAATTCTGGCGAGAGCTGTATGCTATACCTGGTCCTTGTAACGGGATGCTGCTCAGTGGGTAAGATTGGAGACGCTGAAGTCTTCAAAATTACTCAGACCCAATTTTTGCCGCTATTTTATCATACACAAGGCGAAGATAAGGTTTCAGAAGTAAGAAAATTAGTTAACTCTGGGACCTTCTACTTTTTATGGAATTCAGGTAAAACTCCCCATCTGTTTGACCTCACCCTGTGTGCTCAGAGAAAAAGCAAGGGAGCCAGCCCCGATAACAGATTCTTCTGGAACAGAACTCTGTTTATACATTTAATAAGATTTGGCATAGATTGTGAAGAATGGTTAACTCGAGCTATGTGTGGCTCAGTGGAAATAAGGACTATTTATGTTGGACATAGACAGGCAAGAGCAGTACTGGTGTCACGACTAAGCTGTGAGCGTGCTGGGACTAGGTTCAATGTCCGAGGCTGCAATGATGATGGCAATGTTGCCAATTTTGTGGAAACAGAACAAGCAATCTATATAGATGATTCAGTTGCTTCTTATGTACAGACTAGAGGCTCAGTTCCTCTGTTTTGGGAACAACCCGGTATCCAAGTGGGATCTCATAAAGTAAAGATGTCTAGGGGATATGATTCATCTACCAGTGCATGTGATAGACATTTCTCACTATTAAAGCGTAACTATGGATCTTTAATAGTTGTTAATCTGTTGGGGTCCAGTTTAATTGGAGGCAGTGAAGGTGAAGCTACTCTGAGTAATGCATTCCAAAAACATTTGAATGACTCTGCCCACAATGACGTAGTTCAAATAATTTTTGATTACCATCAAGAAGTTAGAGCTTCTTCTATAGAAACTGCATTAGCAAAATTTAGAAAAATCATTGAAAAACACTATGATGATATAAGCATTTTTAGTGCTAAAAGTTCAGATATCTACAATATTCAAAAAGGATCTATAAGAACCAATTGTTTAGATTGCTTGGACAGAACCAATTCTATACAAACATTTATAGGATTAGAAATGTTGGCTATTCAATTAATGCTTTTGCAATGCATTGACAAGAAACAAAATGTCAACAGGTTTGAAGAAGTATTTAAACAGATGTGGGTGAATAATGGAAATGAAATATCGAAAATCTATGCCGGTACTGGTGCTATCCAAGGAGGCTCTAAACTTATTGATGGGGCAAGATCTGCAGCACGAACAATCCAAAATAATTTACTAGATAACACAAAACAAGAGGCTATTGATATATTACTTTTGGGCTCTACTTTGAACTCGGAACTAGCTGATCGTTCACGAATATTGCTACCATCCAACTTATTGCACACATCTACACCAGTTCTCAGGGAAATGTGTCGTAGAGCAAGTGAATTCACACAGCCAACCCCTATTCGAATCACCATTGGCACATACAATGTGAACGGAGGCAAACATTTCAGGAGTCTTGCCTACAAAGATGTTTCATTAGCAGACTGGCTACTGGATTGCCCTAACTCATCTTTAGTTAATACTGTCAATTTAAAAGAACATCCATCAGACATATTTGCTATCGGCTTTGAAGAAATTGTGGACTTGAATGCTAGCAATATCATGGCAGCTAGCACAGATAATGCTAAAGCTTGGAGTGAAGAATTAGAAAAAGTGCTATGCAGAGATGCACCATACACATTACTCTCAAGTCATCAACTAGTAGGGGTCTGCCTTTTCATTTTTGTCAGGAAAGATCTGATTCCACATGTTAGGGATGTTGCTCTAGATTGTGTAAAAACTGGTCTTGGTGGCACTACTGGAAACAAAGGATCAGTTGGCATTCGAATGGTACTCTATGGAACGTCCCTATGTTTTGTATGCGCTCATTTTGCTGCAGGTCAATCTCAGGTTACAGAACGTAATGCTGATTATACTGAGATAACGCGAAAAACCGCCTTCCCAATGGGCCGCTCTCTTTACTCTCATGATTATGTGTTCTGGTGTGGTGATTTTAACTACCGCGTTGACCTGGATAAAGATGAAATACGTCTATTAGTGTCGCAAAATAATTTACAACGAATTTTAGACCATGATCAATTGTTACAACAAAAAGAACAAGGTTTGGTGTTCAAAAATTGCTTTGAGGGTGACATAACATTCCCTCCCACGTACAAATATGATTTATTCAGCGATGATTATGATACGAGCGAAAAATGTCGAGCGCCTGCTTGGACCGATCGAGTATTATGGCGAAGCAGGAAACACACTATTGACCCAGAGGGCACATCGGAATTAGCAGCAGGAAAATTGCTACATTATGGCCGCGCAGAACTGAAACAAAGCGATCATCGGCCAGTCATCGCAATTCTAGAGATCGAAGTACTACAAGTAAGCTATACAAAATGCATGGAGGTGTTTTATGAAGTAGTGAAAGACCTTGGGCCTCCTGATGCCAGTATAATTGTACAACCTTATGAAGACTACAATAACGAGGATTGCCCATTCGATGATAACGTGGTGGCTGCTGTTTTACAGGAATTATCTACGATTGGTGAAGTAACGTTAGTGCGTTTTATTGACGATGCTTCTCTTAGTATTACCTTTAGAGAAGGGCAAAATGCTCTAGCAGCTGCACAGAAAGGGCAAATATCTGCTTGTTCGATCCCATTACAAATTACTTTAAAAACCCCTAATTGGATCGATATCGTTCGATCTGAAATAGGATTGTGTACAAACAATACTGTTCCATTATCAGGAGAGGCTCAACCAGAGCGGCCTCTCAGATCTGCACCTCCCACTCCTCGCAGACAGCAGCCTAGCCGACCCCCCGCACCTTCACCGACACCTCTGGTGCCATCCAGAGCGCCGGCAATAAGCCCGGCGCGTCCTCCGCCCCCGCGGCCGGCGCCGCTCCCGCCAGACGCGGGTAAGACTTCTGCTCAGTCCCCGGTGGCGTCCCCGCCGGCGGACAGCGTGCCTCCCCCCACGTGCGCGCCGCCGCCGCCGCCGGAGAGCAGCGCGCAGCCGCCGCCGGCCGGCCCGCCGCCCCCGGTGCCCGCCCGGCAGGGCGCTCCGCCACCCTTGCCCGCGCGTCCTCGGCCAGCGTAATGAACTAAACTGTAGTCTTAAAAGAAAGTGTCTGTATTGTATAGGTACTTACTATTTGTAAATTTAATGTTACCCTAATTTATTTATAAATTATCTCTTAATTTTAGTTCGAAATATCGTTCAATCAAATCAATTTTCTTTATTACTTGTTGTAAGTATTTAAATTGTACGAATTTAATTTACTTTTAGTGTTGCATCAAATTTTACTGTGCGATACAATCGCTGTCCGACGATGATAATTAACATCTTACTTACTAATTAATTTTAATGTTGAGTTACGTAATAGGTACTACAGAACTAAGATTAAAAAAAGAATCTTTTCTCACTGGTTTTGTATTCGATATTATTTTTAGATTGAAACCTCAGGTAAGCTGATTAGCTTTAGAAATTAAAGTCTGCCTTTTTAAGGATTTAAAAGAATTTAGTTTTGCATATAATTTACATGTAAGCATGGGGTATATTTTCAGAATTAGATTTATTATCAACTAAAATTACCAATTGGGATGCTTCTTGTATTGATTTATACTGCTGATCAGTTAATCTGTAATCGGCACACTTTATCATTCATCGTAGAATGAATTAGCTAAATTGTGTGTGTGTTTGTGAGGTCTGGTGTTAAATATGTGTTAATTATCAATCTGTATCGATATATTAGTGTTTTACGAGATTATAATATCTATGTATTAATTAAAATATATTATATATCATCTATGTACGTTGTTACAAAGTAATGTTATGTTTCTTAAATCTATAGCTATCTAGTTTTACATAATCTATGAATGCAGATAAGAGTATTCTTTTGTAAGAGTTGGAGTGGTTCCAATATCACAATACTATGACCCAGTTAAGTTCTTGCCTGCAAGGGTTAACTAAAATATTATTTAGTGACGGCAACTATAAAACCCTAGTGTGTAAGATGTTGTTTGAGTAAGTCAGTAATCAGATCGCCTTGTATTAGCTCATGAATCTAATATTCATCATCATCTTACAAATGTGTCCCTACCGCGAGCATTCATTGCATTGCAAGAAAATAATTCGTTCGTTTGAGATTAAAATATATTCGATTTTAAAGGACCGTTTGTTTAAAACGTCTCCAGAGAAACTTCTCGCTCGCTAACGAATGTTCGCAACAAACAGTTGCGTACGCTCGCGTGGACACACCTTTAGTCATTTTACTAGTAATAAGTCGGTTTCGGGGCTAAAACTGTTTCCTATACCTAGACACCGGACCTATTATCAATATCATATCTACCTACGTACCTATCTGTAACGCGTGTCGCGTGTCGTGTACGCGTGTGTCTGTAACAGTAGTACCTACGTACTGCTGTTGATTTCTTACTAGTAAGGTATCTAATGACTATAACAATAATTAATTAAAATGTTAATGATAGTAGTGTTACATATAACACAACGCCTATTAGCTGAAACTGACACCATTACAGACAGGAACAGATACAAACGGGCAAATATACACTGATAAATCTGATAATACCATTATCACTGCAGTGCTACGTCAGCTATGTGCGATAATCACAAATCAACAAACAAGCAAATCCTGCTTGTTTGATTAATATTAGATTCCTAAATATTTATGAAATAATACAAATTCATAGATAGCATTGCAAAGACATCCACGACATGCGGGGGCGTATCACTTTCTAGGTTTCCAAATCGTAGCCATGCAGTGAAAACCTCGTAAAGAAAAATGAATTGTGTTTCTTAAATATTTTTTGTTGTGTTGAAAACCTCGTAATGCATATTTAGAACAAACGTGCCACTGTGCAAGTCTCTAAGATTATCACCTTAGAGACGGCATTAGAGAACCTCTGAGAATGTCAATGTCGGCCATTTTTTATTTTCCCTGTAAAATAACGTTTATTACAATCACGACGTTTTCACTGCAAGGCGACGATATCGAGAAGTTCTTAATCGTTTTCGAAATTAGGTCTGCTCGTTTAGATTCAAGAAGACCCGCGATTGGTCTGATTTTTTAAGGTTTCTCATTCAATACTTAGCGCGCTCTCGAATGATTGATATGTGCCGATAGTTTTATCGGTTCGTTAATCAATCTGTATGAAGCTCTATTGTGCTTAGTAGGCCAGCGAATTACAGGCTACCAATACCAAATTTAATTAGAGGCTAAAACACATTCGCTAATTATACCGATTGAATTATCGGCTCACTACCTGCAGTCTATCTGCAGTGCGTGCCAAGTATGCTGATTTCAGTAACCACTAACCACTAAGGGCCGTATTACAGATCCTAATTCAAGACTGAAGCAATATTTAAGGTTAAACGAGTTTTAAGTAATGCTTGAGTTTTGAGTGAGGTTTTAAAGTAAATCTATAGGAGGTGAGCCACCCTGATCGAGTTAGGCAGATCTATTAGACTTGGGCCCGTATTAATAAGTGTGTTCTCGACAAAGTTAACATTTGTATGTCTTGTGTGATTACCTGTAGCCTCGCATAAAGATTATAATATTACCTACACGTTCGTAGGTATACCTAATTGTAGGTAATTATATGACTTGCATTTGTATGGTGGAGTGTTTGTAGTATGTGGTACTGCGTTTCTTTGGTCTTAGCACGACGGTCTCTTCACGGCTTTGCTATAGCTCGATTTATCCGATACCCTTCTTGATTCTATGCACTTTTATCTGGGGACATGTCTCTATAAAGAATAAAATAAGCTAACTCATATCATCAGGACGCATCGTAGAGTGTGCTTCGGCGTGTAGAGCGTGTACGCCGATCAGCATTTTATAGATTTAATAGTTATGCATCGAATTGTCATAATCGTATAAATGTTATTTGTCCGTGATTTTTCGTTTAAATGATACAACGTAAATGGACTTTAATTATAATAAAAATAGGTAATTTTTACGTAAGTTCATATTATTCAAATGTTATAGGATGTACATTGCAATCGTATATTCAGTGTCCGCTGATGCCTAGATCTAGGACAGCACTAGTTTATTTATACTGTTTATATTATTATTCAGACATCAATTGTTCTGTTCTATTCACACTCCTATGTATTTTTATTTAAGAAAATCCTTTATTTACGTATTACGTACCTATCTCATTTTTTAGGAAATCGTTTTGTTTTAATAGCGTTCCCATAAAGTGTAGAATACTTTTCTATATTTATATTGCCTAGCAATTAGTATAATATTAGTTAAATATCATTAACCTGTGTTTACTTGGAGTATTACATTTTTGGAAATTAAGTGATATGAATTTATTAGGAAACATTGTCCAGATTTACTTTGTTCTTAAAAGGCTGTGTTGTGCATTTTATTCAAATGAGATTTTATGTTGAAAATATCTCAGTACCTATATTTTAAATTCGTCATGTGTGGTCAGTAGTGATGACTGAACCAATTTGATGGTAAAAAGTTCCAAAAATATTTTTTTATTTTCCTTTTATATTACTTACTTACTAGCTAGATTTCTTTTTTTACCTATTTTTAAATACATATACTATTTTTATTGTACGTGTTTTGTTCTCGAAACTGTTCACGTAGTAGGTACCTGATTGTTTTCATTTTCAGCTACAAGAAGTACCGAGTTTACTCGGTGTAACATATTATTAGCGATCAAATTATGTACACTTGAAATCTTACTTAATGATTAAGGTCCAAACATAGTAGATTGGTGTTACTAAGTAGTGCTTTTTGGATGTTAATGCTACATGAATTCACAAAGTATGGTTTGCAATATTGCATTATAGGTGAAGGCCAGTGTTGATATGTTATACAAGTTATATCAAATATAGAATTATTTAAACCTTTGAATTTTATTTTCCCTGTATCTTTGACTATAATATCCTGTCTAGCTTTAATTGCTTATTTATCATAATTTTTTAAATTCGATTTTTAAAAGGGTGTTGATGATATTGCATTTAAGAAAGTTGGTTGATTTATCTAAACTTCAGTAAGTATGATCTATAGTTTTGGAGCAACTAAATCAATTTCATACACATTCAAATCCTATTGCAATCAATAGCTCTTATTATTAAATTTATTTAGGAACCCTAAGGGTCCTAAATAAATAATAATAGCTATTGAGCTTTTTATTACTAATGGTAACTCTAAAATCAACTTAAACTACATTACGCTAAATTAGATAGTTGAGTAAGTGGTAACTGAACGTAAATTATAATAAGATTCAGATTTCAAGTATTTTAATCGCACCATGTTAGTTTACAGAAAAAAAAGACTATGGTTCTGAAACCAGAAGGTCTATTTTAATTCTTAATTGTCATAGGTAAATTGACTAAGTATTCATTTTGAAATAAAAACTCGAAACTGTTTTTGTATTACGTTATATATTTTCTAATCACAGTGCTGAGACACTTATAACACAGGCATCTAATACATAATTTAGTAATTGATTTATTCATGTATTTACTTCTTGGGTACTGCATGGGTGAAGATGGTGTGGCCCACACCGAGGAGTCCAGCAACACAGAGAGCCAGGGTCAAGCGGTACAGGATACCATCCAGGGGACCTCCCTTCAGGAACACTGGAACATCATCCTCTTTCTGAAATGCAGTAGGCATAAAAAAAATTGTTAAAATAGGTAAATTGTAATAGATAATATGTAATATGATATGAGCCAGTGGGTCTTGTATAACCTTGATCTTGATGGAATTAAACTGGATTCAATTGATTATAATGGATTTTTCCTACCTAACCAATTCAACAGACATAAAATTCAAAACATTGCAATTGAAATATAATGTATAGTAATTTTAAAATAAAAAGTTATTGTTTGAAACACGTAAGACACTAACCAGTTTTTCATTGAAAGAGACACCCATAGTTTCCATGTTTATGTATCACAATTAATTCATAAGATATGCTAGACACTAACGTTTACATACGTTACAATAGGTAATATTCATAATATTTTTTCTAGTAATGGTAGACACTGGTCAATCATAATAATAAACTTCTTTGTTGGAGCCCTGACCACCGGTAGCTTGGACACTGTTCCCGATACCAATGGGCTTTTATTTTTTATATTTTTAAATGTGTTTATATCCTTATATTTAAAAATATAATTTATATGTAAATAATGAAATAAAGGAATTAAAAACTTCTATAGTAAAATGATTATTACTTACAAAAAAAAATTGCTATACTAATAATTTGGGTCCAAATTAAATTATAATAAAGAAAAATGTTTTTTTTACTGTTATTATTAGATTTAGAATAATTATTCAGAATTATTAAAAACTATGAATAGTCTCACTTTACACAGAATGTCTAGCTATAACATAGGTACTTGAAAATGAAGATAGTACATTGCATATAAGAATAAATACTGACTTGAAGTAGCTAAGTTTATATCTTGAAAAGTTATGCCGTCATATTGTAAAACAGGTTTACTGTGTGCAAACATATATATTTATTTACCACAATGGGTTTTAACTAATAGAGATGAAGTAGAACTGAATAATTACCTGGAACTGTTTCTGTTGTTGACGGATCTTCTCCGACAGAGGAGCGTAGGGAGTGTTGGTGCCAGGGATCAACTTTGTCTTGCCAGGAGCTGCGCAAGCATCGACGACAGTCGACATGTGCGAAGTGTTGTACTGGATGGTCGGGGGCTCCACTCGTTGCAATGCAATTGGGGCCTACGTTTAAGGAAAATTTTCTTTATGAGTATGGGAGCGCCTAGAGATAAAAACGTAACCAAAGTTTGTAGTATCAACTTACCACAGGGAAAAGTGGACTCTGCAGGTGGCTAGAGGCCACCAGCCTTCCAGTTACTCGGCTAAGTTGATGATACATTTTTTCAGAGCGAGAATCTACTTTATTTTAGACCTGCACAGTGCCTGAAAATCGAGCGATTACGAAACAAGTAGTTATCAGGTTCGGTTTGAAACCCCGGTCTGCAAAAACGTGACGTTGGAAAGGAATGTCAATAATATTTTGCGGGAAACACAATATTTGTGCTTTGTGCTAATATGCAAATTTATTTAAATTGTCTCTCTATTGTAAGTGCAAGTAAACTAATGTAATATATTTTTTTTAAAGAAAAATAATAATGTAATGTCCTCTCAGGTAAATGGATTGGGTTGCTTTTCGAACGCATGTTCGATCAGAGTCGTTCAGAAATATAGCTTTTTATGAATCAATACGACTGTGACTATGAAAAATAAAGTGAATACAGCGCTTAAATGTCTACAGGACACCACATAATACATAAAAGGTTTTGAAATTTCTTACGAAATTGGGAAACTTGCTTGCACTAAGAAATAATAAAAGCATTATTTTATTATTTTTAATCTGTTCTAAAATACTACCATATTCTGATTTCTGAACTAAAAGATCCTCCATATTTCTTTTTGAGTTTGTCTTGACAGTTCTTTTACTTAGAGCACGTTTTTAGAAGAAGGTAAGCTCGTAAAATAACCAAAGAATTCGTGAATTGTGCGTTAATTTTATGCAAAAGTGCATTCTTACGTAATCTAGTGTTTAGGGTAATTATTTCCTAGATGTTTACTGTGTCACGTTAATCCCATATTCGAAATTTAAAACTCCGCGTGGCGTGTCATGACTGAGCAGCGCTTGGCATTTGTTTTACAAAAACTTTAGGCCGCCTGCCATAAAAAAACCCGTTGATGTTGTTGTAACCAAATTACTCCTGTTTTCAGCTACACAATGCAGATCTTCGTAAAGACCCTCACGGGTAAAACCATCACCCTCGAGGTGGAGGCTTCAGATACCATTGAGAATGTGAAGGCAAAGATCCAGGACAAGGAGGGCATCCCTCCAGACCAGCAGCGTCTTATCTTCGCTGGTAAACAGTTGGAGGATGGCCGCACTCTCTCTGACTACAACATCCAGAAGGAATCCACCCTTCACTTAGTACTCAGGCTGAGAGGAGGTAAGATTTAAAGTCATATTACAACACAGTGGGATGTAATAATAAAAGTATTCAATACTAGCTGCGCCCCGCGGTTTCACCCGCATAAGTTTCGATCCCGTGGGAATATCGGGATAAAAAGTACCCTATATGTTAATCCTGGTTATAAACCATCTGTGTGCCAAAATTCATCCGAATCCGTTCAGTAGTTTTTGCGTGAAAGAGTAACAAACATCCATACATCCATACAAACTTTCACGTTTATAATATTAGTAGGATTTACAAATAAGTTGTATTTTCCAGGTACCATTGAGCCTTCTCTGCGTATCTTGGCTATGAAGTACAACTGCGACAAGATGATTTGCCGCAAGTGCTATGCTCGCCTCCACCCTCGTGCTACCAACTGCCGTAAAACCAAGTGCGGTCACACCAACAACCTGCGCCCCAAGAAGAAGCTGAAGGATTAAACTATTTCATTACTTGCAAAATGCATAGCATATTTCCATCTTTTAATTTGCAATCCATATAATTAAGCCAAAATTAATAAAAAGTGCAACAGCTACTGAGTTTGTTTTATTTATTGACATCATGGTTTACTGCTTTACTTGTACTTCTTGCTCTATTGTACTTGCTTGTCTTTGCTCTACTGTACTTGATAACCAAGAATAATTATGGTGAAATATGAATTGCACAACACTTGATATAATTGATTTGGTTAAAGATGTGGTTCACTACTGCTATTGCACAATTAATTTATATAAAGTAGGCTAGATTGTAATGTAAATAAAGTGTCACCAATTGTGATACTTTATAAAAGGCAAAAAAAAAAAAATATAAAGTAGGTCCAAGTTGTCACTAAGTAATTTGACTAGGAACCATCACCTGGATAATTCTGTGTGATTACGATATATAATGAGTACTTAGTTGCTCTCTATATTTTTACATGCACATCTTTGATCTGGATAAAACGGTAGTACATTAATCATCTTCAAGAATTGCCTGGCAATAGTTCACGCCTCCTGAATGGATATAGGGATCCTCGGACCTATCCTGCATCCATATCTAGGTATGGATTTGGGTCCGTCGAAATAATGATATCTATGGATACAGACACTAAAGCATCCCTAACATCATAATATTTCGTCTAATATTCAAATGGTAGATTTTCTTGATGTAGATAGGTGTATTTTGGCAGGTGAAGTGTATGAAATAGCTGACAATAAAATGTTTGGCATCATGACCTCGGATAACAATTGGCATGCAAACACACTATTATGTTGCCATGCCAGAACTGAACCATGTTGAATGTTGTATTCACGGGCTGTAGTGAAGCATTTGTCTGGCTAGTTCCAAGATCGATAGTTACTAATACTGCGGTCAGTACGGGCACTCTTATGGCGAACTACACTTCGCGCACTCTCTCTCGTACACCGCTCGACGTCTCGCTGTCTGTCCGAAATCTGCTAAAATACCTAATCTGATATTTTGAGAATCTGGTATTCTGAGATCGAGCCGTAAATAGAGAGTATGCAAAGTGTATTGCGACAATCTAGCCGTAGCATCCCTAAGCTGACACTCATTAATTTATTTTACGCTCATACAAGAAATAAAACAAATGATAATAATAAAATGTTTGTATAATTTGTGTAAAATAAATGCATCAACAATTCAACTTCTTACATTTTCTATCATTGTCACTTAGTAGAAGTCACAACCATTAGGCTATACTCTAATAATATTAGCTATGTAGTCCCTTGAGGATTTTTCGTCAGAGCCCGCCGCTGATTGCGCAATGCGATGCAGCACTCATCTCGCGTGTACAACACGAGTGCTGCCACGAAATGAGCACGAAAGCTTAGGCGATACTTTCCTAAAATCATTGACTTGAAACTTCGACTGGATCGTAGCATAAATGAAGACGTGGCGATGTTCAAATCTATATTCTCGTCACTAAGAACTTATTAATTACACTAAATCAGTAGCAGATAAATCAATAATACATTACACTTTATTCTAAGCTACATAAAACTACATCTGGACGGACTCTTTATCATCACTATAATTGCACAATGTTGCAACAGAAATGGTATGTATGTATGTATTGCAGTCTCTCTATACCATGCCGAAATGTACTACTTTGATTTTCGGCGGCTTTTGCGTTGCGTTTTCTGAAAATAGGATTTATATAAAATTAAATGGCGATAAATTGAGATTATTTTGGTGCAACGAGTTATAGTAAGTGAATAAGTAAGTACATGCTATGATGGAGAGTGACACAAATCATGCAAAACAAACAGTCTTGGTTTCTGACAACAAATATTAACATCCGAGTGAAATGATACACTACTCGGCATTCAAATGGCACAATTAGTACACAATAAAAACTACATTACGATGTTTTAAAGTCCATACAAAAAGCGAAACTATAAAGCGACACGATAATTGAGATTACTACACAGACGTATATTCTATAATAATATTTGTCACATATATTCTGTGTACTAATCAGTGATGAAATAATACGTGCAGAATCGCGTGCGTCACTAATGAGGTGCAAATGACAGACGGTGGCATGCGTGCGTGCATCACACTTCAACGTAGTCGAGCGTAGTACCGGCGGGCGCGACGTGCGGTGCGTGCGACACGTGCGACACGTGCTGCGCGTGCGACACGTGCGGCGCGTGCGACACGTTGGCCACGTGTGACACGTGCGCAGGCGGGGCCGGGGGGTGCGCCTGCTGCGGGGTGAAGGCGGCGAGGTACTTGTGAGGCGGACATAGGGGAAGACTTGCTGCTAACTCCCGAGATGGCTCTGGAGATACGCGGGATTCCTGCTGAACAAAAACAAAAGAAAATATCGATTCGTTATCGCTACTATTTTTGTGGAGCCTTTGGTAAATCAAATTAAAATAGCATGCATGAAATTTGGCAGTCAATGGACAGAGTTTACATTCTCTAGTGGACGTTTTAAAGTTATTAAATTTGCAGGTACTCTAAACTTTAACTTACCGAAACAACGGCGATGGTAACAGTGTCCGAGAATTTAACTTTGTTCCTTTCACCGGAGCGATTCCCTTGTTTCTCTGGAACGTCGCTGTCCATTCGATACGTTCTATCCTTCAAGCTGGTACTGGGATGATAATTATTATTATTTTGGTAACGGTACAACGTGTTGGGAGCTTCTTCTCTTAACTCCGTTTGATATAAGTGTTTGAAGTGAGTGGAAGCCATTCTTTCGTCGTGTGGTCGAGGTATAATGTCTACGACTGTGTGTGTAGGTTTGACGGGGGCTTCACTGATTGTTAGTAGTTTGTGTTTCGGCGCGCTATAGGTCGATAGTACGTCCATACTATGCCACCGGACGCTTTGAGTGTTTCGTATCGGCTTCGGATAGTCTCGGTAACTATCATCTCGCACGTCAGTAGTCCATATCGTGTTATCTCTTTCTAAGTACTGGTGGAGGTTGGGCCGTATGCTGTTCGTGGACATTGTCTCTGTGTGCGTGATGGGGACCTGCATCAGAGTAGGGTGGTTCGGTAGGGACACGCGGGGAAGTGGGGGAGGTTTCGTTTTGACGAGCTCTGACGTCACGCTCGCTTCCTCTTCGGATCCCGTGTATGAGTGAGAGCTGCAGCTTGAACATGATTCGGAACATTCGGATTCTGAAATTGGGAGAGTAACTTTTATTATATTTTTATTAATGAAGATACACATTGCTTAGACTGATAAGTCAGACGAACGGGACGTTGCTGGTTTGACGACTCGAATAGTATATAAGACAGTAGGGTTTTCCTATGAAACTTCGTCTTTGACTAAATGCAATATTGTTTTTTTACATTTTCGGGCACAGGGTATTTTGTGGTGGTATTTGTTCCATTGGCCGAAAGATATTAGTAATAAGTTACACCAACCAGGCGTGTTATCAGCATAGTGCAGAGCCAACGCGGCGGCCTCTGTCGCCAACGAGGCGAGTGCACGTCGTGACGCAGCCCAGCGAGCGTCACAGAACAGGTCCCACGCTGATAGATCTACGGCTAAACTTAGTGCCTTCTCGATGCGACCACGTCTGGAAAAGGAATAGAGTAAAACAGAATAATGATGCTGCAGGTGGCTAAATGATTTGATTTCTGTAGACTGTAAGTGTGTACAAACAGTTGTACATATACATTTGTGCTATAATAATACAAAATAGGCAAGTAATTCCATGGTTGTAACAGCTCTATATGAGATCTCATAATACACGATAGAAGATCATTTCCGAAGTGCATACTTTTCTTGGGGAATCTGTACCTGAGCAAGTGATGGAAGAACTTCCTGGCGAGGTCGTGCACGGGAGGCGCGTAGCGCGCGGCCAGCGGCGCGAGCGGCGCGGCGGCCGACAGGTAGGCGCCCAGCGCGGCCTGTGCTAGCGACTCCGAGCTGCTCGCTACTGAGGGACGGCATGCTGGGTTTAGTGGGGGTCACATTTAATGTTACGAGTTTGTAAACAGGCCGACAGGTAGGCGCCCAGCGCGGCCTGCGCTAGCGACTCCGAGCTGCTCGCTACTGAGGGACGGCATGCTGGGTTTAGTGGGGGTCACTTTTAATGTTACGAGTTTGTAAACAGGCCGACAGGTAGGCGCCCAGCGCGGCCTGCGCTAGCGACTCCGAGCTGCTCGCTACTGAGGGACGGCATGCTGGGTTTAGTGGGGGTCACTTTTAATGTTACGAGTTTGTAAACAGGCCGACAGGTAGGCGCCCAGCGCGGCCTGCGCTAGCGACTCCGAGCTGCTCGCTACTGAGGGACGGCATGCTGGGTTTAGTGGAGGTCACTTTTAATGTTACGAGTTTGTAAACAGGCCGACAGGTAGGCGCCCAGCGCGGCCTGCGCTAGCGACTCCGAGCTGCTCGCTACTGAGGGACGGCATGCTGGGTTTAGTGGGGGTCACTTTTAATGTTACGAGTTTGTAAACAGGCCGACAGGTAGGCGCCCAGCGCGGCCTGCGCTAGCGACTCCGAGCTGCTCGCTACTGAGGGACGGCATGCTGGGTTTAGTGGGGGTCACTTTTAATGTTACGAGTTTGTAAACAGGCCGACAGGTAGGCGCCCAGCGCGGCCTGCGCTAGCGACTCCGAGCTGCTCGCTACTGAGGGACGGCATGCTGGGTTTAGTGGGGGTCACTTTTAATGTTACGAGTTTGTAAACAGGCCGACAGGTAGGCGCCCAGCGCGGCCTGCGCTAGCGACTCCGAGCTGCTCGCTACTGAGGGACGGCATGCTGGGTTTAGTGGGGGTCACTTTTAATGTTACGAGTTTGTAAACAGGCCGACAGGTAGGCGCCCAGCGCGGCCTGCGCTAGCGACTCCGAGCTGCTCGCTACTGAGGGACGGCATGCTGGGTTTAGTGGGGGTCACTTTTAATGTTACGAGTTTGTAAACAGGCCGACAGGTAGGCGCCCAGCGCGGCCTGCGCTAGCGACTCCGAGCTGCTCGCTACTGAGGGACGGCATGCTGGGTTTAGTGGGGGTCACTTTTAATGTTACGAGTTTGTAAACAGGCCGACAGGTAGGCGCCCAGCGCGGCCTGCGCTAGCGACTCCGAGCTGCTCGCTACTGAGGGACGGCATGCTGGGTTTAGTGGGGGTCACTTTTAATGTTACGAGTTTGTAAACAGGCCGACAGGTAGGCGCCCAGCGCGGCCTGCGCTAGCGACTCCGAGCTGCTCGCTACTGAGGGACGGCATGCTGGGTTTAGTGGGGGTCACTTTTAATGTTACGAGTTTGTAAACAGGCCGACAGGTAGGCGCCCAGCGCGGCCTGCGCTAGCGACTCCGAGCTGCTCGCTACTGAGGGACGGCATGCTGGGTTTAGTGGGGGTCACTTTTAATGTTACGAGTTTGTAAACAGGCCGACAGGTTGGCGCCCAGCGCGGCCTGCGCTAGCGACTCCGAGCTGCTCGCTACTGAGGGACGGCATGCTGGGTTTAGTGGGGGTCACTTTTAATGTTACGAGTTTGTAAACAGGCCGACAGGTAGGCGCCCAGCGCGGTCTGCGCTAGCGACTCCGAGCTGCTCGCTACTGAGGGACGGCATGCTGGGTTTAGTGGGGGTCACTTTTAATGTTACGAGTTTGTAAACAGGCCGACAGGTAGGCGCCCAGCGCGGCCTGCGCTAGCGACTCCGAGCTGCTCGCTACTGAGGGACGGCATGCTGGGTTTAGTGGGGGTCACTTTTAATGTTACGAGTTTGTAAACAGGCCGACAGGTAGGCGCCCAGCGCGGCCTGCGCTAGCGACTCCGAGCTGCTCGCTACTGAGGGACGGCATGCTGGGTTTAGTGGGGGTCACTTTTAATGTTACGAGTTTGTAAACAGGCCGACAGGTAGGCGCCCAGCGCGGCCTGCGCTAGCGACTCCGAGCTGCTCGCTACTGAGGGACGGCATGCTGGGTTTAGTGGGGGTCACTTTTAATGTTACGAGTTTGTATACAGGCCGACAAGTTGACTGATGAAAAGTACTTTATGCACACGCAAATGAGTGATTTACTAAAGTGATATCCTTAACAAAGATACATAATTAGAAATTATTGTGTATCAACTTGAGCAATGGTGGCCCAGTAGCAACGGCCCCGACTTAAGAGTCGTAGGTCGTGGGTTCGAACCCAGGTAGGCGCTTTACTTTGTGTAAATAATTTCATCACCACTGCTCTCAAAACGGTGAAAGAAAACATCGTGAGGAAACCGGCATGTCCTAAAACCAAAAATTCGAAGACATGTGACACCTACCAACCCGCGCTGGGCCCGCGTGGTAGATTACGGCCCACTCCATCTCGAAGAGAGGAGGCCTATGTCCCAGCAGTGGGAACTTTATAGGCTGATTATGTTATGTGTTTCAACTTGAAACACAACAGTGTGAAGAAATCAACTGTGTTGTATTTCGTTTCATTTCAAACTGGAACACAGTCTTATGACTGATTAGTTAAAGCTTTGGTTTCATAGAAAAGTGGTTCCGTCTTATTATAACGGCCTTCATGAAAATCTGTCATTTTCACCAGTATTTGACAGTTAGTCAAACCCCGCTGCCCAAAGATTTAAACCGCTAGATTTGCTCTTACCGTACTTTAGTCACACAAAAAGTGTCCCATACGTCATTGTGTGTCAGAGGTGTCAAAACGAAACAGAAACGCGACTATCTTTTGACGAGGTAGGGCGAATCAAACGATTTAAATCTTTGTCGCTGTCATAATTTTCATGACGGCCGTTACTATGGCTGTTAAGTGCGGCTACCGCTGTTTTAGGAAATCTTAGCTTTAGCAAATGTGCTAGAAAACGGGACGAAACGATTTTTTTTCATTGAAAATTTTTGTCACTTACTTTAATTTTCTGATCAGCATGAAAACAAAATATAATATTTCTCGTTAGCCACACTGTAAACGATATACAACTCAAACCAATGTTATTTTTATGATATTGATACTAACCAGTCTTGCTTCTCAACGCGGCACATACGAGCATGTTGACAGCCCACAGGCACTCAGTGCCCTCTCGCTCCCAATCCATGGCACGAAGTAATGCTACAGCATTTGAAGACCGTTTAGTGCGGACCCAAGCCTGGAAAATCACAATACACAGCTACAAGGATCTTTTAGCACACACACAATGACGTTGACAGGGGGCGCTGTTGGTAAACGTTAATGCAATTGTTTTGTGAAATGTCACTTGGAATGTATTCAAAAAATAAGATGGCGGCGTTAGTTTCGATTTTGGCCACGCACCACAATAACCGTGTAGCGAACAATTTCGGTACGCAGCCCAGTTGACGGACGTCACACGACTCTGTCAAAAAGGAGCGCGCGTGGTATGTTTTCTTAAGGAAGCTTCTAGAATGTTCTAGAAGCTTCGACTGGCTCTCACTGGCCGAGTGGGAACGAGAGGCGTTTCCGCCAGAAGCGCGTGGATTGTGGCGGGAGGAGTTACAAATAGGTTCGCGTTATAAAATTATTTATCACTCTTTTCATTTGTAACAAATTATTTTTTCGAAGAATCATTACGTTTTTTAGGGTCCCGTACAAAAATTGTATCAAATTAAAATACACTCTAATTATTTCGCTCTCTGGTAATAATGTCTAACCCGGGTGGTTAAACAACATAATTTTGTCGCCAAGAGGAAAGCTATAATTTCTAAAGCGAAGTGGCGATAAGTGGTCATTAGCTTTTTGCCTAATATTTACATAAAAACATATATTTACCGTCAATAATCGAGGGTGTGTGATGTGTAGAAGCGTGAGAGGCCCTCCGGAGAAAGTCGCCAAAATAATCGGCCCGCCCTTCGCGCTTCGAGTAGATAGCAACTGCATCCGTCGTGAGTCCCTGAAATGGACACGAACATTCACAGCGCTCATACACAACACACACGACACGCTTGTCGGCGGCAGCCGTCGACGGGTGTCAACGGCCGCAGTTGTCTCTGTCGTTGCCGCGTGTCGCTCGTGTGTATGCACTCTTGGTTTTGATGCTAAAGATTTAGGCTTGTTGTTCTTGTAGTCTTTTGGCACCACATTGTGTCCCTGCTATAGGTACTCGTACTTAAAACAATAGCCAATTTGGACAGTTCTTCTTTCTTTTCTTGTCGACGGTACTTTCATTGATTGTCCAGGGATATTATTATTATATTGATTGTTTGAGCCCAGTAGGTGGCTACGTTAATTGTGGCATCAGTGGCATTCTGTAGGTTATCAAATTCATTTGCATAACTCAGGTTTATGTGTTACAAAAAATTGGATTAGGTACTATATTATAACTAGAAGAGGTGTGCTGTTTACATGTGCAGTCATATTTAATATAGTGTCATACAAATTAAATAATATCAGGATAGTTTGGTTTTTAATTTTATGTTAATCATAATTTAATTGTAATTTTACTAATAATAAAGTTTGTTTGTTAAAAAAATATTTTTGCATTGGATAGGATATATAGGATAGTCCAATTCTTGAGGAAGGCTATAGGCTTTATAACATCACGGTAGGCTCTAGGACCCTCAGGAGGTGAAACATAGAAAAGTCAGAAAAAACGATAAGCGAAGCGCGGACAGGCGATATGATGACACGGGGTGTGTTGAGGGAACAAGAAACTTCACGCGGACGAAGTCGCGGGCAGAAGCTGGGATTATATATTTGGAGACTTGTTACTGTTAGCCTGCATCATCCTACTGCTGGACAAAGGCCTCTCCCCATGACTTCCAGCTCTTTCGATCCAGGGCTAAAGTAGACCACTGGTCGTTTGTTTTGTCCAGCTCGTCCCGCCATCTTCTACGGGATCTGCCGCGACGCCCTCTAGCTGTGTCAGGGCTCCACATGGCCAGGGCAGTATTTTGGCCCACAGCTTATTAGGCATAGGTACGGCAGACGTGGCCAGCCCACTCCCACACTCCCACTTCAGCTTAGCGGCTTTTTGAGCAATGTCAGTAATCTGTGTTTTTTAGCGCAGTGTGGTGTTGCGAATATGGTCCAGCATTCTAGGCTTCAAATTGGAGACTTGACTTACCGCAAATACGATGTGAGATCTAGACATTTAGAATGATGATGTAGTAAGGAAAGCGCGCGGTCAAAGCACTGCAGTCTTCCGCCTTCCTCTGCAGCTATGATCAACTCGTCTGCCCAGCGGATTTCTGTCGCTATCTGTAAACAAAAATATGATTTTTGACTTATTTAATTTCACTTACTTGCACTTCAATTTGGAAAGCCATCTTAGTTACTGATTTTTAAGATTTGACAGGCAGTAAGCGTTTCATACGAATATGAACTTTATTTGTATAAATTTAATTTTCATATTCGTATGAATCGCTCGATCACATTCGTTTATAAGAATATGAACCAATATTCACATTTTTGGTAATTTAATCAGCTAAAAATACGGTCCATTACACGGGTATATACTTACAAATCCAGCTCTGGTCGTATGTGTAAGGCCGGCCACACAGTGCACGACATGCAGCGAGCCGTCAATACACGCGATCAATAGTCGCGAGTCGCACGGTGACCGTCGTACGACTCTCACGGGCGTAGACAACGACACGTGGGTCGCACTGTCGCGCCCACTTGACAGTTTTGTCGCACGGTCTTCAGGATTCACCTCGTAGCGTAGCCAGTCTAAGTTGATGCCGTTCTGAAATTGAAATAATAAATAGGTATGTACCTCTGTTCTAGTACTCAAACCTTAGTTTGTCCAATGAAGTTTTTTTATTTTGATTTTGTAAGAAACAAGAGCAATTGGCATCAAAAGGGTTTTTGTGAAAATTGCCCATTTTCTCTGTAATTTCTTTTCGAAATTTGTGAATAGGGATCAAAATTTCTAAAAAAAAATAAGGACAGTCGACGATCTTAAAGGTTTTTCTGAAACAAACCTACCCTTACTCCTCCACCTCAAATCCACCCTGTACACTGGTGGCTGGTGAATTGGTGATGCTTTACAAATTGGTTCTTGGACTGGCATTACTGTGGATAAATAATTAAATAAAAGTTACCTTATGGCATGTAACTTGTTCAACAATATGAACAACAATGTCTCCCTTATTTGATAGCTCTGCTGACAAAGTTTCATTCTCCAGTTGGTGGTATGCTGTGAGGTTGATGTGATGTCTGTAACATACTTGTATAAATGAATACTCTTCTATTTGCTTACAGGATAATATGGTTCATGCAATCAATGATTTCTGTGAGGTGTGGCCAAAGCCATTAAAATTGGAGCAACAAATAACTAGCAAACGGGTTCGAACATTTTTACCACAGAAAAATATTCGCCACTTTATTTTTTTTCAAAGTTTCCGCGCATGATGACAGGCCACAAAGGTTCGAACCATTTTATTATTCTTGCTTCAATTTATGTTATGCCACTGGCAATTAAATTGCACCATGTAAAACAGTCAATTCTTACCCATTTATGCTGTAAAGGTGGAGGTTTGCATGGTCTTCTAGCACAGGGCTCCACGGCGCCGGCTCTGCGACAGTGACGCTCCAGACAAGTATTCGGGCTCCATTGCTGCCCTCATTTGTAGATATGTGCCTCTCTGTCCTGCGACTACTACCACCTAGTTCTATATTCTAAACAAATAATAATATTATGAAAGAAAATATTTGTATTTTGTCTTGTGATGTGTATTTTGTCATTGATGTTGTTGTTTTATGAAGTTGTATGTAACATAGCAAAAATATATATTTAACTGCCCATGAAAACATAAAATTGCATTGTTCTAGTATTGTTTTTATATTTTTATTAATACTGTCCCACAGCATAGGACTCCCATCCTATTTCATATTACTACTTTAAATTTTACCTAGACCCTGCTTCCAGCTTTAAAAAAATCTGTTATACTTTCATTATTTGAGCATGCAAGCAAATAAAACTGGTCACCTGTAAATGTGGATCTCTGTCAGTAATGCGACATGGAAGACTGATATTGTTTTTGCCAAATGTCACTAATGTTGCTGTTCGGTCATTGTGAGTTACTAATATGTGGGATTTGGAGAGTGCCACTGTAATATAGAAAAAAATCAGTTAAGCTTTCACATATTATTTATTTATTTTAACATAAAACATACACATTAGTTATAGACAGTAACACTTATGTACAATAAAGGAAGGCATATAACTACTCAAAAGTCTTCTATTCATCCACAAACACATCACAGTCAGGCTTAGCATCCAAGAGAGTGTTGAGCGCAGAGAATGTTGAGCGCAGAGAGTGTTGAGCGCAGAGAGTGTTGAGCATCGAGAGTGTGCGAGAGACAGTAGACTGGGCTTGATTACAACTTTTAAATATAAGTAATAGTTAAAGAGTAATTGACCTGTGATTTTTCAGTCAATATTTGATATGCAAATGATGTATGGTGAATAGAAAACAGTAGGTGTAGGTACAGATTTCCTTTTATCATTTAGATCCTTAACTTACCATTTGTAATAGTCTGACCAGACAGCTTCCCCACAAAATACCTGTCAAAAAGAATCTGAGTGACATCCAAAGAGTTTTGCTTAACAGTGAGGTAGGCTATATCTCCTGAAGAGAATACTATAGTGATCAGAGAGTCAGTGGTCCATTCACAGGTGATGATGCTCCTGTCTCGGAGCTTGGACTCCAATTGGCGCACCTGCCGAGGGTGGGCGGCGCGCCATAGACCACCTCGACGCTCACAGTAACTTCTTTTGCCAGAATCATAAACTGTTTCATCTACTCTTTTCTTTGTTTCATACCTGTGAGCAAAAAATTTTTATTTCTTACGAACTGTTATGGATGAAAATTTGATGTCTGTAAATTCTGATTTACTTAAATCTCCATTTTATTTGAAACTTATAATAGGTCTAATTAATTAATAAATTACGAAGATGTTATGAAAGTAAAGTGGTACAAGTTTCTGCGCAGTACAAAGAGATTTTCATGAATAAGCTTCATCTTGTTACTTATAGTTTGCAAGCTTAAAGTTTCACAAATGAAAGTTTTTAATGATGTATATTTGTTTTCGACGACTTTGTAACTTACTTGAAACTTTTAAAATCACTGTTTTTTAAGTGCAAGCTTTCATCACAAGTCAGGAATTTGACGTCGTAGTTAATCATTTTATTTTCCTAATCATACTTTTGTAATAACATTTGGAAATAAAGCATTATTTGTTCATTTCTTTCGAACTAGAAATCTCAAGTACAGTAATAAGTAAATAATTAAGACAGTGACAGACCAGATGACATTGTTGACATTATAGTAAATAGACTCACAGAATGTCTATTTACTAGCCCAGTGTTGTCAGATGTATAAAATAAACACTGGTAGCCAGGTGGAAACGGCCAATAGATTCGAACCTACGGCTGGCCGTCACACAAAGTATAGTACCCCGGGTTCGAACCGCTTGTGTCCCACATTATAAGCTAAGTAAAGTTATGTTTATGCTATGCCAAAATAACCTTGCGACTTTAATTGTTGGACTAAGAATAAATATTTCTTTGCGGCTCTTCACTAAATGTAGACTGAAGAGCAAAAAAAAAAAAACATTTGATACATTCGATCCCAACGGTTTGTTGCAGGCTATGAATGAATGTGGCTTAAGAGGCTCTATCAATACATGGTTTAGGTATTGAAAAGAATGTAAGGCATTTACGTTGGTGATACTTGCCAGGTTTATATAGTCATAATAATATCGATCTCTCGCGATGCAAAACGATTTTGACAATGTGGTCCAGTGGGCACATGATAACGGTACGGCGGCGGACAATTAAACTAATACTTTTCTAAGATCTTGTATTTTGTGATAATTTGTATTGTATTGTAAACTGTTGTAATTTAGATTTTTTTAAAAAAAAATTGTTATGATACTAAATAATATTAATGTTTATGCAGTCAGTCTGCCTTCAAACTGCAAGTTAGCTGAAATAATATAATTAACATTTTTCTTATTAGTTTGTGAATAGTTTTAGTTAAGTTAGGATATAATTTTGTTATTTTAGTGTTAGCTTGTAAATTGTAAATCCTGAGTGTGGCGAGGGATTCAAAGGCACGAGATGCAAAAAACTTTGCTCTCGTGTAACAGTATGTGTGTTACACGAGAGCAAAGTTTTCTCTTCAACAGCGAGAACACTAGAGATAAAATAATAAACAGGAATCGATTGAAATAACTATTTATTGTGAATCAAAATAATTAACATTGTAGGTAGAGGTACCAATTCAATAAAATGGAACATTTTAAAAGATAAAAGTAAAATTACTGCAATTCTGCAAATTAAAAGTAACAGATTTATTTGGCAACGTTATAGTTGCATTGAGTTGAGTTTGATTATCTGGGGTTTAAGGTTTCTGTTTCAGTGGCGGATTGAGAAGGAACAACGGTGAATGTTGGTGACTCTGATCGGCTTTCTGTATAAGTATATACACTGTGCGTCGTTGGAAGTGGATGGGCGTGGGTGGGTTTACAGATTTTCGACTTATTTTCTATTGAGTCTTCAATATAGCCTTCTGCAACCGTATTGGACTTCCACCCGCCGCGCCGTGACGTTTTAAAGTGGTGAGATCGGCTCCGGAATCAGCCAAGAGCGTTGCCGAAGTTCTCCGAAAGTAGTGACCCGTGAATAGCTGAGGCTCTTCCAGTTTTAAGAAAGTGGCAATTTCTCGCGGTATAGCACCTATTTTATTTACTCCCATAGGCTGTCTTGAGCATTTATTATTATGGTATTGTATGAAAAATCGGTCGGTTTTTATATTGGCTGGACGTAAATTTTGGTATTTTTCTACAGTAGGATCTAGTTACGTATTCTTCGCGTACGACAAAATACCTGTCAAAGTTCGTCTTCGTATTTTTCAATTTTACTAACAGTAATTTATCTGAATGCTTTTCGATATTTTATACTGTTAGGTGTAATAATAGCTCGTTATTGCGACACGCTCCACTAATTCCTACTTTTACAGCATCTTTTACATATCGTAAAAATATTTTAACAGTAGGTATTGCTAAGCCAGACTAGGATTCATTGCGCCTCCAAAAATTAGTAGTAGGCAGTAAGTACCTTTATACCTACATAACAGTCTACACACAAATTTTAATAACTAACAACATAGATTCATATGTAACACTTACTTTTCAAAATTTCTTAATGAAGCTCCAATGGAGCTTTATTAAGAAATTTTATTTATCTTTTTATTTTTTGTGAAAATTTTGGACTTTTTAGCCTTATGCCCAACAGCCCAACTGACATTCTTTTTAGAAAAGATACGAGTTTTGCGCATGTTTCAATATGCACGTTATTTTTTGTTTTTAAAGTAGCATTCAACATTGAGTAAATACTCCACATTGTAGATGATCGCCTCGTCTGTGATAAATCTAAAAAATAAGATAGCAACACCGTCTCCAAAAAACTGCTTGCGCCCTTTGTAGTCTCCATTCATTGAAGACATGGTATGCTTTCAGATATTTCTCGCGAGACTTCTCAGGTAGGAAACTTAATTCTGCATTAATAACTTGTTGTTTTAACTCTTCCGGTGTAAAATACTGTTCTCATCGCTAGTTTCACTCATATTTTACGATTATTTAATATTTTTTAACTTATTCAACTCTTTACGCCTGCCACGAAATTTTATTCCCGCTCTTTTATTTAAAGGCGTGATCGGAAATAGCACCCATGATATTTTATTGTTCAAAATATATTACGTAACATTATTGAAACTAGAAATAAATATTTACAGGTTATCAGTTTTATTTGCAGTAAATACTTATTTTCGTTTAAATACAACAATAAGTTAAAAATTCAATAAATTACATTAAAAGACATAATTATCTTTTTGCATTTCTTTAGTTAGTACGAAATTCCGAACGTGTGAGGTCGAATTCAAAATCGGAACTTCGAAAGGGCTGGTCTTGGTAGGTATCTCTCTCTTTCTAATGGCGGGAAATAGATAGAGTGTGAATTTTTCGAATTGTATGACTAACCCAAGGCTGAATAAGATATTCGCGGCTTTCTGAAAAAAATAATTAAAAAGTTACTTGGTCTCACTCAGTGAGCAAAATCGCATTTTGCTCACTGATTTCAGGCAGCAAAACCTACATGTTTGAGCTACTGAAGTGAAAATAACTATTTTCTTATTAATAAAACACTCCCGCACGTATTTCAAGACTTTCGCATTGCAGGAGCACTCATTAATACATTTAGAGAGCCTCTGACGGACAGTGTACATGCCGACGCCTTTATAGATATAATTATCTCAAAGAACAAATTTTCCGAATAAACTGGGCAATTATGTAGTCGCAGAAAATATGAACAGACAACGGGCGGCGTTCACTACAATGACTGATGCTGAATTAAATGTACCGTTTCTACAATTACCTAACGGAAAAAGACGTTATTTTATTCATTTTGGGAACATACCATCTAAAGCTCGCATGATCGTATGTCGCCGAGCGTTGTAGTCCCAGCCCTAATATGTCACAGTAGGTACGGGCTACCAACGGAAAACTGCTCCTTATTAAGAGGGCGTACTTTATCCGGCACATTTCGAATAAAATATACTACACGTATCTTTTAATCCAAAGGAATGTCCAAGGCAGAGAAGCAATCAAAGCCTATTACTGCTCCTGGATGACAGGTATGAGAACTCTAGGTGCCTGTGCTCACACTGTTAGCATTATATGGTACTTAGGTTTTGGCAAGAAGTTATCTAGGTGTAACTTCGTAGGCCCGGCAAATGCTTGGAATGAAATAATCATTGTGAGCAACAATACAAATTAGAAATGATGTTTATTTTGTGTACCTAGCTTAATAAATAAACAATCAACTCAGCCTATCGTCCACTGTCCACTGCTGGACATAGGCCTCTCCCAGGCTGCGCCCCAACACCCTGTTCTCCACCTTCCGCATCCAGTCTGTCCCAGCAACCTTCTTAAGGTCGTCTGTCCATCTAGCTGGGGGGCGTCCCACACTACGTTTGTCGATACGCGGTCTCCACTCCAGGACTCGTCTGCTCCACCGACCAACATGGCCCTTCGACAAACATGGCCAGCCCACTGCCACTTCAGTTTGCTTACTCTGCAAGCTATGTCGGTAACTCCAGTTCTTTTCCGGATATTTTCATTCCTGATTTTATCCTTCAAAGAGACTCAGAGCATAGCTCGCTCCATAGCGCGTTGAGCAATCTTGAATTTGTGGACTGGTTGAAGACCTTAGCCTTCAAACATTGTGGGATAGGCGACGAGAAGACTTGACGGAGTTTTCAAAATGCTGCCCAACCCAACTGAATCCTACTGTCGGCTTTTTTCTCAAAGGTGTGGCTACCGAGCTGGATTATTTGCCCTAGGTAGACATAATCCTTCACAACTTCGAGAAGCGACCCTTCGATGTGGATTGGACTCAGCAAGACGTGAGAATTGTACATACATGACTTTCGCAATTCAATAGATAAACAAACTGCACTTAATTTAATTGATTAATATTTTCCGTAGAAAAAGCAAACCTTAGCAAGCTGGGTCAATCTCTCCCTATAAAACCGAACGACTGGTTAGTCATTGGGCCTATAATAGTACATTATGATATAAGTGCGGTAAGTTGAAAATTACAGCCGAGGCGATTAGGCGAGGGCTACAAGAAAGCAGAGGCTGTAATTATCAAAGCGCACGTATGTCATACGACGTTTTATAACATATTTGCGAGGAAATAAATAAAACTCGGACTTTCTTAAACGAATAAACCTTTAATAGCAGTTATAAAAATTTGTTATAAATTTTTATTTATTACATTATCTCCCAAAGTTAATTAAAATTATAATAAATTATTCATATAATGTTGACCACTTTTCTGACATAAAAACTCGACGGAGCATTTTGATAAACCGTGCGTTTTACTTCATTAAAAGAAACGCGTTTTACATTACAATAACGCACAAGTACGTAATGAGATACAATACAATATTGATATTGGTGAAATAAGAGACCCTTTACGAGCAAATGTGTTATAAAATAATTATTATAACACTACATAAAGGATTGAAAATGCAAAATAGAAGTGATCATAACTTCAGTCTCCATTTCATTCATTACCTAATTCGTTCATTCATTTTTTAGTTGTTCACTTAAGCCTCTTCTTAATGACACCTAGTCTAAAATGCTACAAGGTGGGTACGGGTTCCAAACAAAATTACCAAAATGATTAAATTACAAACAAATTAATTGAATTATTTGTTGAAAACAAACAGTTAATTTATCAAATTAAACATTCGAAAACATCAATCGGTTTCTTACTAAACTTCAACTACATATCCGATGACCCACCAGGGCCGTCGGATATAGTTGAAGTTTACTTACAATTCTTTCCTTTGGTGACTGCACCTACCTATGTTTGTCAACAGATAAAGGAAATGGAGTTACTTTGATGGTCACTACATTGTATGTTTATTGCATAGGTAGGTACAACGTACTTTGTAGAAAATCTAGAATAACCCACGAATGGGACGGAAAGGCTGAAATATTAACATTTTATGCACCTATTACGAGTCACGAGGTTATTAAATGGTATATGATTGCTGTCGTATTGTCTTTGAAGGCCGAAAGCGCTCAAAGGGAGACGTTTTACGTATATTTTTCATAAGTTACGGTCGATTGAGTATGCAAGACACATCTTTTCCCCCTTAGAATTGCTGCAGAATTAATTACGATAGCTATACTCAAATGGTTCGACCTACTTATTTTGCTGCTTTATTCAATTTGCTGGATTATTCAAGCCGGATAAATATTATTTATTCAAGTTTTTTGTCCACATCCCTTTTTAAATTTCTTTGAGAATAAAATGTTTACGGTTTAACTTTATTTACTGGCAGGTAGGTCCTGACTTACTTAGGTAAATACTTTTGTATTTCTATTTATTTCGTTTATAATTTTTCTAGATGTGTTTATTAGATAGCAATAAGCATCACCTCTGTACCTATTTTTCTGTCCTGTTTTTTTTCTTGTCTTTTTATATGTGTGTACGGTGGGGGTTAGAAGTCGAGTGGCATTGTCACGAAGAAATAGATTGACACTTTTGTTTAACTTACGACCTTCTTCTAATGAGTACTTTCTATACTCTATAGAGTATAGAAATAATACTATAGAGTATACTCTATAGTATAGGTACACACACACACTCTCACATTCGTTTGCAATTACTTTGAATAATCACGCTATTGACTACAGTTCCTTGTCATGTTCACTTACCTATTCGTAAAAGTTTATGATTATACCCACAGAAATCTAAATAAACAAATTATAAGGTAGACGGATGCAGTTAACTTACGAGTCATTCACCGCGACTAAATAGAACATTATTTGTTTTTGGTTTGTTGTTATACTTGATAATGTAGATTAGTGACGTGTGTTTAATCTATTAGCGGTGTTGTAGTTCATTTTGAAATGCAAGGAAATTTAAGTATTGAGATGAAAGCAGATATTATCGCGCTGCGTAAAAGTGGACTTAAATTATATCACAGAAATTTGATGAAACCGGACTGAGTGTGAGTATTATGATTTAATTATTTTATCGATTTTTTTTCTAATTTAAAGTATAACTGCTGATCCTTTTAGTAATTTTTTTAAACGTTTTATATTTATCATAAAGCCTAAATAGAAGAAAAGAAAATTGATGATGAGTATAAAATATAACATTAAGTATAATAATAATAGATATAGGTAATATGTATCATTTCTATTTTCAAAATAGTTAGGTTTCAATTTGGTAATACTCGTATTTTGCTAGTAGCCTAACAGTACCTACTCTTTTTTAGTTTTAGAGAAATACCTACTGTGAGTCGGAGAGTCAAAAGATATCAGGAAAAGCCTTGCCAATCGAAAGCGAAGTGGAAGGCTCCAGCTAGTCAGTCAATATGAAACAAGTGGTTTCATACCAACGAGATATTTTGCCGAATTATTCAACACATCTTTACGAACCGTTCGCCGTGCAAACCGTTCGCCTATATTTGATTGAAAAACATAAACAAGAACGTTTACATTTTGCGATACAGCGATGGGAAGCACGGAATAAGAGATCTGATGAGCAGTTGAAGTTGCATTGCATAGAAATATGGGAACATTTAAGAGGAACAGATAAATGTTTCAATATTATTGGATTCATGCGCCAGCGTTTACTTGATAGGATTGATAATAATGGGGGTTATACAAAGTATTAAGTTATGAATTACAAATGGATTTTAGTAATTTAATTAAAATAATATTGTGTCATATCCGTAATAAGGATTATTTTGAGGTTTAGCTTCTATCTTCTTTTCATAATGAAAATTAATACTTAAGCTACATATAACCGAAATAAGTTCTAATAAATACGATTTGTTAACTTCGACGTTTGAGGTAGGCTACTAAAGTTAAAACGAATGAACTGGCAGTAAAAGTGGTACTACTGAGTAATTTAATTGTATTGTGACAAGGAGTCCGGCCTTTTTTTATTTACGTGGGTAGATATGCTAGTTGTAGTTTGTTAGAGTACCTGCTTTACTTCAATAAATTGTTCTTTATGAGAAAATAAACTGTTTTAACTACAAGTTTATTTATTTCTAGTTTATAAAATTATAACGAATACATATCAACAATTTGAAATCACTTATAAGACATTTTTATTTTTAACCCCATATTACAATAACAATATAATAATAAAAATACAATAATTTATTATTCTCGTTTATTATTCAATCGAATAATAAAAAAAAACCGATAAAGATTATTGTTGGAAAACAAAAATAAAATTCCCATCTCGAGATTGGAACCCAGACCTATGCGGTCAATGATCCAACACGTAAGACTATTAGCTATTGGTACTTGATATAACGATTTTAATTTTAGCAATCAAGGTCATGCGTAATTACGTATGATTTTGGTTTCGTTCGACGCCAGCCAGTGTGCGAATTCTGAGGTGTGCGTTCTGTGTTGATATACTCGTATCACTTATACACAGAGACGTAGTAGGTACGGCCTTTACCGCGTGGTCACAGCAATACAGTCCTTAAGCTGTTAATGAATTCATGACCCCTGACTGTACATAAATGGTTAAATAAATAAATAAATAGGTACATCCTAACCTTCTACCTACCTATAGATACCGAACGTAGAATGGGGTTCCCTTGGCAACATGATGATTAGAAAAGTTTTCTTTATGATTTTTTTATGGACGTGACATTAACGAAGATTAATCTTGATAAAAATATTTTTAATGGAATCATTATTGTGTTAGTTGATGGATGGGTTGATGGAATGCTGAGTTGGTCTTAGATAGGTACAAGGAATTATTTATATTATACAGTGTGGCGATTAGGTTATCACATGAATTGAAACCACGTATTCTACATAACGTATATTAAACATACACGATTAAAAGAATTAATAACAATTAACCGTTTAGTCGTGGGACCTTTTTTTCGTTTCAGTATTTACCTAACAACGTTAAACTTAATTTGTGTTTACTTAGTAACAATAACATAAAGTTTGTGTTGAATTCTTGATAACATTGCTTCACGCGTGTCTAGTGACTTATTATCAAGGATGGTTTATTTCATGACAATTTTTACGCTAATTACTTTATTATAATTTTTTTCTATTTTTAGTAAAACTTAAATTTTATTATTTAACAGACTTTTAACAACTTGTAATGACCGCTGTATTATTTAATATGATATACTAATAGCCACTCAGTATAAGTCTCTTTAAAAAAATCGATGTAATCAAAATGAAGGATCAATGTGCTTTATAAAAGTAGATACCTACCTACTTAGGTTAATAAAATATGCTTCTACTTTATTTATTTATCTATTTAAATTAAATTATGAATATGACCCAAATTATTGTTGCAAGCTTAGGAACCCGAGCGTACCAAAAAATAATCGCCCCAAGATTTGATCAAACATTTGTAATCGTTCACGAAGTCGTGTGCCTACACTACAACCAACATTGGTACAGCTAGCTATAAAAGCTGGTGTCTACCCAGTTTTGGCAAGTGCGGGGTAGTATTTCATAATTCTCATGATTGTTATGGTTTAGGGGAAAACAGCTTGTTAGCACGGCCACATCACACGATGTGGTTAGGACCTGAAATTTATGGTACGATGAAAGATAATGGCGTCGTTCTTCGTGCACGGTACAGGTAAGTAGGCTAGGTAGGAACGCGTCTAAAAATAATGTCGTCGTTTGAATAGGAAATGGAACAAACGTAAATTATCGCGTGCAGTCGTAAAACGATAAAACTGAAGTATTGCGGCAAGTGCTAGTGAATAAACATTACAATGGCCGGTACAATTCACCTTTTATGATATTGGGTAATAAACTTGAATATTTTTAGAAATAGCCCTCGATAAACACATTGGTTTTAGTTCATAATTATATATTAGTAATGCCTACGTTGGTATGGCTGTAATTACCTCCGATATGGTGTGGTGAAGTACCTGCCTATACTTTTCATGTTTTTATAAAGGTAGGCAATAATTTAATCGAAAAAAAAAACGTCTGGGTCGGAGGACCCCCGGCAGGAACGAAATTCATAATAAAAATCCATGAACAACACATGAAAAACACATGACGAAAAATTTGAAATGTTTTGTAACCGCCATCTTGGATTTTCATTTTGACCTCACTATCGGCTTCAGTACCTTCGAAAACCATGTAAACTATCTCTCTCTCTCTGTCTCTTTCTATTACATAAATAAAAAGTCGTATGGAGGGGGCATAACGCTTTTTCGTTACGTGACGATTTCTTCCACTTTACTCCTACCTCAAGCTCCGTAAAAGAACTTCGTTCCAAAAATTAAAATAGGTACATATTAAATCCGTATCTTACAGGCAAAAAAAGGAAAAAAGTCTCGCATTAGCGTTTTTATGTTTCGTTAAAGTAAAACGTCTTAGAAGAAAAGTTCTAATTCGGAACCGGAAAAGTCTCTAGGATAATGTAATTTACCTGAAAGCTGAAGAATTACGGGTGAATCTTTCAGCGTCACCCGTAATAATCACAGTTGTTGTGTAGTGTTAGTTGTAAGTAGAAGGGTGTGTACAGAATAGCCGACACTTTCCTTCCATTTGGTCTAGCGATGCTTATTACATACATTGTTGGGCCTTTCCTGTACCCATAATACCTATACTACGTAGTACCTACACTAACAACCTCAATCTAAATAATTTTGACGGATATTGCTAATTCATTGCTTCATATGTTCGTAAAAATTGACTGTTCAATAACGTGAATAACGCAATGAATGATGTTGAACTGTCAAAATGACAGCCATTGCTACTGAGAGTGCTTTACGCAATTACCCCGTTGATGAAAAGTTAGCGCATGCCTGGGAAAAGTGATGCGCTGATGATGGTGATGTGAGCAGGAATAACTGTTGGTTTTTTGATTATTTGGTAATAATAATAACGTGACAATGTGAGCTACTTATGTCGACTTAGCTAAAATAACAATAGTTTAGTCTCCATTCCTGATTATAACATCCAATTTAAAAGGCCCACTTCTAAAAATATCTTCGATTAAATGAAAGAAATGGTTGGCATCTGGCGTTAGCGCCGTTCACATTAAGCGGCGCTCGAATCATAACAATTCCTGCTGGAACCTTGAAACAGGTATTATTCCTTAGAAAATTTAATTACTTATCAACCAGAGGGCACCTTATAGCCGATTAAACGGTAAAGTTTGCTCTGCTAATTCGTTTTTAGGGCTTATGACACCAATTCTGTTTGATTAAGTAAGTATATTATTACGGAATGAGTACAGAAATTAATAAGAGGTAACTTACCAAATATATTTTTTGCAATAAAAGTTTTAACTGACATAATATGAACTTAAAGATAATCTAGATGATCTTTCAGAACGCTTGTCAAGGTCGGTCTTTGGATGGGTGACCATCCATTAGATAGGGAGATCCCTCCTTACCTTGGACAACACGTTAAGCAGTTGGTTCCGGCTGTCATTTTCTGACTGTCGTTACGGGTAGTCCAGACGCCCGAAAGTCTGACAACCATCGTGTTATCATGTAACTGAATTGTGGAGGTTAGATAGGCAGTCGCTCCATGTAAACACTGGTATTCAGCTGCATCCGGTAAGACTGGAAACCGACCAACATAGTTGGGAAAAGGTTAGGAGATTGCTTTCAGTAAAATACGGGTGTCAGATGAAGGATGCCATGTAACTGATATGAAGGATGCCATGTAGCTGATATGAAGGATGCCATGTAGCTGATATGAAGGATGCCATGTACCTGATATGAAGGATGCCATGTAGCTGATATGAATCTTCCCTGGTTGCTTATTCCCGCAGATTCTTCCTAGGAAATAATATTGGTGGACTGGATCTAGGTTTTGATTACGAACTTTCGGCTTTTGAATCACGGCTAAATTACACTAGTTAAGGTACAAGGGGTGTACTTTAACTAGAGTATCTTCCCAAATATTATGATAGTTTTTATTCCTTTCGAACTAAGGAACTTCTATTTCCTATAAGGAACAATCCTTGGTGTCTTAAATATTGAACACTAGCTTTTTCCCGCGGCTTCGCCCGCGTAGATGTCGGAAAATATCCCACGGGAACGTATACTCATTTAAAATATGATTGACGTGTAAAAGTGTTTGTACAAACCTACTTACAAAATAAAGATCATTTATCATATGGGAACGTACTACCGGGATTAAGTAGGTACCCTATGTGTTAATCTAGGTAAACTAAGTATTATTTCCGTAATACATTGTTTTCATATAGGTACGTAACTAACGTAACACCAGTGAAGCTCCCAGTCGGCATGATCTTTTCCGACATCTTCAATAATCATCGTTATATTTCAGCCAGTTTATAGAAAACTTTAATGAGTTACACATATAAACCTTCCTTGTGAATCACTGGTCCATTGGTGAAAACCGTAAGAAAATCCATTCGGTAATTTTTTAGTTTATCGCATTCAGACGGACTGAAAGACAGACCCGGCTGAGTTACTTTGTTGTATAATACGTGGAGAAGTGGAGGTGCTTGGGGGAGGCTTATGTCTAGAAGTGGACGTCTTTCGGCTAAATAATGATGAGATAATTGCCTATAGTATCTATTGCACTCTTTGGCCCTACTTATTAGTCGCTTTGAAGGTTGACAACATCAGTCATCACCGAAAAACTAGTACCAAACTATCTGACCCGACAGACGTTGTCCTGTCCAAATTTCAATAAAGTTGTAATAAAAATTTCATAGAAAAAATGACGTTCAGTTTTTCCCGAATTTGAAAATTTACCGGAAACCTTTTACACCATAAAAATCTCATTCGGACTATTACAAACATTTTAAAACAAAAAATAGCCAAAACGGTCCCGCCGTTCTCAAGTGATGCGCTTACCAACGAACAACATTTCATTTTTATTTATGCAGGGTGGCAGGACATCGACGCACAAACTGTAATCATGGATTCAGTAGGTCCATGATTCTGAACCGAAGAAATTCTTTGTCGGTTATAAAAAAAATAATTAGCTCTTTCATACATTTTGTCCACTTAGGTTAACCGCGTGGTCACGTTTTTATAAAACAGCTGATTTATCTTTTTGATAGTCGACGGAAAGTTTCTACGCTAGGTGGTCTAGAATCATGAGCTGAATTCAATATGCTGTCAAAACGTATCATGTCGTTGATAAAAAAGCAATAAATGGGCGCGTTCCTTTTCTGAATCCACAAATATCCAGCCAGTATTACATTATTCTTATATGAAAAGTCATAATTCAGGAACTGATACCATTATCACTTTGTGACTCGGATACATTTTATACTAATGGCGGTTTACGGCAATAAAAAAAGAAAAAATACGTGTGAACATCGATAAACAAAATGGAATACCTACTTCCTACAGGAGACAATACATTCAATAATAAAAATGGGTTTGATATTCCTAAACACTTCATTTTCATAAGTGTTATGTTTGTATAAAAGTTTTTACACACCACCACCAAGTACCTATATTATGAATATAGGTACTTGCAAGAAACATCGACTGTTTTCCTATTTATACCTACGGGATTAGGTAAACATAGCTCATCCTCATATTATGAGAATATTGAGCCTATATTAGGTACGTAAGTACATAGAGTACCTAGCTGCTGTTCAGCAAAATATGTTAACGTTATATAACTTTTACTTTTTTAAATCATCCTTTTAATTCTCTTTTAGTCCTGATGTTATACAAAAAGGTTTCTGAATAGGTAGGTACCTATTTAGAAACTTTTTAAAATAAAAACTCAACGTTCTTCCTGAATATTAAGATATTCACCCCAGTTATAATAACATACATTTTTATAAAGTTTATGTATAACCACTTTGACACACGAGAAAATGGAATTCAGTATCATACCCAATACATAGTTAATTATTATTAGGTAAAGGTACCTTTATTTAAAGAAATGTTTTAAAAATAAAAACGTTTGGTGGACTCTTCCTGAATATTAAGACATTCACCCCAATCGTAGCAACAGAATCGTATAACAACTATAACACCCGAGAAAATGAAATTCAATTACGTTCCTAATACAAAGCTAAGTACTTACTTAATTATTATTTAAAAACAAAAGCCTACAGCTTTTGTATTTACCATTCACTTTATTTTAAATCAATAGGTCTTACGTTTTTCTTTGTAATAATTTTTTGTCCCCGTAGCAATTTTAAGGAAGCCTTTCCTATTCCAGTGTCGCCTGCAAAAGCCGGCGTGGGATTTTCCTACGACTGATGGAGCATGGAGTCTAGTTTTACGAGCTCGGCAAAGAGTTTCAATTTACAGAAATCTATCGACTATTTTGTGACACTGCATGCTACAAGGCGGAAAGTAGGATATCGGATATTTTTATTTTATGAATTGGGAATTGGTTGGCTGTATAGGTTAAATATTAAAGTTTAACATTATGATCACATACAGCCAATCGATTCTGTAAAAATCTCACCGTGAAAAGTTAGGTGAAGTGAGCTTAGAGTGAGTTGTCAATAGTGTCAAGTCCTAGCATTAGTTGGAATGACAGCTCACTCCACGCTCACTTCACCTAAGTTTTCACGGTGACATGGTAACAGAATCGCACTGCTGGTATTCTGGGACATCGACGTGCAAACTGTAACCATGAATTCAGCACATGATTCTAGACCCCATAGCGTAGAAATTTTTTCGTCGGTTGTCAAAAAAGAATCTGCTGTTACAAACAAAAGTGTACCTAAAACCTACACGGGCAAAATGTATGGAACAGCAAATCTTGCTTGTAATAGCCGGCGAAAAATTTAACGCAGGGGTTCTCGAATCATATACTGAATCCATAGTAACAGGTTGCTCGTCGATATCTCTGTCACCCTGTATTTTAGGAGACACATCATACATTTTATTAGAACAGTCTTAGTTCACACTTATGAAAGTATTAATGTAGAGCCTTTTTAAGGATATTATTCATAGCTACAAACGTACCTACACAGATTCCTAATATTATCTCTGAAGGGATCGCAAATATGAATTATTCATTTATATAAGAGATATTGAGCGGAGGAAAACCATAAACCTGTTGCCAAGCAAATAGAGGAAAAAATGGTATTTCAGAGTTAACTACTTAGATACTAGGCACGTAATGAGATGTTCCCAGTGGAATGGCAATCATTAGAGCTTAGAATGGAGTCGCAGACGCAATGCTGGGATTTGGTATAGATACTTAATCTGTACCTATACTAATAATAAAACTGAAGAGTTTGTTTGTTTATTTGAACACCCTTCTCTCTGGAACTACAAGTCGGATTTGAAAAATTCTGCACTTGAAATCCCAAATCTTGAGGAAGATTGAATGAAAAATGGCTGAAAAATTATTTTTGCATTTGACAGCTGAAGTCTCGAGGAAGATTGTATGCTATTCCGGTTGAAAGTCATAGCCTTGGACAAGTTGCCAAGTTCGGATGCCTAATACGTAATTGTGTGGCTCTACAATTAGCTAAACGGTATGTTTGAACGCGCTAAACCCTGAAAGTATCTGTCGGATTTGAAAAAATCTTTTTGCATTTTATAGCCAATTCTCGGAGAAGGCTCTAGGCTATTTAACATCATGCTATGAACCTTAGGAGTCAAGCAAAAAGTCAAAAAAACAGTCGGAAAGATGGCGCGGGCAGAGCTAGTAAGTATAAAAGATAATGATACAAAACATTGGCGATGGGACGAGCATGACAAAACAAACGACCAGTGCACTTTAGCCCAGTATCGAAAGAGCCGGAAGTTATAGGAGAGGAGAGGAGAGGAGAGAGGAGAGGAGAGAAGAGAGGAGAGGAGAGTAGAGGAGAGTGGAGAGGAGAGGAGAGGAGAGAAGAGGAGAGAGGAGAGGAGAGGCCCAGTAGTGGGATGATACAAGCTAACCGTAACAAAACATTATTTTGTAAAAACTCACCTGTATCATCAAGTAATCACATTTAATCGAGTTTTCTTTTATTTATATACCTACATATGTTTCCGTGACAAACAAACGATTTTTTCTTTCTTTACATTCTATGCAAATAAATAATTGCTCTATGGAACTTTCAAGATTAACGATGATATGATATAAATAATAAGATAAATTGTGTATGTATACAGTACGACGTAGACGCAGCGTTGGAAGGCCTCCCACAATGTGGACCGACGACCTTGTGAAGGCCGCAGGAACCCGTTGGATGCGAGAAGCACAAAACCGGTCGCAGTGGAGGTACTTGGGGGAGGCCTATTTCCAGCAGTGGACGTCTTTCGGCTGAAATTCTGAGCTTTTTGATGATGTATGTATATATAGTTTCCACTAGACTGGAAGAAGGTACACTAGGATGGTTAATAAAGATTTTTATGTATTGGAAAATAAAATGTTTAAAACAACCGAATTCTAGTGATTACATTAATTCATTTACTTTCTAAGAGAATTAATTTAGTTGCTATGCAAGCTTTGACAAACCTGTCTGTAAATTCAGATCTAACTTATGTATGTACATATCGACGCCATTTTTATGTAGGTATTAAAATATTTATGTACTTGCATTCTCACATATGACTAATATATAGATACCTACTGTCTTTAAATAATACTTATTTATAGACAACATTTTCAACTACAAATTGTTGATGACGTTTTTTATTTTGATTGAAATGTTATGTAAGCAGTCATCGTAACTTTTGTCCTATTCTGTTTTTTCATTGTCTTTAACACGTTTGGATCTAGGTATTGGTGTACGATGTGTTCAATAACTTAGGTCAATAATCCTAAAAGTGCTGTATCAGTACGGGTCAACGGCGTAATACTGAGCCCTAAACTGTTTTGATTGAGTTGTTTGTTGTTGTTACTATTGTTTTTGCTTTTATATAGAGTTGCAAATATGATAAAAGTTCCCTCATAAGCTTATAGGCTAGTTCCAATGTTACTTCATGTAACTGCCATGTACGATACATGACTCGTACAGACGTGTTAGCTGTTCACAAGTTTTCAATATTATTTTTATTGGTTGCGTCGTGCGTGCAGGTCACGGGAACAATCTGCGACTCCCGCATTCCCCTTAAACTTAAGGGGAAGATATACAAAACCATGGTTAGACCTGCTGTCTTGTATGGATCAGAATGTTGGGCCACAAAAGGGATGAATGAAAGGCAATTGCATGCAACTGAGATGAGAATGCTGAGAGGGATGTGTGGTGTTACACGAATGGATAGAATAAGAAATGAGTGTATAAGAGGAAGTTTGAAAGTGGCACCGGTAATTGAAAAGTTGTGTGGAAACCGGTTGTCATGGTATGGGCATGTATTACGGAGGAATGAGGAAAATGTCGTGAGGAAAGTTTTGAGTATGAATGTCGATGGCTATAAGAGTAGGGGACGACCAAGGAAACGATGGATGGACTGTGTGAATGATGTGATGATATGGTTAGAAAGGGGGTGACTGTCGAGATGGCGGCTAATTGAGGCGTATGGAAGAAAAAGACATGTTGCGCCGACCCCAAATAATTTGGGATAAGGGCAGGAGAATGATGATGGTTGCGTCGTGCGATTTTGAGAATATGGTATTTTGAGAATCTGGTATTCTGAGATAAAAGGGGAAGAATGGCACATACAGTTTTTTAAGAAATTTGACTTTGTGAAGCTTCGTATACGTCACTATCACGAGTTTGAAAGTGTATTTGTAAACCTGGATGTGTCTTGTTAATACCCAGCTAGGTACTGTAAAGGTTGTCTGCAAAAGTCGACCCTATGTAGTGCAGGCTGGAAATAAAATAACTCAGCACCCTAATTGCGTTACACACTATGAATCACAATCTGAATCATTTCGAAGGATATTGCTAATCCATTTGCATTCGAACAGTCAAGCAAATTTAGAATGAACTTTCAAATTGTTACGAGTATATTGGGTTTTTGTTTGGAAGAACCAGTGCTAGTATAGCCGCGGTGATGTAAAGACGTAGTTCGATTGAAATAAACACCGAAAATATAACGTTGTATGATTTTAACACAATATTACACGCAACCCACATACTACAGTACCTACCTACCTAAAGTAGCTAAAATAATCATTAAAAGTATAATACCTACATGCATTCATTCGTACTCCACTCGTACTTGACGATTTTTTACTTCTAATAATTGGTGTCAGTCCACGTCGAGGTCGACTGCATCAAAATTACTGCCGTGATTCCGCCATCATAACTTACCCACCATAATATTGTGCCCATGGGTAATTTTCCGAAATTATACGTCGTTATCATATGGGCAAAACTTTGGAAACTCATTTAACTTTTCACATTTGTTTTCCGAAAAATATGATCACACAAAACGTGTGAATTATTCTGGAAATCCTTACAAAGTTTGGGAAAACGCTTTGTGATTTGGATTTGGGTTTAGGAGCCCTAAAATTTTCTTGTCTCAAGAATTAGAATTACATAGAAACTAGTTACCGTAAAACGGACCTATTTCAGAACTGTACTGAACGTGGCTGGAATTCGGTCTAGAAAATAGTACGAGTTCTACATCTCGCAGACAAAATTGTTTGCTTGAAGTAATCGCTCGAACCGGTCTAAATAATTCTCTTCCAGGAAAAAATATGTGCACAGACTGGAAATAAGTTGTTCCTTCACATTTAATTAAATTCTTATTCTTTGTATTACTTACTTACTTATTCTAGGAAAATTGTTGATTCTGGCCACATAAAACGATTTCTTGATCTTTTCTTTCGGTTGGGCAGTTACAGCCGATCTTTTCTGTAAAAATCTCACCGTGATAACTTAGATGAAGTGAGCGTGAAGCGAGCGGTCAATCCCTTTCCCTAATATTTTCCGAAAAACTAAGGTGAGATTTTTAAGAATAGCACTGCAGGAATATTATCATAGATTTTCATATGTTTCGCCACTGATAGTTAGGTTGATTAATTATTTGAAGTGAAGGGCGGGCGTTTTTGGGGGATTGTCTTTTGTAATTTTGACGTTCAAAAAGTGCTGATTCTCAGCCTAATTTGAATAAATGACTTTTGATTGATTGATATTTATTATTTGATACTTCACACAAATGTGTACAGGCGGACTTAATATCATGGGCATTGTCTACCAACCCGCACTGGGTTCGCGTGGTAGATTTCGGCCCATTCCGTCCCAAAAGAAAGGAAGCCTGTGTCCCAGCTGTGGGAAAATTATAGGCTACGGATGTATGATGCATGATCATGCAACCTAGGTGATGCAGAGAAAAACTGTGGTAGGTGCAATTGCGAAAAGGGTGGAATAAAAATGTTTTTAATTATACTTATTAAAACTTTAAAAATATGCAGCATGTATCAGAAATGTGTGGTCATATTTAAGGGTGTAGTACAGACCATCGAACCGAACAACTTTCTCTATGGGACCAACATCGTTCGCGAATTATGACCACACCTTTCTGTGTATCTAATTCTTTCTCTTTCTCTTTTGCCAGTATCTTAGATAGTAATTAACTAAACAGGAAAATGTGGTAGTTTAACACAACAGTTTAGTTTAAGGCTATGGCAAGTGTCAAGTGACGACGTGACAGCGGCTTTAACAAAAACAATGAACCCATGTCTTGTGTATTACGGTCTGTTGGCTAACAACGGCTTAAACTGCCTATTGTAATTTTAACTAGCTTCTGCCCGCGAATCCGTCCACGTGAAATTACTTGTTCCCCAGACCCACTCCATCGCATCGCATCGCCTTCCCGTGTTATTACTTCTTTTCCACTTCGCGTTCTTTTTGGGTCCCAGCGAGATGTCAAATAGCATATAGCCTTCCTCGAGGATTCGGCTATCAAATGCAAAAAGATTTTTTCATATCCGACTGGTAGTACGAGAGATTAACGCGTTCAAACAAACTCTTCAGCTTTATTATTATACAAGCTGCGCCTCTTTTCACCCGCATAAGTTTCGATTCCGTGGGAATATCGGAATAAAAAGTATCCTATGTGTCAATCCTGGTTATAAACTATCCGTGTGCCAAATTTCATACAATACGTTCAGTAGTTTAGGCGTGAAAGAGTAACAAACATCCATCTATCCATCCATCCATCCAAACTTTCGCGTTTATAATATTAGTAGGATAAGAAGTAGGATTAGCGTAGCGTAGTAGTAGGGTAAGAAGTAGGGGTGCGTTAATTAGTTTTTAGTGTAATTATAATGTTGTATGTATTTATATATTTTTATGTTATATTAATATTGTATTGTATGTGTTTTATATGGGCCTTGATGCCTGAAATAAATGGATAAATAAATAAAATTAGTATATAATATTATAATATATGTACTTATATGGATTACATTTCAGTAATTCAGTTCCTACTGTTCCTATAAGAATAAATAAGAGTCTCTTTACTAGTCCTAATGAGATAACATTTCTTCTTGGCGCATAATAGTAGCCGATTATAGGAAGGGTTGGAAACCTTCCTTACTATTCTGCTCAGCAGGCCTTGCCCAGTTACAAACTACCTCTAATGAATTCTAATGAAGTCACTGTAATGTCTTTAAATTTATATAAAAAAAATCTTGTACATTTTGCGTGATAGCCTTGAATGTGGTATCTTAAAAACTACATATATAACAACTAATAAGATATCTTCAATAAGAGCTCAACTGTCACTAATGATACAAAATTACTTTTTATTTTTATATAAGTACTTTATTGTACACCACAAATATACATAGCATAAAAAATACGAATACATGAAACCCTACAAAATATACAATGGGCGGCCTTATCGCATTACTGCGATCTCTTCCAGGCAACCTTAGAATGGACATTGATTTTTCTGGACATAAAATGGGACTGTCGTTGGTGCAAATATTATGTTTAATACAATACACTAAAATAGATACATATCCAAGTTATAGATACATAAATACATAGGTACATACTATGTATACAAGCGACGAAAAATAAAATAAGACTGTAGATGATTGCAGTTAGGACAACAAGATCACAACGACAAGTGGTGCTCCTTGACAAGTCTTTTTTTAACACCTGTAACGACTGCACGCGTTTTATTTCAACTGGCAATGCATTTCTCAAACGAGCGGAGAGTTTACTGTCCAGGCCGCTCGTAAAATAAAAAAAAGTCCTTTAGGACTTTTTATTTTTACCAAACTTAATAAGTCTTAAGGAGCCTAACAGACGAGGGACTCTATACTAGCTTCTGCCTGCAACTTCGTCCGTGTGAAATTTCTTGTTCTATCAAAAAATATATCCTATTATAGGCCGACTGCTTAACTGAGACGATACCTGAAGTAGCAGCGACCCGGTTAGTGCAGTGGCTGAGCGATCGACTGCTGCAGCGTGTCACAGGTTCGATTCCCACACGGAACAAATATTTGTTTTGCCTACAGGTATTTGTTCCGGGTCTGGCTGTTTGTGTATGTGAATTTAAATGTTTGTAAAAACACCCACAATATACGAGTAATTCCTAATGTGGGGCAACGTTTTTTAAAAAATGAAAGAAAAGAAAAAAGTGCGGCGCGGGAGGGTTGTAGTGACGTGATGCGAGAGCTCAGTGATTCGTCAACTTGTGACTACTATAACCCCTCCCGCACCGCGCAGCTACCTCAGGCAACGTATCAGTTAAGCGATCGGCCTATTGATCGGTCCAGACGGTCTTGAATTATAAATGGTGTAACTGACCCGACTTTGTTCTATTTATATTGTTGAGACAGTGAAAAAAAAAAATCGGTATTGGATCAGTAGTTCCGTTGATTACCCCTAACATACAAACTCACATACCTATACACACACCTTTACACATACCTTTTCACATACATTTTTATTACAATACTAGCTGCGCCCTGCGGTTTCACCCGCGTAAGTTTCGATCCCGTGGGAATATCGAGATAAAATGTATGTGTATGCTATGTGTTAATCCTGATTATAAACTATCTGTGTGCCAAATTTCATACAAATCCGTTCAGTAACAAACATCCATCCATTCATCCTTACAAACTTTCGCGTTTATAATATTAGTAGGATAGATAAACAGGAAACTTATCAAGTACCCAAACTAATTTGTAATAAGGAGAGACCATAAAGAAACCATAGGCTAAGAAAAGCAAGTAAATGGTCCTCAATTAGGGTAAATGAGCCTTCCCCAATAATGGCCCGATTTTATTTGTCGACTATAAATCCTGACGGCCATCACTGTAGGCCTTATCTTTATTTCATTCGTCGGAAATAAAACAAAACTACCGCGGTCGGATTGTAAATCTATTCCGGTCGAATGTCATAGCCTTGGTCAGGTTGTCACGGCGTTTGTATGCCTCATACAATGTGTGCTGCCCTACAATCTATACAGGGTTATTGGTAAAACGCTAACAACCTTGTAGGACTGGATTACTAACATTATAAACAACAACTTTTGTTCTAAGACTTTTTACAAAACATAATATATTAAGTATGAATAAGATAACACTAAAATAACAAAAATATATCCTAAAATATAATAATATATATATCCTATTATATCCTATTAATTAAGTATGATAAATATATTATCTTTTGTCCCTTCTGCTGAATTTTGCACTAGACACGGCAGTTTGTTTACCTAACTGGCGCTTTCTTTTGCTTCGCGTAGAGTTCGTAACACAAAATAGAATATTTTAATTCGTCGCATTTAAATATTTTTATATGAAAGTCTGATGAATTAAAATCTGACGAATTTATAAAAGTCGAAAAAAACAAAAGTTGTTGTTAATATAATATATTATAGTCCTGAGAGGTTGTTAAATGTTTTACCAATAACCCTGTATAATAAAATGTTTTTATAAGCCTTTTGAATTTAATTGAAATAAGAGCTCAACTGATACTAATGAGACACAATTGCTTTTTCTATTGTTACCGAGCTTAATAAGCTTGCCTACCAAACGAATCCCTTAGGCAAGCTTATTAAGCTCGGTAACGGAAATTTTAACTCGACATGTGTACCTATTCTTCCCACAATCAGTCACAGTCAGTTCTTTAGTCGTTACGGGTCGTCAGAAGCCCGAAAGTCTGACAACCAGTCTTACTAATGGGTATCGTATAGCCCAATAACTGGGTTGTGGAGGTCAGATAATAATAATAATAATAATAAATCCCTGGACATTTCACACAGCACCATTTGTCCCAAGCTAAGCAACCTAATGCTTGTGTTATGGTAACAAGATGGCTGATAAACTACTTATATACAATTTTTTTTTTTTGTAAATACATACATAGGTAATAAGTAAAACGGGCTGGTGTCCGCAACTCCACGACAATGCGCGTATTTTGCGTATATATATTATAGATAGAAAAACACCCAGACTCGGAACAAATACATGAAGGTCATAAAAATATTTGTTCCGTGCGGGAATCGAACCCGCGACACGCAGCGCAGCAGTCAATCGCTTAACCACTGCGCCAACCGTGCCGTCCAAAGATAGGCAGTCGCTCCATGTAAAATACTGGTACTCAGCAGCATCCGGTTAGACTGGAAGCTGACCCCAACATAGTTGGGAAAAGGGCAGGTTGGGAAAGGCTAGGCAGATGATGATGATGTTTATTCTTCCCACCCTCACCTACGGAGCAAACATGGTCTTTTACAAAGCGTCAAAAGTCCGCATCGTGTCCGCACCGTGGAGTCTCCCAACGAAGTGTACTAGGTGTCGAACTCGCAGACCGCATTAGGAAGTCTATACTTTATTCCAAAACACAAATGATGCTGGCCGCACAGCTGTTACACTAACGTGGAACTGAGCTGGCCACATCTTCGCATATCGGAGCAGCAATATGCAAAAACCGCCATTTAGGGCATCCCAAATGGTAGAGAATACGTTCAGTTAATGGTCCCAAAAATCTCTTTATGTAGTTCAGGGTCTGTGCCTTTTGTTTTGGAGATAAGCTGAAATTAAAAAAAAAACGAACTAACCTTATAATGAATAATCAGCATATTATAATGTTTCCACTGCTGGGATACAGGCATTCTCTCTCTGAGAGGGAGTGGGCCGTAATCCACCACGCGGGCCCAGTGCGTGTGGGTGGATGTCACATGTCTTCGACTTTTTGGTTCTGGACACGCCGGTTTCCTGATGATGTCTTCCTTCACCGTTTTGAGAGCAGTGGTGATTAAATAATTTACACAAAGTAAAGCGCCGGACAGGGTTCGAACGTACGACCAACAATTACTCATAAGTCACGGTCGTTACCACTGGGCCACTGCTTACCACTGCTCCTAGACTTATTAACTTAGCAGATTTCGACAAAGCAGGTATGCATACTTCTTCAAAGGTACGAAAGTATGCCTACGTGTAAAGCGAACGATAGCGTTTTTTTTTTTTCTTTATTTTTATTTTTTTTAAACATTGCCCCACCCTAGGAATGTGCGTTTACAGACATATAAATTCACATACACAAACAGCCAGACCCGTAACAACTAATGTAGGTCATACAAATATACGTTTGATTTGATTGGTACAAGAATGTGTCCCCTATTCATATGGCATATTATTATAGGGCGTCAGACGTTGCCTATTGACGCCAATGCTAAACGCCATGTGAAAATACTTTTCAACTGGGTTTTTCTTTATTTGGGTTTTAATAAAGGTCTTATAATTATTATAGCGTTAACATTGCCCGAAGGGTTAACATTCTGCTGTAACTATGTCCATCAAGTTTCAAGTTTTACTATCTTCACTTATTAGTTGAAACATTCAGGTCTAAGATAACTTAATTATCATGAAAGTAAAATATTCAGGTCGGTTCAATGTTAGTTAAAATAATGTCTGGTTTCATGACTTTCAATGACCCAGTTTCAAGTTTCCTGTGTTAATCTATCCGGTTTTTTTTAATACGGAACATAAATACAACGACTGAGAAATAAAGTGGGAGGTACAGGAAAGTTGAATAATTAGTGTTCCGTGGTAAAACTTAAATCGGAACATTTATAGAATCACTTCGGTGTCTGTCTGTGTGTTAGGACCTTACCTAAGGGTGACAACTTAATTGAACCTGTAAATTAGCAAAGAAACAGTATTTCTCTGCTAATTCAAATGTTCAATAAATAGCTTCAGCACCACGCGTACTAGGTATTAGTCCAGTTGATCGAAATGGAATATGTACACGTGCTAAAAGACGATATTGTGGGTAGATTGGTATATAACTACCTACCATTATGGTAAAAATAACCACTAAGTGTGTAGTGAAAAGAATAAAAAGTATTTTTTTTTTTGTAAATGTTGACGTTCAAAAGTGCCTTTTATGTGCCTATTTGATATAAATGGTTTGAGTTTGAATAAAGCTCGTTGGAGATAGTAAATAAATAAATAGTAAATAACTGACGAAATTTGGGAGTATTATTATTATTTATTATAAGTTCACAGCATACTATATAATATAAACTAAAACTAAGCCCCACAAAACCATAGTATTGGTTTGACTGTGGGGTCTGGCTGGTATTGGTATACTTAGCTTATCCCTTCGGGGATTATAGGCGTGATGTTATGTTATGAAGATAGTAAACTTTTGCAAGGAATAAGTATAAGATATAACATATAATATCGTCTTAGGCACAGCCGATCTGCTAGGGCCGCGGGTTGTTCGAAAAAGATACCGTGGCCCCTGGTACCACAGGCAACTGAAGGAACACGGGTGGGTTTTAGTCAGTAAAAGTCTGACACGCCCTTCCACTCAGCCCAGAGCGGGAGAGTTCATTTGATGATTTCCCATCCAAAAAAAAAAGGCACAGCCGATTGTACCTACGGAACACTCGCGCAAGTCCGATTTGCCCTTGCTGGATTCTAATGATTTGACAAAAGTTTAAAATAAGAACTGCTGAACGAAATAAGAAAGGATCGAATGAACTGTGATATTCGCCTGTTCGGTCTTCGTTAAGTTGGATCTCTTTGGGAAAGTCACCGCTCTTTTATTTTATAAGTTTTTCTTTAATTTTCTTCTGCATTTCGTTATGACTGTTCATTGGGTTTTGAATTCAAGGTTTATATTTTACTTTGTACTTTTCTTTGTAAGTGTGGTGTATTTGATGCGTTTTACAAACTTAGCATTTTTGTGAGAGGACTGTGATCTCAAGTGTTATTTAGTGGTTTCGATATCCAAGTGAGGATTACTATAAGGCGAATCAAACACTACACGCCCCCGTACGTGATTTTTCCCATACAAATTCCAGAAAAACGCGCTTCCATGCGGGGAATATGGCGCCGTTTCCTGCGCCCCTTCGCGCGTTGTTACTAAAACAGAATACGTATATGTATTATTGCTTTAGCCGTATAATGTTGTGCAATAAAAATAAGCATCTTTACATCTGTAATCGTGCTGCCCTCTCTTCAGAGATAGTCGAAATAAAATTTAAGCGCCAACTTCTATAAAATGAACAGTGAAATATTTAATAAGAGAACTAAAAAAATTACTGTCGTGTCGTTCAAGATATAAATTATTTAGCGATAAAATATTTTATTAAAGTGTTTTGTTTACTATATCAGAATTCTAATTTTAATAATTGTTGTAATAATATTATGTTTATTCACTGTCTGTCTTCGTCAACTGTCATCTTTTTACAAAAAAATAAAAGCTGGTAAATAGGTAGATGCCAGATAAAAAACCTACTTTTATGAAATATAAGAGAGAAATTGATGTTGGAATTAAGCTCCATGATATTTTCATTGGACAAAAGGAAAAATCAACTTGCGTACCGTAACCCTGGATACAATTCATAGTTACAAATTACCAACATTTTTGGCCCGTTTGTTGCGGAAGACCTCTTGTGTTAATCAAAATAAACGTTGAAAAGAAATTTATGGGGACTGACATTATCATTTTACTTTTGTCGAGCCTGACCTCCTTAATTTTTGAGTTGAGCTACGCGATATCTATATCACATGTGTACTGACTAAACAGGGGGGAAATTTCGTAAAACAATATCAATGGGTTATCATTTTGACAGTTCAACAACATTCATTGCGTTATTTACGTTGTTGAGCAGACACACATTTTTCGAATATAATTTTATTGCATATTAATTATAATGATTATGATTTTATTTATATATTATTATGATTAGCAATATTCTTCAAAATTATTCAGATTGAGATTGATAGTGTGTGCAGGTCCACTGGAATCTGTGTGTTTCTCTGCTAAAAGGCTATTTCAGACACTAATCTATACGGTCTTTATATGATCTGACCAAAAACTGGACTTTAAAAGAGGCAGTGACCTCTTAGTTGTTTTCGGCATTTCTTCTCCGAGTACTCGGATAGGAAAAACCGATTTCATCATCTAAATATTCAGGTCAACGCGGAATTTGTCCTAGATAAGAGAGTATGACATTTCGGTAGATTTATACATAGTTAGGTACAAAAAAAAATATGGCCTGAAAAAGTTTGGTTTTGTGTCCAGCAGAACGGTTAATCTAGAAAATTCATACTTTACATTTTTCAAAAAATATTATTATCGTAACTGCTACAAAAGCAAACTTTTTAAGAATTATGGGTATTTTTCCTTTATTTTAGATCATAATGAATAGAAAAATAATAAAATCAACTTTAGGATAAATATTTTATTTTTTTATTTTGATGAGCTGTGGTTATTGACGTGTAACAGTGTTTGTATAAACCTACTTGCAGAAATAAACATCATTTATTTGGATGACGCTCTTTCAGCGGGGTCGGATTTGATTATTGTTATGCGAGTTGGTTTTTCATCCAGTTCATGAGTATTCTCATAGAGTAAGGAAGTTTTTATTATTCTATGGTAGGCAGTTTTCATACAATTCAGACAGTAAAATAACTACACTATGTCCCCTGAATGGTTCGCGTGACCGAATGTGAAACGACTGGATTGTTTTCAGTCTTCGAAGTCAGTATATGGTTATTGGCCATATCTCCGCAATGGTCGCTAGCTGTGGCCATATTATCTCCTCCAGGGTAGCGGGCTGTGGCGATATCCGAGCTTATTTGATAAAGTGAGGGCGTTTTATTGGATCCCGGTCGATATACATCGCTGTCGGGAGTTTTTGCGACCATTTTGTTACTTTATACCGTTCTTGAGACCTATCAATACTTGAATATGGTTTAACATTATGGGTATAGGTAATGTTGTTTGGGTTTCTGCAAGTTTGTAAATAAATGATTACTTTTAGTGTTTATATTCCAAGTCTTACAGAGGAGACATGACACAAAATATAAACCTACGTCTTCTTCCCATTGGGGTAGGAAGAAACTACAGAAGAAAAAAGAAATAAATAAAGTAGAAGCAGAAGAAGAAGTTAAGAAGAAAGAAGATACGACGTTTATGTGTGTTTTCATATGTGTAGCTACAACAAAATATATATGTTTAGTACATTTAGGTATATATTTTGTTAAAAACGCCAAAACCTATATCTGATCATTTTGAAAACAAAATCCCGTGTACATGATGACCACAGCTGCGACCGTAAGTAAAACAAAAGAGGATGATTAGGTCGACTAATAATATGCGCTGCAAGCAGGAATAGTCCTTACGGTGGTCAGATATAGATTTTGGCGACAGTACCTGGTCTACGTTTTTATAAATAACCAGTTTAAAAAAATAACTAGTTTTCAAGGCTTCACAAAATTTTAAATATATTCTATTCTTATATATTATATTTATTCTATTTTTTCCAGAGCCTCTGATAAAGCCAATAATTCAATTTTCTCCCTTAACAATGTCACTTTGAATTTCACAATCTAATTGTTTCGAAAATGCTATCACCTGCCAAGAACATATTGGTTGGATTTTAATTTTCAATGCCCAGAGGGCTGGTTCGTTCTTTGGCCAACGAATTAGCATTGCCATTTAACGTGGCCACACTGCCAGTCTTCTGGGCACGTTTCCGGATGACAGCGATGTGACTGAGTACTTCTACGCTTTAGTGTCCTTCTGTTTTAATTTTTATAGTTCGTTATAATGTAGTACCTAGTGTAAATAGTTACTTAGTTGTGTAATATATTTAATTGTATACAATGTCAAGACAACAATACGACAGTAAATTTGTGAATAAGTATTGCTGATCTAGTGGCACTTTTTACCCTGTCTTAATTTTGTTACCATGCGGATAAGGGTTGCAATATTGTTAATACTACTTATACGCCTATATTATTGTTATTTGAAAACATTTTATATTGTAACTGTTTATTGTCCCATAATAAACAAAATAAAATAAAATAAAACACTGGCAATACTAATGCATTAAAGTATTTTGGAACTATCAAATTAACCCTAGGCTCGAAATCAAAGTGTTTTTTTCAATCAAACTAAATAGTAGCGATGGGCCGACGGCCAATCTGTGATTAGCTATAGTGACTAAACTATTGGATATATTTGATTGAATTTTTGTATGCAGACTGGGAACGTCATTATATATACAAAGTTTAATTTATTGTCGTATTGTCATCTCTACCTTGCAGTAAGCATTTTAATGTAAACTAGCAGCGCCCCGAGGTTTCACCCGCATAAGTTTCGATTCCGTGAGAATATTGGCATAAGTCCTGGCCAACTATCTAATAACTATCTGTGTGTCAAATTTCATCCAAATCCGTGCAGTAGTTTTTGGGTGAAAGCGTAACAAACATCCATCCATCCAACTTCACAAACTTTCGCGTTTATTATATTAGTAGGATAGGATAGGACAGATACTGTGGACACTAACGGTCGGGCTGGTCCACAAATTCAAAGTCGCTCAGCGCGCTATGGAGCCAGCTACGGAGTCTCTTTGAAGGATAAAATGAGGAATTAAATGATCCGGAAAAGAACCGGAGTTACCGACTTATCTTGCAGAGTAAGCAAACTGAAGTGGCAGTGGGCTGACCATTATCGAAGGATCGATGGCCGCTGGAGCAGATGAGTCCTGGAGTGGAGACCGCGTATCGGCACCGCATTCGGGTGTTGTGGCGCAGTTTGGGAGAGGCCTATGTCCAGCAGTGGACTGCGATAGGCTGAGTTGATTGAGGATATGATAGTAGGATTAAAAACAAACGAGAATTTTTAATGCCACTTTCCTGATTCAATCGATTCGATAGCACGAGAGAAGCTAAATAATAATATTTTCTAGCTCAATATTTTTACAGCAAACATACCATTACAAGGGCCACATAACAGCTTACAAAGAATTTAGTAATTTGAATAGACTGCCAACTGAAAGGCATTCACTCGATGATTGACGAGCGATTAATATTTCCGGGAGGAATACAAACTTGTACGTACCCAAATTACAATGTCTTTTTAAATATTTCTATGGACTTCGACCGTGATTTATGTGAGGAATTTGTTAGATTAGGATCAGCAGTCTTCAGTCTACACATGAGGGAGGGATCTGGATTTAAAAGGCATTTATGTATATCTGATGGAAGGTGTGCGAGGCGAGAATTGTCACGAAATTCTTCGCAAGCACGCAAAGATATTAAGAAGTATTTTCTCATAATTTCTAAATTCTAGAGCCTTTAGTTTTATTATGTGTGATCATCTATTTCTGAGATTGCTGGTTAACCTGTAATCGGCGACTGTGTAAGTCTGAGTCTATTGTTACTTAAAGTACATCATCATCATCATCTGCCTGGCCTTTTTCCCAACTATGTTGGGGTCGGCTTCCAGTCTAACCGGATGCAGCTGAATACCAGTATTTTACATGAAGCGACTGCCTATCTGACCTCCACAACCCAGTTACTGGGTAATACGATACCCCTTGGTAAGACTGGTTGTCAGTCTTTCGGGCTACTGACGACCCGTAACGACTGTCAAAGATCCACGAATGACAGCCGGGACCAACGGCTTAACCAATTTTGTTACTTAAAGTACATATTAAGTTATATTATACACAGAAGCTGTTGGTGTACCTTAAAATAATTAATTAATAATAATACAGGATAACTTGCAAAACGGTTGTGGGCACGGTTGTGGAGACGATTGTGGGTCGTAAGTTCATAACTCCTGTATTTTATAAAATGTGAATCCAGAAAACCCGAGTAGGTACATACATGATCAACAAGGAAATCTTGTATTTCAGCACGTTGCCAGCCTCCTGAAGGCAGTTTTAGGAATTTATACAGCCAGAGAAATTAATTGTTTGTCAAATTGGCACACTACATCAATTTAATAATACATAACTGTCTACCAGAAGGCAAATTCCCGTAAAAAACTTGTCAAAAATGTAGGGAAATTAGAGATATTTTTGACAGATTGAGACTGAGATCAGACTATGAACGTTCTTAAAATGACGAGAATTGCCACTCTGGAGTATTTAGTCTATAAAAGTTGTAAGGTTTATTTATCACCTTGTCAGTTTTAATTTCCAGACCGTCAATTCATAGCCAGAGTGCTTGTTAGTGTTGAAGTGCTAACTTGATTTTGTGCCCTCTCATAGGCACTCAGTCATTCATGTTGAACTTCTATTTTTAGCTCATCACGGACAGCCGTTATCTGTTATAAATTAGGTAATTGGTGTTGGATAGTAATTATAGTATTTACTCTTCTTTTAATAAAAGAAAAATAATATTAACTATAACTATATATAACATATATTAATATTAACTATAATTATATATAACTATTCGTTAACTAAGAGGTTTCAGACTAATGACTATTAGTCGTAATAAGTATAAAAAATAGTAAGTAATTAACGAATTATACACTGGGACTAATAGTGGTACCAATAAGCTGTTCCAAACGTATCTGATAAAAGTGTAAACAAACCCTGTCCAGCCCCCTAATTGCGTAACACACTATCAACAACAACCTGAATCATTTTGAAGGATTACGTTGTTGTTGCAGACAATTTTTTCAAACATATGAAGCAATGCATTAGCTATATCCTTCAAAATGATTCAGATTGCGATTGAAAATGTGTTAGGCAATTAGCGTGCTGGTGACTATTTATGCCCAGAAACAAATGCGTAAAAATGTACAGTTGTAGGTACTGTCCGGACCCAATAGATAGAATGATAGGTAATAATAATAATAATAATTTTCAGGATTCCCGACCATTTTTCCTGTCGTTGAGCGTTCTTGAGTGTTTTTGTAGCAACGTTAATAACGCTCATCTCAAATGAAAAAGGTTGTTTTAATAAACCCAATCTAACCGCAGCGCTGGTTTATTAACCGCTTGTGGTTAATAAAGCTACAAGGTTAAACACATCAATAATTAGGGTCCTTGGGAAAACCCAATATATATTGTACACAACATTTTCGGTATTTACTTATAGTAGAGGGTTTTTGAGCAAGCACAATAAGCAGGGCAAGTTAAAAGCTGAATAAGTGCGGCATGATATATTTGGAAAGTTTGAATAATGAGCCCCTTTAGCTGGGGAGGGGGGGGGGACGACGACGACACTTAATTCTAAAAAAAAATAGCTCTTTAAAGCTTAATATTTCACAAACGGATTCCTGAATCGAAAAATTGTTTTCACAAACCCGCAATGGGGGGACACTATGGGGTCGATGAGAAAAAAAAACACCCTAACTTTACGAGTAGAGGTAAATATTTTATTTTAACGGTTTGTCGGCGTGATTAATAATATGCATATTCATACCAAATTATAGCTTTCTAGTACTAAGAGCCTCTGAGCTATGCTGCGGACGAACGGACAGACGGACGTGGCGAAACTATAAGGGTTCCTTGTTGACTACGGAACCCTAAAAAAGCAAAAAAACTAAGTTACCGATACAATTCACCTTCCAATGTCAAGATACTTCGTAAGCAACGTTATTTTTAGGATTCATTCTATGGAGTAATAATGGAATACGTCTGAAAGTCACCGCATCCAAAACTACGTCATACTTACAACAATGTTACTAAAGTAAAAGCTTTACCAATGGGTATCGGATTACCCAGTAACTAGGTTTGGAGGTCAGATAAGCGGTCGCTCCATTTAAAATACTGGTATTCAGCTGCATCAGGGGGTCTACTCCGAAGTGCAAAGTGCGAATGTTCGGATCGGACCGACACGTGGCCGAACCGAATATTATTGAAAAATGCGAAAAAAGTTCGGATCGGCTCAGTTGGTTCGGGACCATAGTCAATATTCGAAAGAGTGTAGGAGTGTAGGATCGGAACCGACCGAACCAAATGGTAACTTCGTAGCAGGAAACGGCCGAACATTTGGCCGATACTACTTCGGAGTAGACCCCCTGGTTAGACCAGGCTGGAAGCCGACCCCAACATAGTTGGAAAAAGGCTAGGCAGATGATGACATTCTCAAGAGCTTGTCTAGTACTTACTTAAGTAAATATCAGAATGAAATTAGAAATGGCACGTTGCCAGGTTACCTAAGCAACTCTTATTTAAGAAGGTTTAACCCTACTAAGTTGTAATTGTTTCGCACTACCCTCTTTTACTGTATACCTAATTAATTTGTTTATTAATTTCACGGAGAAACTGTGGATACTATTTTGTGGGGCATGTTTATTTAGGTTTAGGGAATAAAATGTTAACATAAAGATACATAATTTAATGATCTTATTTTACTTAATAAAGTAAAAGTAAATAGGCTAGTTGACAGTAAGAAAAATACCGTATTTTGTATTGTAGAGTTGTTGGGAGCTACAAATAAATATAAACAACTTAATTTTCTAAATGATTTTATATTAATTCATATTTTTGGGAATCATTGTGTAAAATAAAGTTATTGATCACGTGACATTGATCGCGAATCAGAGCGCGACACGTCACAACTTCCAGACGACAGTTTCAAATTGTGAAAAGAAACAAAATACATACGTCAGACATAAAGTTTATTTTGCATTACTAATAGACGTGCGAAAGGAATGGTCTTGAAAGGACCATATTGATTGGTAGCGACAATTATTCATTTTATTTAGTAGTAGGTATTTAATCATATTTGTGTTGGCCCTTCAAAAATCTGAAAATGGAAATCGTGCAAGTACTTACTTACGACTGTCAATTTAAATTAAATATTAACGCAAATAATTAATTCGTCTGCCATGAATATTATTTTCAAGTAAGGTACTATTACGAATGTAAGGTATTATTACGAATATTACAACGTTCCGACAGAAGTAATAAATAAAGATAGTGGGCGAGCAAAGCTGTTAAAAGAACTCGCAGATTTGACACAATGAAAGGTTTGAAGTCAGTTGAGCCGCCACGTACCATGACAGAATGCCCCGTTTTGACAAATTGGTTCTGTCGTTGAATGACAATATTTCATATTCATATTTTAAGGTAAATAACCCACAAGGAATCTAAGCTGTTTCTCAAAATCTGTCAACTAGCCTATAGCCGCCATTGATATTTTTACAAACCCACAGGTACAGATTTAACGATGCCCACAGAATTTACCCCAGAAACCTGGTTACCTTCTGGGAACGAGTCTATTTGATTACTTAGCTAAATCAATAATTCTGATAAGTATCTATGATAAAATGATAATAAATTTTATGTTTGAATAATTTTAGCCTGCATGCTTGTGCTTCCCTTACGTTAAAAGATTTAGTCCCTATATACCTACATCAAATAACTACGAAAGACAGTTTGCCTTGAGTTTAACATCACTATAAAATTAACTATTTTAGGCCCATATTATCTAAATATATATAACTCAAAGGTGACTGACTGACTGACATAGTGATCTATCAACGCACAGCCCAAACCACTAAACGGATCGGGCTGAAATTTGGCATGCAGGTAGATGTTATGACGTAGGCATCCGCTAAGAAAGGATTTGAATCAATTCTACCCCCAAGGGGATAAAATAGGGGATGAAACTTTGTCAATTTTAAACCGATCGGGCTGAGACTTTGCATGCATAAAGCTACTATGACGTAGGTACTTCATTCACTTCAGGCAAAAGCTAGTGTATTATACAGGCTGTTAGTGTAAACACCGTTATCCTTAAAACCAGTGGTTTGGTTTCACTTATAGAACGTAAATTCAATGAAAAAAAATATCATTTTTTTTTAAGTAAAGTCTTAATTTTTGTTGTTGTTTTTATTGTTGTGGTGTTTTGTTGTGTTGTGTTGTGCTTTTATTGGAATATTGTGTAGGTACTTAAAACGGACGGCCAGTGCAGCAGGTCAGCGCCCTTTGCGCATAGTATCCATGAATTTACGGACGGTGTCGGACAGAAATTTTCTTACATTTTTGATAGAAAATAACGTTTATTTATTTTTAAATTCAGATAAACATTTTTATAATTAAGTCAACTACCTAAGGTTTTAGTGACAACGGTGTTTACACTAACAGCCTGTATAGTTTGTGCGCTATATTTATAGCCTACATCTATATGCAACGTTCCACTTCGCAATGAAAATGTAGATTCCAATAGTTCTACGTCAGAACCTCAGTAGTCTACGCAAGATAGAAGGGCCTTGGGGTCGACGTCACTACAAAAACTATTTTGAGCCTATTTTTATATTCTTTATGTATGTATGTAAAGTATGTATTCATTGTATTATGTATCTACACCACAGACTACCTACAGTATTGTCTCTCCCTCCCCTTTTTAATCCATCCAAAGGTTGTCGTTAACACGTTGACTCCCAGACAACAGATACAATTGAAAATCTATTGTTGGACCCCGGTAACCGCGGTGGCAGTCAATGCCTTAAAATATCGTTCTTAGTGATATCGCCCATTGTGTCACCCTTTGTAAAATTTCTCCATTTATATCTGTAACATATATGGTGTACTTAAGAGTATTCTATTCCATTTTCATAAAGTGTGTTCATTATTCTTTCCAGTTAGTAAAATTTACAATGCATGCAAATGCATAGTTGTATATGATAGAGCTAAAAAAAGGTTAAAATAATACATTTTGATTTATTCATCTATTCTTTACATAGCTCGGTTAGTTACGTAGAAGTAACGTCAATGGATTTTTAATATTCCAATAAAATAACAAAGCATATCGTGTCTGAATCCTTTTGTCAGTTGGTACATACTGTAGATGTGTGTGTGTGTGTGCCTATTTGGTGCTTACATGTATCTCCGCGAGTCTATTAAAAGTTATTGGCAAGAAATATTTGATAAACATTAACTTAGATTAAGATAAGAAGAAGGTAGGCGTCAGATTTGGCTCACAAGCCAATGAACTAATATATCCATTTTTTATTAATTTAACCATGATAATAATTAAAGTGAAGTCTTTTATTCATAAATCTTGCTACAGTTAACATCCCCCAATACTAACAGTACTATAAGTAGGTATCTATAGGTACAGGGTTTTTAATAATATTGTATACTAGCTGCGCCCCGCGGTTTCACCCGCATAAGTTTCGATCCCGTGGGAATGTCGGGATAAAAAGTATCCTATATGTTAATCCTGGTTATAAACTATCTGTGTGCTAAATTTCGTCAAAATCTGTTCAGTAGTTTTTGCGTGAAAGAGTAACAAACATCCATACATCCATACATACAAACTTTCGCATTTATAATATTAGTAGGATATGTCTCATCCAACTAGTTAAATTAGCCGTTTAGCCAACCGCCTGGCCTTTGGAAATAAGTACTTAGTGCTCGCCTCGCTCGCTCTCTCGGCTCGCACGCGGTTGATCACAGTTCTAACCTAACCCATTTGGTCGGGGTGCACTGGCTTAGTTACTGCGACCAATTCGGTTCACACGTGATTGGTTACAGTTCCAACCTAAACTATAATTTATTGAATATCATTCAGGCCGTTATTTGAATGATCGCCGTTTAGTTAAAAGGCGGTTAACTAAACGGATAATTAAACCAGTTGGCTGCGACATATAGGTACACAATATAATATTATCAACATTATTCGTTTTCTCTACCATTACCTAAAGATTGCTTTAACAAATAAAATGATAATGGGAAACGAGGCCAATCTTGTTCGCATTGTAGGTAGGTAACTGAGTAGGAGTACCGATCCACTTAAGTACCAGCTACTAGTTTTTTATTCCAAAACCGCAATTGGAAAGGTTACTCGATCAACGGGTTTTATTGGTTCAGAATTGAATTTATGCATAAAAATTAATTTGATATGTCTGCTTGTAATGTCAAAATAACAGCTTTTTACTAAACATATGATATACGGTACGGTACTTAAAAAAAAAAAAATGTCTGTTTGTTCCGGCTAATCTCCGAAACGGCTGAACCGGACTTTCTGGCAGATAGCTTATGTTTAAAGGAGTAACTTGGGCTAATTTTATTTTAGACAAATAATTAGGGCAAAAAAATGAAAACTGTAACAAACCTTATTTTAATCCACCAACGCCACCCATCATAAAAGAGAGACACCACAACATGCCGCTAATCGACGCTAGATGGCGCTGTCGCAATACGTCACGTTTCTGAATCGCGGTGTCGAGAGTCTCCGAGAGTCAATGACCTCCGGTGGTATATTTGTTTTTTTAGGAAGACTGAACTAGTGGTGCATCTGTGAATTACGTCCTACTTGGAATAGTTACACGGGACTCCGCTACAAAGTTAGCCTAAACTATAGACTTATTGTCTTTTTTTTTGGTTTAGAGGACACCTTATCCCCTCCTTCGTCCCTTCTGGGAAAAGGTTGTGTGGGTTCGTCCTATATATATTCAGTGCTGTACTACCATTGTGAACAATAAATTCTTGCCTAACTAACTGGACTTCTTTGTGCCGGAAACGGTGACGACATACGCTACAAACTGGCGACCAACGGTGGGCCCGACAAGGATCAACAGAAGTACGTCACTCGTGCAGGCAGAATAACGACGTCAGCTGTGAAGACCTCACCCAAAGCGATGTCAGTCAACCTGTCCGACGCCCAGTTCCAAACCTTACTGGAGAAGATCTCACCGTCTAGGCAAGGATCCTTCACGACGTGCACCGCCCAATATGATGGGACCAAGAACTCTGAAGTTCTAGAAGCGTTCCTGGCAGCGGTTACAATTTTCAAACAAATTGAAAATATTACGGATGCTGATGCCCTTACCAGTATTCCGCTACTGATGAAAACTGATCCAGATAAAACCAAAGCCATCCTTGAGAGGCCAGTCCCTAAAAACGTTAAACAGCTAGTATCATTCCTGCAAATGTGTTCTTCCTGGTATCGTCGGTTTATTGAAAACTTTTCAGGGATAACTCAACCACTTACTAAGCTTACGAAGAAAAAGGCAGGTTGGGAATGGAATACGGAACAAGAAGATGCATATAACAAACTGAAATACCGGCTTACAACTGCGCCTGTCCTTAAACAAGCAGACGGAACAAAGCCCTATATCTTGAAGACAGATGCCAGTGGTTTTGCACTCGGAGCAGTTCTCGTCCAGGGGGAGAAGGAAGAAGAGCACCCCGTGGAATACGCGAGTAGATTACTTACGGCTGCTGAAAGAAATTATTCCACAACCGAGCGAGAAGCGCTAGCCGTAGTATGGGCCTTAGACAAATTTCGAGCGTACATAGACGGCTCACCGATTACTGTTATCACAGATCATCAAGCGCTGAAGTGGCTCATGAATTTAAAGTCACCGACAGGCCGATTGGCTAGATGTGCCTTGCAATTACAGTCATTTGACGTAAATGCTCTTTACCAACCCGGTAGAATGAACACTGTGGCGGACGCACTGTCCAGGCCCCCGTGTTGTGAAGAAACCTGTGACATATGTCTAATTACCATAGACATGCCCAGAAGAAGTACTAAAGAAGTACGAGAAGAACAGATGAAAGAAGAAGCTCGCAAAGAATACGTTGACCGACAGAGACGCACCCATCCTCAATACCGACCAGGAGATCTGTTTCTTGTCAACATACACCCGATCAGCACAGGAAATCAGGGAGTGACAGCTAAATTTGCGCCCCGAAGAAATGGCCCTTATATTATAGTGCAGCAGCACGGTCCTGCTTCCTATAAGGTAGCCCCACCAAACACTCCTGAGATCCCGATAGGACTTTATCACACGTCCGCCCTAACACCTTACAAAGGAGAAAATTCCACCGAAGTTCCTGAGCCAATACACCCGCTCAGAAGAAGGGGACGACCTGCGAAGAAGTCGGTAACGCAGACGACACTCCCCGCCAGTAAAAGAGGCCGTGGACGTCCTAGAAAGCAACACCACTCCAGTTCTTCTCGCCGAGACGACTTCGAGAACTGAGGGGGAGATTGTAACAAACCTTATTTTAATCCACCAACGCCACCCATCATAAAAGAGAGACACCACAACATGCCGCTAATCGACGCTAGATGGCGCTGTCGCAATACGTCACGTTTCTGAATCGCGGTGTCGAGAGTCTCCGAGAGTCAATGACCTCCGGTGGTATATTTGTTTTTTTAGGAAGACTGAACTAGTGGTGCATCTGTGAATTACGTCCTACTTGGAATAGTTACACGGGACTCCGCTACAAAGTTAGCCTAAACTATAGACTTATTGTCTTTTTTTTTGGTTTAGAGGACACCTTATCCCCTCCTTCGTCCCTTCTGGGAAAAGGTTGTGTGGGTTCGTCCTATATATATTCAGTGCTGTACTACCATTGTGAACAATAAATTCTTGCCTAACTAACTGGACTTCTTTGTGCCGGAAACGGTGACGACATACGCTACAAAACCCATAAAATCCAATATGGACGCGAATGAAATCTCGGGCACAGCTAGTAAAATATTTATATTTACAAGAAATCATTACGGACCAGTTTACGTGAACCTGCAGCAATTGACAGACAGCGCGACATAAAGGAGAACTCGTATTTCCAATTTATTGTTCAGTTCAGCGTAAAAATAACAAGCAAGCTGGTATTTTATTGATTTTGAAAGTTTCTCAACTTTTATTTTTAAATCTATACCTTCTACAACTAAAGCTTGTTAGTTTGTTTGAACGCGCTTATCTCTGAAACTACCAGTCGTATTTGAAAAACAATTTATGCATTTGATAGTCCAATAGGGTTGATGCCTGGGTAAAAAAGTAATAATTATATTTAGTCCGTCAGTTAATTATCGAAAAATAATGGACAAGTATTTTTCTTTTGTCAATCAAACAAAAAATGACTTACATAAAGGGCGTCTAAATTTGGGAGTGGGAGGTCGTGACGTCACGTCATGCTAAGTGTAGCGTAGAAGTGTAGCAAGGCGTGACGTCACGCGGAAGGTGTTGGATCATTCGGTTCCCTACAAAATGGTTGAGCTGGATGGTGCTGATCCACGCGTCATGTTCGTGAACGGGCGCCGTTGGTTGAGACACCAGTCTCAACCGACGGCGCCCGTTCACACCACATCTCTTAACTGCCAGGGCTTATTTTTAATTTTATATTTTTAATTGTTTCTTTTTTACATTGTTCTCACATATAGAAGCAATAAGAATAATGTACCCAGGATTTTGTAATAATATATTGATTTAAAAGAGTATCCTTGGAGTTTCTTGCCCGTTCTTCTCCATAGAGATCTACGTTTTGGAATGGGCAACTAGCTTCAACTTTCTGACTAATGGCATACCAAAATTGACGTAACGGGTTCATAAGTTTTAACTTGATTGAGAGAAAGCTGTGAAACATTCTTACCCAAAACGTTTAAAAAGCCTGTGGGGTAATTGAGTAACACACTAACAGTAGAAATGGCTTTCAATTTGTCAGTTCAACAAAACTATTTACGTTGTTGAGCAGACACGCTTTTCGAACATATGAAGCAATTGATTAGCAATATCCTTCAAAAGGATTCAGATTGTGATTGATAGTGTGTTACGCAATTAGGTTGCTAAAAATGACTAAGAAACCAATGAATAAATTCAGCTTTTATTTAAAACCAAAACAAGTGACAACTATAATTAAGTAGTTCAGTTAGTCAAAAAAATAATAATAAAGTGATCCCAATATTCAAACAGTTTTTCAAAGCATTGTTTTCGTCAGACTTCCTATTAATAAATAGCTCTCGCCAACGAGGAAGTATCAGTCTTGTTTATCGACTTGCAAACTATTTTTATAGTCTTTAAAAGATTACGCGTCAGATTTTTACGTAAGAATAATGCGGTATAAATCACGGGCGATATCGTAGAGCGTTTAATTCCTTCACTAAACGTATTGGCTCGGCTATTCATGCGTATAAATCTACATGGGTTTAAACAAGGAGCAGGATTTCCAGTTTCCTCCGTAGTTTACCAGGGTAGTATTTCAGATCACGCCTCGTTGGGTCGGACGCCATCGAGAGCGTAAGCTTTCGTCTGAGTCGATCAGCCGTGTTCTAGTTGTAAACTCGGACAAACCTATCATCTTCCTGGATATTGGTCCAGGTGCTGCTCCTAGTAACATGAAATTTGGTAGCGTAACGTTCACGCTCCAATAAAGACGATATTTTCAAAAATCCTCCTGGGAACTTAAAAATATGGAATATTCATCTTTGAAATGAACAAAATCGTGCATCTTCCAGTAAAGACCACAGTAAATAGTTCGATTCTTAAAGCTCATAAAAGTTTCCCTCAATATCGTAAAAAAGGGCTCTTAAAATATATAATGTATCTTCTCAGAATTGGCTTGTGATGATCACAATAGCTGCGGTGATAAAGTACTTTCTTTCGATGGCGTCACAGCTTCTCAATATTTATTTTTAGTATGGAAATCACGATTATGTTGTAACATATTGTACTCGAATACAATATTATTGCCCATTTATCAAAGTCCCGTCTGAGAATGTCGCGTGTCACGTCGCGTGGGTAAATTAAGCTTCTAACAAAAATAAAGAAACGTCTGTTGACAAAATACACAACAAACGTACGTAACTTTTGATTACCTACTGTCTGTTCTAAAACCATCTGCTGAAAGTGTAAACAAACCCGTTTAGGATAAATTCTTACGCAATCACTCACTAAACCGAATTAGTAACACATTCATCTGTATTTAGAAGGTTTCAACTGTTTATCTAACCGATTCTTCCAAGAACTGCTGTTTGAATAACATTATGAAATTGTAATTGAAAATCATCGAAAAAAAGGAGAGGTTACACAATTGACCTTTTGTCAAATTAAAAACGATAATTTACACGATAATGTATAATGAGAATTTCGGGTTAACGTATTCAAATAATAAAATCAAAGCACTCTATTTCTAAGTGACACTACAAATAGCGATCCACTTAAACAAACGAATCCGAAAAGGTACCTTTTTCTGATTCATTGTTTACGTTTCATCACATAATTTTGGAACAGACTATACTTCGTATTGTAGTTCCCCGTTCTACTATTACTCGTAGCTTAACTTACCTGCTACGAATGCATCTACAATTGTTACCGAGTATGAGTGCTACGTCACGTCGTAGCCATTCGCCAGGCTACCTGTTCGTAGCTAGGTGTAGCCGTAGCTATCCTACCTGTACGTGGCTACGTGCCTCGATTTGGCCGTAGCCAGCCTGTAGCGTAGGCGGCTTTGTACCGGCTGCTTTGCCCAGTGGTACGATTAGTTGATCATATACGATGAAGGCTGGCAGGAAATCGTGCGTCAAATTCACTAGTAGGAACTGTGGGCATGTACCTACACCTTTTTGGAACATCTCTACTCTACATCTGAAATAGAAAATAAACTATTTAAAGAAAAGGTAGTTTTTTTAAGCTGCTTTCTTAAAAGCTGTGTTGAAATTGGATTAAATGTGGTTTGGTGTGGTGTATGTGGGTGGTGGATATGGAAGGCTGGCAGGAAATCGTGCGTCAAATTCACTGGTAGGAACTGTGGGCATGTACCTACACCTTTTTGGAACATCTCTACTCTACATCTGGGTGTTTTTCTATCTATAATATGTATGTATTTACAAAAAAAAATGTATATAAGTAGTTTATCAGCCATCTTGTTACCATAACACAAGCATTAGGTTGCTTAGCTTGGGACAAAATGGTGCTGTGTGAAATGTCCAGGGATATTATATTATTATTATTATCTGAAATAGAAAATAAAGTATTTAAAGAAAAGGTAGTTTTTTTAAGCTGCCTTCTTAAAAGCTGTTTTGAAATTGCATTAAATGTGGTTTGGTGTGGTGTATGTGGGTGGTGGATAAAACCGTCGGAAGTAATAAACAGTCAGAATTCAACTAAGTAATACTTAACTAACGCCTACATTTACGTAGGATACTTAAATGATAAATGATTTTATTTCTGTAAGTAGGCTTTGTAGACTGTAGATTTGTAGACCACATTTACTATTTTAATAAGTACCTGGTACTTGTTAACAGGCTACACTGTCCTCCCATACCTATTAACAATGTTATTTGATATTGTAAAAGCCAATTATTTAAAAAAAATTAAACGGAGTCTCCTGCCGGCTCTTCTCCACAAAAAAACGACAATTGGAACCTCAGACTAAGTAACCTCATTGGAACCGTGCAACAAGCTTTTGACGTGTCATTTTGATTTTGATTGTAATTACTGAGTTATTTGTTTATTCATGTTTTTAAAATGACTGTGAATGTGTATGTCTCTTTATTCAATTCGAAAAAAAACCAGGAATTAATTATTTCTCTGCAGCGAAGGTTATCTATAACTTAGTTTTTATAAACGATTGATTGTTTACGCTTAAAAATGTAAACGCCGAAAAGTAAATAACGGTAGGGATCGTCTAATATAAAATGACATAGGTATACATTTCACTTGTATGTATAGAAATTTTAGTGGAGGGGCGTGTAATTTTACATTGGCCGATCTCTAAGAATTTATATCGATCATCATTATTCACCTGCCCTTATCCCATTTTGTTTGGGGTCAGCGCAACATATCTTTGTCTTCCTTTATCAAGAATTTATATCGATGGTGGGTACAAAAATAAATGACCTTTTATAATAGACTAGAATATTCTCAAATATCTACTCAGAAGATATAATTATAGTTTATTTCCAAAAACTTAGTACTACTTTACAATGGTAAAGAGATTAGCGTCTGTAGCCGAACTAGGCATAGCCTGTATTTCAGCTATCAGCACCATTCCCCTCATTCCCCCTATTATAATACAAGAATAGGTGCCCAGCAATAGAGGCATATATAATTAAATCAGTACTACAGAAATACAGTATAATAGTTGATAACTAATCTATACAACGTGTTTTTTCGATATCCCATAACTCTAGGGGGTCATTTTACTCATCATTATGAACAACTTTTACTATGGGACCAAACCCGAAATCGCGAAACAAAAATCTACATTTTGACGAGTTATAGGTATACAAACATAAATATAGGGAACAGCTGATTTTTTTTTTCGCGTTTTCATGGTTGGTATAGTAAAAGTTTTTCATAATGATGAGTACAATGACCCCCTAGAGTTATGGCATATAAAAAACACGTTTTATAAGAATTTGTAAATAGGTAAGTACATAATTTTAATCCAAATTAATTAAATATATTGAGTGTATGTGTGTGTTCGTGTGAGGGTGAGTTCGTTGTGCGTGTGTGAGTGTGGTGTGTGTATATGAGTATTCGAGGGTGTGTGTGTGAGAATAATTATGCGGTGAGTGTGTGGGTGTGAGTATGCATGAGGGTATACGTGTGTAGGTGAGCTATGTAGTGAGTGTATCTTTGTTTTTTGAGCTCTTAGCCATATTCTTAGAGTGGTAAGTATATTAGTTAGATACATCGATCCAATCAGCCGACCCCAACATACATAGTTGGGAAAAGGCTTGGCAGATGATGATCGATCCAATCATAAGAGAACAGACCTAAACGAATAATAATATATGTACAAGCATATAAAAAAAGGGAAAAGAATCAAAGAGCATCAAAACATTCGTCCGCATCGCTGTCAACAGGAAAAATGCGCAAAAGACTGGCGTTTTCCGTTTCAAGTTATATGGCGATGCTGATTCTTTGGCCATAAAATAGGTCAGTCTGGTCACGTGAAAATAATGGGTAAGATATTAATCAAAAGAGTATTTTTGGCAATTATAGAAACCGCAGCATAATGATTCATAATTTAGCTATTTTAAGTCAATTTTAATCAGTTGACTGTTTTGCATAACTAAAATGTCATCATATTTACTAAGTTATTACAAAAACAAAGTAAATCGGTTCAAGGACACCGAACGAGACACAATAGAAGATTTGTTATTACGACTAGGAATTTTTAGTGTCCCGCAAGTGATAAAAATACTTTTCTTTTTGTATTTTATTTTTTTGTTGTGGTACCTACCTCATAAAAATTCGTTTAACACTACTTGACATGTAAATAACAGTGTCAGGAAGTTATTATAGCATCATCATCATACACAAAGTGAAAAACATATGTAATGTTAAAGCCAACTTAAAATTACTTTTACTTTCCTTGGGCAGTCCAAGCAAAGTTAATAAAAGTTTTTATAAAATGAAAAGGGAACCACGTAAATCAGCCCAATAATCACGGCCCATAATAATTTCTGTGGTGGGCCTTGAAAGAGAAAGGTTTGCCCGGGAAGTATGTAGAGTTAATTCGTGCTATGTACAATCGATCTCGTACCTACGTCCGATCGGCTGCTGGCAATACCGACGAGTTCAGTGTGGCTGTAGGCTTGCACCAGGGATCGGCTTTAAGTCCTTACCTCTTCCTGTTGATTATGGACGCTCTGACGGCGGACATACAGGAAGAGGCCCCCTGGTGCATGCTGTTTGCCGATGACATTGTTCTTGTCGGTGAAGATGGATCCGAGATCCAGAGCAGATTGGAGAAATGGCAACAGAAGCTGGAGGATGTTGGCTTGAAAATCAGCAGAACCAAAACTGAACATATGTTCTGCGATTTCGGCGGTCTCTCCAACTCTAGAGCCATAGCGCTTGATGGCGCGCTTCTCCCAGTCTGCTCCGATTTTCGGTATCTCGGTTCACTCGTGCAAAGCGATGGCGAAGTAGATCGGACGGTTAAGCACAGAATTAACACTGGATGGATGAAATGGCGGCAGGTCACGGGAACAATCTGCGACTCCCGCATTCCCCTTAAACTTAAGGGGAAGATATACAAAACCATGGTTAGACCTGCTGTCTTGTATGGATCAGAATGTTGGGCCACAAAAGGGATGAATGAAAGGCAATTGCATGCAGCTGAGATGAGAATGCTGAGAGGGATGTGTGGTGTTACACGAATGGATAGAATAAGAAATGAGTATATAAGAGGAAGTTTGAAAGTGGCACCGGTAATTGAAAAGTTATGTGGAAACCGGTTGTCATGGTATGAGCATGTATTACGGAGGAATGAGGAAAATGTCGTGAGGAAAGTTTTGAGTATGAATGTCGATGGCTATAAGAGTAGGGGACGACCAAAGAAACGATGGATGGACTGTGTGAATGATGATATGGTTAGAAAGGGGGTGACTGTCGAGATGGCGGCTAATTGAGGCGTAGGAAGAGAAGGCTATAGAGGAGTATGGAAGAAAAAGACATGTTGCGCCGACCCCAAATAATTTGGGATAAGGGCAGGAGAATGATGAATGAAAATGAATCACGGCCCATAAATCAGTGTAAATACATGAAAGAAAACTTGCCGAATGCATAACCTCCTTTATTGCAAGTCAGTTAAAAAGTAAATAAATTACTGAATGTTCACAGCTTCATAGGTTAAGAGGAAGAGGTATAGAAGAAAATAAACGAACTGACCTACACTTGATACATAATTGCAAATTGGAAGTTTTATTTAAAAAAATAAAACTTTACACATTACAAACACATCAACAACAAACAACATACACAACAACAACAACACACATCAACATACACAACACACAACACAACATCAACAACGCATACAACACACATACATACATACAGACATACATACATTTCTACATTATCAATTCAAAACTTTGAATTGATAATGTAAAATAAAATTCAATGTGTAAACGTGACTTCTTCAGTGATCTGCCGATCGATTCTGTAAAAATCTCACCGTGAAAACTTAGGTGAAGTGAGCTTAGAGTGAGCTGTCAATAGTGTCAATCCCTAGCATTAGTTAAGTTTTCACGGAGAGATGGTTACAGAATCGCACTGCTGTTGGTCAAGCGGCAGGGTGTTCTGCACCCTAATTGCGTAACACATTTCCAATCACAATTTGATCTCATTTTGAAGGATATTGCTAATCTTTGGCTTCATATGTTCGAAAAAATTGTCTACTCAACAACGTAAATAACGCAATGAATGTTGTTCAAATGTCAAAATAAAAGCTATTGCTACAGTTAGGGCCGTTACACATGGTGGCGCCGCGGTGTTAGCGGCGAGTTTTGAAAAGTTTTTATACCGCGGCGGCGAAAAATGCTGCCATGCCATGCGAACGTTCATGTGTTACGCAATTACCCCGCGGGGTTCAATCCTCAAGACAGGCAAAGTTATAGCAGCTCTCAGTACGGATTTGTGTCTGGTTGATGGCAGTAACCTCTTTGTCTGTAGGCCGCGATTACGCTCACTTGGAATACATTTCTCTCGTTCTCAATGCATGTACCAACATCTCGCAATAATACTACGTGGAGGAAATGGCATCAACCAGCATCCTGATTGCGTAACACACTAAGTATCAATCACAATCTGAATCATTTTGAAGGATATTACTAATCCATTGCTTCATTTTATAATTATGTTCGATAAATTGGTCTGCTCAACAACGTAAATAACGCAATTAATGTTGTTGACCTGTAAAAATTAAAGTCATTCCTACTGTTAGTGTGTTCGCAGTTACCCCGCAGGGGTTGACCCAACTAATTGTTTCTAGGAAACGATAAGAAACAAAAACGTAAAGGTCGTATGTATCGTAAAAAAGATACAAATTACTGCATCCAAATTCAATAAAATTACAGTCTAGTCAGTTTAACATTTCCTGAACAAGCTTGTTTATATTTTTTCTTAAAACCAGTATACGCTTCGCTTCTAGACTGCCTGTTCATTTAAATGTCAGAATATATTTTCTTCAAGACTAAGCAATAAAAGGTTATTTGAATTTTATAAATAAGATGCTACATTTAACTAAAACTACGTAACTATTTATGCATAAACATTGGAGAAATCTTAGTTAGTCACTATGTTCACTAGGCGTGTGCGACCCCCCCAGGGGGTCTACTCCCTCTGCCAACGAAGATAAAGGACTGTTTGAAAGTAGGGTTATTCCACTAACCCCACTGACCTATAATAAACAAGTACGCTGGACTTCATACAATCGATGACAAAATGAAGACATTTGATTTGCGCCATTTTGGATTTTGGTTTTTTTTTTTTTGTTTGCGCGATTTTATATATTAAGCTTTTGATAGGTCGAATCCAAACCGAACTATACCTAATAAATTAGTGCCCAATAGGTATGCTGTATAAACTTGTCAAGGTAATAAAGTAACTTATGAATCCACGATCAAATATAATAACCCAATATTTAATTTAAATATGGTATTGAAAAGAAACAGGCAAGCCAGTGCTCCAAACCTGTTATGTGATCCATGTTTTAACTTTTTACATTGTATTTTACTGTCCGTCCAATATAATAAACAAAAAAACATTAAGTATACCTAGACGATAAAATAAAATGGAAATGTCTGTTTGCAATGTCAAAATAACAGTTTTTTTATTAAATGCATATGAAAGTACGTACAGTGGTGGCCTCCAAAAGTTACTCTACATTGTCCACTTCAGCTTTGACATACCACACTCTGATTTAAAATTCTAGTGATCCAAATGTTTGAACTGATATAACGTTTCTATTGACTAGGGGCTTATTTTTCCTACGCCAGATACTTTTCGAGGAATAAAATTGACGTTTGACAGTTTTTATATGAAATAACTGTCAAAATTTCAAAATGATTCCTCAAAAAAAGTTATTTTAGATTGAAAAATCAGCCCTTATTCAACTACCTTTCACTTATCATTAAAAATAATCAAACAATCCCTTAAGAGTACCTCATTATTTTTTATTTTAAATCACAACATACAACAACATACTCGTATGTGGTATCACAGCTATAACAAAAAACGATTTTTAAAATGTTTGTCTGTCTGTCTGTTCCGGCTGGACCGATTTGGACAGGACTTTCTTTATTAGATAGCTGATGTTATAAGGAGTAACTTAGGCTACTTTTATTTTTTTTTAATAATAAAAGAATTCAACTCAAACTCAAACTATTTATTTCAACTAAACCAATTACAGGCACTTTTGAATTGTCAAAGGTCGGTCAGTCAAAAAGATGAAGCTAGTTGCCCATTTCAAAGCGTAGTAGGTACCTAGAAACTCCATGGACACTCTTTTAAATCACAATAATATGCTTACAAAGTTTTATATTAGTAGCTTAAGAGACACATTATAGTTTTCCGACATCCAAGCGAACAAAGTCGCGGGCACATCTAGTCAAAAATAAATAAAAAGGTGCTGACATATATCCTACATAATATATACTGACAAGACAACCAAGACCAACTCTTTGATATCTTAGGTGTTTCCTTTCAATGTAGGCACAGCACACTAAAATCTTCAGTACGATTTAGTTCCCAAAGAAAACAATCTTTCCACAAGGGCGATAATGGCATGCAGTCACCGTTCGTCGTAGTTCTATAGTATCTACTAGTTGCGAATAGTAGGGATAATTGATTTGAGCTATAATATCTTCACGCTCGGTTACCTTTACGAGCTGAGCATAACTCGTAGGTTTATGTATAGAGCCACATTCGCCTTGGTACTATTCCGTTCGTGGGTATAGGTAGGTACGTAACATGGGCTTGTATTAGGGAAAACCAAATAAAACTTGAAAGACAAATATTGGCATTAAGAAAAACATGAAATACACGTGTAAAATAGTCACCACCATAGAAATATTTTATATGTATGGTCTCGAATTTACAAAAATTAACAAACTTCTCGAAGGCTAACGAATCTGCGTACTCTTCCAGTCTAACCGGATGCAGTTGTATGCCAGTATTTTACATGGAGCGACTGCCCATCTGTCCTCCACAACTCAGTTCCTGGGTAAGACCTTTCTTCGTAAGACTGGTTGTCAGACTTTTTTGGGTTACTGACTACCCGTAACGTAACGACTGTCAAAGGTCTATGAATGACAGCCGGGACCAACGGCTTAACGTGCTTGCCGAAGCACGGAGGGGTATTGATATGTAATGAATGGATACCTGTCCACGAACTGACCTTCGTTCGACCCGACCTTATATCATTCAACCACGAGCCTCTCATGAAACTTCTCGCAGACTAGATCGGAAATGAAGAAAATATTTTATAAACTTATCTACAGCAGTACATTCAAAATAAGGTACTTAAATTATATTCAGAGCCTGTAATTGAACACGACACAATCAAATTAATTAGATAAGTAGGTAAGTACCTACAATATAGGCACTGATGTGTTATTAATTTAATTAATATTTAATTAACTTTTCAAACTTCATTTACACGTATCTTGACGGGAGGTTCTTCGAGAAGTTAGGTGTATCTATGCAAAACACGAAAAAGTTATAAAAAAATCTTGTAAATATATTTTACGGAAATTATCGTATTTATAAAAGGCCAAAATATTGTTATTTATTTTTTTAATTGATTCGGAATCATAATTCCGTTTGCGGAATTTTCCAATTACAGATATTTTATTATTGTGTAAATGAAAATAATACAGTTTTTCGTTGGATTTTCACCCTATAAGAAACAGCACTTCGGAATATTTTTGGATCTTTGGACTTTCGCAAATTAATTTTATCTCGGATCGCAGCCGGTCGCAGCAAATTCTTAACGATCATGAAGCAATTTTCATATAATTGCAATTCTAAAAAGTTTATCACAAAATTGAAATTTGAAACTTCTGGAATGTGCCGTTTGCAGAAATCTTCGTCAATTTAAGCGATTACTTTTCTGTAGAATCTCGGTAATCTTAGTGTTATAAGGAAGTCAATAATGCATTCAGGAGAGATGGACATAGAGATGTGTTGACATTGACCTTAGCAGCATAAGGTGAGCACCCGCGGCGGCCGGCGCGCGGATGTTTTCAGTCGCGAGTTGTCCGCGCCGCAACTTTGTCGTTCGGGCGACGCACAAGCGCCCAGTTTCCGCGTCTACTGTACGAGTGCGTGATTTTAACGTAAAAGTGATAGTGTTGAACTGTTGAAGTTATAAATCATACACGACAAGATTGGATTGTTGAGAAGTTTTGTTTCATGTGGATGCTGTGAAATTTCAAAGTATGTATAAAAATTAAGTGTTTGTTTGTCGTTATTCAAACTTTAATGTAAGTGTTTTGTAAATGATTTAGGAGTAAAACATTTTTAATGTTTTGAATTTTACGTGATTGGAATATTTGTTTACCGATTTTTTTTCCACTGATACTTACGTAGCTCAACATTATTTATTTCTTTATCGTAGAACGTAAAATTCGTCAAGCTAACTTTAACGTACCTACCTGGCTATGCCTTGGTAGGTACACCACATACATACTATCTAAAAAAGATTTTTTTTTACGTTATTCATTATTTTTATTATTCATTAATAATAATTATTCAAAATCGTAAAAATACTAACATTTGATTGGGTTATTTATTGACTAAGTATAAAATTTATTCGCGTTCCAAAGTTTCACTTTGTTCCAAATAAATACTTTGACATTAAATTGACGGCAATCATTTGGAATTAATAAGGTGAATTTAAAGACAATTTGGTCATTCCGGTGGTTGAAAGTTACATACATGAATAAAACGAAAACAAATGAATACGCAGAATACGCTTTCATAGGCGAGATTTAATTAATAGGTGGGTAACAAATTCAATAGCGATGCTGTGTGTTGAGTTTTCCCAAGAAATGTATGACAGCACTCGTGCAAGGAACGAAATTATTTCCAAACCAAAATCATGAATCCATTGCGGAAATTTCACGGAAATTCTTCGAATGAATTGTTGTTTTGAGTCGCTCGATTGTTGTTTTCACATTCTTCTGCCAGTCGATGCGTGCGTTAATCAAAAAGTAGGGAGTGATTCTTTGTGTGATAATGTTGCGCTTAAAATTATTTAGATTAAATTGTGATTATCAAATTGATAAAACAAAAAAAAATTGACGACTGGGATTTGCATGCACCTATACATAATCAACCTATAATGTTCCCGCTGTTGGGACAAAGGCGTCCTCTCGGTGACAGGGTTAACCGTAATCCACCACGCGGGCCCAGTGCGGGTTGGTAGATGTCACATGTTTTCGAATTTTTGGTTCTACGACATGCCGGTTTCGTCTAGATGCACCTATGTACCTAAATAGCTATTTATTTTATTTACTTAGCTTATATAATTTACTTTTGGGAGCTGTGGTCGATTGAGCTCTCAATTGAGCGTAGCTTTCCACTATAAATAATAGTTTTTATAAGTTTTCTATATCTACCTACATTATTATAAATCGAAGTCGCTTTTCGTGTGACCGCGTTGGTCTTCTAAACTACGCAACGGATTTTGATGCTGTTTTCAACATTATTTAGAGAATTTATTCCGGAAGGTTTACATAATTATGTGTATATTACATTAATATAATACATTAATATGTATGTGGTGTATAATACATATTAATTATTATACACCACATACATACATATTAATAACTAAAATGAATATTAATGTATTATTATTTGTTTTTGTTATAAGTAGATATAATCTATTAGTTTAATAAGCTTAGGTAAGTTGATATATTTTGAGTATAACTATACTTTAGTGAAGGTAAGTTAGTTAATTAAGTTTAGATAAATAAAATAATAATTAAACAAAGTTTAATGGGGTTTACTGAGCAGTGGCAGTACCGAACATAAGTACCTAGTATTGTATACAATCAAGTATTTTTTTAAATTGAACAGACAATTGTGCTGCTGGGGAGTTTGTTGCGCCACTTCTTCTTCCCAGCGATAGCACTAGGAAGTGGTTAAGGGCGGGCGTTTTTGGGGGACTGTCTTTTGTAATTTTGACGTTCAAAAAGTGCTGATTCTCAGCCTAATTTGAATAAATGACTTTTGATTTTGAGTGGTGGCCCACTGGTAGAGGCCTCGACTTACAAGATGTGAGATGTGTTGACAGGCAGGCACTTTTCTTGTGCCTTTAATTTCACCACCACTGATCTCAAAACGTTGGACAAAAACGTCGTGAGGAAGCCGGCATGTCCTAGAACCAAAAATCCGAAGACATGTGACATTTATCAACCCACACTGGGCCCGCGTGGTGGATGACGGCCCACTCCCTCTCACCGAGAGGAGGCCTGTGTCCCAGCACATCCCAGAACGTTATAGGCGGATTATATGTATGTTATGTAAATGGTAATTCGATTTCGGCTTAGCTTCATTCTATAAATTAAGATCACTTACTAATTCCGATATCTATTAAATTAAGCCGTCGTAGTTAACTAAAGGCTCAGTAGACAGTCGCGACGCGTTTCTGATAGAACAATTTCCATGAAGTTTTCATAAAAACTGTTCTACTAGAATCGCGTTGCGCTGTGACGTCGCGCCTGTTTGTGGGGGCCTTAAATCAAACATATTTCGCGGAAATGCGATCAAACGCGTAATTACATATAATTTATATTCAGCTGAAAGAATATTCAAATTACCTATAAACATTTGAATGTTGTTTACCTCACAAAATTGCTTAGCTTTATTTAATTAGATCGACTGATGACCCGTGTTCAGTAAATATAAATTACCTAATTAAAATCAAAGGGCTCCCGTAGGTGACGACGCTGTGTTATTTTAATAAGACGACTGAAAACAGCATTTGCCTTAAAAGGGATCAAACAAAACAAATATGATAGAATTTAATCACTGAAATGAAAACAAGTAATTCAAAGAACCGATCAAACAACTGGATTCAGTATATTGGTACAGACGCCAGCACATCAAGCTACTACAATCTGTCAAATTTCTTTAATAGATTTTCAACTTAATCGCTAAAGCATTAAGGTTCAAGGTTGATTGGGAAAATTTGACAGTTTCGGGTAGCTTGACCTGCTGGCGTCTGTACATAAAAGCCGGAGGTATATTAAAAACGGGGGAACCTATAATAAATAGAAGGTAGGTAAATAACGGTTTTAAAGAAAGTAAATTAAGTGATGGTAAATAGTTTTTATATTTAGTACTTTACCTTCTTGTGCCTGCCATTTACTTCTGACATAAATATATTTCACCACATTATAAGATTTTTTTAGAGAATAGATTTATAATAGATAATAAAAAATAAAATATTTACAATAATTTATATGATAACTATTTACAATCTATTGACAGAATATTTATCATATTTATGTTATTGATTATTTGTAGTGAAATTTACTGTTTGCCCCTCATAATTTATTATTTTTAGGTGTAATAAATAAATTAATGTAGTACTACATAGTTCAAACACAATGTGAATTGTTTTATGAATAAATAAATAATCTAAATATAAGGTAGGTACGTAATGTCGAATTCTGATTAGCCGACGTCAAATGAATACTTACGCATTTTAATATATCTAGGTAAAGTCTTTGAGTAAAAGTTGAAGATTTCGTTAACAGTGAACAATAAAAGTGCTGCGCACTTAACAAAGGGACGGAAGTGAAATTATATCGTACATTCTTGATTAGAAATAGATCTTTGAAAAGTGGAATAAAAGGAAATAATGGTCCCCCAGCCATTCTCTTGAGGGCTCGATTAAAGACGAAGTTCCAGTCTTGGCTTAATAGCCTAGGTCAGTGTTTCTCAAACTGGGAAACATGAACCTCTAGTAGTTAGCAAGACTTTCATTTGGCGGCAATTATCATTTGGTATTTTAAATTAAGCTTTTATTCTGCCTGCAGACTGCTTTATTGGTGTAGTGGTCGCATGCGCTACTGCTGTCCTTAATACGATTCCCAGGTTGGGCAAAGTGGGAGGTATTGGGTTTTTTCATCAGGAATTTCACAGTAGCAGCTCGGAGTCTAGACCCGTACCCGGTTGATGGTAATAGGCTCGCTTTCTATTACATGGGACTTAAACATAATTGGCGAAATGTGGGTGTACAGACCTGCCCAACCCTTCGGGGAATACCTTCCTATTAAACAGAACACCTGCTGTCTTATCTCTGCACCACTCTCGGTTGACTGGTAGAGAATGTCTAGCTAGGGCATTAAGTCCGCCTTTGTACCTTATTGTGGGCGAGAAGTTTAAATAAATCTTTTATGTATCTACTTATGCTAATAATAAAGCGGAAGAGTTTGTTTGAACGCGCTAATCTCTGGAACTACCAGTCGGATTAAAATAAAATATATTTGTATTGATAGCCCAATTCTTGAGGAAGGAAAGAAGGAAAAGAATTCTCTAATTAATATCACGCTATGTCTCTTAGGTGCCAAGCAAAAAGAAAAAACCTGGTAGAACGCTAAGCGAAAAGGATAAGTGTGCGGACAAGTGATGCGATGCGACGCGACGGGGTGAGTCAGGGGAACAAGCACGCGGAAGAAGTCGCGGGCCGAAGCTAGTAAATAATAAAAGCATGAAGTATATCTTGTGTTATTTTTACTAAATTAGTCAGGCGTAGGTTCAGTAGATCGCACTTGGTAACACTGTGACCTTGAGCTGCACATCAAGCCACTACAATCTGTCAAAGTTCTTTAATAGATTTTCAACTTCATCGTTAAAGCATTAAGGTTCAAGGTTAATTGGGAAAATTTGATAGTTTCGGGTAGCTTGACCTGCTGGCGTCTGTACCTGCGGAGTTTCAGTAGAATATGAGGCCAGCTTATACTGGTTTTTTTACCATTGACATGCAGCCTACTGTACCACAATATGACATATTGATTTGATTATGTTTCGACGGATACTCCTATGTATATTTTAATTTAGCCACTTAGGGGTTTCTTTATAATTATATTTTTTTATTTTTGTTCAAAACAAAAATGAAACACACATTTTTGACAAAAATGTATGGTTAAAGAGTCACTACTTAACTTTAAAAGCAACGTTTATGAATAAAGGGACTTTATTTATTTTGGGAAACACTTTTGTCAAATTAAATCCAGCGCGTGGGGATATAAGATTGAGGAACCCTGGCCTGTGTATTGCCCACATGGGGTACACCCCGTACACCTGCAAATTACGTTTACTCGTAGTAGCACATGCTCCTAAGCCGTTCTATATATTTTCGAGTCACAATTGCGGTATAAATTACCTTCGTAAGCTTCGAGCGTTCATTTGTCGTACGTGTGGCACGTGCCACACTTTGTGAATATTACTCACTATTCTTCATTCGATTTCCGCCACGCGCTGTTGTAAGTGGTATTTTCTTTTATCTTCCTTATTTTCTACTTAATTCAATTTAAAAGCCACTGTCTGCCATTGTAAGTTAGTGGTACAACTAATTTCATTGATTTTGAGCTGTGCTTGGACTTCAAATATAGTTACAGAATTTGATCGAAATTAATTCTAAAGTTTTAGGTCAATATAGACGAAGGCTTCGAGTAAACTAGGAAGGTCGTGTGTGATATCCTATCTGTAGTGTACTTATATACTAAATCCATGCCCTCAATACATTATTATTTTAGTGGCAATAACTTCAGTGAGTTGAGCATCAGTAATTGGAACGAACTATAATTATTATGATTAATTGTTTACGAAAGCGTTCTATTAATTTTCATGAAAACTCGTTGAAATACAAATCAAATCATTTATTTGCATAATACATGTTAAAAAGGTGTTACAGGTATAAACGGTACATTGTATTATAACCTATTGAGGTGTGCAAATTAATATATTAGGTACATTTAAAATTAATTTTAAATTGATTTACATTAAATATTAGAACGTCAAATTAAAAAATGTCAGAATATTATACACAAGTCAGATCAAAATGTCAATACTATATAAAATTCAATAATAATTCAAAATTCAAATAAAATCCAATCCAATCCAATAAATAATCAATCGATAAAATTCAATAATTTCAATAATATATTTGTGGTGCCATTTCAGATAAAATCGACTAATCTCACAAGCACTTTATAATACTGTAAATTGTCTAGACAATACTCGAAGTGCGAACTTCACTTAATATTAATTGTAGGTATAACTAGCTTTTGCCCGCGACTTCGTCCGCGTGAAGCAACTTTCTTACATTTTTTTTCCGTAAGAATCCTCGTACTTCAAGGACTATTCTAAAAAAAGAATTAGCGAAATTGGTTCAGCTGTTCTCGAGTTTTGCGCTTAGCAACACATTCAGCGATTCATTTTTATATTATAGAAGATAATGGCAATGAATTATGGATTTTTTTTTCAATCAAAAAGAGGTTTCAGCAAAGAACTTTGAGTTGTGTGAAATTGTCAGTCCGTTGATCACTTTACTTACTGAAATATTCAGCAGTTTTTACGGGCCGTGAACCAAGTCAGGTATTTCATTACGACTGGCATCATGCATTGTTTTAAATGAAAACGCCAATCACACAATCAATAAACATTCCGTTGGTCAGATTTTCATATCGCTTTGAAATTTCAATTTCGCACACTGTATGTCCGCGACGCTTATCTGTTCCATCGATCTATATTCATTCATTCATTCGTTCTTTGGTACGGTCGGAGGACTGACACACCGAGCATACTGAATTAATTTTATAATGCTAACGTTCACAGTCTGATCTCAGTCTCAATCTGTCAAAAATACCTCTAGTTTCCTAATATTTTTAATAAATTTTTGACATTTGTTTTTTGCCGAGATGAGACTGCGACTAGATTTTGAACCGTTTAAATAACGAGAATTGGCCTGCTGTTATTACATCGCTGATAACATTGTTTTAATTTTTTTAATGGTGTTATTGATTGTCGAATTAAAGTACCTCCTTTAAAGCTGTATAAATATTGTGTTGGATATTATCTACCCATCGAATTGTCGAAAGGGTTTCCCCGTGAATATTCGTAGAGTCCCTTATGATTTCGAATATGGCCTTCTAACCTGACATAATAGTGTAATTTTATCTTTATCCAAACAATAATCAGAGTGACCTACAGGGCTACAGCAGAGCTCGTAGAGTAAGCAAGTTGAATTATCAGTGGGTTGGCCATGTTTGTCGAAGGACAGATGACCATAGGATCAGACGAGTCCTGGAGTGGAGACCGTGAAGTGTGGGACGTCCCACAGCTAGATGGACCTTAAGAGGTGTCTGGGACAGACTGGATGTAGAAGGCGGAGGACAGGCAGTCTGGGACAGGCATATGTCCCGCAGTGGACTGCGATAGGCTGAGTTGAATAATGTTATTTCTTAGTAGGTAAATCAAAGGTACTAACATAAACAGCTGTGTGTAAGTACAACCACTCGAACGTAACAACAAACGTATTTTGTTGGTACCGAAATACCCTAATTCTAAGTGCGTAAATATCCATATATTGTGTGCCACAGGCTGTATCCGTGAATTTTATTGGATTCTTCCTATTGCAAACAAATAAGGATTTGTTAAATCGAAGATAAAATAGTAGGTTAACTTCCAAATGTTTGCATTTCGTAAGGCCTACACCTCACAGAGAGGAGGCCTGTGTCCCAGCAGTGGGAACATTATAGGCTGAAAACATGGTGGCAAAGTTATTAAGAAATGCACGGGAGTTTTGTTATATCTCCAGAAAAATAAAATAAAAGAAGTCTGACTTTTTGTCTATCTGATTGGTACATTCTTCACTGTTTTGCAGTAGCAAAACTGTGAAGTGTGAGATAGTAATCTCATCTGATACTATCTTAAGTGATGCCACAGTCAATGATGCTTTTAGGGAAACGTATGTAACGTTTGCGTAAAAGTAACCTTTCCTCTTTCATTTTCAAAGCTTTTCATTTTTAATTTGTAGAACCTAGACTAGACTATCCAAATATAATTATAATATATAATTCATTCAGTGTGTATTTATGCTGGAGGTGCTATAATTCCTCATACTTACGTTCCCGCAGCTATACTCCAACTACGCATTTCACAGTTCCAGCTTATGCAAAACTCATACTAATAATACCTCCAGGTACGAACGTTATTCCAGAGTCTGAAGTTTGTAGAGGAACTAACAATACACGAGAGTTTCATACGCTACGTCACTGCAACCTATTTGAAACGGTTGATTGTTGTGATTTGCGCTGCACCCAGATAAGCATCTGTGATGAAAATCTTATAATAGGTATTTTCCGAAACATATGGAATATTTATTTATTTATTCACCAATAAGTACAACCTCTTACAGTATTCCAAAATGATGTTATACACACCTATTAAACTATCTAAATATATATAACTCAAACTGACATGTGTGACTGTGTGAGTGACTGACTGACTGACATAGTGATCTATCAACGCACAGCCCAAACCACTAGACGGATCGGGCTGAAATTTGGCATGCAGGTAGATGTTATGACGTAGGCATCCGCTAAGAAAGGGTTTTGATCAATTCTACCCCCAAGGGGATAAAATAGGGGATGAAAGTTTGTATGAAACTATGTCAATTTTAAACCGATCGGGCTGAGACTTTGCATGCATAAAGCTACTATGACGTAGGTACTTCTTAATGCGAGCGAAGCCGCGGGCAAAAGCTAGTCTATAAAATATACTTAAACATAAAATTCAACAATCAAAATAAAACTAAAATAATAAAAATTACAATATTTTTTTCTAATTTGTATGCCTCCTACAATGCGCCTTTGTGCTCCTGATACAAACGGCAGGCTGTCGAACACATCTATCAATAAGTTCGATAATACTATATTTTATCAGCACCTGAAAAATTTACTTTATGGAACCGACGAGGCTAAGAAGTTTTGAAATAGCTCTTTAGTTAAAGTTAAGTTCGAAGTAAACAATCTAAGCTGCACCCTAATTACGTAACACACTATCAATCACAATTTGAATCATTTTGAAGGATATTGCTAAGACATTGCTTCATATGTTCCAAAAATTGGTCTGCTCATCCACGTGAATAACTCAATGAATGTTGTTGAAATGTTAAAATGAAAGCTACTGTAAGTGTGTTACGCTATTACCCTGCTGTTTAGTTAAAAAAACTAGAATCCAAACTTCGTATAATAAATGCTAACAAAGTGGATAGCACTGTTTGGGAGTAGACAGGTGTCGTAAAACACAACACCTTTCTACTACTACTAGTACTACCCTTAAAAAGTCTATAAAAAGGCTATCAAGTTATTCGTGGCCGCGTGTCCACTGACGTCTGAGTCTTATGGACACAGGCTAAGAATAGAACACGTTACCAATCACTTTGGAAAATGCTGTCTAATAATTATTGACAAAATAAGTCTGTCTGTTTGTCTATTTGATTGGTATGAAAATTTTTCACTATTGCTATTATCTCATCTGATGTTATTTTAAGTGATGCCGCAAGGAATGATGCTTCTATGGATAAGTACGTACCATTTGCCTAAAAGTAACATGTTACATACATGAGCATGTCAGGCGTAGCCTCGGGCGCATCTAGTAGCTTATAAATCTACGTTTCCAACAGACTAAGACCGCGTATGCCGCATTCGGCATGCATGTAGTTAACCCGATAGGAATTGGATCCGTGACCACACAGAAGGCGGAAGCTTCCCTCCTACCAAATACGTTACCATGATTTGACTAAAATAAATTGAGCGGGAAATACGTCGCTGATTCATTTTTCATTCATTCGATTCAATTCGGAGAAACCTAAATTGATTACAAGTAAATAAAGTATAATATTTTTATGGCCCAGATTAAGTGTGCGATGCCACGTACTCTACACGTGGCATCGCACACTTAATCTTGCAATCACTTTATGAGCACGAACAAGAGCAATTCGGAATCACCAATGTGTTTACACCATACATTATTCAGGTGAAACTGCCCCGTTAGTTTCGTGGTCGCAAGCGCGAGTGGTCGCAGGTCGGGCAAAGCATTATTTGAGATTGGTTTTTCCATTAGGAATTTTTCGGTAGCTGCCTAGAGTTTGAAAGTTGGTGATGTGAACGCCACGTGGCTCGGATAGTGCGTAAAGCCGTTGGTCCTGCGCCTGATGCCCCAGTAGTTTCGGATTGCCGTCCCATTGGACTATGAGACTTTAAGGAAGAGGTGCACTCTGGACAAACACAGGTGCACTCTGCACCTGTGTTTGTGCACACACGTGTGCAATATCACACTAATATTATAAAGGCGAAAGTTTGTGTGAGTGTGTGTGTTTGTATGTTTCTTCTTCTTCTTCACGCTCAAACGGCTGGACCAGTTTTGATGAAATTTGGTATACAGATAGTTTATAACCAGGATTAACACATTGGATACACTTTTTATCCCGATATTCCCAAGCGATCGAAATTTATGCGGATGAAACCGCGGGGCACACCTAGTAATAATACCCTGCGTAAGTACTTGGCTAATCTCCGTTCAGATTGGCCACTGTGGCCAAAATTCGGTTGTGAGGATTGTTCAGGTAAAACGTAGGAGTTTATTTTGTAAGGACTAAGAAATGAGAGCAAAGTTAAGGACTCCATAAAAATTGTATTTTACATCAGTAAAACAATTACATTAATTGGAAATGAATCGAAGTCTAAGACTATTCAACAGCACAAGTGTCGGTACAAGATAGAGATTCCATTTTAATCACCAATTGATTTTATTTATTTCGCTCGTTATGGCCGTTTGTTGGGATTATAGTCATCGGCTTTAATAGCCGTATTTTGAAACAATGTATTGGTAGTCTTGTTTTTATCGGTTTTTTATTAACTGTTGTATTTAACTCATTAATTGTTATCTAAGATACAAAGATAATCTTTATTAAAATTGTTGTATTTGTAGGAGTTATTCATACCTCTTCATACTTTACAGTTTTTTTATCTCTCGAAGCGAGGCGCGATTTACTTGTGGTAATCAAGTGTACAAACACAGGGCACACGCAGGGGCTTTCGGTACCGTCTGAGACACGGGCGAAGTCCGAAGTATGTGCGTGTGTGTGTGTTGTGTGTTATGTGCTGACGCTACTCGCCTTCACGCACACATTCACAGCGTGTTTGTACACATGATTATCACAAGCAAAGCGCGGTTCGCTTCGTGAGATAAAAATACTGTACACGATATAGTACGAAGCACGGAAGAATAAGTACGTAGAATAAATAAACTAGTATTTTATGTTACGAATTCGATTACCACGGAACAAATATTTATGTGGTACATACATCAAGTTGTCCTGGGTTTTATGTGCTTGGATATGTGAGATTTGTCTTTGTGGCGGGACAATTTAAAAAAAAGAGATAAGTGAAAGCTCTCTTAAAAATTGCGTTGCGTTGCGTTGCGTTGCGTTGCGTTTGCGTTGATCCCTTTATCGCCTGATAATCACTTTTTGATGTTCACTTTGACAGTATTAAAGCCTTTTGGCCAATTGCCAATTTCATCAAGTTAAAAATAAACGTGTTTTCATTTAATTAAGTAAAGTGCCTTAAATGTTAAAATTTAACGAGACAAATTCTGTTTATCTGTTTTAATGAAATGTATCTATTTCTGCCGAGTCTTTTCCCAAGTACGTTGGGGTCGGTTTCCTGTCTAACCGGTTGCAGCTGAATACCAGTATTTTACATGGAGCGACTGCCTATTTGACCTCCACCACCCAGTTACTGGGTAATACGATACCCTTGGTAAGACTGGTTGTCAGACTTTCGGGCTTCTGACTATCCGTAAAGACTGTCAAAGGTCCACGTGGGAACAACGGCTTAACGTGCTTTCCAAGGCCCTGAGGGGTCTCGCGGACCAACCGCGGCAAGCGTAGCTTAACCTGATCGATCGACCTGTGCGGCTGTTATTATTTAGCCACGGAATCCTTGTTTTAATGTTTATGTAAAGTTATTTAATTATAATGTAAATAATGAAGCCGCTCTCTACATAGGTACAGCTTAGGCTCAGAAAATGAATACATATATTTAAACTTTAGGTTATGTTAAACAACGCTTTATTGTTCGGTCTATTTAATTAATTATTATCACACATAAATTATCCTGAAACTTCGTGGATTAACATCCTAAATAAGCATTGCGAAATTATAAATTCAATTAAGAATTCTGGTGATCATTTCTGTCATTCCAATTATATTACAACTACATATATGTTATTCGAATCCTTGTTTACAAATTGATGTTAGTTCCACGTAAACCAATATCAACTTTGTGCTAGTGTAAATTAAGTAAATTTCAGAATTATTGGTACTATTGAAAAATTCATAATTTTTTTGAAATTGTAGCGCTAACTGAACTATATGTATGGGTTTTGAATTTGTTTTTTTAACACATGTTTGAAAACTATATTACGAACGTAGATTAGGTACCTAATTAGACGCATGATTGAGGTGATGTAAGCTCAACTTAATTACATATTCATATTCTTTTAATACGAAACGGTATACAAACCGTTGTTGCGTGCCAGCTACATATTATATTAGCGCAGAAGACTTCTTTAAGCAACACATGTATTCAATTCAAGTTGAAGTGTTAAGTTATGACCTTCTTTATATACATATCTCGGCTTCTGAGTGGCAGGGATCAAGCCAATTATGAAGGTTGGCTATAGCCGTATAACCGGTATATAAGTCATAAAGAATTTAGCTAGGATATAGTTTCTGGCCAGAGCAAAAACGACTATGATTAAAAAAAAATCTCCGAAGTACCAAGAACATAAGATGCAAGGTCATTAAACTTCATCAAAGTTATATTAACGATGAGAACAACCGAGGTGATGTTGTATGGGCAATGATACGCACTGCAAAAAGTTAGAGGGATCTAATTATATCTGTACTAGCTGCGCCCCGCGGTTTCACCCATATAAGTTTCGATCCCGTGGGAATATCGAGATAAAAAGTATCCTATATGTTAATCCTGGTTATAAACCACCTGTGTGCCGAATTTCATCCAAATCCGTTCAGTAGTTTTTGCGTGAAAGAGTAACAAACATCCAGCCATCCATCCATACAAACTTTCACGTTTTATTAGTAGGATAACTTGAACTGTGAGTACGGTCTATCTATCGACACTATCTTTACATATTATTATAATAAAATCAAAACGAACTCAAAACTGTGCATTGAATATTTTAGAAAAAAAGTAATTTGTTACTGGTAGTTATGATTCGTCAATATCAATACTGTGTTTTCACTGTGGATATAAACGAGATAGTTTTCACAGAAAATACTGTTTGCGGTTAGTTATTATATTGTTTGATATATCTACTTGGTTTTCTTAGAATATGTCTTGTCTGTTATATTAGTTTTGAGAACAAATCGAATTTTCGTCTACGTTTTTGTCATATCTAATATCTTTAATATTAAACGCAAGTCAAGAAACTTTCTGTTCGACGGGTAAAACCGGACCGACCCGGCCAGTAAAATATACTAAAAAATAATTTATTTTGTATGAGTTTTTTTAATTAATGTAGGATCCAGTTATAGCATTTCAGCTTTAGCGGGGATTAAAAAACTTACTACCTAATTGTACCCAATGACCACGAATAGAACATGAGATGTTATTTTTTGGACGTTTTATGAGCAAATTACTTATATTTTTATTGTTTTGATGTTTCGATAATAATCTTGAGGTTTTCCTTATTAGTTACCAGAAATTGTAATAGGTAACTAGCGCGTGTATTTTTTTTTTGTTTATCGCCATGTTTTTTTTGTGTGAGTAACCAGTTCGCAGTAGTAGCAACATGTTACGCTGACTAGGTTGCCAACATTGCGGACAATATTTGTAATTCTCGCAGGGACGCAAGCTGGGTACAGTTGGTACCTAATTGGGGCTTGTTCGGAATTAATGGCCAAACTCGTACCTTATTACAAAATACATACCTTACAGCCACTTTGTATCATCAATCCGGTTTATTACTCGATTCGCACGAATTTACTCGCTCGAAACGAGCGAATCGACATTTTTAAATAATAGTAGGTATTGTCTCGCATGAGGTTAATTTAGTTAAGAAAACAGTACACGTTTTATAATATTTAACTCTTATGCGCTAGTGTCCTTTTTTCTTAACTTTATTGCATAAAATTCAAAATGTGCCAATTGCCTAATACTTACATATATCTGAAGTTGTCAACTCGCCTACAAATCACTTCGTGCGAGTCACCAATAGAAAAAATAATATTATTTAAAAGTGACGATTCTCCGGTTTCGGGCGAGTAAATTCATGCGAATTGACTAATAAGCCATCAATCCCAAGAAAAGGAGATTAAGTTTGAAAACTTTATCAAGTAGGTTCGTAATGGTCTCGATTGAAAGAGATGGAATTCTTAGAAACCGTCTTTCTAATAACCCTTTGATTATTTGATCTAAAAAGTAAAGCGAGTCTGAATATGTATCTTCAATGTCTTGTTTCTACTCGTAATACATCTTAAGTAAGTTTTGAGTCACATTATGGACGTACGTATATTTATCCACAAATAATAAAGCTGAATAGTTTGTTTGAACGCGCTAATCTCTGAAACTACCCGTCGGATTTGAAAAATTCTTTTTGCATTGAATAGCCCAACTCTTGAGAAAGGTTAAGGTTAAAGGAGGAAAGGCCATTTAACGTCATGCTACGACTCTTAGGAGCCGAGCAAAAAGAAAAGAGTCAGAAAGAATGCTAAACGAAAACAAAGTAATAGCCCGGGAAGGCGATGCGATGCGACGCGGTGGGTCAGGGGAGCAATAAATTTCACGCGGACGAAGTCGCGGGCAGAAGCTAGTGCTTTATAAAGTCTTAGGAGGGTTAGTAAAGTACCCAAGAGGCTAATATAATTCATGTTAACACGGTCAAGTATGAACTTTACCACTTGCAAGTTTTCTCTGTTACGTAGGTATTAAGTGTACTCCTTTATGATTAAGTAGGGTTACATAGGTACTTTAGAATTCATGCCTTTTGAAATAGTAGTTAGTGAAAACTGAACTTTACAGGAGCGTCGTTTATTTCGTAATATTACCTACTAGCCTCTGCCCGTGACTTCATCCGCGTGATATTTATTGTTCCTCCGACCCGCCGAGTCGCATCGCATCACTCGTCCGCGCCATTACTTAGTTTTCGTTTAGCGTTCTTTCTGATTTTTTTTTTCATTTTGTTCTGCTCCTAGCGTAATCTTAAATAGCCTTCCTCTAGAATTGGGCTATCGAATACAAAAATAATTTTTCAAATCTGACTGGTAGTTTCAGAGATTAGCACGTTCAAACAAACTCTTCAACTATAATATTATTAGTATAGGTATATATTCGATCTATAGTTTCAAAACCTGAGGGGCAATTCTCGTAATTTTAAGAACGTTCACAGTCTGATCTCAGTCTCAATCTGTAAAAATGCCTCTAATTTCCCTACACTTTGACAAGTTTTTGACATTTGTTTGTCGCCGAGATGAGACTGCGACTAGATTTTGAACGTTTTAAATTACGAGAATTCGACTTCAGTCCACTTTTTTAATAATGTTACCTTCTGATAGTTACCGTTATTTGTAACACATATTATGTACTGGGATTAAATTCCGATCTAGCTTTTGTGGTTAGCCAGTTTGATAATTGCAATCAGTATTGATCAAACACAGACAGGTACGGAATTTAAACGACTCACAAATCAGTCAAAATCAGCGCTTGCTGTTGACACCAAATTCAAATCATCACTTGTTTTCTAAATCTCTCACTTATACCTACAGGGTGACTTGTCATTTGACGTATAGTATTCCTTTCAAGGCGAGTGCTTAATTGTTGCAATGGGCGACTCAATACGAGTCACTCTGTATAAGACCTATTTATTTTGAAGCCAATAAGAGAAAAGTAATTAGGTAAATTTAGGGAAAACACCGGGCTTTATTATAACTTATTTAATTTAATACAGAGGTCTCGCTTATTAATGTGAATTGTAAGTGCCTGTTATTTACAAGCCGGTCGAGATTACAACAGGGCTATGTAATTGTTCGCTCTTCATTTATGTTTACTTTTCATTATCTGTCAAAAGGTGTTTTGAGCGTTGTTACGCGGGGTATTTGCGTAACACACTAAGCGTAGCAATGACTTTCATTTTGACAGTTCAAAAACATTTTGTTGAGCAGACAAACTTTTCGAATATATGAAGCAATTAATTAGCAATATTCTTCAAAATGATTCAAATTGTGATTGAAAGTGTGTTACGCAGTTAGGATGCTGGTCTCACTGCACAATGTTGCCATAAAACTAGCAAAAAGCATCGGATGCGTTCGTGGACGTCATAAATTACCAACTGTCATTCTTCATCGTTCGTCACTAACTGCCGCCATACGTGAAATATCGAGAATACGTGAATCTACGTGAATCCGCAAAAGTTTTTAACTCTAAAACAATACGATACTTGAGGCTACAGCACGAACGTGTGACGTACTTAAACGTAACGTAAATTCGAACGATTTTTTAATTCGATAATCCAATAGCTTCTGGGTCATTTTTTTTGCGACAAGCACAACTTAAAACTTAATAAATCTTTTGTCCGAAACGACTATTTTGTCATTACAAATTTACGCTATCTTTACGCCGCGCGTCCGCACTAGGCCCACAACTTTTAGGTACCCCTTTATTCATAAACGTTGCTTAAAGTTATGTAGTGATCAGCAACTGTTTAACCACACATTTTTCACGTTTGAACGTCACTTTAATCATCGTTTATAAATAAACCCCCTAATGTGTTTGACTTTCACTTAGATTCGTATGTCCACTTTGAAATATTAGTTAGGGAGCAGTTTCGTTCAAAATTAAACATTTTCTTAATTATTAGAATGATATTTCATTACTCAGGTACTAAAGTCAAGCCTCGGCACCATCTTTTCTAGCAAGTGTCTTAAGAATCGAACAAGGATGCATATCAGTAACAGCTATACATCTATGTCCATTGTATTGCAATCTGCAATCCGCTTGGCAACCACCGTGATTATGGTAATTAATTCTTCCTACTGAATTGCTTACTCCAAATTGTAGAGGTAGCCTTAGAGGATCGCCTCGTTGGGCTAGTGGTCACAAGCGTTGAGCATGAGGTCCTGGGTTCGATTCCCAGGTCAGAAAAGTCGGTGGTATTTTTGACAGATTGAGACTGACATAAGACTATGAACGTTACCGTCATTATGGCAATAGCTTCTTCCTACTGAAATACTTATTGCAATTATTGAGACATGGTAAACTTTAGATAAATATCTATATATAATCCTATATTTCCATTATGCATATACATTCTAATGGTTATTAATAGTTAGAAAGGAATAACTTCAAACTTAGATAATTATCATAAAAAAAACATAAAACACTATTTTAAAATAACCATTTTATTCATTCAAGTCCTAAGTGGTCTAGATTTATAGAATCTGAACTTGCGTAACTCAATAATTTAACCGTAAACATAACTTATTCATGAAATCATTATCCATGCTTTCATTCATAATATAACAATGCATAACATTACCATCGACTGTATTCCGACTGTATGACTGTATTCCCCGAAAGGTTGAGCAGAGGTGTATTTATGGTATACCCACATTTTGTTATCTTTAGGTCCCTTCCCTTGTAATCACGCGCGGTCACAGCCCAAGATTTTGGGGGGGGGGGGGTCACCAAGTAGTAAGTTAGTACCTTAAGTTAGTAAGGCAAGTAAATCATGTAGACTCTTGACAGCTTGAATTATTGGGGGGGGGGGGGGGGGAGGTCATGGCCCCCACGACCCCCCTCAGACCGCGCCTGCTTGTAATAGGGCGCGAGCCTATCGCCGGCACAACTCTGGAAAACCCAATAACACTTTGCCCGAACTAGGAATCAAACCCGATCACTAGACCTTTCATACTTTGTGAATTTTTGTGTTCTTCCGCTCGACAACGCAAAAAACGCGATGAACATTGTTGAATTGTCCTAATGGAGGAATCCTCATTATGACAATTTAACAATATTCATTGTGATTGCGACTGTGTAACGCAATTATGCTGCAGGACTCTAGGGGGTTTATTTATAAAGGATGATTAAAGTTAAGTGACGTTTAAACGTCAAAAATGTATGGTTAAACAGTCGCTAATCACTACTTTAAGCAACGTTTATGAATAAAGGGGTAGATTGTCAGACACAATACAATATGTTTTGCTAAACAACTATTTATTCAGATTGAAATACTCGTATGTACTAAATTAATATCGAATAACATTAATTATTTTTTTATTTTTTTAGGTTTTATTCATGATCGAATGACACAATAGATATAGATACCATAGTGCGATACGTTATCATAAAATTACTCTCACTTCATTGTTTTTATCATAATTACTACGTATTTGCAAGAAGATCAAGAAAAGCTGTAAAAATTGGAGAATATTACATTATTTGTCATTATAAGAGAAGAGTATTTGATTTCCGAAAAGCGATCCTGACCTACTTAGTAAAAGACAAATTGATGTCGAGATGTGAATAATCGTCATCTTCCTCTAATATTGTAAAAGATAAGATGTCTGACACTGCGGAAAAAGACTGCAGGAATGGTAAAGGTTAAAAGTCACGTAAATATTATGAATTTATATAAATGAGCTTCCTCTCCCAGCAGTGATCGCTGGTCATTAACTTTTTTTCTTTTGTGATCTTAATTTTGATGGCTTCCCTTTTACTGCTTTTGTTAATTAACTTTTTTGATAGAATCTGCTTTGACGTTATACAGAGTGGCAGGGCCCTCGATGCGCAATATATTACCATGGATTCGGTACATGATTCTGAACCGTTGAAATTTTTCGTCGGTAATTTATTTAAAAATAATGTTGTCCATATATTTTGACCACGTAGGTATTTATTTATTTACAAACACTTTATTGTACACCAGAAAATACATAACAAAAATACACTTTTCACTACAAAACATACAATGGGCGGCCATATTGCTTTCTGGTGGTATTCATCATCATCTGCCTAGCCTTTTCCCAACTATGTTGGGGTCGGCTTCCAGTCTAACCGGATGCAGCTGAATACCAGTATTTTACATGAAGCGACTGCCTATCTGACCTCCACAACCCAGTTACTGGGTAATACGATGCCCCTTGGTAAGACTGGTTGTCAGACTTTCGGGCTACTGACGACCCGTAACGACTGTCAAAGATCCACGAATGACAGCCGGGACCAACGGCTTAACGTGCTTTCCGAGGCACGCACACTTTTCTGTTGGTATTGCACTATTCTATAAAAACCGTTTTTTTTTTGATAGCCGACTAAAAGTGTCTGCGATATCATGTGCTGAATTTATGGTTACAGCTAGCGCGTCGATGTCCCTGCCACCAAGTATTTTTGTATAGTAACCGATCAAAGTTCCTTAATTTTCTTGGCTTCTTGTTGCATGGCGGAAGCTAGTAGTTGTCAGGAATCAAAGGAGGGGAATGGATAGATTGTAGACGTATTAAAATGTCATAAATCATTGTTTATTGTGACATGTCTGTTATCCACAATCTGTTGCCTAGCAGGAACGTATCATCGGCTTCTATTATTTAAAAGAACCTTGATACTTTTAGAGGTCAGTAATCACGGTCTGATTTCTAAAATTGAACAGAATATGAATTCTTATAAATGTTTATCGTCACAAGATCTTGAGTGGTGATTTCGAAACGTGACAAATATGTGCATAATTAATGAGGATGACGGCAGATTCTAGCTAGATCTACATAAACACGGAAACTCGTAATTATATTTTTACCATTTTTTTAAGTTTATAGAGTAGAAGATCTGCATTTAGCATAATTAGATGATTATGTATCGCGGAAAGTGACATGTAAATACGCCTAGCACTAACATTTTAATCTACGTCACTTTGTCGTTACGTGTTTTTAGAAAGTTATATTTTGCGTAACCCGACGCATTACATGAAAAATTACGTTCGTGTCACCAAGCCACAAACATCAACCCTGATTTCGATACTTTACTTCCAAAAATTCTCTATGACAAAGTCGATGTCGGCACGATAAAGTTGACTATGACTTTGGTGTACTATTTTTAGATGTTCATCATGGGCTATGTTGAATCTCAATGCCATTAAATCATCATCATTGGCCCACAGCAGTCCACTGCTGGACATAAGCCTCTCTAATTGCACGCCATTCAACTCAATTCTCTCATCCAGCTGCTACCAGCCACTCTGCAAAGATCGCCATTAAATAGTACGTAAGAGATTTGCTAATGACTCTTTTTTTTGGCAATGTATTCCTGTATTTTGGTATTGTGTTATCTATTCCTATTGTCTAAATTAAGATAAAGATGTAACAAAATTCATATCCACGTAATAACTCCTAATAATGAATACGAAACTGTACCCACGGCGACACACAAAGCTATACACATCCAGTTTTAGCTGACCTCGCATTGTATCGGTTTTTTGTACAATCTGAAGTCAGCTTATACTGGTTATTTAACTGGTTGTGTAGCCGTGCGTACCTGCTGGAAATGTCAATGACAACACTCTGATTCCGGCAATTATAGTTCATACATAATGCATGAATAAATCAGGTGATCCAAATGCACTATAGTAATATGCATGAACTGTTACATAACAAGTTACATCGAATCATCATCAGATGCGAAGCATTTTTCCACTACGTTAGAACTGGCTTCTGCCCCCTAATTGCGTAACACACTTTCAATCACAATCTGAATCATTTTGAAGAATATTGCTAATCCATTGCTTCATATGTTCAAATATTTTTCTACTCAACAACGTAACTATCGCAATGAATGTTGTTGAACTGTCAAAATGACACCCATTGCTACTTATAGTGTGTTACCCAATTACCCCGCTGCGCTGATCTGAACAAATGCGGTTTTTACACGGAGCGAGTGCAATTTGATTAGTAACCAAATTACCGTGGGAGTTACAGAAGTCCCGTTGGACAACGGTTGTCAGACTTTCAGGATTCTGGCACCGATTTCCGCAGTTTCAAACTGTCCAGGACGATTTATCAGATTAGTTTTTACAAACTAAGTTAGGGTTGGTTTCCAGTTGAAAGTATACAAGTTTTTTAACACGCTGTGAATGACCAGATTTTACGCTATGTACCGATATAAAAGCTCCATAGACAGTTGTTAGACAATTCGCCCGTTTAAAAGTGACGATTCGCTCGTTCCGGGCGGGTATATTCGTGCGAATCGACTAATAAGCCGAATTATTTTAATAAATTAAATTGTGTACGTACCTAATGTCGCTCTTACTTATTGTAGCTCTCGCAAGGCAAATTCATGTTTATTACCTAATAACTAAGAACGGTTTTCCTCGCGTGTGGTTTTCAGGATTGTGAAACTTAATTGCTGAGCAATCCCGAAACAAACACGAGACTGCCTGTGACAACTGCTTCATGCGAATTACGGCAACATAGGCCGAAAGCCAAATGTTTAAATATATTGGGAACCCCATGTAACACAGCATTTACATCGTACAAGTATGGTGAACCTCGTATTGCTTTACCAGCATCATAGTATAAGCATAATCAGCCTATAATATTCCCACTGCTGGGACACAGGACTCTCGGTGAGGGGAGTGTCAATCCACCTCGCGGGTCCAGCGCGGGTTGGTAGATGTCACATGTCTTCGAATTTTTGGTTCTAGAACACTTCTCACGATGTTTTCCTTTATCGTTTTGAGAGCAGTGGTGATGAAATAATTTACACAACGTGCCTGCTTGGGTTCGAACCCCCGATCTACAACATGTAAGTCGCGGCCGTTACCACTGCTCCTCGCTTCGTTTCGCTTTACCAGTGTTTACTGCAATTCCTAGTAAATTGACACGTCACTAAAGTTGAAACTATCTAGCTGTCACATAGACAAATATACCTAATCGTTTTAAGACGTGCAAGTGACATTCAACCTTACGGTGATAAATAAATTTTATTACCAGGTCGACTATACCTACCCGATCGTAGCTCCGTAATAAATACAAAAGGATTTGTTTCCTTTGAAGTCCATAATCAAAGTTCTCTTTGCATTACCAGGGATTCCTTTATACTATACCCGCAGTACCAGCCTAATTTTATTTATCGCTGTAATATCCGTTTCAAAGTTCAACGTCCTCTATAATCTATGGCTATTGTCGAGTTGTCAGTGATTGTACCTAGCGGTGTTTGACCTCTGCGTAGGTACTTTGAAAATATAGTGTGGGTCTTTGAGACGGGGTAGCAAGGGCAAGTACCCCAGAAAAGACGGTGGCACAGTGGTCACGTGCTGCCTTGCATAGCGCGGCTTAGGGAAGCCCCTTTACGGTCTTCTCAGAGATGTGCCTTACAGGCGTTGCGCAGGGGGGGATCCGGAATTGGTCTTTTAAGAGGAACCACCCCTATGTGTTGGTGATGACCGGGGTGGTTTTAGTGAGGTAAAAATCTCGCACTCCCCGACCTCACTCTCCGGAGGTCGGGTGCCTTTTGAAGGTTTCCCCCTGAAATCAAAGTAGCTAATAGGAGACTATCCTGAAGGTACTAAACTGTTTCCTCTACTCGCAGATTTTGGAAAATGTTACAGTCAGCTAGATGTCGAGACGTCATACGCACGGGTAGTATGACGTATTTCTAGCTACTTAAACTCATCATCCTCAAAAACATCCTGTATAATTTCCTCTGTCATCAAAAGCGTCTTTATTATCTTATTGTTTTCTGTTATTGCGAACAGAATGGATCTTGGAATAGAATTGGATTAATTGAAGGTTTTGAAGTCCTGATTCTTCTAAGCAGGCTTTAGAAGTATTTTTAGACTATTGTGAGGGTTTAATTTTCAGATTCGTCTTTATTGAATATTAAAATAAGTTAACTATATTTTTTGGAATACATATCAGGGCCGTGGCATACACCAGGCAAACACTGAAGCTCCGTCGCCGTCGCGGAAACGGACGTGTGTGAACGAGTATCACTGACTTTTTGATGTGAAAAATCTAATGCGGCGGGTCAGACCTGCTGTTGCCGTGGCGTGTTGCCATGTACTTTGTAAAGGCCGCTGGATACGGGAAGCACAGAACTGGTCGAAGTGAAGGTGCTTGTGGGGGGAGGCGTATATCCAGCAGTGGACGTCTTTCGGCTGAAATTATGACAATGATGAGAAATATCGTCAAGATAGTTTGTAGATAACTTGAAATTACTTAAAAATTTGCTAAGCTTGTTAGAGTCGGTTCATCATGGGTACGTATTTCAATAACACTTAATAATATCTAGGTAATAATTGCTTATTCAGGGTAATATAAAGTCTTCGTAATATTATGATCTTTACCAGGAAAACCAGTCCATTTAGTTACTTAGAGAAATTAATGGGTTTTCTTAGAAATTTCTTCCTCAATAAATAAGCTTAAAGTTTAAATTCCAGATAATAGAGATCCCTTTTAGCGTTAAAACCGATTGAACTAACACCCTATGTTATTATTAACAGTCGCTAGACATTATTTAACATTGAAATTGAAAGTCATCAGATGATGACTTTCAATTTCAATGTTAAATAATGTCTAGATGCCTAGCCTTTTTCCAATTAGGTTGGGGTCGGCTTCCAGTCTATCCAGATGCAGCTGAATACCAGTATTTTACATGGAGCGCCTGGTTGTCAGACTTTCGGGCTTCTGACTACCCTTAACGACTGTCAAAGATCCACTAATGACAGCCGGGACCAACGTGCTTAACGTGCTTTCCGAGACTCGGGTCGACTCGACCGACTCGGGTCTCGGTATGTACCTAAAGATGGTCACCCATTCACAGACCAACCTAGGCAAGCGTCGCTTAACCTGATCGGTCAATCTGTGCGGCTGTTATTATTTAGCCATGGGTCTCTAACATTGAAATTGAAAGTAATAAACTAAATTGTATGCCAATGAATAAATATCGGGAACAACAAGAGTCCACGTACAATGGTCCATTGAAGGACCAAGTGCGGAAACCAATCCCAATGACATAGAACTTATGGTATCTTTCAGGCCAGGGGGGTCTACTCCGAAGTAGTATCGGCCGAATGTTCGGCCGTTTCCTGCTACGAAGTTACTATTTCTTTCGGTCGGTTGCGATCCTATACTCCTACACTCTGTGTCGGTCCGATCCGAACATTCGCACTTTGCACTTCGGAGTAGACCCCCTGACTTGCCCTCCTAACAATACCTTTATGTAGATCAGGTACGCGTCTTGCGGGGATTCTGGAACACACTAACAGTCTGTAGGAATGGCTATCATTTTGACAGTTCAAAAACATTCATTGCGTTATTTACGTTGTTGAGCAGACAAATTTTTCGCGTTTGCTTGGATTCAAACCTACGACCTACAACTCGTAAGTCGGAGCCGTAACCACTAGGCACCACTGCTCTCCAAGGCAATTCAAACTTGTAGAAATATACTTGTAACTCTAACAGACAAGGTTTGCTATTTTTCACATAAACATGTTTGTAGTTGTACCTACCAGCCGTTGAAAAGAAAATAGGATATAAAGTTCAATGGGGTGCGACGGTAAGTTGGCATTTTGCATTCTTTATGCTGTTGGTAGGTTTCTTCTATTCTTTTCTTCTATTTTTTAACAGGTAAGTACGGAGTAAAACAAATAACTGTGTTGTGGATATATTTAGATAATTTCTTAACTCAAAAGGCATATTATTCCATTAATGAATACCTAGAAGATAATGCAAGATAATTATGTGGATAAATATGTGCCGTAATAATCAGTTGTAAATATATTTAAAATTTAATAGTAATACATAACAAATATGTTCCTAACATTTTAAATGTTCTAAACAAATGTTGTATGGAATATTGTTAAGTTTAATAGAGGATAGTTAACTCTGTTACTCGTAGCTTGTCATTTAATTTTTAACAACAATTTTAATATTTAATTGTAACTTCGCATGCTTTTGTGTAATTTTTAACAACAATTTTAATATTTAATTGTAACTTCGCATGCTTTTGTGTAATTTTTAACAACAATTTTAATATTTAATTGTAACTTCGCATGCTTTTGTGTAATTTTTAACAACAATTTTAATATTTAATTGTAACTTCGCATGCTTTTGTGTAATTTCTCTACTTGATATTTGTACGCCGTTAGCGGCAAACCATAGACATCTCTGTACCTATTCTATTTCAAACACCTATTTTTACAAATAAAAACTTTGACTTTGAATACATATGTTCGCCCTTAAAAGTTTGCACTAACACTTTCAGCAGTAGTTTAAAAACATTTAGTAGTTATATACCAATCTACGAGTATGTATGAAACAACAAACGTAACTGATACTTAAACGGCCGTCAAAGGTGAACAATGTGCCGTGTCATATTAGCCACTAAACTGACATTAGATACTGACTATAGATCAAAGTTTTATCCCCTTTGTTTGCTCGCCTCTAAGATCGACAGAATTGCTTATTGACGCACTTTTATGGACCACTTATGACATCTGGGTAAAAATACATAAAACAAGAACTGCGCAATTTTAGTTGACCGTAAAAGTGAAGGAAATGGTGGAGGAAAACATTGTGAGGAAACAAAAACAATCGAAAACATGTTACTTCTACCCACGTGTTGGATTACGGCCCACTCACCGAGAGGAGGCCTGTGTCCCAGCAGTGGGAACATTATAGGTTGATTATGCAGTGTGTTAAGGAGTTGACCGTATAAGCGTATCATTTATACAAACAACAGATTTTTCCCGCTACATCAATTTAGTTAGTTTTCCATTCCACTACTTTTCTGTAACATATTTTCTCAATATTTTTCGTGTTTATTGACCTACGTTTTCCTCTAGAGATTGTTATAATTGCTTTTTCCTACACACACGGCCGGCAGCTCACGTTGATTGAACCGTAGAAATAGATACAGGTCTGTTAAAATAAATGTTGATTGGTTAGTTTAACGGGTAGCTTGTGGCATTTAAACCTTACCGAGGTGCTGTGGGAACTGAAATTTTCTGCTAAAAATAAAATTGATAAGTAAACTCCATTAATGAAGATGATCCTCGTGCCTCATATTAGTTTGGCTGCGATGCGATGTGACATAAACGGTACTCAGCACTCGCGCTACGTAGTTTTTCTGTTAACGTTTTTTTATCGCGCTGTTTTTTGCGGTTTCACTTATCATCCGTTTTTCTCAGCTTTTTTTTTCTAAATCAGTATGTGGCGAGGATTCGCTTTGCTCTTGATGTTTTCGTGGGCTTACCTTTTTTCGGTGACCTTAATGCGTTTTTTGTATCATTTTCTTGTAGTTGTCAATGGATTAAGAAAGAAAGTAAAGTTTTCTCGTGAAATATGTGCAATCAAGAAACAGACACATGCTTTGGTTGGCTCGAACTTTATGTTCTTGCTTTAGGTTAAATAATACTCAACAACTTGTACGAAGCAAGTTTATTATAACCAGAAGTCTGAAGACGGGAAGATTCGTGGAAGATAACTTTATCATTTCCAGAATGTAAAACCATGGAATTAATCGTTTAGCAAATTGAGTACTAACTTAAATTGACAGTATATTATAATCACAACCGTCACACTTTGACAGTTGTATGAAATGACTGTACCACGGTAAATTAACGTAGTTGTACATGGATTAAAAAAAAAATCCCTGACTGTACAATACGGTTAGTGTTTGGGCGGGCTCGGAGAGTAAAAAAATATTATTTATGAGTTAGAATGAGAAATACGATAGTGCTGAAGTAGGATCGATTTGTTTTTGTTTTGCTTGTATTATAAACTAATTAAATTCAGCCTAGCGATGTTTCGGAAGTTGCTCAACGTCTTTTAAAACTGAAGACTCTTACGAAGCGAAACTGTTCGTGCTAAGTGCTGAGTAAACGAGAGTACGCTGAAATGGTATTTATTTTAATCATCTGATTCAATATTGCAAGTTTAAGTTAGATAAATTAAGACAGAACTGAGCAAAACACCGGCCTAGTGCTTGTCGGACCATGCGCAATGAAGGGTTCCGTAGTTGGGATGAATTTATTCCGAGAACAAACTTAACTTTGTAGTTGAAAAAATGTTCACCCATACATTGATATACGTCAGGATTAATTCTCCAACAGCAAATAAGTAAGTTTGTAAACACAAAAGAAGTTTTTTTATGTGATAAAACTACAAATTAACGTTTGGACTTTTTCCTTTACTTGTTTTGTGAGACTGCTTCTTCCAAAATTTCAAGTTTCTAGGTCAACTATTGGTAGGGGAGCCCAGAGGGTTTTTGAGCAAGCATAGGGCAAAAAGTTGATAACTGAGTTACATGATGAGAGAACACCGACAATATATATGAAAAGTCCCAGACAGGAGCCCCGTGGTCAGGACTCCAATTTCAGATTTCAAAAAGAGCCAAAGATAAAGTGATCTTCAAAGACGTTGATTTTTAGAATTCCAAGGGACCGTAGATAAACGTATTTGATATTAATATCAACTTGAACGTGCTTAGGTACATTATGTGATCTTTATACAAAGATCGTCGAGTGTTTAAAAACTCCATATTTTGTTGAATAAGTGACGCTGTTGTCACGTCTTAGGTTACGTTTTCAAGTAACAAGTTAGCGACTCTCATCTCACGTAGAAACAATAAGAAGACTCGAAACTTGAAACAAGACATTTCAAAGCAAAAATATATATAGTGTACTTTACCGACTTGTCTACAAAAAGCTTCCGAAATAAGATATTTACAAGAAAAATAATGGTTATTGAGTGGCATTTCATAAGGCTTTCTTTACGGCGAAGTTCTTCTTAATCTCGTAAAAGGAAATTATTCGGTAAACAATTTTATGTAAGATCATGTCAAAGATTTCTAGAAACCAAATGCCACAAAAACGGCACAGAATAAAATGAGTATTTTATTCTGTAGCGTTTTTGTGGCATTTGTCAATTCAAAGCACAGCTTTTGAGCACTGAAATGAAAGGAAATTAATATTTTAACATAACATAACATCACTCCTATATTCCCCAAGGTGTTAGGCAGAGGTGCACCTATACTACACAGACATTTCGCACGTTATTTTTAAGTCCCATGTAATAGGGGGCCTTCAAACGGGCACAAAACCAGGGGGTCTACTCCGAAGTGTAAAGTGCGAATGTTCGGATCGGACCGACACAATATGGCCGAACCGAATATTATTGAAAAATGCGAAAAAAGTTCGGATCGGCTCCGTTGGGTCGGGACCATAGTCAATATTCGAAAGAGTGTAGGAGTGTAGGATCGGAACCGACCGAACCAAATAGTAACTTCGTAGCAGAAAACGCCCGAACATTCGGCCAATTCTACTTCGGAGTAGACCCCCAGGCTCCGGACTACAGCTAAGGAATAAAGAGAATCCAATGGGGAAAACCCAATAACGATGAATATTTTAATATCTATTTGTACAGCGTCGTAGTCCACAAAAGCTCATTACCATCAGCCTATAGCAGTCCACTGCTGGACATAGACTTCTCCTATTGCACGCCATTTTTTTTTTGTTAATAAAAAAACGTTGCCCCACACTAGGAATTTCCCTGTGTCGTGGGTGCGTTTACAGACATATAAATTCACATACACAAACAGCCAGACCCGGAACAACTAATTGTAGGTCATACAAATATTTGTTCCGTGCGGGAATCGAACCAGCGACACGCAGCGCAGCAGTCAATCGCTTAACCACTGCGCCAACCGTGCCGTCAGATTGAACGTTGCCGCCATTGAACTCGATTTTCGGCAACTCTCATCCAGCTGCTACCAGCCATCCTGCGAAGATTGTCGCTGCATCTAGCCTGAGGGCGTCCTACCTTACGTTGGTCGATTCGCGGTCTCCACTCAAGAACACACTTACGCCAACGGTCATCGCTTCTATGGTTAATATGGCCGGCCACAAAAGTTACTACTAATAAATTCTAAGTACCTATGTATCATTAATTTAATATTTATACCGGTATAATTAGTAATCCTGTTTCACGACCGCATACTTATTAAAGCTATTAGTGTTTTTATGTAATAAGCTGTTAATCAAGTGATATTACAAACTATGATAAACCGGTTCGAATTTGCCATTACTCCAAAAAAAAAACCTGTATTATATAAAATAATTATGTCTTTGCATAATTATTTTATTTAGGTAGGTAAACAGTATTTTTTGCAGTATGGTTAATTTCCACTCTACAGATCATACTTAGTCGTGGTTCCTTTCAACGTTTTTCTCTTGGCCCTGGGGCCAATTTTTGTAGATTCTAAACCATATCTAGGTATAGTTCAGAGCCTAAAAAATTGGCTTAAAAATATCCCACTACGAGTATAACCAAGACTATTGCAAGTCTATTGTAAATGTGAGAATCTTGTTGCCATTTAGGCGCTGAGTGGTCGATGGGCAATTTGTCTGCGGACGACAGAACGTATGGAAATCTGTGCAAAAACGCATATGGAGGACAAAACAACCGCGCGACCGATGCTTGTCTCATGATGTCTGCACAGCGCCTTATGGACGTAAATCAAAGTCAGAGCTCTTTCCACGTTGTCTGTGCACACAGACTCTTCTTGCAAGTCATTGAAACATAATAAAATAAAACTAAATTATACCTACTATGTTAAAGTAGGTATACTATGCATAAAATTAAATGTCTATTTAAATGATGCTAAACAAACTAATAAGCTTGATTTTAGTTAGCAACTAATATATCTGCTATAAAAACGTGACACTGGTGCATAAGAAGCCAGAACTTAAGATGAACACAGAAATAGACATTTAATTTACATATTTAATTACGACAAATGTTCAAATTCATTTTAGAATGGGAATTTCTGTTTAGTTGAAAGCACACTCGAGAACAATCAGACATCGGGAGTCGGGACTGTTCGGGACCACTCGTGTTCATTAAATTAGGATTTAGAGCATTTACGTAGGAACTGCACCACTTCGGCCAAGGTAAAACGCTACTAAAATAAACATCTTGAAACTTCACGAATGATTCGGATATCCAAATGGACGATAACAATGCGATTGAAATTATTTTGGATGAGAGATTTATGTTATTATAAATTGATATTGCCTTTTAGTGTTGGCATGCTTGGCTCTGTTGGCTCCTTATTCATATTGAATGAAGTGTGTTTACTTTGTCTTTTATTGAAAATGTTTCATAATGACGATTATATTATACTGGCTACGTTTTACGAGAAGGTTTATTGAATTTTTTAAGATGCTTCTTATTTAGATGCATCTTACAACATTCTACTTTACAATACACTGCGATGTTAAAGTTGATTGGGTTGATAGTAGTCCCTATCAACCCAATCAACTTTGATGATGTAGTGATAGCATCATTCTATAGTTCCATTGCACATCATCATCATTATCATCCACAACGGACTTCACCCCTGGCATAGGCTTCTCTTTTCTTGCGTCAATCACAACGCTCCTGTGCCAGCCTCATTATCCTCGTCTGCCCATCTCGCCACCGGACGACGAACATCTCGTCTGTCAGTCCTTGGACGCTCTGTCACAGCCTTACTCCACATGTCGTCACTGCGCCTTGCTAGTTTTCCTGCCCATTTGAGTTCCATATTACGCTCTCCGATATCGAAGACCTTCGTACGTATTCGTATCCTGACGTTTAGAAGTCGTTCCATCGCACGGTCATAATTAAATCTGTGAAAGACAAATCAGGGATCCTTTGAAATTCCGACACTAATTAAATATGGGTGCCTAACCTGACGTGACAAGATATTTCTGGCTCCACTAGAACTATAATAGACTAAAATTGTATATTCATGATATGGTCTGAAGGAGATGGAATTTAGATGGTGGAATTAGCCTGTAAATAAATTTTCATACTCACTTTTCAAAGATTACTCGAACCAAATCGATAAAATCTTGTGTGTTACGGAACTACAATCAAAATCAATTTTGTTTTACAGTAACCTACACGGGCACTTATAAAACGTCAGAAGCTAGATGTACGCTTCCAATCGGTCGTTTCCTATGGAGAAGAACCGGCAAGAAAGTCTTTTAAAAATAAAACTGACCTGTGAGACAATGGTATATTTTTCTCGTTATGAACATAACATTCTGAGTGTGACAACATTCTGATGATTTATATGAATTTAGGTTAGCGAGTTACTTCTTTTAATATTTGGAAAGCAGGAAAGTCCAGATGTTGAAATACCGGTTATGAACAATTTTAACTTCAAACGTGTCGTAAACTTCAATCATCAGAGACTAATATTAAAATATTTGTGGTTTTGAAAAGAAATTGGAAGAAAATCCGAGAGCTTCAGCATCTGGTTTTGATAAACCAAAACCAGATGGTTGGTTTTGTTTTCTGGTTTTGTTTGGTTCTGGTTTTGGTTTTCTGGTTCGGTAAAGATGAACTAAGAATCTAAACATAAAACATCACCAGCTTATAATTTTGTCACTGCTGGGACAAAGGCACGGTAATATTATCTACTAGCTGCGCCCCGCGGTTTCACCCGCATAAGTTTCGATCCCGTGGGAATGTCGGGATAAAAAGTATCCTATATGTTAATCCTGGTTATAAACTATCTGTGTGCTAAATTTCGTCAAAATCTGTTCAGTAGTTTTTGCGTGAAAGAGTAACAAACATCCATACATCCATACATACAAACTTTCGCATTTATATGTATTAGTAGGATTGTAACTCGGCCGTATCTTTGAAATAAATAATAAATGCCTACAGCCGCGCGGTACGTAAACATGCGATAGGGCTGCCCGCCTCCAGCATTTTAATTACATTTGCCTACTTTGTGTTTCCATTTAGTTTTGTGATTGTAAATATACTTTTTTATATAAACAAATAAAATACTTTGTGAATTGAATAGGAAGTGTTCAATAAAAATGCGTGTTGTTTTTTGATTGGTAGATTTAATTAAAAAACCATGTTTATGTTTGAATAACAAATCGGACTTATAAATTGGCGACCGAAAAATATTTGCGCCTCGACTGAGACGTACGAAATGCTTTATTATTAAATGTTAAAGTATAAAAAATCCACATTCTAATATAAAGCTTAATTAAAAATTGTTTTGGGAAACATGGACAAGGTGGAGAAAAAGGAATATCTTTTACTTGGTTATAGATACCTGCAGCTACTTCACAATTTATATGTTTGGTTTTAAATGAAGTTCGGAATATTTCCTCCATTTTTTTCTATATATTCCACAAAATCATCGCTGGGTACAATCAAAAAAGTTTGCGAATTAATCTTATTGTAGTCCCGGTACCTTAAATACCGACTCTCTGAGCTGAAATTGTGGCTTCTTTGATCGGGTTTCACATACGACTTCAAAGTGTGACAATCATCATGTTTCTTAAGAAGATATAAAAACGCTTAAGAAGATATAAAAAAGAGATTTTTTTTCTGGCATACCTAGCTGATTGTAATCCGAACTAGCAATTGGGATGCTGGAAAATTCTTCATAATAAAAAAAAAATCAAATAAAGGTAATCTAAAAAAAGTTATCTCTGGATGCGTTATTGACGAAATCATGCAACCAAAAACAGCACAATATATCCTACTCGTCATATTAAATATGTACTTGAACTTATGTTTAGTGAAAAAATCGCGCGGTTATTGTCAAAAAAACAACACACCGTCCGTTCGTCACTGCGGCACAGTCGCGACTGTCTGCATGCCGAGCGCATGCCGAAATCGAGGCGCGTAGGCATAGCTCGCGCTTCGTCCGTTTGTATGAAGTTGGAATACTGTATAGATAATATTGCCGTGACAAAGGCCTCCTCTCGGTGAGAGGGAGTGGCCCGTAACTCACCAAGCGGGCCCTGCGGGTTGGTAGATGTCACATGCCTTCGAATTTTTGGTTCTACGACATGCCGGATTCCTCAGTACTAAGTACCTATTGATGATCAATTTTAGTCAAGACTTCATTCTATCAATATCGTGTCATACATTATTTAGTTAATAACTCATCCTCTACAAAGTAAAGCAGGTACCCTCTATATTACCTACAACTGACATAAATCTTTCATGTAATAAAATCGTTTATTTCTTATTATAATCAAGTCGTAAGTTTGAACACAAATCTGGCAACAAGTTGTCTATAAGATCGTTGCGTTCGTTCAGAGATCCGTGAGAAAATATATTGGCTTGTGGCTGATTAATTAGCTAATTCTCTAGCATTTACTCTCTAATCCAGAGGCTTAAAGGGTTAAGGGAATTTATTGCAAGCCTTAGTTAAATTGAAATAGGATTCTTTTTTGATAAAATATATTCATCTCAAAGTAAAGATGTGTTTACATTTTTATATCTATATATATCTATTTTTAATCAGTGGAAGATACTTTTCAGTTTATCTGGAAACGTTATTAAGTCAGGTCGCCGTTCAGGTACCTACCCCCATATTGTTATTTTTTTTATTTATTTTACCATTTTTTTGTGTTTGTTCTTTTTTATGCGTCATTTTTGCCGCAAATGAATGTATTTTCTTTCTTTCTTTAGGCAAGAACTTGTCAGGTAGGAAATTCACTATCATCTTTCCCATTAATCAGTATCCCAGTAGGTACTTAATATTGATATTTACTCTCTAACTATTTCATCATTAATCAGTACCTAACCCTCACTTATCAAGGATACAGGTATACCTGTAGTCGGTAATGAAGTTACGTCATGCCATGTTATGTTACGATGTTGTTTTTGCATCTTCCAGCATTAAAGAAAGCCTTATTTCCAGCAAATTTAAAAATAGTATCTTATGTATTCAGTGCAACGAGTCTTTTTCCTGTTCAAGATGAGGGTAGAACGTAATTATTTTTGTATTTGCATTGCAGTGCGATACATTTTTCTTAACTGAGGTCGAAAGATACGGTAAAATATCTTGTGTTGATAATAATGTAGATTCGTATTTTAGCTTTACAAAGTACATATACATAAATAGTCCTCTCACCGTGTCCGCCGGCGACAGCGACCCAGGCTATTTTCATTCTTTTCGTGAATTCTTTGATACCTTGCAAAACCAAATTTGGTCAAATAAAATAATAATAATAAAGAATTTATTGCATAAATAAAAATCACATTGCACTGCATACATTCAGTTGACACTATTCAATACCACTTTAGCATAGGAGTACAATAAATTTCAACTCTATCCCTTAAACTAGGTCTGGCCTGTATGTTAAGAGATAGGGTTCTGTCATTATGTTGGACTAAATTATTATATTTATTAAAAGACAACAACAAGTTAAACCAGCGACGATGTGGTACCAAAAACGTACATTAATGAATAGAATAAAAAATAAAATAAAAATAAGGTATGAAGGTATGAATAGATTGCGTATATTGATATGAAGGTATGAATAGGTGGGTGAGTGTGTGCTGTATGTAAATAATCATCAAAGTAATAATCACAGAGAATGTCACATGCTGGTCATTTAAGCTATCTATATACTAATAATAAAGCTGAAGAGCTTGTTTGCTTAAACGCGGATTTGAAAAATTCGTTTTGCATTTGATAGCCCAATTCATGAGAAAGGCTATAGGCTTTTTAACATCACACTAGGACCTTCAGAAGTCGAAAAAACATCAGGAAGCACGTGAAGCGCAATCGAAGTATTGCAGCGCATGGGCAGGCGGCGCGATGAGGCGCGCGCTTACCCATGGGCCGAAGTTTCACGTGGATGAAGTCGCGGGCAAAAACTAGACTGCCATTATTTTGAGACCTGTGTTTGACCGTTTTACTGTAGCGGTCATTGCCATTTAGGGCCCATATTCCTCATAACTACATACAGTAGCTACACAACATGATGATTCGTGTTGTTGAAAGCAGGACGTCCATAAAATCCTAAAGCCGAATAAAAAGTAGCGTTGATTGTACCATCTATCAGAGTCGAGCAGTATATTGTATACTCGTACTAGATTAGCTACGCGCGCATATTTCACATTGAGATTTATTGAATAGTTGTTCAGAGCTGGAATCAAACCATTCTGTGCAATTTAACGTTCCCGCTACAATGTTGCACTGGTATTATCTGCACTATGATAGATACTTACCTACACGTGCATCGTTACATATTATGTTGCTAATTTACATCCTGATAAAAGAGCTGTCAGTACAAGATCAAAGATTCAGGAGTCGCGAATTACAGTTTTATGGTCTCTTAGTGTGAACTAGTTTGCATTGTAAAGTTGACTGTGCGTGGACTGACAGTTGTTTCAATTATTTACTTAGTCTTATTACTTGTTGGTTTAATTGAGTTACAGACAGATGTCTTGTAGCAATTAACTAATTTATCGTCGCGTAACGTTACTTCGAAGTTAGAACATTTTATATAGTTATAATTATGTTACTACAATTGCCCGCTACCTTTTCACTGTATTATTGCTAACAGTAAATGAAAACAAAACATGTTATCTGCCTTCGTGTATTTTATTCAGGCCTTGAAAAAGCCTTTTAAAGGTCTGTATGCAACATAATTTTTTGCCAGGTCTGAACAAAGCCATATCCTGCAAAAACCTTCCCCAAAGCCTAGTCTAGATTTGGTACACAGTTAGCTTTTGTAAGCAAACAAAACATGTTCATTGTCTAAGGCTACCCGAAGGTGGATAAGCGCAAAATCCTTCCTGAAATTCTAAAATGTTACAGCCTGGGCCAGTTACTGGGTTGTGAAAATAAACTAGTGACAACTTCACAGATAAACTATCTATCATAGGTATAGTCAGTCATTTATTCATTAACAATAATTTGTATCTGAATGTACATAAAATAAATTAAATAAAAAATTAAATTACACACAAACCATTCGATTTTACAAAATTAATTAAATTACATTTTTTTTTGCTAGCCTTCGTTGTCCCATTGCACACACATTCGCTGTCGCCTTCACTCCATCCATCTTTCCCGAGCCCACGCGTCCTCCTTCCAATTTTGACGTAACCTATGTATCTTATCCTAAATTACATAATCATATAATAATTCTAGATAATACAATAATCAGATAGGAACTACAAATCTTCAATTGCATATAGACAAAGGAAATCTTTTAGTGTAGTTTTAAAAGATAGTGTGAACCATACCTTTCTGATATAAAGGCAACCTGTTAAATAATTTTTCTGAGCACACAATACGCACAGCAATGAAGAAAAATAATTCATATTCTATTTTTTAGATTGCTAGCTGGAATAAATAAACGCCGAGATTGAATAACACTCGTTACCATTCAGCCTTCTGCACAGTTTCATACTTTGTAAACAGGCACAATAGATGTATGCCGCCTCGCCTGTTTATTGATTCGCGAGGTAAACAGGAATATAGCCTGTTTGTGTGCCATTGCAATGTAAGGATTCACACCATAGGAGAAAGGAAATGAAATATTCAAGGCACCTATTGTGCTGAACATACACCTGTAAAAAAAAACAGCTCACATCACGCTCTACAATTTTATATAAAACTCTTGTTGGAATTGCGAGAACAACCTTTTCTTATCGACTATAATAACTTACTTTTTAATAGCAACGAACACAATCATAATTGCAAAGTATTGTAGTCAGTAATTTTGTACGTAATTACGATGCCTACGGGGTCAAATTAAATTAACAAGCGAAACTCAGCAGATGTGGTGATATCGATATTTAAACAGGATTAAATAAAAATATTTAATGTTTTTTGGGGGTCAACGACCGCTGGTAGTGTTGTTACTTGAAGTATCAGTTGGAAAAATCTGTTTACTTTTGTTTTATCGTGATGAGATATCGATACCAATCACGTTTGCGGAGTTTCGCTAGCTAATTTAATTTGATCCTTTATATGACTATGTTACCTAGGTATAAGAATTTATACGTCTTGATTCCGTAATCGCTACAAAGACACTACCAATGTCTTTGCGTACCTACCGCCTAGTATATTTATTTTCGCATGGATTCTGCCAATCGATGCGAAAATAACAAAAGGGACTCAATTAGAAATCAATCTCCACATTGAACAATTATTCTGTAACAATTGACATTCCGTATCACGCTTCCCTGCATTTATTCGACACAGGCACATAGGTAAGTTAGATTAACTAAACAATGTAGAATATAGATTGTCTATTTGGTCGGGAGTAATAAAACAGTCCTTCGTTTTATTGAAGTAATTTTTCAGGCATACCAGACGGTCTGGGAGCTTCACCTGTCTAGAAAGAGAATTAATTTGTATTAATATTCCCGTCCTCAGGTAGAAGTGGACCTTAAGCTTGAAGTACGTACCCAATACACTTAATGGTTATTAGTGCATTGTTCAAGGAGACCCCTTGTACCTAATTGGCCCGTCTGACCTGTTAAATTAATTTCTTGTACCTTTGCCAGGTCCACTTTACTCACAGTTACTTATTTGATTTTTTTTGAACGTATTCTCGATGTCACTTATTTTTTGAGTGGCACGTAAAGGTTTACATCCGTAAACCTTTTTTTGCTAGGAGTTTAAAAATAACTTAAGCAAGTCTACGTTCTGACGTTCTGTAAAGGTTGTCTGCAAAAGTCGACCTTATATTGCACCCGTAGGGCAGGCTGGCAGTAAAATAACTGACGCATCGTAATTTTAAGAATGTTCACAGTTCGATCTCAGTCTAAATCTGTCAAACATACTTCTAATTTCCCTAGATTTTTGTCAAGTTTTTGACATTTGTTTGTCGTTTTAAATTACGAGAATTGGCCTTCTGTAAACAGTCAAGCGAATATAGAATGAAGATAAAAATGTTGTGTTAGGTTTTGTGATGGTGCAGGCGCGTTCATGTAAACACATTGCTTAAAATAAACGCAGTAAATATAACGTTGTATAATTTTAATGCCCCCACACAATATTCTACGCAGTAAACACATCACAGTACTTAGACAAAAAGCTGCGTATTAAGAACCAATCTAATACAACACAAAGGATACTTCATTTCAATGAAACCGCAGTCTTAAATACGTCAATAGCATCTAGTTATACGAGAATACTCTCATCGCACGACTCGTATCGTTCTCAGACAAATCCTAGTAGCCATGCCCGCAGCTCAATCCACGCGGAATTTTATTTTTATTTTCCATGACGACCAAGAGAACCCTTTGAAGGCCAAGGAATCTTTTTTCATCTCATCTTCTTTATGTAACTACTGAGCTATCTTTTATGTAACTTTATCATTGATTTCGATTGGTCAATAGTGAGAATGTAAATGATAAGTGATATTTATAAATTGGTTCAAAAACACTTTTACACCTAACAAAGGTAACTTATTTTTTTAAACTAGATGAGTTTAATGTTTCCTCTCTGACTACTCTGATATGAAAGACCGAAGCAAAGTCCGAGGTCAGTCTCTTTTAAAGTCCAGACATATAGGGGTTTATTCATAAACGATGACTAAACTTAAGTAACGCTTAAACGTCAAAAATGTATGGTTAAACAGTCGCTAATCACTGCTAAGCAACGTTTATGAATAAAGGGGAATCTTGCTCAGACCATATGAGGACCATGCAGATGAATGTCTGTGATAGTCTTTTGAGAACCATATAGAATTTAGTGGAGTTGTCCAGCCATAACAGAAATAACTTCCAAATGGGCAGAAAGACAGATTTTACAGTCATTTTTGCATTTGTGATTGGTAGATTTTTGGAAAGTGTTATTGTATTTTCATTTATTTAAATACTGAAAGTATATAATTTGTGGCCTTATCGCTTTCTGCGATCTCTTCCAGACAACCTTGGAATGGACAGTGATTTGACTGAACATAAAAATGGTCGTTGGTGTAATAATAAGTTTACAATATACTAAAGTTAATACACAGATATGTATACATATCCTAAATAATGAAGAGATTGAGATTTGATAGAGATTGCAAAGAGGGGGATGTGCTATTCTTAGCCAGTGTCCATGAGACTTAGGCTCATACCTACGGTCACATCTAACGGGCACATACCTTCAAGTAAGTACTCACATAACCTTTTTATAGGCGTTTCTAAGGGTGTAGTGCCATGGTGTTATATTTTATGGCAATGGTCTGCCCCCAAACTGCCTATTACTATCCATCTCATTTTATACTGCGACCAATTTTCAATACCACTCAGCTTTTTTCTATAAAAACACATGACATAACACCACGCATTGTTTTCCCAAAGGGTTGAGCAGACCTTATAGTTCACTCACATTTCGACAGTTAAGTTTAAGTCCCATGTAAGTAATAGGGGGCGAACCTACTGCCATCAACTGGACACGAATCCAAACCTGGGACTCGAACCCAGGACCTCATGCTCAGCAGTAGTGCTTACCACCACTAGACCAACGAGACAAAACCGGAACTTATAAAACTTTTTTAAAATGTAGAATAATTAAATAAGGTAAACATTAAAATACTTGTTGTGAAACTTATGTTAGTTCTGGATTATTTTACGGTCTATTATATTATTAAATTTCAGGCTTCTCGAAAACCTTTCTCTATCAGGGTCACGGTCAAAATTTGGGGAGGTAGGTATTACAATATTTTGGGATGTTTATCATATCATGTTATCGATATCCGATATTTGAGAAGGGAGCAACTGTATACGGTTTATTTATCGTTGTTTGCATAATATTGTGTATTTTATCCGGCGGAAGATAGAATTGCTAGTGTTGCGAAGAAGTGTATTGATTTTACGGATTTTACTATTCTCGATACGGTTTCAATGCGTAGCACACATCAGAAGCAATGGGTTTCATTTTGACAATTCAACAACATACATTGCGTTATTTACGTTGTTGAGCAGAAATATTTTTCGAACTTAAGATGCAATGGATTAGCAATATCTTTCAAAATGATTCAGATTGAGATTGATAGTGTGTTACGAAATTAGGGTGCAGATGTCTGTATAGTGGTCGGGAGTGGACAAACGTAGCGGTGCATGGTGTGGAAAATTAGGGAGAGTCAATTACATTGGACTTTTCCGTTAGACCCGGATAGGGTTCAGACAAAATTAGACGAGACGACAATATGTAACCCTTCTTTGGCACTATAAGGCAAACGCTATGAGAAAGATATTTCTTTTAACGAGGTGAGTGTGAGCGATCGCTATAAGATACAATTTTGAAAGCTAAAGCCAATCAGAAATTGCCATAAGTAAAATAACTACTTATAAACAACGGTGTTATGTGATAGTGGTAGATAGTGATAGTTTATTGAATAAAAAAATATTATTTAATTATTAAGTACTAGCTGCGCCCCGCGGTTTCACCCGCATAAGTTTCGATCCCGTGGGAATGTCGGGATAAAAAGTATCCTATATGTTAATCCTGGTTATAAACTATCTGTGTGCTAAATTTCGTCAAAATCTGTTCGGTAGTTTTTGCGTGAAAGAGTAACAAACATCCATACATCCATACATACAAACTTTCGCATTTATAATATTAGTAGGAATTAGTAGGATTTGTTTTTTATTTTAACCTTAACACTACTTATTTTTTATTATTACGTAGGTACCTAGTCCACTTAAAAAATATTTTTTCGTTCTCCGCGGAAATGAAAGTATCAACAAACCCAGGGCTGTCTGTCATGCGAACGTTTCCCTTCCAAAATTGTGTTTTAAACGACAGGCATTTTTCAGTTGTCAAAAGACACTCGCGGTAAGTTAATGCTATGTAATACCTCGAATGTTAAAAGGGCTTTATGTGTTTGGAACACAGATTCAAGGAGTGAGCGAGATATTTTACCTACTTCAAGGTCACAGCTAAAATTACTTTGTTTTAACGGATAATCCTTCTGCCTTGGTATCTACAATAATTTGGAATCTTCGCAATATTTTGTTTTCTGCCATCCATCTTTATCAACCCTCATCTCAGTGTTTACTTCCTTCTGAGACATGTAACCTTCCCCAAACCCATCCATCATTTTATTGGTATATCCCACTTCGCTCCCACTTAATAACGTATCTATGTTGAGGGTGTCAAGTGTCATTCTTTCGCTAATTCTTTAAAATAAGCTGAGTTTTTGAGAGGTGGCCATTTTCAATCTTAACACTACTTTGACTGCCCTTAACTTTAGGGAAATTGACTACATTATCGTGGTCTGTCTATACTTATGAGAAACAGGAGTTTGACCGCCTCTTTGTGCGCTTTTTACGCATTTGCCTAATTTTGCGCATATTGTGGAACCAATTTTGTTCTCTCGACTCTTCTCCTCTGTTTCGAGTAATTCATTGTGTGTTACCAGCACTCGGGATCTTTTTTGAGGACGAAGCCACACGACGTCTTATCGGAAGTTTATCACCCGGCAGTTCCTGCACCAAGGCTGTGTGACCTTCAAGCGGAGTGCGGTCGGAGTCTGTAATTGATGCTGTAACGCTTGTTGATAGGCAGGATTTACAGCTCTTACCTTTGCTTTATCTTTTACTTTTTATCATGCTATAATAACTATTTTTAGTCCTTCATATTGACGCGTTAGTTTTTATCGCTCACAAAGGGGAAGTTCAAATAGTGAATTTTCCTATAAAATAACTCAGCTGCAATTTTCAGCGCCCTTAAAAAACGATAACCATCTAATAGTTTCCTTTTCCTTGGGGTTCACAAGCTACGTCGTGTTTTCTGAACGGGCAGCACCAAGAGTGCGCTTTACAAAATAAACGGCGCGGCTATTATTGGCATTCTTCCGATACCATTTTGGGTCTCAGCTGTTGTTGACGTTTCAAGTTCGATTTTTAAAGTAGTAACTGGCCAACTTGAGTGCTGGATCGAATCTTTTGAATTTTTAAATTGAATGTCCGTGGAAATCGTCGAAGGTTCGTGGTCTTAACAAAAGGAACCAAAAAGGTGTAGGTACCTACTCCTATTGAGGTCAATGACTGTTAGAATTAGAAGCCACAAATGTGATATTGATGATTTTTATACGTAAAACTGGATACGATTTTAATCAATAAATGGCTATAACGGTTATCAACATCACATTATCATAATTATAATTTAGAGAGTTAGTCTACTTACTTCATTAAAAGTGTATAAAAGTTCCATCAAGTTAATTGATCTATACATAAACTAAAGTTGGTCAGTACATACAAACGAAATCTAACTACTTAAAGGTTGTTAGCAGTGACTGCAAATGGTAAGTAGGTATGTAGTAGACACGTATATGCGTGGGCTTTGCAAAGCATTCGTGGCGTTTATTTACCCCTTCAATCAGATAATCTTATATAAATAAAAATCAGTGGCCGTGCATTAGTCTCGCAAAAACTCTAACTGATTGTGATGAAACTTTGGTAAGTTGTGTGCGCGCCGGAGAAGGTTACCAACGAAAAAAAAAGCGTTGCAATGTTTTTTTTTTGTACTTATACCCAAAAATTTACTCAAGACATAGGGCGGTTTACCATCATTCGTTTTCCCAGTCTATATATATTGTATCGACGTCTGTATATTATGACGGTTAAGCTAATATTACACGTGCAATATTAAAATATAGGCTCGGTTCTTTTTATCAATTCACAAACTAGATTAACGACATAATTATGATCTCATGTATCTACCTACTTATCTTTTTTGCTTAATTACCGTTCATTCTTACCGAGAATTAATCATAATTTGTTAGTAGATGGATAACACCCCTCTGTTTTTGTCGGGGTAACCCCCGACAAAAACGTCAAAATGTTGTAATATCATCGTTATTTTAAAAATTGTGTGCTTCTAAATCAACGACCCCGAACCTTTTTTATCTCATGATGTTAAACGGATTATCTCATTCCTACGAAATACAGGTATATTCATTTAAAAATATACCATTATCGATCATATTTCAAAGTAAAATATAAAGACCCAATTTTTTTGTCATTGAAAATCGTGGCACGCCGTGTTTTGCCGCGTTAATGACAGGCCTAAGCATTACTTAATTGTTATTTTAATGTATTAACAAACGACAGAATCCGGTTTGATATCATTACACTGTCTACATTTGATGGCCATCTGTCTTCGTTATCAGGAAGCTGTTCTGTCTGTATTGAGATTTACATTTAAAATGTTTGTTTTTTTTAAGGACTTCAATACCATTTTGTGTCTACATGTGCCGTTTTTACTATAAAAGAGAATTTAGTAGTCAAATACTCAAAGGAGTTGATATTCTTAGCTACGAAGTTATTTATTTACCATTCAAAAGCAACTCGAATAACGGTACAATAATATGTAGGTCAGAAACGTATTAACAAACGATGACAAAGGTAAACTTTACAAACAAACTTTGCAAGGTCCATTTCATCATTATTGTTCAGCATTGCCCTACAGGTACGATAATAAACACAGCAGTAGGTATCTGTACCTACCTATTACTTTTTAAAAGGGAAAACTGTAAATATATACCGAAAATGAAAAAATATGGGCCAAGTGTATGACGTGACTCGCATGTTGCCATTACCAATATCTTACACCTACGGAGCTTACAGCCGCCATAAGAAAAGAAAGTCATGGCTGCTCAGTACTGAATATTGATAAAGAACTTCTACATAATGCATTCAGTTCCTAATATTTGTTGGTTCGGAAAAATATAGAGTAAACAGTGCGTAGTAATATAGGAAACTATTTATATCATGAATATAGTAAGGATCGCCTAAACTGATGAGCTTAAGGGCGATAATAGCCACGCTTTGGCCTGCCTATCCACCGGGATTAGTGTTCGCAATAAGATATTGTCAGATGTGAAGAGGATGCTGCTATCCATCCTAACGTTAAAACTACTTAATCGCTTTCGTGCCAGCAAGTATCACTCATGTTTTATTAATATTGTTAATAACACAACGGGTATTACCAATTTTCTTCCGTAGTTATTTTGATGAAATTTTCTATATGAGAACAATCTATTTTTGTTTTTAGCTCCAAATTCAGATCGTTCGTGAAAATCTAATTTAGGAAATATTTTCTTGCTCACGCAAATATTTATGTGGAATTTACAAAGTATATTGACCTTATTATTATGTCTAGCGGTGGTATCGGTGATCAGAGTAGATGTCACCTTTAGCCCCTTACTTTAATTAGATTCGATTCGATCCCAAACATTACTTCATGTTACTTTCATTAAGTGCGGCAATTTCGACGACTGAAATCCAATAGGTAGCCGTAATGAAAACGTAGATTAAAAGTACGGGAACCCTTTAATAGAAAATAACGTTTATTTGCTGGGACCGCAATTCTACTAGAATGCGTCATAATAACTTCTCACCCAGGACTCGTACATATGCATGCTATCATCCTACTAATATTATAAACGCGAAAGTTTGTGAGGATGGACGGATGTTTGTTACTTTTTCACGCAAAAACTATTGAACGGATTTGGATGAAAGAACAATGGCGAAATTTTAGCTGACTTTAATTTGAGCGTCTAAAAGTGACTTATATACGAAGGCAGTTCTATTATTTTTCTAGGTTTTTTCAAAATATCACTTTAACTAGATAAGTCCGGATAAAAAAAATATTTTAAATGAAAAGTTATTTGATTTTTTTCATTGACGTTTAGTGTTGCCATTTTGTATTTATTCTGCCAAGTGACAGTAAGTACAGCCTTATTGTATTATAATCAGTTTTGGTTTGTTTTTGTAACAAAAAGGAGTAAATGAATTAACAATAATGTTTATTTCTAAGTGGAAGTGTTCCTTGCAGGGAGGTAAAAATATTGTAGTGTAAAAATAAATGAATTACTTTCAATTAACGACTGGCAAAAAGACTATAACTTGGTTTGACAACTGACAACTGTTGCTTGTTTGATACTCATGTCACAAACGCTTGCGCATTGTGCCTTGTGTTTCTCTTGATTGTTTTCCGTTTTTTTTTAATTTTCACTTGACCCGGACTGCTTATGGACTTTGATATTCCCCTGTGATATATAGCAATATTATGTGTATATCATAACAGAAAATGATATTCCTGGTCAGACAGGAATCTGTGAGTACTGCTGTGTTACTTGGTCGGCGCACAGTAGGATGTTGCGCTCATATTATAATGACGCTAGTTTGGTACTTAGGATGGGCCAGATATCAGCAAAATGTTACAGCACCTGCAGAATTTCTGGATGAAATAATTATAAGAGAGGATGACGAAGAATAACCATGAATGTAAAAAAAAAACTTGTTTCATTAGTTCTTACCAACTTACTCAACATATTCCTCACACACTCTAGGATTTTATAAATACTTATTTAAGTTAGCAAGGAGTAGTTAATATTGCCCTTTTACTTCCTCCAATTGCAATTACCATAAACATATCCTTCAAAAGTTCATAACTGAATTTCTATGATTCTCGGACTTCTAGAAAAAAAATTCCACACAGTTTAATATATATTGGCAGATGTCAATTTATCCGCGTGAATCGATAAATGAGATGGATCTTCTATTCCCAGCCAGATAACAAGTTTTAAAGCTAAAATTAGTTTTCTTATTCGGAATTTCCAAACCGGCAACGTATGACTCATTTTATCTGGAAATTAATGGCTGCGACCATTTGACCTGTGATTATGTCCACCTGTAAGTATATACATATTTTTATAGTTGATGAACCCTCAAACATCGTATTGCTGTTTGTAACTGTACCTAAGGTACATAATATTCTTTTATTTATGTAATAACAAATTTATATTTACAGTTTACACATAAAAGTTATTTAGATTTACATTGGAGCATCCCTAATTTTCTATAAATAGACTCGATAATTTTAGGAAATTAATTAAATTTAATTAATTTGCTGTGATATCGTATATATTTACTGATAGTTACGAAAATATTAGGTAATTTGGTATATTGAAATCTGTAATGTAAAAAACCTAATTGTATCTATTTACGTAGATATTGTGGGCACTTAACCAATATTAGTTTTCTATTACCTACATATTGCGGGGTGACGGGATCATATTCAATCATTCCCTCAAGAAAGAATAAGTAGAAAGGTAATCCCTATAAAGAAACCAATTTTAATAAAATACGAAAGCAGCCTTGACCGATGTTGTGCGGAACTCTGAAATACTCGTATCGATGCTGGGGCCATCAAATCTTATTCCGTTTCAAAGTTATTTTGCCAAATTCTTCACTTCTTTATTTTATTGAACCTTCGTTGGATCTATTTTATTATTTTTTTACGGATTCCATTTTATTTAGTGATAGGTTGAAGAATAAAACACAAGTAGGTACATCAGTAAAGTTTTAAGATGTCATGTTTTACTTGATTAAGGGTCAAGTTAACAGAGCAATCTTTTATCTTATCAAGTTACAAGTTTATCTGTAGTAGATCTGTAAAAATATCACCGTGAAAAGTTAAGTGAGGTGAGCTTAGAGTGAGCTGTCAATAGTGTCAATCCCTAGTATTAGTGGGAATGACAGCTCACTCCACGCTCACTTCACCTAAGTTTTCACGGTGAGATGGTTACAGAATCGCACTGCTGGTCACCCTAGATGTAGTACCTGTCTTTATTCTTATGCCAACCAGTTGTAATCCATCTTTTACCTAATGTTAACCATAACAACTACATACGAGTATGTATTCTCGTCTGCAACTTATTTGAAATAAATCAGTTTATTATTATTATAGAAATACTTATTTTGCTGTTGATCTTAGAATTGTTGAAGTTGTCGATTTTGATTTAAGCTTACACGAATAAATTAAAACTGTATATCTTATCTGTCGGACACGAAACTTTTTCCTTGTACCTATATTAACTAAGTAATTTATCAAATTTGATAATTAGTTATTCACATTTTACTTCTATGTTAATTAATTAGTCCCGTTACAAAGTCAAGGTTGATTTTTAACCAGACGGATTGCTCTACTTTTACATATTTAAGTTGCAACAGTTGTAACTTGTAACCTCGAATTCTTTCAACTTTATAAATGCGGTATAATTTTAAAGTTTTCTTATCAAAGTAATCAAATTTTATGGCCCAGTCGTTAGGATGATTTGGATTCCGTTGTACAGTTACGAGCACTAATATGTCAACACTTGGAAACTTTCAATAGCGATTTTTGCGTGAAATAACGAAAACAACAATGCAATACGAGACATTACAAAAACCTATGGGTTCGAAAATACTATGTTCGTAGCAACAAAAAAAAAACATTTAAAAATAAAGGCGTAAATCGCTTTTGAATAAAGCCAAGAGTATACAAACTTATGCTTGTGACTGTACGATTGGGACAAAATAAAAGTTCTGATTTATTTTCAAAATTCAGCTACGGAGGGATGTACGTTAGAGGTTAGACCCTACTCTCACTGAATTTGAATTTTACATTGTCATAAACTTGAACTTAATTTTCTGGTATAAATTAAAGACCAAAACCTGTAATCATAATTAATGTCAAGTAGTGTGGAGGTCATTCGTGTTGAGTTGACGAATTATTTCAGTTGGTTTAGTGACCTGATTGTTGTTTCAAAATATATTAAATACATACACAAAAAAACGATAGTTAATTACGTTCCTGGGTTGAAAATATATGTTTAATAATGAAGTTCAAAAATAAGGTTATCAGTTGTTTTGCAACAATTTCATATCAAGATAAAAATAATGATAATCATCAGGTAGTTAGTTAGTTTTTAATGTAGCTATAATTTATTTTTAAGATATATTAATATTGTATTGTATGTGTTTATATGAGCCTTGATGCCTGAAATAAATGGATAAATAAATAAATTAAAAAAAAATACCCTTATACCAATTTGATGGGGGTCGGCGCAACAGGTTTTTTCTACCATACGTCTCTATTAATCGTCATCTGGGTAGTCTACCCATATTATCATTCACACAGAAAAAATAAAGAAAATATTTTTTTAGTTTTAGGTAGGTATAACTAGAAATTAGGTAGGAACTGATCATCACAGTGCAATTTTCGATGCGACAATACAAATATAAATAGATAAACAGAATAATTGTTAATAATAAAAATAAACATACTTACTTTTCATGCGACGTAAAAATGAAATACTAAGTAGACAATCAGTATTTCTCCAAACCCGACAGACACTTTACTTGAGAAAATAGCACCTAATATCGTAAGGCTAAAGTTCACTTACCTACCGCTAGAACAGGATACGGATGGTAATATCATCAGTAACCTTTATTAGGCTATTCCCACCTTAAGTCGCGAGAGAGCCATCGCCGATAAATAAGGGGTTAAGGGATCACCCAAACACATTTAGGTTTCATGATAAAATTTTTTTAGATAAAGAAATATTTGGAGACACTACGTGAAGGTCTGTAGAAAGCATTTTGCTGTTTATTGTGGTGACCGATTTTTTTTACCTTATCAGAGATAAAACGTTTTTTTAAGAATTACGTTTATTTGTCACGAAGAATTTAAAAATTTTTGGTAAATTCGGTTTATTTCTGTTGGTATAGCAAAAAATATGCGATCCTATTTCAACACTATAGTCCTCCTCAGAAAAATATGAATTAGTTAGACTCATAAATATTTGTTCTCATATTATATTATTTTACCAGCTGAAACCGCTCTTACCACTTGACTGAAATCATTACTTTCTCATAGTGCTTTCTTTTAGCATTGCGTGAGGACCACACGACACACGTAATATTTAACGCTAAAAAATTCAAACATATATAAAAAAAGCTTTAAGTATTATGTATTTAACGATTCTTAAAACTTAGGTTGGTGTTACCTACTGAAACAGGCAGAATTTCAAAGCATTTTAGTGAGCATCTATGCAATTTTATTTTATTATTTCTTAATCTCAACGGTTCATCATTAAAGCATCGATTAATAAAACCGAATAACTTGAATCGGCTTGAAATCGATCCACTTTCGGTATTTTTTTATCGATCAAATTACAATTTATCGTATTTGAACCGTTATCTAATATTAACCAGAAAATATAAAATTGATTCTAAAGCAGGCAAAATCGAATTACCTTCTCATACTCACTAGTATGAAAATTCCATTGATCTTTTTGGTACTACAAAACCTGATAAATCAGCAGATTTTTAAAACAGAATAATGTTAAACTGGTAGGTACGGGGTCAAGGACGTTAGGTAGTAACTTTTATGGTTAAAGCAGGCCCTAGTAAAAGTTGAACGTTTGCAAGACCGGTACTTTATGGAGACAGCGTGTTTACACCATAAAAATAACGTCGAACCAAAGAAGTTGCCAGATTAAAAACAAGTTATTTTAAAATTTTAATTGCTAATTAATATGCGCACGGCACACCGGGGAATATTCGTATTTATTTCGCTTACAAACTTTACTTTTTATATAAATACTTTTTGTTCGTTTTATCTTGAATCTCGATACTGTTTATGTGATACTTGGGTAAGAGGTAATCCCAGCCAAGCCCTGGGTTTCCCAGGTTATATTTAGCGTGAGTGGTTTGAGCTTATTATAGCAGTCATTTAACTGACAGGTAACGGTAGTGCCCTACAGTGCGGCCGACGCGAGAATGCGTTTTTGACACTTGTCAATTTCATAAAAACGAATAAGTGTTTTGCGAATTTGATCTTTATTAGCTACTAGCATTCTCACGACAGCCGGACTGTAACTAGGCAGTTCTCTATTTGTGATGTCACCCGACGTCAGTAGTATTTACTGTCGATAAATTATACTTCAAAGATGGAAAATTTCATAAGATTCTAGCTTGTGAAACTAGAACATGCAAACTATTATGTAGTTGCTTCCTCGTTTGCATCTCTTTGAACAAGTTCTGGGACATGGAACATACCGAGCAATCAGTGCTAGTATTGTTTGAATTTCTAAGCTAATCTAAGGAAAGTCATAACTTAGCAAAACGACAGGTTTAAATGGAGATGATATTCTTAAAAATAATTCCAGTCTGTTAAGTTGATTCTAAGAACTTGATTTATTTTTAGTTTTTGTGTTTGGTAGGTACCTAATTATTTAATCGTTTATGGTAGGCCAACGAACTGTGGTAGGCCGTGATATTAAAATTAAACTATATTTAATTTTCTCAAGGGTCCAAAGAAATTAAATTATTTTCTGTGGCTTGGAGGGTAAGTTATCTGTCGTTTTCGTGGAAATTGATAAAAAGTACTCGTATTAATCTTCATCATATTTTACGTACAGACGCCAAGCAGGTCAAACCACCCGAAACTGTAAAATTTTCCCAATCAACCTTGAACCTTAATGGTTTAGCGATAAATTTGAAAATCTATTAAAGAAATTTGACAGATTGTAGTAACTTGATGAGCTGACGTTTGTACCTTAACTCTGTTTTCCAAACGTAGCTAAACGTAGGCCTATTTTTAATGTATCTGGAACTACCAACTACTAACATAGGATTATGTAACGGAACATCATAAGAGAGTCGAGGAAAACTTAGGGCCGTTCACACGACGAAGATTAGTACGATATTATACTGTATAATTTTGGTATTAAAATGACATGGCAGTTTCATACTGCATGTATTTTTAACCGCTTGAATAGTGGGATGTTTACGTGTGTCCTATTTTTGACTGTAAAATATTGTACTGAGTATCGTCGTGTGTACGGGGACTTTCAGGACCAACCTAAGCGGATGAAATGTATTTATGTAGGGGTTGAAGTTTATAAGGAATTATGTAACCAAAAAATATTTCGTGCTGCTGAAACGTGTCCGTTTTGAATAAAAGTAGTTAAGTATGTATTTTTATGAGACAGCTCCAATATGTGAACGGCGAAGGGCTCGAAAGGAGCCTTTGTGTGGGTAAATTAGTTGTCCCCCCGCCCCCCACCCATCCATCGTATCGCATCACCGGCCCGCGCCAGTACTCCACATTCGCTTAGCGTTCTTTTTGATTTTGTTTTATTTTTGCTCGGCTCCTTAGGGTCATAGCGTGATGTTATATAGCCCATAGCCTTCCTCAAGAATTCGGCTATCAAACGCAAACATATTTTTTCAAATCCGACCAGTAGTTTCCGAGATTAGCGCATCCAAACAAACATACAAACAAACAAACTCTACAGCTTTATTATTAGTATAGAAGATATATGTAGATTCCAATACGTCCCAGAAAACGCAAAAGAATGAATTTAATGTTAAAAAACAAAAGAAAATCTTTAAAATTCTCGTACTACATTTTGGTTTACCTATCTACACTTTCCAATAACATTTACGGCGAAATGTTTGTTTTCATTTCTATCTAGCATAACAAACATGTTAAGAATCACGTGTTATCTACGTACGCTGCCTCGTAGTGTGCAGTTTATTGTGAGACCCACATTTATGACGTCATTAACGTTTCATTACCAAACGTATTGCCTTTTATTGCTCGACTACAAAGGGATATTAAAATAGCAAATTATTTGTAAAACAATGGAGTCATAATATTGACATTAATTAGATACTAATCCATGATATATTTTGATGAGCGTGTATTATTATTTATGACTAGCTTCGCCCCGCGGTTTCACTCGTATAAGTTTTGATCTCGTAAAAATATCAGGATAAAAAGTATCTTATATGTTAATCCTGGTTATAAACCATCTGTGTGCCAAATTTCATCTAAATCCGTTCAGTAGTTTTTTCGTGAAAGAGTAACTCACATCCATCCATCCATCCATCCATACAAACTTTCACGTTTATAATAAATATAGGATAGGAAGTAAGATAGTAGGATTATGTTCTTGAAGAGAACGAGAAAGAAAGAGTTATAATTTATTATTATTATTTTGTAGACGCCTTGATTTGTCACAGGAAGTATAGAGAGGCAAACAACAATTCAAATTATGTTTCTCTCAATAATATTTACTTTTGAATTGATTTCAATAATGAAAACCAAATAAATTTTGAGTACGTATTGGACCGGCATGTCCGTGTGATCACTGGCTTTTATTTATTTATCTTTTACACAATGTAAATTTTACCAATTAATTCTGGCTTATCTTTTTGAATAGCCACCTATACCGAGCAGTGGTGGCGCAGTGGTTACGGCCGCGACATACAAGTTTTAGGGCGTGGGTTCGAACCCAGGCAGGATTTACTTTGTGTAAATTATTTCACAACGCTCTCAAAACGGCGAAGGAAAACATCACGTGGAAACCGGCATATCTTAGAACCAAAAACTCGAAGACATGTGACATCTACCAAACCGTACAGGGATCGCGTGGTAGATTACAGCCCACTCCCTCTCGAAGAGATGAGGCTTCTATCGCAGCAGTGAGAACATTATATAGGCGGATTATGCTTTTATATCGTTTTGAAACTATACGACCTTTAACTTTGAATCATGATAATCGTTACTCATAATATTTTAACAACAGGGCAGTGGCGAAGGGTGAAAGTTTTGACAAGGGTAGAGTATTAGCAATATTTCAGACTGAAATAATTAACATGTTGTGAAAGGGACGCCGAAAATGACTGTTTAGAGGGCCCTTCGTTACTGCTACCTACATAATCTATTCACTGCAAAATAGATCTTACAAATCAAATAGATCTTGTCAAATTAGTCAGGGCCTGACGTAAATTGACGTATTTTTAGTCGCCATTTTTTTAATCACGTCTAAACTGTCTATGGAGTATCATAATTTGACAGGACTAAACTTATATTTATCTTCCGTCCTTTTCTTAATGAAATAGAAAGAAAAAGATGCACTGAACTTAAATTTAGTTTAGTTTGTGAACAAGGGAATCGGCGCAAATGTCTGTTAATTTAACTCGTCAGACTGCTTTGGCGAGTTACTTTGAAGTTTTCCTCTGTAGAGATGTCGTTGAAAGGTTTTCGAATAAAAAAAAAATCAATGATACGGCTTTCGCACTCAAGTAGGTATTCCGTTTTATGAAGACGAAGTGTCAGCAAGTTCAAGTTCAGGAAAAAATACCGGAAAAGATTTTTAATAACACCACAGGAAACTGTTTCTTGATGAGCTATGAATCATTTTTATTTATTTTTATAGACATTCTTTTACGCCGTGGGGCGCGTTTACAGATACACATCTTTTAAAAGGCAGATGTGAGTGAAGACGCTCTAGGAGTGAAGAAAGACACATATAGACACGATAACGAAGCAAAATGAGTATTTAACGATTGTTGCAGACGTTGACGTTCTGTCGTTTCTGCCTAACCCCCATGGTATGAAGTCGCGAGTTTATATATATGTATAACTTCGTTTTGACGGCAATACAGGAATAAATAAATGAAAAAAACATACCTAGTTGTTTTCATTTAAGTATTTAGCTTAATTCTGACTGAGGTCAATGTCATACTTAAAAATTCAAATAAACAAGTCGTTAGATAACTTAAAAAAAAAATTGACAGTTACAATATTCAGATTAGATCGAAACTAGATTTTGAACTTGTTTAAACGCGAGATTTGAACTCTAACTCTCTTGATGCCAAGAAAAAAAAACCCCATACTTACTTTTTTTAAAATTTCCTCGCACTATATAAATTAACTAGCTATGTCCGCGAATTCGTCCACGTGAAATTTCTTGTTCCCTCGTCACACCCCGTCGCATCGCATCGCATCGCATGGCCGCACTATTACTTCGTTTTCGCTTAGCGTTCTTTCTTTGTTTTTTTCTTTTTGTTCGGCTCCCAAGGAACCTAGCGTGATGTTAAATAATCTTAAAATCTTTTCCAACCACCAGAAATGATCAGAATTTATGTAAAGATTCGTCTAAAGACAGAAAACAATGAGAGTTATCTATATTTAGCGCGGTAGAAAAATATGAAGCGTTATTTAATTCAGCGGGACTATAATTATTATTAGATAAACTAGCGGGTACCTCACCCCTAAGAATATAACCAAACACCGTTTCAATAGCGGACGGAGCGGTAGATGAGATAATTTTATTGTGAAGTTTTTCAACAATTAGCGTGATGTTAAATAATCTTAAAACCTTTTTCTTTTCCAATTGGTAGTTCCAGAGATTAGCGCGTTCAAACAAACAAACTCTTCAGCTTTATTATAACTATAGACAGATAGATTAGAATGTTGAGACATAGGTTGACGGAATGAATAGGATCTACCCCAAGGAAATACGATTGGTTTTCTTATTCGTTGATTGCTTTAAGGGTTCCAGTTACTTATTCTGATTTCCCTCAGGAATGACCACCTTATGTTTCTTGTTTATGAGTGTTATGGAGAATGTCTTTAGTAGATCTAAAGAATGTTGCAAACTCGATAATAACATGTTCGGCTTCTACGAAATACGTAAATTAAATGACGACTCAGTATACGATATCAACAGTAGGTATAACATGGGTCATCTCGTCATTTGTTTTATATCTTACGAAAATATCATTAAGGATGACTTGCAGTGTTTCTAAAATGATTAGATTGAATTAGTATACTTTGTCAAAATAAATACAAACGTGAAATGTTAAATACTACTCTACTCTTGCTGACCTCTAGAGCGTTGCCCTCAGACCGCTAGGTTCTGTAGAGTTTGAAATTACTTTTTAATATTATATTATATATAACTGGTTTGAAGAAGTGAGTAGTAACCCCAATGTTACTTAGGTCCCATATTTTTTCTTTACGACATTGTTTGACACATTTCGGTGAAACATTTTCTCTACGAAACGGCTAAATTAGAAGATTGATTACATCACTTGTGTCCACCTCACCAACATAGTTAATCGTGTTCTAATCAGTAATTTGGTCGTGTTAACGGCCAATTAGTGGGTGACCTTCAAGATGTTTACGTGCAACTAAACCACAATGGGTTAAATAATAGCATAATGTAGCAGTGTGAACATATCGTGTTTATGGTCCATAGTTATCATAACGTATAATTTATGTACGCCAGTACTGATGGACTTCATAATTGTGTTAACTTAATACAAATAAACATACGGACTGGTTCCGCGCAGGACTTTAACCCCTGCCTCAGTATTTTTATTTTATAGGGGTTTAGGTATGTTAATCTTCGATGTAAACAAGTTTTTCTTGTTCACAGGTAAAATGACATTGCCTGTGCTCCCGGGCATCGACGAGTATGAGGACCCGTTCGTGATGAACACGACCAACGTTACGAGCCACCCCGCGGCTTACGACGAGCAGTACGCACTGGACCTGGTGGTGCCGCTCACCGTCACCTACGTCATCATCTTCGTGGCCGGCATCCTCGGCAACACCAGCATCTGTGTGGTCATCGCGAAGAACCGCTCCATGCACACCGCCACCAACTTCTACCTGTTCAGTCTGGCGATTTCAGATCTCATATTACTAGTATGTGGCCTACCGTTTGAAGTGCACAGATTATGGAACCCAGACACGTACCCACTGGGCGAGGCGCACTGCATAGCCATAGGACTGGCGTCAGAGACGTCAGCTAACGCCACAGTGTTGACAATTACCGCGTTCACGGTGGAGCGGTACATAGCGATATGTCGGCCTTTCATGTCACACACCATGTCGAAGCTGTCAAGGGCTGTGCGGTTTATAATAGCTATATGGGTGTTTGCGTTGTGTACGGCGGTGCCACAAGCGATGCAGTTCGGTATAGTGTCGTATGTGGATAATGGCGTGAACGTCAGCGCGTGTACAGTGAAGGGTGTGGGTGTTCATCAAGTGTTTGTTATATCTAGTTTCGTGTTCTTCGTGGTGCCCATGTCAATGATATCAGTGTTGTACGCGTTGATAGGCATTAAGTTGCGGACCTCTCGAGTGTTGCATCCCGTGAAGAAGCTCTCGGTGGACAGTAATGAGAAAGCGAGTGGGCAGATGCAGTACAGGAATGGAGCGTCCCAGCGAAGAGTCATCAGAATGCTAGGTAAGTTCCAACACAAATACAATTTTAGTAGGTGGCCTCAACTGTGCTGATGAGATTATTAGCAAAGTGGAGCGAACATTTTCCTCTTTAAGATATTTTTAGTTGTAGGTCGCATACTCAATGCTAGTACTTACCAACTCCACTTATAGTTTTAACTTTATAAAATTGATAGTTTGGATCCTGTATTTGAGGTGCATTTCGTGGAAACTTATTTACTTGAATGTTATTGATGTAGGAATTCGGATGACTATCAACTGGAATCGAGTCTGGATTGAAATGTAATCAAATAGTCAGACACACGTACACATTACATACACTTATACATGTGTCTAATATCATGACATTGCCATTGAACTACTGGCCTTGTAATGTTGGTAGTCATCTAATTGAAAAATGCCTGAATGTTAGATGCTATCTTTACCAACCTTGAATGGAAATATTTAAACATAATGTAATCCTCGTAGTCTGTTTAAAAAATCAATGCATTTATAATATTATCAAGAGATAATGCAGTGGAATTTTACTGGGAAAGGGAAAGTCAGCCTTCTTCTGGCACCTCTTTATTATAATTATTATTATATTGTTTAAAAAAAAAATAAAAAAAAAACATATCACAACACATCACGCCTGTTTTCTCCGAAGGATTAAGCAGGGGTGTGTAAAAAAAACACTAATTAAAATGGGCTACGGCTCATGCTCTTGCGAAAGGGTTTCTTTTAGGTGTCAATTCATAATTTAGTAGAAAGTAATATTATCGCGAAAAATAAATAATTACAAAATAGTATTAGGTGATAATTAATATTCCGAAATAGAAAACTACTCAATTCAATAGTTGAAAACTGTAATGAATTTTTCGTGAAATACTATTGTCTAAACATTTAATTTTTCCGACAATGATGAATAATTTATGAGTATGTACCAGTGTAGTGACCGCACTGGGTTAATTAAAATTTCTAATTTATGTCCGTACGCATTATTATAGTTATTTTAACTTTCATTTTCACAGTACCTACAGACTTTAGGCAAGTAAATTTTGTAGAATGGGAGGGGTGCCATTCGTTCCAGACATAAAGATTTTGCCTAACGTCCCAGACGACGCATCTGCGAAAGATAAGACTGAACAATAACTTATACTCTCGAACATTACACACACTAACTAGTTTTTCATTCATAATAAATAACATGGCTGCTACAGCAACAGATTGTGGAGGGTTCGCTAAAGGGTTAAATGGGTCGAAGACGTCCCTAGAGTGAAACTCACTTAAATGTATTAAATTATATCACACGGAAATCAAATTTCCTTTCCCTTCGTTTTGTTTTCTTTCTTTCCCATGGGTAAACAAAAACAAAAAGGAAAATAATTAGGAAATCAAGTTGAATTTGTAGGAATAACCGAATGGACCCAAATCGTCGACAAATTGTATTTATTAGTTGCGGTCGATTCGGTCGACGACTGTACCATTATTTGTTCATCTACCCTTTTACGGGAAAACTACTTTACCTATTAGATTTATTTAAGCGTTACGTTTTATGTAGATATTGAAGTGGGACTTCACATCAAAGGGCTTAGACGAAATTGTGTTTACGTAGGGAGGGATTAACGAATTATGTAACCAAAAAATATTTCGTGATGCTCAATCTTTTCAAGAGCCCTATTCGAACGACTTTTATAATCAGTTCCAATTCCACGAATAATAACCCTGTTTTGTCAATTTGTTATCTAATTGTGAGAAAGATCGAAATAATTTAAACATTACGTCTGTGTGACTATAAAAGTACAGTTTTTTGTGGCGCTAAAACTAAACCATTTAATTCGATCCAGCCTGTCCCTTTGCTGCCCTCTCCCAGCGACGCCCTAAGCCGAGGTTCGTACCCCACAGGGGGTGCCCTCAGCCTGCAGTCGCTTAATTTGTAATTAGTTGTAAGCCCTGGCTGGAGGCTTTAAGTTTTCTTAAGGCAACCACAGGAGAGTCCGGTTAAGTAGTCACGACCTCTCAAGGTCAACTACGAGATGCCATATACATACTTATAAAAAAAGGCGCTAAACCATTCGTCTCAGTTACAGCACCTGTTAATAGTTTCATCACTTTTGCGCTCTCGAAAATATAGTTTATTTTATGATAAACTTAATGAAGATATTACATTATCATTAAATAAAATTTTGATTTTATTTCACGGAAGACTGAAACGTTTTGCAAATTAAAATAAAAAAAATACATTACTGTTGGGTTTTTTTCGAAAAATTGTTTTTTTCTGTATGATTTTTCTGCTATATTTTGTATCAAAGTGGAGGAGCCACGTGCAAGTAGAACTTATTATAATGATGTTGACGACATTTTTTAATATTTAAAATCAAAAGTAGTTTTTACAAAAAAAAATATCATACCTACGTCAGTCTCCCGTCACTCTTTAGATAACTTGTTGGGAATATCAGTGATGTTCCATGAATATTTATTTTATTTGAATAATTCCTTTCAGCTACATGTAAAACAAAGAACTCGACTTTTTAAATCACACATAATTTTGCTCCAATTCTTTTTCCTTTGGCAGAAAATATGAACGAAATTGATCAAAATCAGTCGATTTCGTTCACAGCCCCTAAACGTTATGAAGCAAAAAGAAAATCTTCTACATTTACGTACTTCTATAGGTTAAATTGTACGTATTACTTACCTAAGTACTGTTACGCCTGAAGATACTCTCCTGAAAAGGAGAATTTATAGCCTACACGTGACATGTAGACTATAAATTTCGGGAACTATAGGAGGGAACCAATTTGGAATTGTGGACAAAAGAGATAATTTGTTTTATTGAGAAGCCAAGTTATATACCACACTTCTTCTTAAAGCCCTTTCAAAACGGGCAATATTTTACTGCAATATGTGGCTGCAACACAGTGGCCGGCAACATTGCCAGCAATACCAGCCAGACTATGCAATATTGCAATATGTCCCGGCCATATAGCCACACATGTTTGATATGGCTGGGGATGGCCAATGCATTTTCGATAGGTTGCCGGACGATCGATGAGTGATCAAAAATACTGCAATATTGCCTGGCTACTTCTATTCCACTCTCTATTGTTGTAGCATAATGCATCTTTATCTAACGCAAAATAAAGTTTGGCGTGAATGACGCCGCGAGTAGTTGCTATATTCTATGCTTTATTTATTCTGTGCTGGTTGTTAAGTTGTTGTTTTGTAGGTATATATTATTAATAAAGAAAGACTAATATTTGGACTAATCCTACTAATATTATAAATGCGAAAGTTTGTATGTATGGATGTATGGATGTTTGTTACTCTTTCACGCAAAAACTACTGAACAGATTTTGACGAAATTTAGCACACAGATAGTTTATAACCAGGATTAACATATAGGATACTTTTTATCCCGACATTCCCACGGGATCGAAACTTATGCGGGTGAAACCGCGGGGCGCAGCTAGTAATTACTAATTACATTTACTTCTTTTAAAACGCCGCTGCGACAAGACTGATTTCGTCAGCCATTGTTGCCTGATTATGTAGCTCGTTTAAGAGTGTTAATCATGGGCCATATTGTTGCAAAATATTGCATCACATGGCCCAGCCATAGATTGCTCAGCCATAAGCTGTAATAAAATATTTCTGTGATGGTCGAGCAATAGTTGCAAATATGTAGTACCTACAGCCACACATTGTCATGAAAGTATAGCCCGTTTAAAAGCACCCTTAGTGTAATATTTTCGCCCAAAGAAATATTATTAGCTTACTTATTTATTTAATCATAATTAATTATATTGAAATTCTGCGATCGTTCTTGTTCAGTTAAGCGAAATTAATTTGTAATTTCTGTGAAGAACATCGACCCAGCTGAAAATAAACTTGAAGTTGAAGCCAAAATGCAAAGAAATAAATGCTTATTTATAAACGCTTATTTGAAATAAATGCTTTGAGTGTGTTTGAAAGCTCGTGGAAGTAAATAATAAAATTATTTTGGGAAATACTATAGTTGGCTGTGATGTCACCTTGGTTTAATTACGTACACCGAAGTAGGACAATTGGACTTAAACTGTTGAATGATATTTCCCGCGGTTTGTAGAGAACACGTGACGTTTCTCAGCTGTTTTTAACCACTCACAAACTTTAGCGTTATGTTGTAGATAGACTAATGAGTGTGATGATTCAAGGCTGCAGAATAAAAGTTCAAGGGGACAACACAGTACCTACTCATAGATTAAATGCGTCAAAAAATGTCAGATAAATTTATTGTTTCAAACTCAAACTCATTCTACACACTCACACTTTATTTCAATTAAACCATTTACAGGCACTTTTGAACTGTCAAGGAGTCGGTCAGTCAGAAAATATGAAGCTAGTTGACCATTCCAAAGTGTAGTAGGCTGTACCTATGGAGAAGAACCGGAAATCACTGTCCATTCCAAGGTTGCCTGGAAGAGATCGCAGAAAGCGATAAGACCGCCTACTACGCACGACTAGTGTACACTGCGTCGGCGCTGCACAAGACAAAAATCTTGTCTGGCGTAGACAAGATTTTTGTCTTGTGCAGCGCCGACGAAAAATCGCCGGGGTCTATGCAAGACTTCGTGTCGTTTCTACACATGACTAGTGTACACTGCGTCGCCGCTGCACCACGCCGCCGCCGCCGCCGTGTGCAGCGCCGACGCAGTGTACACTAGTCATGTGTAGAAACGACACGAATTCTTGCATAGACCCCGGCGATTTTTCTTGCCGTGGACACGCGGCCTTATAGTATAACAAAAACACAAGATATGACGTCCGGTACTGTGTCAATTAGGTAAACAATTAATTTCCTTGACTGTGACATTAGACAGTATATGGTGTTTACTTACTTCTAATGAAAAAGAAGCCTCAAAAAGTCCTTTCTTTTCCAAAGATATTCCTAGATTTACTATTCAACTTTTTTATCTTACTTCAACTTTGATGACGAATGTCTTCAAATCTCCCACTACTTTTATAAATACTTATCTACCATCTTTTAAAATGGAATCTTGCTTTGTTTCTTATATTGTGGCACAGCCACCATTTTGTTGCGGAGTATAAAACAATGAATGAAAAAGTATTAAAAATGTAATTATAACAAAAAAAAAAACAACAGACACACAAAAAAAATAATAATAATATCCCTGGACATTTCACACAGCACCATTTGTCCCAAGCTAAGCAACCTAATGCTTGTGTTATGATAACAAGATGGCTGATAAACTACTTATATACACAACATACAAAATTCAAAGTAGAAAATAACTTTAATTTAGGAAGTCGGTGACAAAAAACGAAAATACAAAACCAAAGACTTTCAAAACCAAAGGTATTCACCGTGTAGGGTTTTTTTTGGAATCCGGTTGTTTTTTTTTTCGACTGAAGAAAAGGAAAAATTCTAATCGGTTAATAAATGACGGAGTTCTGAGGTAATAAACATAAAAAAATACAACCGAATTGAGAATCTCCTTCGTTTTTTGAAGTCTGGTAAAAAAGCTAAAACTATAAATAAATAGAATAAATTGGCCAGTATGATTGGTCTATTTTGAAGTCATTAAGTTTGATGGTTTAAGCCGTTACGTTTGTGAATTACAGCTATAAAACATAGTAATTTGTTATAGATTACGTAAAGAGGGCTAGCGTGGGTGCGACTCTAATTGAAAGCAGAAGTTGGACTCGGAAGACCGATTTGAATAAGAAATTCAAGACAATATAACACATGGGACCTAAAAAGGCCACTTTGGCAGAATCATAACAGGATAACAATATGAATCATATTAAAAATCGTAAAATGGTCACAAAATGACAATTCATATCTAAGTAATATGATCTGCGGCGGGATCGTCCGAAAGGGTTACCGCTGCCCTGGAACAGAAAGGGCTAAGGAAGGAACACGGGTGGGTTTTAGTCAGTAAGAGTCTGACACTCCCTTCCGCTCCACCCAGAGCGGGAGGGGTCATTTGATGATTTCCCATCAAAAAAAAAAAAAAAGTAATATGTTCTGAGTGCAATTGATATCACGCAATTTACCTGTTTGACAGTTTTGTATGGAAATTTGTAAAATGGTCCACCAATGTTTACACCAAATATGATTGATATGAAATGAATTGTAGGTGTTTAAACTATTACATATGTGTAACCATTTAACGAAAATTAGAGGAATTGCTAATGATCTGTTGGGAATTCTGGAAATAAATAGCTTTTAGAGGTATTGCTTAAAGTGGCCTTTTTAGGCTCCCAGTTTGAGTCCAGACTTTGGAGTGATTTCCACGAGTTTCTAAACTTGCTTCTGTATGACCCCATAATGTAGGTAATATTGAACGTTTTGACCCCGATCATGTTTATATTGCGTTAATATCTATATACTAATAACAAAGGAAATAACTCTGGAAATACCCGTCTAATTTGAAAATTTGTTTTTGTATTTCATAGCCCAATTCTTGAGGAAGGCTATAGCTAGGGTTCCTAGGAACTGAGCAATAACAAGAAAATTTAGAAAGGACGCTAAGCGAAAACAGGTAATAGTGCGGGCAGGCGATGCGATGCGGCGGAGTGGGTCGGGGAACAAGAAATTTCACGCGAACGAAGTCGCAGGCAGAAGCTAGTCAGTAGTTATTAATAAAATTGTCGGGGGTATTTGATTTGCAATAGAATTAGTTAACTCTTAAAGGGGATTATGTTGTCAACTTGTTAGTGGTGAAAGCTATTAATCTTGTCAAGTGGATTGTCCCTTGACCGCAGTTGGTTGGCAGTATTTACTTAATCACAGATTTTACGAAACGCTGGGTATTTTTTTAATTTAAATTGCCTCACGTGGCAGTGGGCAGGGCATATTGCTCGCAGAACAGATGACCGATAGGGCCGAAAGGTTCTGGAGTGGCGACCACGTACTGGAAGACGTAGCGTTGGAAGGCCTCCCACAAGGTGGACCGACGACGTTGTGAAGGCCACAGGAACCCGTTGAAGTGAATGTAATTGGGGGCGATCTATGTCCAGCAGTGGACGTCTTTCGGCTGAACTAATGATGATGGTGGGTAATTTTTATGGCTTTTAAGTATTTTATAGAAAACATTCATGATACACAATAATTTTCTATTTTATTTGTAACTAAACCATATCGTTACAAAAGTTAATAAAAGCGTGTTAAATTAATAATTTAAAACGTTACGTGTTTTTGTTTATGTTAATGTACCTTTAGAAACGGTACTTCGTTATAAAAGGTAATAAAAGCCTATTAAAAAAATAATTTCTTTAAAATGTAACGTGTTTATGTAATCAAAACATGATGTGTACAGACGTCTATCACGCTGGCGCGAACCGCACGCAAGGAGTGAAAACATTTGAGCACGCCAAACACAAGTGATTGACACGCGAGTGCGTGCCGTCACGTCATAACATCGATCATTTTGTTTGTTTTTATTACAAAAACAGGTAGGTGATGTCAGTTGCACATTATTTGTGCTGTCAATGGGTCTCCATAGGGCTGGAATTTGCACCCTATCGCTCGTTAGTTTGCGCTTGAACCATTGCCACTACTAGTACAATCCCCATGGAGTAAGTTAATTAAATAGTATCTTATTGTATTCTTTCTAATTTTGTTTATTTTGTCTAATTTTTATCTAATTTTATGTTATCTGATTTTACCAATTTTTTTTATCAAATGTATCTAACAATATATTCTTTTATCTAACTTTATCAAATTTTGTCTTATTTGTTTAATTTCATCTCGTCTGGTGTACCTAATGTAACCAAATTCTATGATTGTATGTGTAATTTGTTACTAATATTGACCGATAATTTGTATGTGTGGTGCAAACTGTAAATATAAGTTGGTTATTAATAAATAAATATTTGACTTTGAAAGCAAAGTCGCAAATTGATATTTGTGCCTAACCTAGAGACAAGTATCTCTATCATAATATACTAGGACTCGTATATAGGTTGGTTTCAGTGCATTCTCGGGTTTCACTTTGATAACTTCAATATCGGCTTTTGCTATCCACTACCCACCCAGTGCTCCTTTGAATCCAATATTGCACCAATAACAAGAATGGAAAAATGAAATCTGGAACAGAATCAGATAAAATTTTATGTAACATCCCATTTTTTAGTTTTCAATACAGGGTTGCTTTTGCCTTTGTTGTGCATTTTGAAGTTATAGAAAAACGATGAAACATGGTAACAAATGATTTTCTATACAAAAATGGAACTATCCAAGCGCTCTTTTCTGGAACATGGAAAATTTTCTAGTTGCTAACTGACACGCAAAACTGATTGTGTCATACCTAGTCTGATATATGTAAATATGTATGGAATTTAGTTCACAGTTCATTTTAAGTATGCAATTTAAATAATACATTTTTATGCAAATACATGACATTTGGCCAGGAAATTGATTAATTCGGCGCATTGACTTTATGCAAAAAATCATTTACATTTTTTTGTTCATTTTAATATACGTACATAGATCTAAGCCAAGGAAGCTCGTGCTAAGAACAGATAACATTTCGTAGCCATGTTATAGTTTCGGGTTAAGTAGATAGTACAGTTTTCATTCGAGAAAATTCCATGTTTCCACGAGGTTTAGGTTACAAAAAATAAAAGTATGTGGGTACCTACAATCTACATTACCCACATAAGTAGGTAGGTAGATCCACGACACAAAAAAATGTTATTAGATAGGGTATTTAAAACTGTTTTCTTCTACTTCCTTTAAATCTATGTAAAAAACATTTCGTCAAAACAAGTCTTTTTGCCATTCGGCAGTACCCTTATTACGAGTATATCACGTCTCGCAGTGTTTTAAAACATTAATAAATCATGGTGTAATTACTGTGTACGTTTATTAAACAAGTGGCATGGAGCTTTAAGAGCTTTTATGTCAAAATATAATGGGTTGAAGCGCCTTTATTGGCTGCATAAGCTTTGTCTACGGCCATTAAAAAAATATCCAGCTTGTTTCATGTTAGTTTTTGCTCTATTTCTCACATAAAAATAAAGAAGTCATCGTACACAACTAATAGTAAATAAAATAATTTATAAATTATTATAAATAAATAGACGACACGGTTGGCGCAGTGTCTGAGCGATCGACTGCTGCGCTGCGTGTCGCGGGTTCGATTCCCGCACGGAACTCAAATTTGTATTGGGTACAGATAGTTGTTCCGGGTCTGGCTGTGTGTATGTGAGTTTAAAGTTTTGTAAACTCTATAATACGTTGTTTTTTTATGAAAAAATATTTTAAAATGTAAATAATATGTATGAAAATGTAATGAAAGAAAATAAAATAAAAAATAACAATGTTGAAACATTATTTCTGTGAAAAAGTAAATAAAATGAAAAACTGATTACTTTAAAAAAAAAAAATCACTTCTTTATTTTCATCGTTATTTTTAAATAGAAAACATTTTGACTATCATTGTTAATAGAATAATGAAGAAATGAAGCAAGTTACTACACCCAGGCATTATCATCATCATCATCATCAGTATATAGCAGTCCACAGCTGGACATACTCGTATCTATTGCATACCATTCAACTCGATTTTCGGCAACTCTCATCCAGCTGTTACTATTTTTTTTACCCAGGCCTTGCGTGAGGTTAAGTACCTCGCTCTAGTTTGCTAGACAATAAATCCAAAATCCTACTAATATTATAAATGCGAAAGTTTGTATGTATGGATGTATGGATGTTTGTTACTCTTTCACGCAAAAACTACTGAACAGATTTTGACGAAATTTAGCACACAGATAGTTTATAACCAGGATTAACATATAGGATACTTTTTATCCCGACATTCCCACGGGATCGAAACTTATGCGGGTGAAACCGCGGGGCGCAGCTAGTATACAATAATGAAACCACCGATAAAAAGACAACTAATTTAACTTTAGGTACAAGACTCGAGGTCGGGACAAATTAAACTAATAACACGAGAACCAACAACCAACAATAATTTTACTTATAATTATGCAGATTTTACGTCCATAAGTATTATTTACGACAATTTCCATATTCATAGTTTTATTTTTAAACGGTTGCGGCCAGTTTCAAGTTTCTTCTCTATTTGGTTTAATTGGCGTCGGTAGAATGTCTGCATTCAGGGTTATGAGGTCGATTCCCGCGTCGAGACCGTTGATTAAATTGTTTCGAGCCATTTATAAGTCATTGATGTTTTTTTTTATCGAAAATGTACGTACATGAGCACGTAGCGAGAAGTAGAGTATTATGATAGTTAAATATTTAACGTAATTCTTCACTCACGTCTGCTTCCGCCTTAATTAGGTCTTGGTAATAATTTCGCTAGATGCTTAAAACTGAGACGATTTTCACACAATCGTTAACACCTTATTTCAGCCCGTTATGTCCCTTGACAAATTAAAACTGCCTGTAATTGGTTTATTTGAAATAAATGCTTTGAGTTTGAGTTGACTTATTTATACAATGTAGATATACCTGAATTAATGTACATTATGAAAGTAGTTTGTTTAGAATCGTTTGCTGAATACATTTCTGTCATAAACTATATAGGTAATTTTTATCCCAAAAATAATGAAAACTAAGTAAATTACAGAAAACTTCCGCTGTACCGTCTACATAAACCAAAATGAATATAGAACCAACTACGCTAGCCCCATGCCTATGCGACTGTGTGCGTACGTAAATTTGTACCTAATGGGACCACCATTTTCTCCCAGAATCAGTATAACTAATTTAATAAATAAACAAAGTTTTATACATAATAGTAAAAATTCAGTGTATATATTTATTATAATTGTAACATAATATTCTAATTGGGATGTTTGGTGGTGTGCGTTAATTCCGGGACACTTTGTAGAGACGTTTATATACCGGGTGCGGTAGGTACAATCATTGTGTGTGTCTTGATTTTCTTGTTTCTATGTTAAGTGGTTTAGACAGTGCGTTGTAAATCAGTCAACCAAGACACTGATTAATATTCTAGATAATTTAATCAGATTTAATCGTGAGTTTATTATCTCAGTTCAGTGATTGGATAATATCAATTTTTTTGTTACTGTAATATTCTAGCTTTGGAAGCCTGTAATTTCCTGTAGTTATTTTGGCGTTCGAGATACATACTTATCGCGTTTTTGCTTTTAATGACAGAGTTTTCTTGATTATAGGACGAAGCATGCATAAAAAACCTCATGAAATAGCTAATATTACCATACGATTTTTTTGCTTTATTTATTTATAGCAGATAGCTAATTTTAGTTAACCTACAGTTCGAAAATTTTTATTTTCGGTATTCCGTTTACGCCTCATTCAGAATAATTTAATTCAATGTTTTTTAATTGTTTATCCATTTTATGTGAAATTGTTTATTCTATTTCTGAGGCGCTTGTGGTTAAGCAATAACAGCCGCACAGGTCGATCGATCAGATTAAGTTACGCTTGCCGCGGTTGGGTCGTAGATGGGTGACCGTTTTTACATATCAAAACCTCTACGTCTCGGAAAGTACCTACGTTTAACAGTTGGTTCCGGCTATCATGAATGGATATTTGGCAGTCGTTATGGTCATCGATGCCCGAAAGGTCATGTCCAGTACCAACACCGTATTATAACCCAGTAACTGGATTGTGGAGGTCAGATAGGCAGTAGCTTCATGTAAAATACATGTATTCAGGTGCACCCGGTTAGACTGGAAGCCGACCCCAACGTAGTTGGGAAAAGGCTAGGCAGATGATGACAATATTTCTACCTTGATTTTTTCATACAGAATCTGAAGATAACATAGGAGTTTATAATACAAAGCAGAAGCACTTATAATATCTCAAAGTTATCTAGTTTAGCAAACCAGCGAGAGAATTTAACGACTAGAATTGTAGAGACTACACACATTTAACACAGTTTACCCGGTTAAATAATGTGTTATTATTCATTACTTACTGTAGTTCTCTAACTAAGTAAACGATAGTTTAAAACATTGTGTTTGGACATCATAATAGATTTCTGCTTTCGGTACCTATACTAGACAAGGTGTAAGTAAAACGGTGTTGGAACTGAAAAGGGGTCATCATTAGGCACACCTCCTGATATATGGCAAGATATAATTATAATTTCATTTAATGTTCTGGGTCTCGTAGTGTTCATTATTTTGCACATCTACTATTGTATAGAATCAAGTTTTTCTAACAGAACCGACAGCTGTGATGCTGGGGAGTTTGTTACCCTACTTCTCCTTCCTAGCGAAAACTCTAGGAAGTGGTGAAGGGCGGGCGTTTTGGGGGACTGTCTTATGTAATTTTGACGTTCGAAAAGTGATGATTCTCAGCCTAATTATAATAAATGACTTTTTATTTTTTTACCAAAGCACCAACACTGATATTGCGAAAAAAAATCTTTTGCTTCATACATTTTATATTCATATAAATAAAGAATAGCGGAGCAGCTGGTATTTTCATTCGCGATTTCAGTATTGTTCCCATAGTAAAAGTTGTTTATAATAATCAGTACAATTACCTCTTATAAGGTCCAACACTATTTTAACACTTTGCGGGACACTAAACGCCCCTAGTCGTAATAACAATAACATTTCTATTGTGTCTCGTTCAGCGTCCTTCAGCCGATTAATAACATCTATTCGTGACTGATATCACGATTTCAGATTTCTGAGATTCCGGATTTCTAGTTACATCACCGTTGTCTAGTCTAATTCTTAGTTGTAGATATAAGGACATTATAATATAATTAATACCACTCAATTAAAGATCAACGAAGCTAATCTTCATCAATAAATTACAGCTTTATTGCCAGCAACAAAAAAGTCACTTTGTTGTCAATTGATTGCATGGATGTTTTATAATTTGATTCTATTATTAGTATGGCAAAAACATTATTCACACTGTTTTTCAAGGAATTCGAGATTGTTTCTTCAAATAAGTGTAGTATATATTTATTAAGAACATTTAAAGCGGTTGTTCGATAAAATTATTTCGGGACTTTATGAGGAGCTAATTCGGGTTGCTCGAATTTTCGTGAGAAACCCTCTTCGGTGCTCCAATCGTTTCAGTTTCTCGAAAGTTATTCAGTTGTTCGTGAATTATACTTGGGTTAGCTACTCGTTTTACAAAACGAACGTTTAGATCTATATTTTGACAAACACACCTAAGTTGGTACGTCATCTTAAGAACCATCATCATCATCTGCCTAGCATTTTCTCAAATATTTTAGGGTCGGCTTCCTGTCTAACCCAATGCAGCTGAATACCAGTATTTTACATGGAGCGACTGCCTATTTGAACTCCATAACCCAGTTACTGGATAATACGATACCCTTTGGTGTTATTTTTGTTTTGTGAGTTTCTGTTCTCTTTATGCGTCATGTTTGGCGCAAATAAATGTATTTTCTTTCTTCTTTCGTTGTAAGACTGGTTGTCAGGATTCTGGGGCTTCTATCGACCCGTAACGACTGTCAAAGATCCACGAATGACAGCTAGGATCAACCGTGCTTTCCGAGGCACGGAGGGGTCTCGATATGTAAGGATGGCCTTCCGTACACGGACCCACCGCGGTGAGCGGAGCTTAACCCAGTCAATCGATCTGTGCGGTATTACTTCGAGCAACCATGGATTCAAAATAACCGCAAATCGTTACTGCTAATGTAAATAAAATGCGATGGTGTAAGCTATGTAAGTAAACACTCTGCTGGCTATTGAACCGTTTTATATAAGTCTGGTGAGGCTTGTTCACGTGAATCCTAAACCAATAAAAACTTTAGTGTATTCATGATCTTGCAAACAAAATCTTTATTTACTTAGTAAAACTTTATGCACAAGTTGAAAATTACTGTACAAAGGCGGACTTAATGCCTGAGGCATTTTCTACCAGTTAACATTAGGGTGATGCAGAGACCAAACATGGCAGGTGAAACATACGTGATAATATTATATATCTCGGAAACGACTATAAAATACAAGAATAAAAACTAATACATACATATAAATAAAATTAACTGTCAGGATAATCAATCACCGGTAGAGGTTTATCTTTACAGCAGCCTAACAGCGCCCCGCGGTTTCACCCGCATAAATCTTGATCCTGTGGGAATATCGAGATAAAAAGTATCCTATGTATTATTCTGATGTATAACCTATATTATTGTAATGTTTTATCAAAATTAGTTCAGCAGTTTTTGCGTGAAAGAGTAACAAACATCCATCCACCCATCCTAACAAACTTTCGCGTTTATAATATTATGAAGTAGGATTTCCTTGAATAAGACCACCGACTATCTATTTAAATTCATCTACTGGAAACGTTTTAAACATCGATTAATAAACAATAAGACGCAGTGGAGGCGGAACGACGACGATAATGAATATTCATGCTGCAGTTATGGTCTCAATACTCCCGCGGAATATCGAGGAAATAACTTTAGCTTTCGAGCGCAATCTCATCATTTTTTAATCTCGAGCGACAATAGGCACCTGTGGGTACCTTCGTATTGAATCTGTCAACTCGAAGAGAGTCTTTCTCCATTAATAATCATCTGCCTAGTCTTTACCCGACTATGTTGGGGTCGGCTTCCAGTCTAACCGGATGCAGCTGATTGTTAGTATTTTATATGGAGCGACTGCCTATCTGACCTCCATAACCCAGTTACTGAATAATACGATACCCTGTGTTATTTTTTTTTTAATGTGTTTCTGTTCTTTTTATGCGTCATGTTTGCTGCAAATAAATGTATTTCCTCTCTTCTTTCTTTGTAAGACTGGTAGTCAGACTTCTGGGCTTCTGACGACCCGTAACGACTGTCAAAGATCCACAAATGACAGCCAGGATCAACGGCTTAACGTGCTTTCTGAGGCACGGAGGGAACTTCGTATGTAAAGATGGCCACCCCTCCACGGACCAACGCGGCAAGCGTAGCTTTACCTAATCGATCGGCCTGTGTGACTGTTATTACTAAGCCAGAAGGCTCTCAAGTCTTTCTCTAATAATATTGATCTTATTTCCTGTTATAAGGTTAAAGGCCCGCTCCATAAAGTAAACATTGTTTTTCCTCCAGTTGCGGTGGCGCTGTCATTCTTCATTTGCTGGGCGCCATTCCACGTGCAGAGACTGCTGGCTATCTACGGGAAAAGTTTGGAACACCCTTCAGATACCTTCTACCTGGTAAACTTTGAATTTTATATCATTTACAAAGTAAGAAAAACTTTCACGAAGTTGACAAGAACATTTCGAGTCAGGAGTTTTAAAAAATAGATGTCTCTGTGATTATTCTAGTAATTGGGATGTCTCTTTTAAGTATTTGAATTTTTTACTTCTTATCTTTAAAGATAAGGCTAACAATTTAAAACCCTAAACAGAAACAAAGAGTTTGTATATCCCTGAATAAATTGTACGTCGTTTGAGATTTTTCGGATGTCGGATTATTTATGATATTGATATTTATTGTTTGGCGTTTGTTTTATGTGCAGGTCTACATCGTGCTCACGTTTTTATCGGGGGTGCTATATTTCCTGTCAACCGCCATCAACCCCTTCCTCTACAACATCATGTCGAATAAGTTCAGAAACGCCTTCAAGGTAAGATTTTGTTACATTTTATGATTGATCTACTTACTTGTACTGTTACCTCACAGGATCTCATTTTTCATTTTTAAACAGGCTTTGTTGTTTAAACCTTGATGACAGTTTGTTTCAAAAGTAATCTCAAGGGTTTAATATTACATTATAATGATGGAGTATATCGACTTTTTGCACTTCTTTTGTACTTTAAAACAATCAGCAGTGCGATTCTGTAACCATATCACCGGGAAAACTTAGGTGAAGTGAGCGTGGAGTGAGCTGTCATTCCAACTAATGCTAGGGATTGACACTATTCATAGCTCTTTCTAAACTCACTTCACCTAACTTTCCACGGTGAGATTTTTACAGAATCGATCGGCTGATCGCGTAAAATTCGGAAATCAACCCGGAACTTGAAGGCCATTTTCCACTAAGCTAAAAGTTGAAAATTTACAGCATTTTATGGTTTTATCTACTGTGTTCAGACCAGCCGCCGGCTGAGTGGGCACAAACAAAATAAAAAGCAAAGTGGGGTGATGTTCTATCTCCATGTTAATATCAGCTGATTCTTATTTTTCTTTTCAAAAACGTTATCAGATACGGTACATGATTTTATTATAAGCACCATTTTTTTTTTTTTGGATGGTCAATCATCAAATGACCCCTCCCGCTCTGGGTGGAGCGGAAGGGAGTGTCAGACTCTTACTGACTAAAACCCACCCGTGTTCCTTCCTTAGCCCTTTCTGTTCCAGGGCAGCGGTAACCCTTTCGGACGATCCCGCTACCCTGGCAGGCATTATACGCACCCTAAGGTGCGGCGCCATATTAAATTCATAGTGCCAAATGTAAACAGACCGAGCGATGAATCCGTTTTGTCATTGGTCTGTGTTTTCGGTATTTACAATAATTTGGTTTGTTTATCGATATCGAGTCTCTTCCGAAGAGAGTAAACATGGCAATAATTGGATGTGATCACTATCACTCAGTTCTTTTATTTGTGTTGCATATAACATTTTCACGAGCCGCTGAAATCAGAAAATGACCGAATAATAATCTTATAAAAATAAGCTTATGTTATGGCTCAGCTCAGCTTCAAAGAGACGGCCTATAATAATCAGCCTATAATGTTCCCATTGCTGGGACACAGGCCTCCTCTCTATGAGAAGGAGTGGGCCGTAATTCACCACGTAGGCCCAGTGCCCAGTTGGTTCGAATTTTTTATTCTAAGACATGCCGGTTTTCTCAAGATGTTTTCCTTCACTGTTTGAGAGCAGTGGTGATGAAATTAAATATACAAAGTAAATTGCCTGCCTGGGTTCGAACTTACGACCTACAACTCGTAAGTTGGGGCTGATACCACTGGGCCACCACAGGAAACGGTCTGGTTTTCCTTATTTGATCAGTTTCCTTCAACCTGATATTTATTTATTATTATTATTTATTATTATGATATTATAAGTTTATGAAATGAAGTGAATCACGTCCGAATTTGGGATGGATAGATGCACCGATACCCCGGCTCTACACATTGATTGGCTGACGCTTTCTGACCAAGATAATTAGTCAGGTGTTCCCTTTCAAAATTACGTATAGTGATTCCATTATACTACATACATAGTTGCTTTCCACCCTGTTAACATCTTCAGAGGAATTGATACAGAGCTGTATTCTTGGGTACTATTACTAGGCTTTCCTGTTAATTTAATTTGTCCTCAATAAGGCAGACAGTGTCAAGGCTTCACTATCGATAGCCTACCGATCTGAAGATTACGAACACTCCCGTGCTTATATTCATCACATTGACCCATTTTCCCGTTGACCCTACACAACTTGTGTCGAGAGATAAGCAGCTTTGAGAATTTAACTCGCTAAATACATACAACAGACTCCACTTGGTTTAGACTTAAGAAAATGGAAATTTTAATGGAACGATTATGACTTTATGAAACAATATTCAGTAGTTTGTTCAAATCATCATCTGCCGAGTTTTTTTCCAACTATGTTGGGGACGGTTTATAGTCTAACCAGATGCAGCTGAATACTAGTATTTTACAAGGAATGAGTGCCTATCGAACCTCCCTATCGATACCCCTTGGAATGACTGCCTATCGATACCCCTTGGCAAAACAAAAATAAGACAGCAAAACGATTAAAAAACATCGATCCATTGCACACTAGCAGTTTGGTCCATGTTGTTTCACTCGTAAATCTCTAACCAAGAGTAGTGCGTGTTCAACTATTTTTAACTGCACGTTTCAAATAACCTAATCCAGAACTTTTACCGATATATTTCAAGTACCCTTATTGCTTAACACACTTTTAATCACAATCTGAATCAGTTTGGAGGATATTGCTAATCCGTTGCTTCATATACATATTATGTTCGAAAACTTTGTCTGCTCTACATACATAACGCAATTAATGTTGATAAACTGTAAAAATGAAAGCCATTGGTATTATTAGTATGTTACGTAAGTATCCGGCCGGTTGCCATGAAACAAAACAGGGACCCATAACGGCAGACGATATTCTGTTAATACGTAGGTATTTACTGAATAAAAGATTATCTTTTCTCTATGACCTTGAATGAAACCAAGATATATCAGGTCTTAGGAGAGCTATAATTAAGGTCAACCGTTTTCCTCGAGGTTAGCAGGAGATGGGGTGAGCATCTGTAATTAAGTACTTATTTCATACCAAACGCATGACGTCACCAAATGCATTACTTGTCGATATCAATTCGTTCTCTCATTAGAGCAAAACCCATTGCAACATCATTACTCCGATGTTGTCGTTTTTCATACAAGAAAATAAAAAAGAGTAGGTACTATTATAAATTAAGGAAAAACCGCTGAATCTTAGCAAACTTCAGAAATTAATAACTTCTTTTAAACTCTAACCTAAACTCAAACTCAAAATAAAAGCATTTATTTCCATTAAACCATTTAAAGGCACTTTTGAACTATCAAACAGTCAGTCAGTTAGTCAGAAAATTGAAGCTAGTACTGCCCATTCCAAAACGTAGGTAGATCTCTAGAATGTTGACTGACAATACAGAAATTAAGCTGTCATTCAAATAAAGGAAACTATTGTCATGACATCACAAAAGCAAAGCTCTCTATGATAAACTGACAGGTTGACATAATATAGAACAATTTAATCAACTCTGAGCTCTCCATATTGCGTCCATTTCGCTGTCGAATAGTCGAAAATTTTGAAAAATCTAACTATGCGTTTGATACAAGTAATCTATATAAATAAAACCCCGTAACAACCGACTTTTTTCTCGAGAACGGATTGTCTGATTTTGATGGCGGTACGAAGTTCTAGTAGAAAAATAATTTTAGGTAGGGTTTGTTTCGGTATTAACGATAAGTGACCTACGAATTCTGCATATAATTATGATAATTATTTCCAGGTTATCTTAAAATAACATACAAATATTTATATTCGTATAACTCTCAGCTCGGTGTCAATATCCGCACTCACGACCCAGACATGAATAATTGTCAAACTGTCACTTTGACTGTTAAAGGTTAACTCTTCTAGGATTCTGAAGTTATACATATAAAAGGAAATATCTGGAATAGTGACACAATATGTAAACCAAAAACCACAGAATTTAATTAAAGAGCGAGACTTTCGCATGTTACTCGTACTTCCGTGTGACGAAGTATTTTACTTCGTCATGTCGAAGTTCAAATGTGGTTCGCTAATGACTTTACAGTCTGCGTGATACTCGGTGATACTGAGTAATTAATTCTGCTTATTGGACCGATTTATATAATTTGGTGGCAGGAAAACCCATCTACAAATAAATTGTGGATAGTGAATAGTGTGTATTAGCGCGTTTCTTTACTATGAGCCTTCATTCAACTCGTGGTCACGAACGGACACTCGCGGTGTGAACCTTTAAGCATTTTACTCTATTTCTATGCTCTACATTTTACTCTATTCCTATACTCTACGTTTTACTCTCTTTCTGTACTCTACATTTTACTCTCTATACATTTTACTGTCTTTCTATACTCTACATTTTATTCTCCTTATAAACTCTAGATTTTGCTCTATATCTATACTCTACATTTTACACTATTTGTATACTCAATTTCTTCCTAAAAACCTCGTCGTAAATGAATATTCATCGACGTAGGTACATATTACCTACATATGTATATGTGTAATATGTATGTATATGTACATCGGGGGGGCTACGAGATTAATATTAATTAATTAATATATAGATAATTGATTAATAGTAAAAAATAACTGCCTAATATTGTGTCTAGAATAATATTATTTTTATTCTTGCCCGTCCAATTGTCCATCAAGGAAAGACAAGCCATTCAGTATGCCCAGGACTTGGTAGCAGGTCTAGGAGAACATTACGAACTTAAAGGCCCATCGACATCTGTGTTGGTTTTTTACACAACGCCATTCAACCACCGTTTAAGTAGAGTAATCTTAAGTAAATTGCCACGTATTCTCTAGGTAGTTACGTCGTAGAAGGAAGGTGCTGTGCAGCTTAAGTTACCCTGTGTTAGGCTTCTACCACAATTTATGATTATATGTACGATCTTATTGTATGCATACTACTGCCTAGGAATTAAGTGAAGCTTAATTAACTCTTGGTGAGAGCTGTATACCGCAGACTTAGGTGGCCACAAAAACGAAGATGGCTGATATTAAAGTGATTCAGAGTGCAATGTGTGACGGCTAGTATAGTCATTATGTAGCGTAGCAGTCACAGCTAGGTATCTAAGTTAATAAAATCTTTTCTTTTCAAAGGGCACTTAATTATGAACATGATTTGACACGATTAGTAAACAATACGGTGCGTATAAAACAAAAACTCGGTATATAAATACAGTGACGAATAAATACGCTTACCTACTACGTCTTTAGTCAGCATACCTATTTCTTTCTTCTTTGATTTCAATATTGGTTCAGTAGGCAAGTGCGTCGTATCGGAGATGTGAGGACTCAGGAGTGAAAATGATATATGTATGTCCTTGAGGACATGCCTCAAGCATGTCCACACTTGTTAAGTGGATCCATACGCTATGCCGGGCATTGTTTATGTATGCTTATGAAATAGTTATCTTTTTTTATGTGAAGGTATTATCTAACATCGATTACTCGTAGATTTTTTGCGTCAAAAACTGTGAGTACCTACTAAATTTTGTTCAAAACGGTTGTAGTAGTTACTTGATAAAATACTCGAAATTCAAGATTGTTCAGAAAAAAAGTCCATAAACGTTGGAAGCTAATAAAGTTTGTTTATTAGAAAATTGCAAAAAACGGTAAGATAATTTGTGATGTTTTTATATACGAATGGTAATTAGGTACCTACCTATACATGTATAATCACATTCAAAAGTAATCTGACTTTGCCTGAAAGACTTTTTGAATGTCACACATTGTCACCTTTTGTATCTACATGATATATCTACCTACTGGTGCCGGTTGGATCAATGTCATGTCAGAAGCATAATTCATTGTCTTACTAGTCAACAGACACATAAACAAAAAACTAGAAGAGTGAACCCGGGTCACCTCATTTGTTTTTATTAGTTTTTCTGTTTTTTCCTCATTCAACTGTCGTATTTCAAAGAACTTAAATTAATGTTGAAACTTTGGAGAAATTGGGACAAGTACAAGTAAACAATAATATAACAACAAAGACTCCACAATTTACTTTAACTGGACACCTTGAAGGTTTTATAAATGATAAGACCATCGATCTGCCTAGCCCTTTCCCAACTATGTTATATAAATAATAGACATTTTATTTTTCTTTCACAAAGGCGCCTTAAAAATATGAAGATTAATCTTAACGTTTGATAAATCCTTTGTGGGAGGCTGGTATTTGCACTAGGAAACCTGTCATATAGATTACCAGCCAAACAGTATTTAAGTTTTAAACCTTAAAGATAATATTATCAAATTATTTTAACCTTTGGTAGGAGAACACAGTAAACAAAAATCATCATCATCTGCCTAGCCTTTTCCCAACCATGTTGGGGTCGGCTTCCAGTCTAACCGGATTCAGCTGAATACCAATATTTTACATGGAGCGACTGCCTATCTGACCTCCACAACCCAGTTACTGGGTAGTACGATACCCCTTGGTAAGACTGTAAAACAGTAAACAAAAATAAAGAAAGAAAAAAATAATTACAAAATTAAAAGTTATTATTGAAGATTGTGGGTACCAGTGAAGTTTGGTGTGGTGTACTGTGATGCGGTATGGTGTGGTGTGGTATGGTGTGAAAAAAAAAATGAAATAATTACTTTATTCTGTAAATAGGATTAACATATTCAACTCATATTAACAAAAAAGCTAGATGGAGTCGACATTTTCTATCTGACTACCCCTGAGAGCTCTAAAAACTCTTTGGAAATCTCTTTTGAAGACATAGGTAATCTTGGTCAGATCATGTGAGAACCATGTAGATTAGGTAGTGTCTGAAATAAACTTTTAGGAAAGACCATTTCAGACACTAATGGTGGGGTCGCTTCCAGTCTAACCGGAATTCAGATGAATACCATTAGTATTTTTTATTGGGGTGACTGCCTATCTGACCTCCACAACCCACACACTCTACAACCACAACTGGGTAACACGATATCCCTGGCAAGATTGGTTGTCAGACTTATGGGCTTCTGACTACCCGCAAGGACTGTCAAAGATCTACGAATCAAAAACTTAATGACTTAACGTGCCTTCCGACCGACGTACAGAGGGGCCTTGATATGTAATGGATAGTCACCCTATTCACGAACCGACCGCGGCAAGTGTAGCCCCACTTGTTTAAAATAAAGGTAGGTAGGTTTTAAAAATGGATAGCGTGTAAAACACACGCTATCCATTTTTCAAATTCAACTCTATTAATACATCATGGAAAATTATTTCAGAAGCAAACAATCCGGTTATTAAATTAAAATTTGGCAAAAGAACGGGTTTTCCATTACCTATTTGTCGAATGTTGATTGAATATTGTAGTAAATAAACAATTATTTATAAATATTTGGACAATTGCCACGAATATTTAACTTCCTGAAGGTTTAACAAATATTTGAAAAAAAATAACTGCGTGCTTTTTTTGGATTCAGATTCTTATTTTTGATTGACAATATAAAATAACCTTTAAGCCATATAATTATGAGCCTTGATATAGTATGTTATCATCTAATAAAAGTTTACATAGTGATTGGTTAGGAATGGTTCAGCATTTTTCGAAGACAAAGACACTACACTACTTAACTATTACTACTACTATACTACTATTTTCTACTACTACTACTACTATTTTCTTTTCTTTTGGCTATTTTTCTTTCGAATACCGAATTCAGGAAAGCGGGAGAAAAATGTAAATAAACAACTTTTCAATAATTCCTTTGTTTATGCCAATCACACGAAACGCAATACGCCAATATAATTGAACAGTGAGTATTGTCTGTTTACATTTTGTCTGGTGCCACCCTGAATTAAGTATAGTTAAGTACGTTACCCATTAGGTACATTTATATTTATTTTTTCAAAGTTATTTTTACCAAACTTTATATTATATTCGAAAAATGTATCTGCTCAACAACGTAAATAACGCAATGAATGTTGTTGGACTGTCAAAATGAAAGTCATTGGTACTGATAGTTTGGTACGCAATTACCCTGTGGTATAAACTGGCCTTTTATTCTATTGAAACTGCTTACTACGCTAGACCAGCTAAGGCACATCACACACTACAATGCGCTACGCGACGGGACGTAGATAACGCGCCCCCGCGCGTGATTTTTTACATACAAATTCAAGTAAAACGCGCTTTCGCGCGGGGAATTGGCCTCCGTTTCCCGCGTCCCGTCGCGTGGCGCATTGTAGTGTGTTATGCGCCTAAAGGTCAAAGTGTTACCACTGACCCGCGGGGTAGTTGCGTAATACACTGTCAGTAACAATGGATTAGCAATATCCTTCAACATTTTTTTCCTCTTTATTTATTAAGGACTTGCAACCATTAATAGGTCATGTTACATGTTACGCAAGTTACTTACAACATTTTCTTAAGACTATTAAATATAAATTAAAAAATAATCTTAGCTTTATTGCTTGCAGGGTAAGCCAGAATACATTGGAATTTACCTAAATCTAATGCATTTAATTTTAATTTTATCCTTCAACATTATTCAGATTGAGCACAAACTGAATCATGTACACTTTACACGTACAATCATGTGCTACACTTTGATAGTGTAGCAACACTATCAAAGTGTAGCACAACTAGGGTGCCGTACGTCAGTCGTTACACTTTCACCTACTGTACGACAATCATCTTGCCATCTGTATTTTTTTATTATTCCAGGAGTCCCTTTGTATTCGTGTGATTTAGTGATTCAATGTTCTATGAGATTTTACTAAGCGGTAGATTGAAATAAATAGGCCTGTTTTATATTCCAACGGCGGCTTTGCGGCTTCAGGTTAGTTACAGATAGATTAAAAGTTTATCTCTTTAGGAATTTAAGCAAAATGAGAAAAAATCACCTGTAGTCCTTGACTTTGAATCTAGCTGTGAAATCAGGGGTCAGTGAACTAACGTTTTCTTTTTTACTGTAGGTAATATTCATGAAGTTGTAGGATTAATAAAAAGTTAAGTTAGTGCAAATCACGGTATTTAATTAAGAAAATCATTAATTATAGGCAGTCGTCTCTAGTGCTATTCCGCAAAAATCTCACCGTGAACATTTAAGTGAATTGGGCTTTTCTTTCTTTCTTTCTTTCTTGAAGCTGTCATAAAACATAATGCCGGTATTGACAGCTCACTTCACCTAAGTGTTCACAGTGAGTTTTACAGAATAGACAGGCTGGTCTATAATTTTGTAATTTTCTTTGTTCCTAGTTTTCTCTTCAACTAACGCTAGCGGTGTTTCTCAGAATGATTTAGGTGTACGAGAAAATTTATTGCTTTTAATCGTATCGGGCCGGGTTCGTGCCGCGCTCAAGAACTTGTGCAGAGGAATCTTAAGGCATCCCCTCGTTTTATTTTATCAAGTATCAAGCTACAATATTGTAGTAATGCTGTGATACTAGTTAGGTCGTAGTACTTGACTGGAAACGACAGAAATAACAATAGTCGTCGTGTCCAACGCAAGCACTTCGCTTGTAAACATGTCACAAACACTGCACTTATGAACTGCGGCCTTCCATTGCTCTGCCTTTTCCAATACAATATTAGGTGACAAATAGATCGTTCTGAAACTATGAACTGCCTCAAGACAACTTTGTGCAGCTTAGAATTGAGAAACGGCGTCGCTTCATTGAATAGTTCGAATTGTTTGTGGTTGACTTGTTTCTTGTTTTGTACTTCTTGACTTGAAGTTCGATCCTGATTTATTAGTTACTAGTCTTACAGCTTCCAGCGCTGTAAACGAGACATAATAGAAGTTTTATTGTTATGACATCTATAGCCGTGTAGCGCGCTTGAAAGTGTTAAGTACAGGCGTAGATGATGTGGGTACAGCCAGGAAATTAATTGGGAAACAAATTGACAGCCTACGTTAATTTGCCGTGTTACAGTCATTTGATACAACTGTCAAAGCATGACAGTTATGATCTCAATATACAACAGAAGGCCAACTCTCGTAATTTAAAAACGACAAACAAATGTCAAAAACTTGTCGAAATATAGGGAAATTAGAGGTATTTTTGACAGATTGAGACTGAGATCAGACTGTGAACGTTCTTAAAATTACGAGAATTACCCTTAGTTATTATTTGAATATGAGCAGTGTTGGCCCAGTGGTAAAAGCCGCCACTTACGATTCACAGATTCGAATCCTGTCCGGCGCTTTACATTGTGTAAATTATTTCATCACCTCTGCTCTCAAAACGGTGAAGGAAAACCACGTGAGAAAACCGGCATGTCCTAGAATCAAAATTTCGAAGGCGTGTCATCCGCCATGGATTACGGCCCAGTCCTTCTCACCGAGCGGCGGCCTGTGTCTGTGCCTGTGTGATTATACTATGATTTGAATATACGGACACTTTAAATTGGTACTCAATTTGCTTCACTATTTACCCTGACTTTACCTACTTTAGGAAATTAAGTAGAACTTAGTTCACGATACTTGAATGGTGCTAACGCTGCGAAAAATCGACACATAAAACGGTCCCTACACCCACCGGCAGGAAATCGAGAAAAATAACGTTTTTCAATTCCCGCCTTAGATTTCAAAGCTTAATTGCCACTAGGAAACTTGTTAGTTCAGACGAGCCACGAAATACTAGACAACATTCTTGACTGTCTTAATTTTTACGAGACGTGGAAACGAGACTTAATTTTAATACTTTACGCGTGGTTTACTAGCACCAGGGGCGCAATATTGTGAGATTAGTTTGACAAGATGATCCTGTTTTATTGCTGGCTTTTAAGAAGCGTTATTGTATTAACCGATTTATATGCTAAGTGGATATAAGAAAAAACAGGTGTTATTAAAAAAATAAAACTTGATTTCTGAAGCTTTATTGCTTAGATATCTTCTCTTCAAAAATTACGCTAATTGAATGGCTGTTTTCTGTCACATAGACTAATCTATATATATAAAATTCAAAGTCCTGACTGACTGACTGACTGACTGACTGAGACATCAACGCACAGCCTAAACCGCTGGTCCTAGAGACATGAAATTTGGAGGGTGTATTCTTCGTGAAGAGTAAGTATCCACTAAGAAGGGGTTTTTCGAAATTCCACCCCTAAGAGGGTGAAATGGGGGGATTTCGTTTGTATGTAAAATCTTATTCCTTGAGTTAATAAACTTGAAACTTGGTACGAATACTTATCTAAGTAAATTATGAAGTTGGGCTTTTTTTGTTTTTATAAACTACCCCCTAAAAGGGGATTGGGGGGTTTCAAAGCTTGTATGGAAGAATTTTAGCGCGCATTCCGATTTAATCGAAATTCAGTATTTATACCTAAAATTGAAAGGAAAGAATAATGTGTATCAGGGTTTTTCGAAAATCTACCCCTGACGGCCTGAAAAGGGGTAGTCAATTTTACAGGGGAGGATTTTACAGCGTGGCTTGATTAACTCGAAAATTGGTATAAATAATCTTTGAGTCAAGTTGTGAACACATCCCAAATGATTTTTCAAAATTCCACCCCTGTGGGGGTGAAAAGTGGGGATACAGTTTATATGAAAAATCTTATTCGTTAGGTTAATAATCTTGAAAATTGGCATGAATACTCGCCTAAGTAAGCAATATAGTTTATCATTATTAGCTTTTCAAAACTACCCCTCAAAGGGGATATAGGGGCGTTAAAGTTTGTGTGGAAGAATTTGAATGCGCGGTCCGATTTAAGTACCTACTCGAAATTCAGTGTTTATACTTAAGACCAAAAATAAAGAATAACATGTATCGGGGGTTTTTCGAAAATCTACCTCTAATGGGTTGAAAAGGGGTAGGTAGTAAATTTTACAGGGGAGGATTTTACTGCATGGTTTGATTGACTCGAAAATTAGTATAAATAATCTTTGAGTTAAGCCATGAATACATCCCAAACGATTTTTTAAACTCCACCCCTGTTGGGATGAAAAGCGGGGATACAGTTCATATGAGAAATCTTATTCATTTAGTTAATAAACTTGAAACTTCGCAAAAATGCTCGCCTAAGTAAGTAATAAAGTTTATTATTATAAGTTTTTCAAAACTACCCCTCAAAGGGGGATATAGGGGTGTTGAAGTTTGTGTGGAAGTAATTGAATGCGTGGTCCAATTAACTCGAAACTTAGTATTAATACTTTTGACAGAAAATAATTAATAATAAGTATGTAAAGTTGTCGAAAATTGACCCCTGACGAGGCAAAAAGGGGTAATTCGATTTTCAAGGAGAGGACTTGAACTTGAAACTGTATGTTACATTTTCACACCTAAACCACTGAACTTCTGATTTGGCAAAGAGATAGATGGCATCCTGGGGAAAGACATACTTTTTATCCTGGTAGCATGTTCTCGTGGGATAATTTCCGACATCCACGCGGGCGAAGCCGCGGGCAGAAGCTAGTTAATACATACCCTAAATCGCTGTAAATCGTAGAGAGAGCACTGTCCATAGAGACCAATTCACTTAATAGCGACTATCACCAGTGATTACCTAACGTAACCTAACCGCAGCAAACAAATTGCTTACAGTCAACAGATTTTCAGTTCCCAGTCCAAGCTCTCACAAGTACCCACTTACGATTCCCCAAAGATACGGTACGGATATTTAGGAGTCTTTTTGATACTAGCGTGACCACTTTGATATAAAGCTCACAAATTGTGGGTCAAAGATCAGATAATATCTCGATGATTTAGCAAAATCTATTTGGTATCTAAATTGGTCATGTAGTTAACTAATTAGCGGCGTTTGAGTGGCTTCAATTATATTTTCTCTTTGTATACTATGTAATTATGACCGAGTGTTTGTAAAAAAACCTAAATATCGGTACAATCTGTATACAGAACGTGTTTTTATACCGTCAGCTCAATTAATCAAATCAAACGGCCTTTATAGATTGATTATTAAAAAAAAAATGTTAATCTGTTATTTGTACCTGTGTACGTTGTTACTTGGTTTGTACTGACAATACTTTTTATTGAAACCCCGTTTTTAGAAAAACGGAACCGTTATAAGATCACTTCGTTGTCTGCCTGTCTGTCCGTCTGTCAAGACCCTTTTTCTCAAGAACGCGTGGAGTTATGAAGTTGAAATTAATATCAAATATTCAAGGCTGCAACCCCTTGAAGCAGTGAAAAATAAAACTTTTAAGTCAACGCAATCAAAAGATACCGGCGTTTATGGGCGTTTATGAAGGGTATTCTTTCCGTTGACCTAGATCTAGATCATGAAATTGGCCATAAGCAATTTCATGTAGCTCAAGGAAGAAATCCGAAAACGGTAAATTTGTAGTTAAACTAAAAAAAAATCCCTTGATAAACAGCTATTTACATACCTAAAAATCTATACGCAACCCTCGGTTCGCGAGTCCGACTCGCACTTAACCGTTTTTTTTTCAATAAAACATAGCTCTCGCCCCCAGACAAAGACCTGTGACTATAAAAGTTTATCCCAAACATTACAGAATACAGTTTTTATTATAGTCTGCGAGACACACGATTCCGCTTTGTGTGTTTTGTAACAAAATATGCTTTTAGCTTTGCTGAAACGGTTCTATCGTAACGACATACTAACTGTTACTGGGTGTTACATAATTTCTTTGTTTTAGCTCAGCTGACGTAGGTGTACGATATTACGAGTTCATATTGTTCGTAAGGCTAACTCAGCCGTCGTGACATAAAAAAAAATCTACAATAACTCTTCAAGCAAAATATACATTGTGAGCAAAAAATATACAGGGTGGCAGGGTCATCGACGCGCAAACTGTAACCATGGATTCAGCACATGAGTTTAGACCCCATAGCGTCGAAATTTTTAGCCGGTTATTAAAAAAAATATTGTTGTTCCATACGTTTTGATCGCGTAGGTATTGCACTTTTCTATGAAACATCAGATTTTTTTTTTGATAAACGAGGGAAAATTTCTACGTTATGGGGTCTAAACTCATGTGCTGAATTCATGGTTACAGTTTGCGCTTCGATGTCCCTGCCACCCTGTATAGGTAAAAAGATTCTTCAATGTACAGTACACTCTATAAAAATAATAGACACAATTACTTTAAATCACACAATTTTACGGATGATATCAGAGGGGCAATTCTCGTAATTTTAAGAACGTTCACAGTCTGATCTCAGTCTCAATCTATCAAAAAATACTTCTAATTTCCCTACATTTTGTTTAGTTTTTGACATTTGTTTGTCGCCGAGATGAGACTGCGACTAGATTTTGAACGTTTTAAATTACGAGACTTGGCCTTCAGTTTTTGTTGTCGATTCGGCTTATTAGTCGAATCGCACGAATTTACTCGCCCGAAACGGGTGAATCGACTTTAAGTACTTTTTTCTTAACTTCCTACTAATATTATAAACGTGAAAGTTTGTATGGATGGATGGATGTTTGTTACTCTTTCACGCAAAAACTACTGAAGTTTGGATACAATTTGGCAAACAGATGGTTTATAAATAACCAGGATTAACATATAGGATACTTTTTATCCCGATATTCCCACGGGATCGAAACTTATGCGGGTGAAACCGTGGGGCGCAGTTAGTCATTGCATACAATTCAAAATGTGCCAATTGCCTGCATATTTCTGGAATAGTCGACTCGCCCACAAATAAATTCGTGTGAGTCGCCTGTAGAAAAAAAAAAAAAAGTCTCGGTTCGCGAGTAATTTCGTGCGAATCGATAATATGCACACCCAAATAATCAAATATGTGGCATGTGTCATCATGATGAAGGGTGATTAGTTGAAAGAATCCATTTTGTATAAAAAGCCGAGCAGCAATGATATCATGGAAGCGATTAGTTTTACTAAATGATTTATATCGTAAACTACTTGATGCGGACGTAAAACTGGTTTAAAGACAAAAAAAGTTTATAAGTTTTCGTAGGAAGACGCAAAATCCCATAGTACTGTGTAGTATATTGTATATCTATAGACATATATGTATTTATTGAAAATACAACTTTGGTCCATGGTAGGTGTTAGTAGTAATAAATACTATGATAGTCGTACCCGGGCCCAGTGCGGGTTGGTAGATGTCACATGTCTTCGGATTTTTGTGTTCTACGACATGCTGGTTTCACCATTTTGAGAGCAGTGGAGATGAAATTATTCATATATTTATTTGCATTCCATAATGTTGTAGAGGTTGTTATAGTGTATTTTACATACACTGCAGCTACAAGCCTTTGCATGTTTCTAGAGCGAAAAAATAGTTGACGGCTAGTGGCTTCCTCTTCGACTGTGGGACAGGGTGCCCAATTGCCCATGCCTATAACAGAGGAGAATAAATCGCGCGGGTTGTCAACGTTAAGCGTCTAGGGAGCTAGTGTTACTAACTTTGATGAAAAGCAAATGGTTCAATGACCGCTCATTTGTAAGAGTCTAAAGCAATTTACTTCTTGAGCCTAGATTGTAATTAAGTGCCAAGACTATTTGAAGTAATTATTTAACCGAATGTAACAAAGTTTTTGTTTATTTTCTGTTTGAGAATACATTTTATTGAAATGAGTTTATGAAAATGTCTCTACAATGTCTAAAATTGGGCAAACAATTGACAGGAAAGTACCTTTTGGGGCGAATTCGGAAGTATACGCACGGCTACACATCAAGCTATACATTTCCAGTATAAGCTGCCTTCTTATTGTATGTAAAACCTATACATGTGTAGCCGTGTGTACGTGTGAATAATTTCATAGTTAATTTACGAGTACGTAGGTTACTATTTTGTGTTTCTTTATAGACAATACTTTTCTTTTGTATAACTAAAAGGCGTGCGCTGATTTAGACAATCGCTCTATTTGTGCCGAAACAAGCTTGATTGTCCTGACTTGGTGAAAAGTTTGTGTTACCTGGTTCCTCGAACTGTGTATAGACGATAGGTGCGCACCAGGAGACTGTTCGCTACCAGCTTCTGTAAATCCAATGCTAGTGTGCGATCACATAATAATCGATTTAGTGAAACCGACATACTATTTCTTAACCAAAATACTTTTAAAAGTAATGTAGCTAACATTTTGAAGGATCAGCAGTAGATTCCTTATGCTTTAACAAATTATTATTTCATTATTATAGAACCCGTAGGATACAAAAACAAGACTAATAATAATAATAATATCCCTGGACATTTCACACAGCACCATTTGTCCCAAGCTAAGCAACCTAATGCTTGTGTTATGGTAACAAGATGGCTGATAAACTACTTATATACAATTTTTTTATTTTGTAAATACATACATATTATAGATAGAAAAACACCCAGACTCGGAACAAATACATGTAGGTCATACGGAACAAATATTTGTATGACCTACATGTATTTGTTCCGAGTCTGGGTGTTTTTCTATCTATCATACCTATGTATGTATTTACAAAAAAAAATTGTATATAAGTAGTTTATCAGCCATCTTGTTACCATAACACAAGCATTAGGTTGCTTAGCTTGGGACAAATGGTGCTGTGTGAAATGTCCAGGGATATTATTATTATTATACAAATATTTGTTCCGTGCGGGAATCGAATACTACTAGCCATCATTTTTTAAATATCTAAGTTGTAATCTGTGGCAAATCTAGTTGGTAGTATATTTTTCAAGTTTTAAGTAATTTATTTCTGTTTATTTTTAATATACTTACTACAGTTTTTTGTACCTTACAATAAAAAAATACCAAAGGTACCTTATTCCAATATAACCAACACTAGAAGTGCTGGGACTTCGGTTAGAAATTCGAGAACGCCCAATCGGTGTTCGCTTGCAAGGTCCGTAGAATTTTGTTGCTGCACCGGGAAATTAAACCGAGGGAACTCGTTACAGCCTCGACCTGAAGCTTGCCATTAAACAAAAGTCATTATCAGTCAGGTATACTCTTTTGTAAAAACGTTTTTGGCCGCTAGGATGTTGCGCCCGTTATGACTGTTCAATATAATATGACATCCTAAGCATATATGGTTCGGCGTTGCCAAATAAAATTCAAACCAATTCATGTCACAACAAAACAAGTTCGAATGATAGCCCGAGACAAGAATACTAACGTTCTATGATTTAACCTCTCAGGAACGGGCTTTCGGCAACATTCCGTGTTGCAAAAATAATTTTATTTCGATTACATACGGTTAAATTAGCCTCAGGGGGTTTTTTGGTACCAGATCGACCAGTTGAGCGACTTTTTTGTAGAACAGACCGGGACTATTAAGCATGTTTTGTAATAAAGTGGAATGGATTGAAGATTGTTAGTATTTGAATGTAGTGTTAAAATGGAAGTATCTAAATCTGGAACACCGAAAACTTGGAATACTCTTACAAGCAAAGTCCTTTCAATACAAATAAAAAGAGAATAAAATAAAAAAAATTAATTTCCTCGCATATCTGCTGTAGATGCGAGGAAATTTTATGAAAAATATTTATTTAATCAAGATAATATTTAGATTACACAAGCTAACATTTAAGATAATAATATGTACATGAGAAAAAATAAGCAAAAGAATCATAGGGAATCAACAAATTCGTCCACATCGCTGTCAACAGGAACAGTGCCCAACAGGCTGGCGGCATTGCCACGTTGTATGGCCATGCTAATTCTTTGGCCAAGAAACAGGTCACGTGAAAATATTTATTAAAAGCAAGAAAGTTATTATTAGTATAGTATGAGAAGAAAAAGATCCACTCATGCTGTATTTTTATATAGAACGGCCGATTTTAGAAGAAAAATAAACAACACTGGCCTAAGATATGTGACGTAAGAACTGTTTTGTCACGAGTCATGGTTTTCATCAGCCGTGGAATTCTGACAAGCTATCAAAGATTCTAAATTGAGTTACAAATTGTGTCTCAACATCGTTTTGACGCCTGTCTACATAAATCTCTGAGAGTTTCTCTATTTCTATTTTACTATAACGTTGTTTAGCTCTTGGAGCGGGATAATGTGTTTTTATCTTTTGCGGCTAAATCATAAATTGGCAATTGTTTAATGCTACTACAAGATTACGTAGATATTGATTTTATGAACTTATCACATAACGCTACGCAATTGTTTAGCACACAATTGTAGAATTCTGTTACATATAGGTAAAGGTAAAGTGAAATTATTATGTTGAACGAAACTAATTATGTTGTTAGTATTACGAGCGTTCCTAAACATCAAAAGATCAGCCCCATTTTATGTCCAGGCAAATCACTGTTCATTGTAAGGAAGAGACCGCAGAAAGCGATAAGGCCGCCCATTGTATATTTTGTAGTGTTTATTTTCTTTTTAATGTATTTTTGTGGTGTGCAATAGAGTATATATAAACATTTCTTTACATCTCTATCGGTGATTTTCAATAGTAATTCAAGCTTTTCTCTTACTACCACGACAACCGTGGGTGCGCAATGTGGAATACTATGAGTTATCCTCGCATGGGCGATCTTCAAATAGGGGGATCCATACGAAATGACTCACTTTTTCCACCACTATGATTTAGTTAATGTAAGTATTTTAATGGTGTGTATGTACTTCGTATAGTGATACATATCTGCACGTGTAACAGTAATAAAGATAAGGCAACACATAAATTTTATGTGGTCATAAACTGTCATAAATGTATCCAAATATCAGGTGTTTTATTGTCACCATTAACTACAGCTGAACGGATTTGTAGTAATTTATTTAAGCTTAACATTATTCAAACTACTAAACTACATGCCAAGAATTTGTATCACAAGCTTAGATGCAGCTTCCTTCGTTTATGAGGAATTATTATAAGGTCCGTCTTAGTTAAAATACATGACATAAAGCTTGTATTCATATTTTCAGTTAGAATAGAACAGAAGATTATTTATCATGTACACCATAAGTATTACAGACATAAATGTAAAAGTCTTACAATCGCTAAAAGCGATCTTTTAAAGCCAACCTTTGGATGGATTTACAGAGAAAGAAGAGGCAATACTGCCGGTATTCTGTGGTATACCATTTAGCCTTTTCCCAACTATGTATGTTAGGGTCGGCTACTATAGATACTAACATTTACATATATACAATAAATACATTCATACACAAAACCTACACTTATCTATATAAATAAATATATACAATAATAATCATAAAAAAGTGCAAAGAATATAAAAATGACGTTTCAGTTAATGCCGTGAAAACAAGTTTGTCACGATAGTCATGACCTAAAAACTATTGCCTTGAATTAGCAAATACATATTAATATAGATCTAGTTATTAACAAATATATCAGACTTGCTGCGCCCGCGGTTTCACCCGCATAAGTTTCGATCCCGTGAGAATATTGGGATGAAAAGTATTCTATGTGTTATTCCTGATTATAAACTATCTGTGTGCCAAATTTCATTCATATCCGTTTAGTAGTTTTTGTGTGAACGAGTAACAAACATCCATTCATCATACAAACTTTTGCGTTTATAATGTGAAGTAGGATATATTAGATATTAAATGAAGTCAGTTGCGCCATTCCGTCCCTAAGAAAAAACTTTAATGAAATGACACTCTTACGAAGGAAAAGTGACATTAAAAATTCCGTCCCAGCTTGGTATGCTTATCTTGATCTAATTTAATTCTTTGAATTCCGTGGAGTGGAAATGTGGGGGTGTGTAATGGACCCTGGAGGCGACATGCCGGTCAGGGGTCGCAAATACCCACAGTAATTTATGTAAATGTTCTCAAGTACTCACTAACTTTCGACACAGACATGCTATTAAGGGGGAAGCGCTAGCGAAATTCATATTTTTTTACAATTTGCAGGTCAGTGTCAGTTGTACGCTGAACAAAATATGATTCGCGACCGTAATATAACCCTATTTGTTTATATATTTCATGAGATATTCATTCAATAGAGATATATGAACTTGAGGGTTGTATTGATGATTTTAATTATTATAATTCCGTAAATTCATACTTGATGCGGTCGCAAATCTTAACAATCAACAAACAACCTGACACTGACTTGCACTTTGCAAAAAAGTAAGAAAATTTGCGCATACCCCTTAACAAGAAGGACTAAATATTCGTCAGTTAGCTCTGATACATTCACTCGTTCGTGTTAAAAAGGGATGGCAGGAGCATTGAAAGTTCTGTGGGATTTGTTTTGATTTCCAATAAGGATTAGTAGGTCACTGGTTTAGGAAAATAAACACATACAATAAAGTTGTTTAAGACGAGGGAGACGTATATGAACAGAAATAAATTAGTTTCTGCTATCCTGTAAACATAATATATTATGTACGATGACCTTGTCGGCCTTCCGTGAAATACTTATTAGTTATGTTTGTATTTGATCAATTATATAGGGTAGATTTGAGACGCGCAGTAAGGGGAGACCCGAACCTTATTCGTTGTAGCTACAGGAAAACGGTCTTAGGATACCATGCATAACTTTTTGCGAAATTTAGATCGGTATTCACAGATTTTGAAAAAAAATGTACTGTACAAAAAAACCTTTTTGAAGTCGTTCTATTCTGTTTCTTATAATAAGGAGTAAAAAACTATACGGGACTACTGATGAGGTTTGAGTACTAGAAAGGTCAGAAAACGCGAAAAACTTTTCCCATACATTTCGTAGGATATTATCTTGAACTTACTTTTTATTTTTTTCGTGATTTCTAACTTTTCTAGTACTCGTATCTCAGATAAAAAGTTTTTGGATCCTTGTAAGAAACAGGATCGAATGGCGTTAAAAAAGGTTTGAAAATACTGACTGACTGTAAAATTTTTTCAAAATCGAACGATACAAATTACCTAGAATTTTGCGTTAATGCTAAAGTGCGTTCATTTAATTTTCAACGAAATTCAATTGATTACCTTCTTGGACTTAGTCGAAATACCAGTAGGTGAGTGCGTAGACAAATAATGCATCGTAAATAGTTGATTTAAATCGTCGTGATTTTCAAAAATTAATTCACACATACATTTCGTCAACTCTTTCCATATTGTTATTCACTCATCATAATACATGTCTAAATAGAATTTGGGTTGACATAATTAAAAACACACAATGGACTTTTGAATATCAATTAACTTGACAATGAAGTTGTCAATGTTTTATTGTACTGAAGTGCGTCGTACCGATCGTGCTGCCACATTGAATATTAATGCAAAAATAAAATCAAAACAAGTTAAATATTTTAACTGTAGACATCGTGTCCGTGAACCAGTTTTTTTAACCTTCTTTTAATGTGTGAGCAGTAAGGCTGTACTACCTCAACTTAACAGTTAGTGCGCTCCGCGGTTACGTAGCGTAGCAACCTCACACGGCGCGTAGCAACGACATAGCAACGACGTAGCAACGACATACCAACGACGTAGCAACGACGTAGCAACGACGTAGCAACGACGTAGCAACGACGTAGCAACGGCATAGCAACGACTTAGGGTCCACACAAACAACATATAACCAGAACTAGAGCATATTTTTCGTTACATGCTTGTTATTTTAGTATGGGTACTCGAACAAAAGAATGTTCTGACATTGTTTACACAAAAAATATTTGGTCGAGTGAGGACAGAATGTGCATCTGCTACTGTTCTGCATTTGGTTTTTGACAACAGTACAACCACCTCATTTAATGTCCCTTATTATTTTTATTCTCCAACTACAACGTTTATTTTTGTTGCAGGTGACGTTAGCGACGTGGTGCGGACGAGGGGGGCCGCGGATGGGGCGCTCGTACAGCGCTCTGCTAGCATCGCAGCGGCTGCGGGCTGGGGGCCCAGGGGCTTGCGCCAGTGTGCGAGGTACCCGCCGCCTGCGCAGGCTATCCACCGCCACCACACAATTGTATGATGCGCCGCCCCGAGCGCAGGTGAGGTCAGGCCCACAATCAAATACTAAATGGGAACAATGGGCGATGGTAATTAACGCTTCACTAACACTTTAGTAAGTAGACTTCATTTATCATTAGATTCTTCTCAGCTGACTTCTATGTGTCCAAACATAATTGTTGTTTACTTGCTGGTATAGCAGTTTCCATGTAAGGTTTAACCGTTGAGTTAACCCTTGTATTGTATGTGTTTAAACTTGATTTGTCCTTCAGTTGATACGTGTACCTACCTGCTTGTTGTTGTGTCCTTTATAAGGTATCTTTAAAAAATATTCAGTAATCATCAGGTACCTACCTTATAATGATAATAAAATAAAATAATAAGATAATGATAATCAATATGATTGTTTATGTTATGTACATAAACAATCATATTGATTATCATTATCTTATTATTTTATTTTACAATATAACAATCATATTGATAAATAATCAAGATAAAAGAATTCAAGAACACCTTCAATTAATTCAAAACATGGCTGGGTCGGAACTCCAATGTCAATGCTTTAATTACAAGCTGTATTGCTTAAATAATGTTATTATTATAAGTAGAAGACATTTGTATGAAATATTAAAACATGTCACATTAATATGTACATACTGTGACTTTAATATCAATTTAGTCACACATATTTGGGCTACCTCGCTGAACGAGCTCCTTGAACTTTTGGGGCCGAATTAAAGAACCAATTTTAAGATTAGAATTTAGATTTTGCTCGGAAAGTGTGCTAAATAATACAGTATTATGAGCCTTACATATTATATACAGAGATAGCAGTGGTATCGGCTGACTTACGAGTTGTAGGTCGTAGGTTCGAACCCAGATAGGCGCTTTACTTTGCGTAAATTATTTTCATTACCACTGCTCTCAAAAAGGAAAACATCGTAAGGAAACCGGTATGTCCTAGAACCAAAAATTCGAAGACATGTGGCATCTACCAACCAGCAGTAGGCCCGCGTGGTGGATTACGGCTCAGTCCCTCTCACCGAGAGGAGGCATGTGTCCCAGCAGTGGGAACATTATAGGCTGATTATGCATGTTATGCATATTATACACAGGGTGGCAGGGGACATCGACGCACAAACTGTAGCCATGAATTCAGCACATGATTCTAGACTACCCCTAGTGAAGAAAATTTTCCTCGGTTATCAAAGAAAAAATATGATCTGCTGTTTTATAAAGAGCAATACCTACGCGGTCAAATTGTATGGAACAGCAAACTTTTTTTTAATAACTGCACCCTAATTGCGAAACACACGATCAATCTCAATCTGAATCATTTTGAAGGATATTACTAATCCATTGCTTCACAAGTTCGAAAAAGGTTACCTTCATTTTGTCTGCTCCACTCGTAAATAACGCAATGAATGTTGTTGAACTGTCAAAATGAAATCGATTCTGATTGATCGTGTGTTACGCAATTAGGGTGCTGAGCAAAATGTCATCGCGGGTTTTAGAATCATGTAATGAATCCATGGTAACAGGTTGCGCGTCGATATCCCGCCATTCCATCCCTGTATTATATTTTAAGTACTATGAACAACACATCATCAACATCATTTCAGCCGAAAGACGTCCACTGTTGGTCATAGGCCTCCACCAATCGTAAAATACTGAAGCAAAAAAGGCAATTACTGTAATTTTAAGAACATTCACAATCTAATCTCAGTCGCAATCTATCAGAAAAACCTCTAAATTACTTACATTTTTGACATTGATTGTCCTGAGGTGAGATTGTGACTTGAATTTGAATGTTTTTAAGTACCTACGAGAATGGATTCTAGAGCCTAATTATTATTCCAAAACGAAGAAAAATTAAATATAATACATATTTGAAGGAGCACTTCTGATTTCCATATACAGAAGCTACTACAATCTGTCAAACTTTAATAGATTATTAACTTTATCGCTAAAGCATTAAGGTAGGTAACAAAGTTGATTGGGAAAATTTGACAGTTTCGGGTAGCTTAATGTGCTGGCGCCCGCACAATAACATAACGTCCCCAACATAAATGTCAATGTTTATTCAACCTCTATCTTCATGAATTATTGAAGACGAATTGCATTGGCTACGCAAATAGCCCTTCCGTCCATTTTGATGTTTTATTTTTAGCTTGCATTTTTAAATGGTGTGGTACCGATGTATGGATTCACATGGGTTCATCATATTTATTTTAAAGCATTACTTATTTTAGTATTCAATAATAATTGATTCGGGTCAGTCGATATGATACTTTTCCAAAGAAATTGGCTGGTTCAAAAGATATATGAGAGACACTTCAAACATTCATTCATCATTCATTAGTTCATTCATTTATGACGACTTTTCAGTCATCGACATTTTATTTTAATCCGTTTGATGGCTAAAAAGAAAGAAAAATATTTTATTGCCACAGAAACACGTGCATATAAAAAAAGACGCACATACATATAGTAAAACCAAATATATATAAAATTAAAAGCACGAAAATAACATTTTTTTTTTTAATTATCTAAATATTAAAAGTCTGTTCACCTCCAAAGTTAATTAAATGCTAATAATAGCTAGAGGGGAGTTAGGTGTTTATTATTTATTTCGGTAACCTATCATTATTAGAAATAGAGACACAATAGTATTATGTCTAATAATGACATGGCATGCCATTTAATGTTAGGATTTACTGCATACAGTTTAATATTAGACAATAAAACATACTATTTTGGTGTTCTCCAAAGTATTGAGCTAAATGGCTTCTAGAAACACAGAAGAAAAGCCTCTTCTTTTTGTATGTCTTCTTAAAGCTTTATCTCAGAGTATCAGAGATAGAGCATTGCATCGCCTGCCCTTGCTTTTACTTAGTTTTAGCTTAGTGTTATTTCTGACATTGTTTTTCCTTATTCTCGGGTCATAAGGATCACAGCGTGATGTTAAGTAGTCTATAGCCTTGATCAAGAATTGGGCTATTAAATACAAACATATTTTTTCAGAGATCAGCGCTTTCAAACAAACAACCTCTTCAGCTTTATTATTAGTATAGTTAAAGATGTAGATAGATACACTGAATTACGAGTACTACTACTATTACCAAACTAGCTCAAAAGCATTTATTCCACTACAAGCCATGTTGGGTATGGGTTTTCCTATCGGAAAAAATAACAAACTTCCATACAAACTCCCATCCCCTTATTAATCCTCAAGGGAAGAAATGTCATGAAAAAACCTTCCCCCCCTTTTCCCTTCCTTACTTCTCCTTTCGAGACACTTATGGGACTTTTGTTCAAAATATCATGCTCCTATAGAGAAGTGGTTTAGGCAGCGCGTTGTCTGTCAGTGAATTTAAGATTTTTATTAAGTAAGATTAGAGAGAAGTATTAATTAAGATTTTAATTAAGCTTTTATTTTACAAGTCCCTGGCATTGATGACAATTATGACAAAGAGCAGGAAGTGCCATTTAAATACATACTAAAAGTATCTTATTTCAGGTTGTTCCATTAGACGAATAAGTGACGTAAAGTCTAGATCATTATCAAGTTACTATTTATATTTTTTTCTTTTAAATGCATTGATATTAGTTTTATTTATCTTAGCGGATGTCGTCAGATTAGCATCAAGAATGGACAAATGAATAAGTTGAATGCATTACCTGTCAAACTAATATCTAAAGTTTGTATACTTAATTGAATTTGATGTTCGGTGTCGATTGATTTGTGGTTATTAGAATGAAATATTTTTTAATAATTCAATTTATAAATAGAATCATAAAAAAACCACCAAATACTACGCATTATTGAATAAAAGTTTTCTTGGTATCGAAAGCGAATAAAACAAAGTTGATCTGTTTCTGTTAGACACCTACCAGACGATTTTCTAAGAAAATTTTGTATCGCTTATTGTAATAAATCAGAATCATTGTACACTCCACGTATTTTATTTATTCGCTCCTGGAACTGAGCACCCGGCGTATCAGGGTCAACACCTATTGAAAATGTTATTTCAATCTTATTCAGATCCAATCTGCAAAAGACAACTTTGATAATCCTATTAATAAAAACACTTGCATTAATAATGCGTCGAATGTTTACGTCATATTTCATATTTAACATGTATCCCCAGAAATCCCATTCATAACTTTTCATCCTTCTACTTAACGTAATCCCGATAAACGTATAACAGTTTACTAGCAGAATATCGTGACTATTGCCAATAATACCAATGTAAAACCGTGGCACGTTCCATGAATTAACATGGCTTCAAAATCTAACAAACTGGCTACAACTAAGCATCGAAGCGTTTAGTTAGGTTTGGCTAGAAATAATTTCATGACTAGGATTGAAGGTTTTCGAAGATCTGTACCGAAATTATATAAATTAAAGACAAGACAAATTTGTCTTATCTTATTTGTCTTTAAATGTCTTTCTAGCTGTTATTAAGAAATTAAGTCCTTAAAACCAGGACAGTGACAATACAACCAGAAAATGGATGGCAAAACAAAAAAGTGGACTGAAGAAACTGTTTAGGATTCCCATTTCGATACTTTTTAACATTTAGGAATTACGAGTTTATTGGACAGTTTTATCGTGGCTATTTATAAAATTATATTTAAATCAAATTAAATTTATATCATTGTTTAGACAACAATCCATATTATATTAGTTAGTTAAAAACACTAAATAAATTACTAACCTTAAAATCTCGAAAAGTGTTCTTGAATTGAACCCACCAAACCATAGATTGTGAGAAAGGAAGGTACTAAGAACGTGCGGAACTGATAGGATTGCCAATAAATGAATTGAGATCTAAATGGGTGCCAAGTTCTAAGGAACTCACAGGAATGTACGACTTTCTTTAATTGCTTTAGAAGAAAATGTATTATTATCCTGCTACTAACTTGTTTGATACACAGTCGTGTCTAGAAACCTAATGTTCTTTGATGACAATGGCAGGAGATTAGAATGCTATGAATGTTTATGGCTTGTTTAATAAATGTACGAATGCAGCCAAAACAAATATACACAATGACAGTAAAGTAATGAATTTATAGCCCTTCGCAGTCTGACGCAGTAGCGCGTATGAGTTTATAAACTAGCCAAGGATAATGTCCATCAATATAACAAGACGGAATCATTCGAGAATACTGGCATTCAACCGAGTCTCATGTCTTTTATTCATATTTGTTCACAAACTCAATTGAATACTATTTTTGTTCTCCTTATTTTATATTGTATCCGATAAAATATCGGTTGTAACCAGTAGTAATATAAATACAAGGTAAAATTTATTGGTTTGTATCTAAAAACTCGTATTAGGGCCGATCCGCCCTTGACCGGCTGTAGATAATGTCCATTTTATTACGTTTTATACTTTATTGAGGAATCTTCGAGAGCAATTTTCTAGATTTAATGCCTTTTAATATTTTACGTCAACATCTTAAACTCCTCGGGCTTACGTGATAATTTTGCTCTTGGATTTATTGGGGCCCTCTGAAATAAAGCTGAGGTCTGGATTGCCGTTTTTCCACCCATATATTCTCAAGCCGCTTAGGTTTTCGTTTTTGCGATCATAATTCATCAATGAACGTAAACTTAATACATTAGGGGCTACACTGTAATGTTTTTGGGGAAATAAAGTACAAAATAGGTCGTAAAGACCAACTTGCTTTTACAAATTGAAATTCAAATAGCTTTCTATATGACGGAACTGCAAAAATAGTCTAAAATATGTTACTAGAAAATGTAGCATGAGGTTGGTCGGTATGCATTTTTGTGTAGTTCCTAACTGCATATTTTGTAAAATATGTAACCTAACAGTAGTTTTCACTATGTAAAACATAGAGACTCATAGTGGATTTTGTATATTTTTATCACCGATTTAATTACCATTTTTGAACACACGCCAAGAACGAATGTTAAGACAGATTTTTTGATTGAATTGTATTTTTTTATTACGGACGCTTTTGACGTGTACGTCTTTCTACATCATTCCCACATGATTAATTTCAACATGAATGATGTAAACAATATTTTGTGACAATTATATGATTTAAAAGAGTCTGTGGAGTTCTTTGGAATGGACAACTAGCTTCATCTTTCTGAGCTACTACTACTACTACTACTACTTTGAGCTTGACTTTATTAAGAATAGAGAAAATGTTATGTAAAATTATTCAGTTTTAGTTTTGTTTTTATTGCGGAACAAAAACTAAATCATTTTACATAAAATTTTACTGTCATGAATTTCCGCAAAGTAACGTCTGATTCTATAACTTATCAAACTCAAACTCAAATTCTGAGTTTGAATTTGATAAGTTGAGTAATCATTTATTTCAATTAAACCATTTACAGGCACTTTTGAATTGTCAAAATTAAATAGTCGGTCAGTTATTCAGAAAGTTGAAGCTAGTTGTCCAAACTCCAAGGACACTGTTTTAAATCATGATATTATTACAAAATCCTGGGTACATTATTCTTATTGCTTCTATAAGTGAGAACAATGTAAAAAAGAAACAATTTAAAATATAAAATAAGCCCTGGCAGTTAAGACAGATATTGTTATCGCTTGGGAAAAAAAGGCAGGGAAGCAGGAAAACTTCGCTTCCCATATGAAAATATATTTCCCTTTTCACTTATTTTAGTAGTATCTTCGGCTTCGGGCCTTAATGATCCTCTTTCTGTCATTCGTAATGGGCTTGGGTAAAGGTTCTGCCAAGGCCTCTTTATATGCCAAAGCGTGCAGGGGTTGAATATTAATAATCATGAAAATACCATGTGAAATGCGAGCAATGACATTAAATTAAGGGTTAGTGCAAATGTGTCCTACTCCTAACACTTATTTTAATGTCAAGCGGTTATTAATAGCCTCATAAAATGTTTTGCTAAGGGGTTTGTAGGAATTAGAGATGCGCCTAGTACTAGTTTCTTACTCAGCACTCGGCATACCAGACCGGCTCAGATACCCATTTCGGTAGTACTCGCTATCGGCCGAATAACTCGGTTTGACTGCCTAGATACTCAAAAATGTGTCACAGAAATATCACGTGAAAAAAACGAACTTATTTAATTAAATAATCAATCTGTCGTGGTCATAAATTTTCGCTTAAATATGGTCTCCGTAAACCGAGTTGCTCAGCATAGAGGTACACGGTTTAGTTGACGCAGGTATTGGAAACGTACGAAACGCTTCAAATTTTAGGTATAGAAGAATGCCATGCAAGGTTTTGGCATTGCTACGAGGAATTTGCATCTACAGCGCCGCAACAGCGTTATATAGAGTTAGACCAATATCTAAGCGAAATATTATGACCACGAGAGGTTGATTATTTAATTAAATACATTCGTATTTTTCACGTGATATTTCTATGACTAATCTACATTACTATTGTAAAGAGATCAGGTTATAAGTATATCAGTTTTTTTCGAGTACCTCGGTAGTCACAACGTGTTGCTCGGCAGAGTACTCGGTTCGGTAAACATATGTATTATGGAGCAGTATTCGGTACTCGGCAAAACTTGTACTCGGCGCATTTCTAGTAGGAATGAGCTGTCTATCATATTATAATTCTAAGAAATATGAATTTCACTTTTCTAGTTTCGTTTAAAACATACAGTCTTAATTAAATGTTTCCCTGTTGAAATATAAGGTACAGACGCCAGCAGGTCAAGCTACCCGAAACTGTCAAATTTTCCCAATCAACCTTGAACCTTAATGCTTTAACGATAAAGTTGAAAATCTATTAAAGAAATTTGACAGATTGTAGTAGCTTGATGTGCTGGCGTCTGTACGTAAACTTAACGAACTTCCTTGTAGACGGATTTAAGCAAATTTTGTGTCTGATAAACAATTCGTTCTATGATTTTATCGTTGTCTCGTGGTAATTCCGTAAACCCCAGCCTTATCAGTTACTTACGATGTACAAGATTCCATGCCAAATTCTAATGTTTATAGGCTTTAGGGCTTTATTGTTGTCGGAGCGGAATTTAGGGTTCAAAGAATTCATTTCATTTAAATGTACCAACTGTATTTGTGTCTTTGGACCTGTTTCTGGACCGTCTGCCGAAGTATTTATATTCTTTTTCTATTATACTAAGCCAAGAAATAGGTTCACGTCAAAAACAGGTTTAAACTAGCGTAGCGTAGTGAGGAGCCGTCGACGTTAGCAGTGTCGTTAGTGTAGACACCTTCTTCGCCGTGTTTTTTTTGTTTTTCATGTATTTTATTAAAGTAGAAAAATCGATATTACGCTAAATTAATAAGTTATAATATAAGTGGCTTAATTTATCTTCCCCTTGCTAGCTGACACTAAGTTATCTTAAATATATTGAAAGTTGTGACAGGGCAAATCATAATATTATCCCAAGTTTTCGGCTTGAAAATGGTGGGATAAAATCCATTTCTGCTTGAGCACAAAAGGAAGATAACATTGTGTCGTATATTTCACTCTTTGTGTTATTTTTTATGGATTATCTGCATTTTTACTACGAGCAGAGTCGATCGCTCGATGTCAACATCTAAAAATATTGGAACTACATAACATTAAATTTGATACTGACAACTATGTCCGATTCTTGTTTCTATTAATATGTTTTTAATGGATAACGTAAACATTCTTTGGATCGTTTGAAAATCAATGAATGTGTGCCAACATGAGGTATCTTTTCGATTAGGTGTAAACAATGATAATCGAAAATGCGTATATTCGTGGATGATGACGACTCTGTTTACCTATATTTTGTGCTAATTCACTGTTATTTCCACAGGCCGACCGCTTAACTGAGACGTTGCCTGAGGTAACTGCGTCGTGCGGGAGGGGTGATAGTTTTCAGGCAACGTCTCTATTAAGCGGTTGGCCTATAATTTGTAATGTTTGTGTGTGCAGTGCTACAACGGGCGCGATCTACCAACCGTTAACGAGTCCCCGAGCGGGAACGGGCACTGGGCTCGCGCGTGGCGTCTTCGGATCCACGACCCCTCCGACTCCGTCGACTCCCCTCGAAGCATCTCCAACTCCAGTCTTCGCGAGGTCGACGACGAGCTCACCGGCGAGGAGCTGGCCACCTACATGTACCACGTGAACTGTAACATTGGTGGACTCACCTGAGACACGTCTGTGTAAACGACAGTGACCACGCCACCGCTCGCTCGCCCGGGCAGAACTACAAGTGACGTAGACGGCCTAACAGTGTGATCTATTTTATAGACGTTTCTAAGCGATTTTAAAATTGTATATAAGACATTGTTGTCCATTGTTAGTTACGGCTTTGTTAATATTTAAATGTTAACGTGCACTTAAACGTCCATTTTGGTCTTAAGTGCTAATCTATGTTAGCTGAAACATGATGGTGAGATAACGAAAAAAAATTGTCCTTGAGAATTTACGGAGTCGCCGTTATAGCTTACTTATGGGTACATGAAGCGATTAAGGGTGTGTATCTATAGATAAAATCCCGGAGACTTGCCCACTGTGTCATAAAGCTGTAATCTTTGGCACGCACTTCCCATTATTCATTCTCGAATCTATTAATTATACGTTGGGGTGACACTTCACCTTTCATTCTAGTTAACAACATAAATCTGTAGTCAATGGCCGAAGGTTGAACGTTGTTTTCTAAGTTAATTTGGTAATAATTCATGTATGTAAAGTATCGATCAACACTGTCAGTGATTTATACAAATTATTATGTACCTATTTATTTATTTAATTTTTTAATAAAATGATTATTGAATATTCATTGAATGCCAGTCTAGATAGGTGTATAAATAAGTAACGTTACTCCATAATACTCTACTGATAGTGTTTAAGTACGGTGGTTGTAAAAAGTATGTGCTAAGCACAAAAAAATAACAAAAAACGTTGAGTGTTGAGCGTGGGTAGATTGAATCGAGTTGAAAGCTGTGTTTGTACGGAAAATACTTCTATAAATTATGTATGTGTTAAGCTACGAAAAGTGAGAATTCCTAATGTTAAATGTACCGTTATTTCCCGCCCAAATCTGTGAGGGTCGAGCTTTACATCACGGAACCGTATCAAGGACGCGTGAGGAACTTTATTCATGTTTGTGACAGCAGCAGTATCACGATGTATAATCTCTGATTTAGTTCGGAGAGTGTCAGTCGGCCCTCGTGTAATTAACGACACAGTGTGTCTATACTCGATGAAACTGTAAATGACGTGTATATTGAAAATACTAATCTTGTATATTGTGTGTGAAAGGCAAAAGATCGCGTCGTATGTATGTACTTACTTAAGAGATTAAAATACTTTATACAATGTCAATCAAGTATAACTGACTATAGTTAGGTATACATAAATAATAATTTGCTATGTATACAAAAATAGACTGTAAATAAAGTATACATACTGTGAATAAATGGAACAAAAATCCTAAGTGACTTGGATTAGGTAAATAATAAAATTTGTCTGAAGAGGATATTCATAATGCGACTTATTCACTATGAGTTGCCTTTTGTGAACTTATTTTCTATCGAGTTTTATACTAGTGTGTGTCGTTAGTTGAATAAATGGTTAATAAAAGGCTTTGGCTGTGTATTTCATTAGATATAAATTATAGTGAAATAAGGAATTGTAAAAATAATTTAAACTATGCAGCTATGTAATTCCATTGTGTTTGATCAAATGTGATTTTTTATAGTATGAAATTGTGATACATCTGAGGGACAATTCTCGTAATTTTTAAACCGTTCACAGTCTGATCTCAGTCTCAATCTGTCAAAAAATACTTCTAATTTCCCTACATTTTGACAAGTTTTTGACATTTGTTTGTCGCCAAGTTGAGACTGCGACTAGATTTTGAACGTTTTAAATTACGAGAATTGGCCTTCTGCTGTGCGACTACGGGGCAAACGTAAACATTATTTTTGTCTTTGTTTACATAACTGAAATTCCAAAGAAATAAGCATCGAATAAATGAATCCCACGAGTAGATATTCTTTTTCTTTTTACTGTTTTAGGGCTGATTGTTCCATCGCCAGATAACTTTTATTCGAGGGATAATATTGACGTTTGACAGTTTTTGTATGAAACAATATTGTCAAAATTTCAAAATTATTTTTCGAATAAAGTTATCAGATGATTGGAAAATCAGCCCTTAGTCTTTATATTATTACTTAATCAATGCTTTCGGATAGCCTTTGCAGGTACCTACTAAATAGTAAGTCCGTACAATACGGTCGTTGCATCATGGCCGGTCCGAACTTCGCGCTGAAGTCTGCGAAATAACATTTTTTAGGAACCAAATGGTGACATGAGGCGAGAGCGAGTGAGAAAACATGCACGAAAGTTCGGAGAGTCGATGTTCAGACCAGTCATGATTCGTCGGCCATCTTGTAAGTAGGTAAACCCACGTTCGCACTGGTGTAAAAATATCGCGGGATTTTATCGTGCACTGGATTTTCAACTACTATTACTACTATTACTATTTATACTTATACTTATGTGAACTTATGAATAAAAATTATTATTATTATTATTATTATTATTATTAACTCTTCATGTTGAGCCGAGCATTGAGAATCCAACAGAGTACATCCCAGCGCATCGAAAAAACAAACTGTTGGATTTTCAACTCTCGGCGCCAAACAGTTATAGTTTAAAATCCAGTGAGAGAAAAAATAGCTCGTGCGATCCTGGGCTATACTATACCTTTGGTTAAAAAAATGTGGTCTTAGTTGTGTTCCTTTTTTCATAGTGTCGTATATAGATGCCCTTGTACGCGTGTCACATTAAAATGTTATAGTAATTATTATCATTGTTAAAGGTAGATAAATAATTGTTGTTGTAAAATATCATCATAACGAGTGATCTACTTTGATTATTGTAATGTCAATGAATTAAAAAGGAAATTATCCCAACCTCACTAATTTGTTTCTTTTACGTTTTCTCAACTCATTTACAGAAGTAATCCACTTAGAGCACTGATTTTAACAGCACTTGACCGAATCGCACCTGAGCACTTCTACTAACAGCACTGAAACAAAATGTTGAAAATATTTACTTACAAACTATTATTTGCAAATGATCATGAAAAAAATGTAATAATAGTCCTCCAGAACGAATTTCGGTCATTGCGACCAATCTCAGCGGAGACCAGCCTTTGAATGATATTATAGTGCACAAGTGTGTGTCCAGACACAGGTGCACTCCCTCTTCCCTCACTCTCTTATTCCGATGGGACAGCAATCCGACAGGACCCGAGAGAGATCAGGCACAGGACCAACGGATTAACGTGCTTTCCGTGACACGGGGTATCACACCTCCGACTTCCAATCTCCGGGAAATAAGAAATCCTTAATGGAAAAAGCAAATAATGCTTTGACCGACCCGGGAATTTAACCCAGGACCCCATGCTCAGCAGTCACGCTTGCGACCACGAGACACTGGGCCCGCGTGGTGGATTACAGCCCACACAGCCTCTCACAGAGGAAACGTTATAGGTTGATTATGCTAAGTAGCACATTACTTGTAGGAGTATAGTGAATATGAGAGATGAGATATTAATTTATTATAGTAAAGCATGGATCACACTTTATAACCAATAGTGAACGTAGGAGTATAGTGAATATGAGAGATGAGATATTTATTAAATGGGCCAGTCAAAAAAAAGTTGTCTCTTTAAATCAAAAACAAAATATAAAGACATACTCAAGCATTCAAGTCCATAATTTTCAAGTCTCACATGCAGTCACAGATTTCCCGGAAAAATATGGAAATGTAAATTATCATTGTCGCTGTCATTGTCTTAAGAGGAGAATTTATTATTTATATCTAACCCTTTTTATATGTCCCAATTTTTTCATGCTAAGAGGGCGAGAAGTGGTTGTCTGCTTTATAATTCATCAGTTCTATTTTATCTTCCCGAGAATATGTCACTTTTGGCATTTCAACCCTTCATAAGCTACGTGTGTTTTACGAGCGAGTAGCACCTGCTAAAACCCTGCTTATAAAACCACCTGGAGTCTTGATTAACTCTTGAAGGTTATTATAGCGGAGAGCTAGCTCAAGTTATCACTCTTTATTAGTTCCGGGAAACTTTCTCAAAGTGCGGTACATTAACATTTAATTAATTTGTTATGAATTTATGCATTTACGAGGATTAAGGCCCGCTTGCACCGTACATCAATAAATAGGTACGTTTAGCGTTCAACCAATCGAAAACATTCTGTTTCTGCCAATCGTTTGAAGATGACAGAGATAGAATGATGTTGATGTTAAGCTAAACACATTCAGTAATTTGTGGTGCAAGGACTTACTATGAAGCTTCGATAGTACCTCTATCTTTGTTCTATGTTAGAGGGTTCGGTTTCCGCACTTAGTTCTTCCAGGGGACCATTGTGCGTAGGGCATAGCGGCCGTCGGTAGTTATTCGAACCGGCCTGCCTCCCTCCAGCAGTTGATAACATTTCCTGGCCTGATAATAACATCTGTGTAAGATCTGGGTCCCATAGCATCTCGTAGAAACTTCGAAATACTAAGGGCGAGGCCACAATACTGCGTTGCGGCGTCGTATCGCAAATTTTTTATTGTTGTGTGTCGTAGACTTTTTACGATGCGACGCCGCAAAGCGGTGTTGTGGCCTCGCTCTAATGGTGGGTACACACGTACGTACATGCTCGATAAACTTGTTCGATCTCGAGCAAGTACAAACGTGTGTACCATGCATGTCTCAAGAAAATTGCTTGAAGCCGACCAAAATGTTCGATTCGAACAAGATTCAAACGTCCATAATTCTTGCTCGATGTTCGAAGCAAACATACCAAACGTAGTCATTTACACCTTTAAACATATTATATAAGATGACTAGTATATAACGTTTATTTTAGATGTGATTATTTAACAAGAAAAAAGAATTGAACCTACCTCTTATCGCCTGAAACACAGGATTACCTAGTTCAGGCACATAACATGTGTGAACTTTACGTAAAAAGCCAAAATTGTATTTATTATTTACCTTATGATTGATGAATAAACATTATTATTATTATTATAGTAGTAAGTTCTTGTATAAAGACATATTTATTCGTAAATAGTTACGAAAATCTTCAGGTTCCAACCCTTTTATCCAATTAACATGACTGTGACGTTCTGTTCCTTGCAATATTGGCCTTACCCAACAACGACGACACCTTCTTCGCGTAGATTTGTCCCGAGAGTAAATGTAGCAGGTGATGCCCACCAAACACAACTACGAATCGTCCATTGCTCGGAGAGTTTCAACGCACACTACATAAACATGTTCTTCGAGCAAGCAAAATACGCTCGGATGAAACATGCTCATCGAGCATACGTGGAGACCCACCATAAGGGATCTGCGTGTACCGTGCGTTTAGTCACTGCGACCAGTAGTGAGAGCGTGCGACGCCCCTAGCAAGTCGTTGCGATTCTGCAACTCGACGTCAAGTGTGTGGAGCTTTGAACAAAATATATGAAAATTGTCAGCCGTAGCCTGTCGTTGCGTCTAGTCACTGAGCTGTTGTGGTCGCTAATTGTCGGAAAAGTGGAAACACGAAAATACGTACCTTTACTAAGAAACACAATCGTCCTTATTTACTGTCTTCACGGATGGTTCTCTATAAGAGTAATATCCACTGATTAGAGAACACGTTTTATCTATATCTCAATCGGGTCTTAATCCTCCAATCTTGCCGTTATAATAACTTCAGATGTGGCTGGTGGGGCTTATACCTAAGCACGCAAGCAATTGTTATACGAAATGATATATTATGTAGTGTAGTTTTCTTGAATTTCTTATTTAGAAAACCAATAAAATGACGTGTTCTTGCGTAAAAAAAAGTTAGGTCAAGTATCAAGGTATAACAAGCTGTGTTAAGTTGGGTATAAACGTTTTGATCTTTAAAAAACACTACTTTAAAGTATTTAAACACATTAATTATCTTAAAATCAAAAGTACAGTAGATAATCGGTAAGTACGCCATATGTTTAACCAAAGAAAAGGTCGTCTACCAGTCATAAAAACAACAATTTACTACATGGAGGCATTCCAACTACGAACAATGGAAAATAGTTAGGTGCAAATGTCTCTTATCAACAAATTGTTTGCATCCAAATGCACTGCATACTTTTAACAGTCCGTGACTAGAAAGATAAGAGATTCTACGCAAAGAATTTCAACGAAATTGTTGCATTTGGTACTTGTTTTAGTGACGTCATGTCCATTAAATTGTCTTGATGGCCCCCATTTCATTAAGTGGATGCACTGCATGACTGCAAACACGTAGGTAAAAACAAATAAACACCGTGGAGGTACTTCTGTTGGCTACAATCCCATTCCACTTGCCTGACTTTGTTTGTATCTATATAATGAAAAAAACGTCATTATGAGAATTATTGCACTTTTGTAGTTGTAGAACTTTTTTTTTATACAAAAAGCGTCTGATCACAGCTAATTAGCCATTTAAATACATAGCTAGCTAGTTACGTGCCTGTTTTTCCAGTCAATGAGGGTTTGTAAAAAGTGAATAAAGGTTAAGCAAAGACTTGAAGTTGGTAGGTAGGTATGTACCAAATAGCAGACAGACCAGTTATTTCAGATTAATTAAAGATTGATATTTGAGACTGTTCGGTCCACTTGTTTTGAAGTTACTTTTTGTTTTAGCACGCGAAGTGTTTCAATTAATTAAATACTATTAAACTTGTTCTATCTACGACCTGCACCCTAATTGCGTTACACACGATCAATCGGAATCGGTTTCATTTTGACAGTTCAACAACATTCATTGCGTTATTTACGTTGTTGAGCAGACACATGACACATTATTTGAACATGTGAAGCAATGGATTAGCAATATCCTTCAAAATGATTCAGATTGAGATTGATTGTGTGTTGCGCAATTAGGGTGCAGATTAGATTTCAAATAAAACATAGATGAATGTTTTTAATAGTGTTTCGTCTAGTCGTAAATAAGGATGGATGGTTTTGCTTATTTTTTCATATAGGTACATGTACATATTATTATTTTAAATGTTAGCTTATATTATGTAAATATTATCTTCATTAGGATCAATAGCAATTAATCAGAATGTATGTAGACACTGTTTAATTTGAAAATAGTTTAAATTTAATAATAGTGGTATATAAATAAAATAAAGAGTGCGCTATGTTATGCCGAAGGGCGTTCAAAAAATGTTTGTGATTAAGTAAGCGATCCAAAAATCTCCGGTAATAGCTTTCTTTTCCTGTAAAAGTGTACTGTACATTGAACAATGTACATATACAGGGTGGCAGGGAAACGCTTCCGAAAACGAAGACAGGTGATAGGGCTACTGATTCTCGATACGATACCATAAAAAAATGAGAAAAAAAAATGAACAATTTTACCTATTTTTTTTAGCATTTTTCGTACACTATGCTGTGAGAACAGTTAAATTAAACCATTATTTGCTATTAAACACATTTTTTTTCTTTACAACTCTAACAAGCAATGTATTCGTAAATAAATATCATCTGTCGCTTGCGCGTGACCTCAAGTTCAAAGTGCGCGCGCGCTCGCCGACAGCTGTGCGGGTGACGACCCCAAGTCCACGTGACGCGCGAAAATAATCAATTTCAGGCGAAAGGTTAGTGGTATCCGTTTGCATAAAGGTTGTATATAATCTACGTTCTGGCTTCGGAAGCGTTCTCCTGACACCCTGTATGTAAGAAATAGATTAGTAGTATGATATTGACTTGAATGAACCAATCGATCTGCCCAGCCTTTTACCAACTATGTTGGGGTCGGCTTCCAGTCTACCCGGATGCAGCTAAATAACAGTATTTTACATGGAGTGACTGTCTGACCTCCACTACCCAGTTACTGGGTAAAACGTTATCCCTTGGTAAGACTGGTTGGCAGACTTTTTGGGCTTCTCACTACCCGTAACGACTGTCAAAGATAAAATGAATCGCTATTTCCATCTTTTTGACATTGCTCGTTCAAGTTTATCTAGACATGGCTCGAGGAAAAGTATTATTATACCAAGAGCAGCGTTAAAACAAAAGCGGCTAATGTTTTAGAAGAGACAAAAGACAAAATAATTTACTTGTAATGTGAATAAACTCAGCTCACAGTTAATTTAAAATAAATTGGGCGTTTCCATAAGACGCATCGGGTTTACTTAGAACTTACCTACGTGTTAATAGGGATAGTTTTCGACACATTTATCTTAATTTAAAGCTCTTTGTAATGTATTTGTATATAAAGGGTGTAAAAAGACCCATCAAATAGCCGTCAACTACGCATTCTGTACAACAAACTAAGTAACATCATTTCATCATCATTTTCCTGCCCTTATCCCATGTTACTTGGGGTCGGCGCAACACGTTTTCTTCTTCCCCTGTCAACTGTCACGCTATCATTCACTCCCTTCTCTTTCATATCATTCCTCACACAATCCATCCATCTTTTCTTCGGCCTTCCTCTCCCTCTCCATCCAACAAACTAAGTAACATTGCACAAAAATAATTGCTGGGAAATGAATTTGCGCAATGTAACACAATGTAAACATTGTGCTTATGTACGTGTGCATGCAACGTTACAGGGTTCGTGGGGGTACTTAATGTTGTGCTAAAACATTAAAAACTCGTTTTCGTAAAAGTTGGAATTTTTACATTTAATATCTACGTAACCAGAAGGCTCCCAGGTACCTATATGGTACAGTGGAAAAAAATATTACAATGACGGGGAGCACAAGTGCCTCTCGGCTTCGTTAAGTGTCTTTCTACACCCGTTGCAGTGTCTATGTATTGTTCTAGCACATTATCTATGTATGTTCCTTTATCTGACTAAACTATATATTCTTTTATGTCGTCATTTGTTTTTTTTTTTGCATTTTGGTGCAAGCAATTCGAGAACAATTTCAATCAAACAGGGATATAAGAACATCGTGTTAAAATTATTATACCATCAGCAACAGTGGGACGGGCTAACTACCCGGGGTGCACTGGAAGTAATGCCGGGCTCTTAAAAATACTTCACTGAAGAAACTTTTAGTAGTTCGTTAATAGCTCTTGAGGGTCGTTTAATAGTCGTAAAAATGAGTTATTAGATACAGGATGGGTGGTTTATAAATGCACTGAGTATACACAAAGCAGAACAGTGGTAGCCAAGTGGTAACGGCCCCGACTAGTCGTAGGACGTTGGTTCGAACCCAGGCTAGCGCTTAACTTTTTGTAAATGATGTCATCACACACCACACGGAAAACGTCGCGAGGGTTTACTATCAGACTGAATGTACCAGAAAAATTTAAGACGGATCAAAGACCATACCCAGCTCGCATGGAATTTGTGTACCAAGCGGAGTGTGTGGGATTATTTGTAAACATTATACAAGCGGCTTATGCCACGCCAGGAGAGTTACGGAAACCTATATTCGTATACTCTCCGACAACGCCTCAGTACTCCAACTCTTAGGAAGAAAATGTATCACATCGAGACTTACTAGAAAGTCACAATGCTATAGAAAGACTAACGGTATCTAACCGCAATACAGCGACACTGTAATGGATAAAAGGACAGCAGATCGCTAGGTAAAGGATTAAGTACGGAAAACAAACCTTCTAACATAGAACATTGAACTGGCATGTCCTTAGAACCAAAAATTAGAAGACATGTGACGTCTACCAACTTACACTGGGCCCTCGTGGTAGATTACAGCCAACTCCCTCTCGAGGAGAGGAGGCCAGTGTCCCAGCAGTGGTTCTATAAGCTTATTATGTGAGTAACATAATAGAATACCAAATAAGATATACCAAGAAAAAAACATCAATTTGTTTGTTATTCATATGGAGTAACAGATATTTTGTATCGGTACTTACATATGGCGCGATAAGGAAACAATTTCCGGAGATACGCTATAATACTATGATACACACAGATAATGGCATAAAAGTTGAGTAGACAAAGCTTTCCTTGTTTACTTTCGGTATTATTGCGTCTGTTGGATTACAAATTTTCTATTAATTAGAATCTGTGTTCAATTAACTCAGGACATAGGTCTCTCCCAGGCTACGTCACAACAGCCTGTCATCCGTCTTCCGCATCTGGTCTGTTCCAGCCACCTTCTTTAGGACGTCCGTCCATCCAGCTGGGGGCGTCCCACACTACGCTTGCTGGTACGCGGTCGCCACTCCAGGACTCGTCTGCTCCACCGGCCATCGCGCATCGTTCCTTTCACATATAGAGGTATAAGGAATAGGGTGTAAAGTCCACTCATCCTCTATAGAAAAGGGAGGATCCTCCGACCAGACGGGTGTTGTGTCTGGCGGGCAATTGCCCAACGGTTGATGTCGGGAAGTATGTATGCTAATTGCGAGGTAAACTCTGCTTGCGAGATGCAGGATTTGCGTGACGTCAGTATGACGTAATAGTCCTGACTTACGAGTTGTAAGTCGTGGGTTCAATCCCAGGCAGGCGCTTTATTTTGTGTAAATAATCTCATCACCACTGCTTTCAAAATGGTGAAGGAAAATATAGTAATTATCAGCATTTCCTAGAACCAAAACTTCGAAGACATGTGACATCTACCAACCCGCACTGGGCCTGCGTGGTAGATTATTAGCCCAGCTCTCGAAGAGGGGAGACCTGTGTCCCAGCAGTGGGAACATTATAGGCTGATTATGCTGTCAAAAATTATTAAAAAAAATACGGGCACGACGGGGAACGAAACGATATGACGAACGATAACGAACGATACGGGGAAGTAATACGCTTTTTCGTAAGCGTATTACTTATTTATACACAAGCTGTATAAGATAACACCATGTAAGAAGGCCGTAATATTGCTTTAGAATAACAACACCTACTTGCACGATGCCTGCACACAAAACTAAGGTAAAAAGTTCCATCGCAAGTAAGATTACCCTTGAATGGTACTAAGACAAGTACCTACTTACGCTGTTTTCCACTTAACAAACTTTTCTCATATCCATGTGAATAAAGTTTGAAGGAAAAGTAAGAGATTTTTTATGCTAATTCCACGACTATATTAACCCGTGAAGTTCAGTAGCAACTTCAGAAGCTATAAAATAGTTTTAGCTTGTAAACAAGGCTCGCTTTGCAATATAGCTTGATCAAAATAGAGGATTGATTTATTATCATTGAATAGTTAAATCACAAACAAAAGCAGCAACTCTTTAGAAAATAAATAAGCTACTGAAAAATAAACACAAAAATATTTATCTTCAAGGTATGTGCAGGCGTAAAAATAAAGTTGCAAAATAGTACCTCTGGGTACCAGACACTCCCATGAATATTGCTCGAGGCGAAAGCAATATGCTGGGGTTTGATGACAGCCATCGTGATTTGGGGTAGGTCTATAAACTACAGAACGTTTTTGTCCTTTATTCTGGCAACATGTGGCTAGGTTAGTAAACAAACCTTGGTAGTTTTTTGCAAGGATTCATTTATTTAATAGAGTTTGGATATACGTACAATCAAGGTAGAGAGGATTAGCTCGTGGCTAAGTAATAACAGCCACACGGGTCAATCGATCAGGTTGAGCTACGCTTGTCGTGGTTGCTCCGTGGATGGGTGACCATCTTTACATACCGAGTACCTCCGCGCTTTGGAAAGCACGTAGAGCTGTTGGTCCCGGCTGTTATTCGTGGATCTTTGACAGTCGCTGCGGGTCGTTAGAAGGCCAAAAGTCTGACCATCAGTCTTACCAAAGGGTATCGTATTACCCAGTAACTGGGTTGCGGTGGTCAGATAGGCAGTCGCTCCATGTAAAATACTGGTATTCAGCTGCATCCGGTTAGACTGGAAGCCGACCCCAACATAGTTGGCAACAGGCTAGGCAGTTGATGTTGATGATGGATATAGGTACAATCAGCAACAGAAGTCAATTAACACTGTAGCATTTACTTATCATCTAAATTGATGCAAAATAATTTGATACATTGCTTTTCTGTATTTCATGTAATATATAAAAGTTAATATTGTTAACCTTGTGACCTCTGCGCTACCACCGATAACCGTGTAAGGGACGAAGTTTTGGGCCAACAAAATATGAATAACTGTCGTGCCAGCGACCCGAAGCATAGGTAAGGAGAAGATTCTAAAATTGTTATTTTAGTACAGATATTTTTTTTACATTTAGCTCAATAATTAAGATTAAGCAAAGTTAAATGTTATTCTACTTTTGTTACTGATCGTACTTATTGTAACGAAGCAATTTGAATTTTGGGTGATGGAGCTTCCTCATTAAATACTGGAACAAAAATAAAACTTGGTGTAACACCTGCGAAGTTGAGAATGATGAATAATGACGGGGACAGGGACGATCCTGAACAACTCTTAACATAATTATAGTTGAACGGAAAAGTTTCAAACTGTAATACCTGCAAGTTTTTTTTCGGTTAGATGGGTAGTACTTTTTATTTCAGGCTCAAAATTATTTTAGGGGACCTATTATGTTACAAACTCACTTAAAAAGTACTTGAAAACTAGAGCGTCAACAGGCATTTCCTCTCGAAACTTTAACAAGTGGAACAAAATGTCAAGAGGTGTTTACCGGGTATTTCATTTTTAAATAAATAATATCACTCCAAACAAAATTTTTAGTTTTGTATCATAAAATAAAATCATTAAAAGTGTTTAAAGTGCAGCTGACATTAATGAAAGTAAAAACCAGTCTAGTGCATTGGTTAAAACAGAGTAAAGTGCCAAGTTAAAATATCCGGTAAGTAAAGTGGCCGGCTGCAAAACCGCATCACCACAACTAACAAGCAGTACATTTTCTAACAAGGCGTAAGCACCATTTTGCTTAGTTAGTTCAATTATAAAACTTCAGATATGGGAGCAGGAAATGAGACTGGCCGCAGGTCCCTACTAGGGAGAGCGGTGAGAATGATGGCTAACTTATCGGATAAATAATGACACTTCGTTTATTTTTAAAATAGACCGAAAAGATACGGATGTCTTGTGTCAACGATATTCTGGCTGTTCTTTTGAAATGGTTTGCAGCTAATAATCTTTTAATTAATGCGAACAAAACTAAACGTCTTAAGTTCTCATTACCAGATGTACCTCAAGTGGGTCTAAATTTAAAACTTGATGGCAAGAAACTAGATGCTATAGCAGAAATTGTATTTCTAGGAATTACTTTATTTAGATTCAAAATTACAATGGGGCGCACACATTAGAGCTCTTTCAGGTAGATTAAGTTCAGCTGCATGTGCAATAAGAAAAATAAGGCAAGTGATAGATATATATAGTATAGTATACAGCTAGGTTAGTATACTTAGCTTATTTCCACAGTATTATGTCTTATGGTGTTCTGCTGCGGGGATCTGCAGCTGACGTAGATTCAATTTTCATTTTACAAAAGAGGGCAATCCGCGCAATCTATAAAATGGGTCCTCGCGAATCTCTTAGAAATAAATTCAAAGAAATTGATATACTGACTCTGCCTTCTCTTTATATTTTAGAAAGTATTTTGATTAAAAATATGTTTTGGTATAATAATATATTTTACCTTATTCAGTACTTAACAGTACCCAAAATGTTTTTTATCATCGATGGTTATGAGAAGTCAATCTGCGTCTAGTATTGTAGGTTCGATTGCTACAGTGTTGTCATCAGTTTTAACAAAGCAAATTACACCTCCGTTTTTATTTTGATGAACCGTTGTGCGATATGCATTATATCCTGGCAGAGGCTGTATGATACTTCCGTCACGTCATGGCAGTTGCTCAGCATTCCGTTAAAATGATAACATCAAAGCAGATAGTTATTAATTCGCATAGCATCATCAGCAAAGTTGTCAAGATTGTGCTGGAAGCTTCTGATATTGAGTGAAAGAATTTTTAAATTAGACTCGGTATTTTTTTATTAATGTTTGGCAATGTTCAATAGTTTTAACAGTGTGACAGTTTACTTGCAGATTTTCGTCAGTCTGGCACTATGTAATGCCATTAGTGTAGTTTATTTTAATTTTAGGAAAGAAAGTTTATTCAAAGAGGCTGTCAATCAGTGACCAACAAGTTAGTATGTTCCATTTGCCAAGATTACCGAATTTCATTTTGGGAATTTTAAGATAACCTAACACTGAAGGAAACGTCGTTTGCACGATAACTGTAAGTCTCTAAGTATGTATAGGTATACGGTGAGTGTGTTTAGGTGTGTATGAAGGTAGGTATGTGTAGGGGACATGGTGTGTATTATTTTAGGGTATGTGCAGGTGACATCATTATTGAACATGAAATATTAAAAAAAACTTCTATAAGACGCAAAATAGTTAATCATTAATAGTAGTAAACAAGATGAATAGGTATTTCTATAAGACAAAAAAACATTTGTTAGCAATTAGAAATAAACAAACAGTAAAAGTTTTTTTGTAAGACACGAAATAGTTAACAATTAAAAGTAAACAATATGAATCGATTTGTCTATAATACACGAAACAATCAAAAGTAAACAAGAACAAAAAGTTATCCTGTAAGGCACGAAATTATATTACAGAATAACTTTTGTTTGTTTAGTAATTGTCGTTCAACAATTATTTCTGTAGGACAAGAATTACTCAACAATTAAACGGAAATAAGAACCAAATGGTTAATAAAGTTTTTTTCAAGTACTAGTTGTCAATAAAAGTGAGGTTGTTTGTAGAGATGTGTGTGCACCAGGAACATGACGATGAAGTTCGTCTAGGTTGGTTATATTAATGGGTGGAAACCCCACCCGTTTACGTATGTAAATAGAACCGCTTTTAATCTATCTTTTTGCTGTGATGGCGAGGCTTTTTTTTTGATGGCGGGACTCATTACTTACGAAATAAACGACGTTTGTATGGAAGATCACACAACCGTCGTCGCGTCAATTATTTCGTGAGGCTCGAGGCGTTTAACACAACGCTAATTAATGAATGTTTCTTTTGGTACCTTTGATGTCAATGGGTTACGTCTAATTTTAGCGGAACTTAAAAATTCATTTCGTTTGTTTCGTCTCAGAAATCGGGCACTAGTGGTTGGAGAAGCAGACTCGGATGTTATATGGGTTGTGGCATTTTTTTTTTTTTTCTGGATGGGAAATCATCAAATGACCCCTCCCGCTCTGGGTGGAGCGGAAGGGAGTGTCAGACTCTTACTGACTAAAACCCACCCGTGTTCCTTCCTTAGCCCTTTCTGTTCCAGGGCAGCGGTAACCCTTTCGGACGATCCCGCCGCCCTGGCAGGCTTCGGCCCTATCGGGCCCCGTCCTCTGCTGACTTCTCTTTGAGGCGCGCGTGCAACACAACGCGCCGTCCGGCACGGGCCTGGTCCTGATCGGACGGCGAGCTACCCATTACTCACCGCCCGCAGGCCCTGGTTGTGCCATTGGTGTGTTCTTTGTGGAAAAGCGCGCGTCACGTAATCAGACTGGGTCAGACTTTCTGTTGTAGTTTAGTTTATTCCTATGTCATTTCTTAAGGATTGCTGGGCCAGACAGTTATTACCTATACCTACGTGGAGTTGCGGACACCAGCCCGTATTACCTATTATCTATAATCATGTACCAATGTTTTTATGTAATTGTTCCTTCGTGTGTTGTATTATTCTTTTGTGTGCACCAAATAAATTATTTATCTACCTTAATCACCTAATAACTAAATAAAAGCTGTTGGATTTCAACTTATATATTATTATGATTATACTGGAAGCCTCTCTGCCAAGGCATGTGTTCGTGTTGTTCAGTTGGTTCAATTATGCAACTACAGCACGTGCATATTATGTATGTTTCGTTCAATGCGGTTTCAATTAGTGCCCTGACACTGACACTTGTCACAATGTTCATGGAATTGAACCGATTGGTAGCCAGCTTGTACGTACGCCTGTATTCTACAAAGGAAAATATATGTCTAGTGTCGATGTACACACGTACAGTAGCCAGCTTTTGCAGCCCGGAACAATGCATGGCGGTTAATGTACACCGAGCTTTAGCAAGACACTGTCACACACAGGAATGAGTGATAAAGAGGACGATCTACCAAGCTGAATTTTATTTAAACCTGCCACAAACTGTTTCTATCATGGAACACCAATAGCGCAGTTTAAATAAAAATATTTTATTTCACATAAACCTACATGGGCACTTATGAAACGTCAGAAGCTAGGTGCAAGGTTCCAATTGGTCGGTTCTAATGGAGAAGAGCCGGCATGAAACTCCAAGGTCACTCTTTTGAAAGTAATTGGCTTTTACAATGTTTTGCAAATTACAGTATTAATAGGTATGGGAGGACAGTGTAGGCTTGTCAACAAGTACCAGGTACTTAAGTCTACAATACAAGGCCTACAACGCAACCATCTCACATTCACAAAATCGAAAAGAATCTACGTAATAGATAAATAAAAAAACGTTTTAAAACCACATGAAAGATTGCCATTATAACTGTAACAAATCTGAATAAATATTATTTCAACAAAAACCACTAATAAAAAACCTTTTATTGGCGGCTTTAGGGTTTGGAAATACTATTAAGTACTATTATTATTAAAAGCCTTTGATGTCCCACTGCAGGGCAAAGGCCTCTCTACTCTCTTTCCACTTCTCTCTGTTTAAATCTGCTAAGGAGCAATTCTTTATTAAGTACTGCTTAAGTACACAATTGTATTTTCAACCCCTAAGCTTCTGAGAATTCCCAAACAGAGAAATCCAATATATATTTCTAGGAATCGAAACTAGAAAGTACTTACTGTACTTACGCTTGACAGAGTATGGAATTTAACTAGAAACTCTTATCCTACCAGTGTCTCGCTCGCTTTGATGGCTCGAAGTCGCGGTGCCTGAGTGATGGGCTGCTTTTCACACTAAGTAAAACAAATATTTGTAATGGCCTTCGGGCGATGGTTCGTGTCGGCATGTATGTGGGTTTTGTTCAGTATATTACTATGTAGGAGAGTATGGAGCAATGTCACAATGAAGAGTCTGGATTGATCATCATTACATGGAACTTCAGCATAACTGCCGAAATGTGGCTGGAGGTACTATAGGTACACCTCAGTCTAACCCTACGGGGAACACAGGCGTGATATTGTGTCAGAGAGAACCATTCGTTGTGCCTTTATGTTAATACAAGCTTCGTGACTTCGTCCGTGTGACATTTCTTGCTCCCCGACCCACCCCGTCGCATCGCAGCGCTCCTATTACTTGGTTTTCGCGTAGCGTTCTTTCTCATTTTTCTTCTTTTCGCTTGCCTCGTAAGTCCTAGCGTGATGTTAAATAGCCTAAAGCCAAGAAATGTGCTGTCAAATGCAAAAATATTCTTTTAAATCCAACTGGTAGTTCAAAAGATTAGCGCGTTCAAACAAACAAACTCTTCAGCTTTATTATTAGTTTATAGATACGAGTATATTCAAAGAACAGGAAGCAAACTCATCAACAGAAGTTTTTCACTATGCAGCCAGGTATCAATATTATGAGTTCTATTCTTAACCACGGCCGCTGAAGCGAGCCTCGATTGCAATAGTTCAGGACAGTTTGTTGGCATACACCTACGATCATTAGGTAAATACCGCGCCTGTCTAACTTCCATCTACTGCACCCGCAAACTAGATGTGAGTGCTTCAACTGACTTACTTACGTGGGTTGTGGGTGGTTACTTTATACATGGACTGTATGACGGGTGAGTATTTTGTTTACTGCGTATTTATTTGTTTTGATAGTCTCACTTTGACACACTTAAACAGCGAAATAAAGTGTGTATGGTAAAGAAGAGAGTGAGGTTTTAAAGGCCTATACAAAAATAAATGAATAATAGTAACATATTTCCTACCAAGCTTGAAAGAACCACGTAAGTAAAGGTCTGAATAACGTAGCCAGATTTTCAGCCTCAAATTCCACGATATATTCAAAACAAAGTAGGGTTGGGAAAGCTAATAACGAATAAAGCCAAAAAAATAAACGGCATTATTCTGCCTCCTCGTTTCACATCATACTACTTCGGTCTACATTGCCGTGGTTATGTCACCGAAGTAGCACTTCTAGTGGCGGGAAGGGTTGACCGACTTACTCGTTTATCTGACGTCATATCTGCGAATTTCCTTACCTAGCCGACGACGTCAGATTGACGAGACGTACTCGTAGGTGCTGTTTAGTAATTTTACTACGCTGCCACGTCGGGCTGTGTTTTAAAAGTATATATTTTGCTAATGGATTGATTTTTCGTAAACCTGTTTAGGTATACTCACTTATACAGGTATACGGTAGATGCTTGATTCGAAAAGATCCCTTTTATATTTTGAACGAGTTTTGGTATTTTAGGATCAGTGACCCTAATAAAAGGATTGCAAAATGGGTCCGAACCCGTGCTTCATGATGTTCGAAATAAGCGCTGACTCAGAGCAAAACAAAAAAATGAAGATTTAATGGTGGTCTCGACACAAACCCGTCGCCATTGGAACGTATTTTGAACATGAATAAAAACTAAAACGCCTGCAGGGTCGATTTGGGATTTAATAAATAAAATAAGATTTTTAGAATAATTAAATAAACACCATATAAGCCATTGTAAGGAGTAGACACTCCGGTAAAACCACTCTACATACTGAAACCTGCATAATACTTGCTAATAATATTAGGTATGAAAGGCGTAAAACTACAAGAGTAGAGCTTTGTTTTATCCAATCCGGTCCCAAACACGATTTTGGCAACCGCAACCAAAACAAGATTTATGTTGAAAATTTTCGGTATCGAAACACTGTTACACAGGGGATTCCAGTACCTATAGTCTGTTCTAAAAGATTTGATCAAAGTGTAATACAAACCCTATTCAGGTAAAATATTTACGCAATCCCTCACTAAAGAGACGTCGCAACAAATTCGTCTGTATGAAGAAGGTTTCAACTGTATGTCTTACCACTTTTCCAATATTGTCGTAGGAATAATATTATTAGCTTGTAATTAAAAAACATCAACGGAAATTGAGGTAATCAAATTAATCTTAATTATATATTGAAAAACATCTTTAAGGTAATTTAAAATAAACATACATACAGTATGTTAAATAACAGAGGGCGTTCCCTTAAACTCGCTAATCTATATCATTAATAGATTAAAATAAAAATATCAGCATAGAAAAATAAGCATAAAATAATCCGAAATCAAAAAAATAATTAATTGACAATAATCTCGAAACCTCCTGTTTAACCAATGAGATCGCCGCACACGCGTCCCGTCATTCATAAATAAATTGCGACGTTGCCGTCCTTCAAGTACGCGTTCACAGAGTGTTTCTTTTACGTATCAATTTCATATTTTTTGTGAATATTTTAATATTAAAAAAAAAAAAAACATTTTCTTTTCGAATGGTAATATTTTTTTTAGCATGTATGGATGCTATACTATTGCGGGTTAACGGGAACGCCCTCTGTTAGTTAACATACTGTATAACAAATGAAAACATATAACAAACATACCTACAGTTAATTACAAAACATATAATTACTTGAACCCGAAAGGTTTAAGTAATTAAATAATCAAAGCACTCAATTTGTAATTGGCATTACAAATTGGCATCCATAGGTAGGTACGTTTTCTGATCCATTTGTTTATATTTTCATTCGATATTTTTGGAATAGACCAGATCAAGCTACATTTGCTTCAAACTAAATTAATCGTTGCACACATGTCGTTAGAATTAAGATACTCCGCTTGTTCAGATAGATTTACTGCGCAGACGTCGGCATGCGGTTTATTAGGCTCATATCGATCACCGTTTATCACTACACACCATCTCGGGACGAGGATTAATTGCAACTATATTCTGTGTAGGCGCAATGGCGATTAAATACAGAAGTTCCGTTAAGGCGTCGTTATTATAATTTCAGATATATTACTTGTAGACAAAAGGCTTTTGGAAGTGTCCCAATTTACAGTATCATAGAATGAAGGGGTTATTTTGACATAAGTTTTTAATATTTAATTTATCTTAATAATTTGTAACAATAATGTAAATTCAATTTGATTTCTACAAGTATATAAATATTGTATGCCCCAAGCAAGGGCGGGACATAGCTGATCACAATTTTATTATTTAAGACCTGTATTATGTACCTACCTATGATCCACCATAAATATATTGATTGATTGATTGAGTAGCGTCCGCACATAGCACACAGACGCACACACGCACACACACACCACAACACACCCTCACTTCCGACTTCGCCATTGCCTCTGATGGTACCAAGAGCTCCTGCGCTTACACACACATTCACTGCGTGTTTGTACACTTGGGAACCACAAGTAAAGCGTGCGTTGCTTCGTGAGATAAAAACAGAGTGGCGATTATGTTATCACATTAAAAAGAACTGCGGTTATTACAACTTGTTATCAGTCTGTTAATATAATAAAATAAACAATTTTATTAAAAATAGAAAACTTAATTTTTCAAACCAAATAAATTGCTAAAAATTGGCACGAAAGAAACAAACCCTTGATAACAAGGCACTAGACACGCGCGGGGCGATGGTAGGTATGATCAAGAATTGAACACAAACTTTTTAGTATTGTTATCAAATAATCACACATGAATAAATACTACGGCTAGAATGTTAATTTTTATTAATTATTTTAATTGTGTATGTTCGAAATACGTGATGTAGAATACGTGTGCTGTAAATTAATGTGATAACCTAATTGCCACTAGATACAGCTGCTGTATATTTTCAGCGAATGAAATATTTTACTCGTCAGGTATACAAAATGCATTTAGAAAGTTTCCAAAAGCTTTTTGTACACCTATAAACAAAGAAAGATTATTTATTGCGTCTCGCGCAGGAAAATCATAAACTAAACTAAACACAGTCAAGAATAAAAAAGAATTTATATAAAAAAAAAACTTACAAAAAGAAAAATGAAACAGAAAGTCCTTACGAGGCCAACAGGCTCCTCAAACTGATAGATATAGGTACATACTTATCACTTTCAAAGATTGTTACGATTAAATATAGGCTAAGGGACCAAGATGAATCTGCCATCTTGTTTCATTATCATTACGTTATTTACAAAACTACTAGCATTGATTTAAAAACTATACTCATCAGATACGAAAATGTAACCCATGCGAGTACACATATAGAAGCAATAAGAATAATGTACCCAGGATTTTGTAATAATATCTTGATTTAAAAGAGTGTCCGTGGAGTTTCTTGCCCGTTCTTCTCCATAGAGATCTACGTTTTTGGAATGGGCGACTAGCTTCAACTTTCTGACTAACTGACCGACTATTTAATTTTGACAATTCAAAAGTGCCTGTAAATGGTTTAATTAAAATAAATGATTTGAGTTTGAGTTTGAGTAAGTCTCGCACCGGTGTGTAGGTAAATATTTGATAAAGATCGGAGCACAAAAGGCAGTCGTTCCTCCACACAACATCATCAATTGGGTTGTCTATTGCGATTACGTACACAACCGACAACCCGACGGATGGTAATCGACTAACCTACCTGCTGTCTACATTTTTGTTTGTTGTTTTCCTGTTTTCGCTGTGTATTTTAAACGAATTGTGATTTATTTATTTGTCTTTAATGTTCATTGTCGTATTTTCAAATTTGCTTTGAAAGTCACGTAGACCAGCAATAAAGATCAAAATAGCACATACTAAAGTTAATAACTGTAATATCGTTCTACTAATTAACTCAAACAACTTCAATGCAATAAATGTTTTAGGGAAGATTCACAAAAGGTTCGTCTATTTTTAACAGTGAACGCTAAAGGTCAAAGGTCACATCTGTTACAAAGTTGTGATCAGTGCCCCCTGCAACTTTTGTAATTCGTCCCCTTTTATCCTACACACAACCAAAAATGCGGGATTAGTTGCCAAGTTAGTTGTTATGAAGATTTGTGTGTATGGCTTTATTTTTGGCAATTAAAGTAAGGAGTATAATGACCAATCACTATTGTATAATTCAGTACTACTAGATACGCTGTATTGTTACAAAAACATATTATAGAGACAAAGCATAAACAAACCATCTGTCTGAAGAAATCTTTTATTTTTTAGTAGACGGTGATTAAAAATTCAAATGTAATATATTGGTCAGGTCGTCAGCTCACATTTAGATTCCATAACAGTCCAATTACTTGCTCATACATTCCAATACCTTTGTTTTTCTTCATCTACAAATTCCAACAAAATTAATTAGCACACTCAATAAAATATCTCCGAGACCAGTAAAAGTCGAACGAAATGAAACTACTGTCCGTAAACTTAGATACTTATCCAGGTGATCACTGTGTTGTACAAATGAGCATCTCGTACTTGCCCATTCGACCGGGAAAGGGAAACGGTAGCAGCCCATAAGACAAGTCCCGCGCGAATCAGATACCAGGAAACTTGACTCCCAGTTGTCACTTCCCTGTTCCCATTTCCCAGTAAACAAAGAATATTCAACTGAACAAGCCCTATTATATTTCTTCGCTGATATTAGTTTGCTCAAGAAGATGTAGATGAAACACTCGAGCGGTTCATTGGTTTGCATCTCCAAGAATGACTGTGTAAAAGTTTTAATGGCACTTTTTAGCGTTACTTAATAAGTTCGCCGAAGAAATAATAGCTGGTGTCGTTAGGTATATTGGAACTTCTTTATTTTGTAAGGAAAATGTCGGGAATTGACTGATTGCGTATGTTGAGGTATTAACCTGTTTTGATGGATCGTGTGTTCTGCTCTACACTATCACTTGCTTTTAAAACCAGAATAACTTCTCTTAGTAAACATACCGGTGTCGATAGGGATTTTAAAATTAAAGTATGTTAGATTGTTACACCTCATGTCTACTAAAAACAGATGAAACAACAAATGAGCATCACGAAGTACAATGTTTTGTTTTAGATAACAAAAACAAAGGGACAAACACAAGAGTGTGTTTTGTGGCACTGTATACTGGAATTATTTATCTCATAAGGGAATATTATGTAGACAATTTCAAACTGTGTTGAATGGCTTTTTGAGTTCTTACTTGTGTTTTATTGTTTACAGTATGTGTTGTGGCATTATGCCTTTTACTTTTACTGAAAATCTGTTCAGATTTGATGAGTACGTAATCAGGATCCAAAGTCTCATTGAAATGAATGAATCCAATTATCAAAGTCTCACTAAATTTAACAGTTTATGCACAGGGATGCGGGAAGTGGTAATTTTAGATCAGCATTGTTCCGAACGGTGTTAAGGCTTAGCAAGAACGTATAGGTACGCAACAGCGAGTATATCCAGGCAAATAACGCGTCCACAGTATAATAATATTATATTTTATTTTATATTATATTTTATATTAATATTATATTTTATTTATATTGTGTCGCTACCTGCAAAGCCTATGCAGCGCTGTCACATCCAGTAGATTCAAAATAGTTCTATTCTATTTTGCAACTGTTTGCACCTCGAGTGTATCCGAATTTGTACCTTAGTAACGTGTACAATTCACAAATATTAAGTGGTGCTGTAGTGTGTATAAGCTTGTCAATATGCCGTTTTGATTTGTTTTGACAGAGAAGCGTCATGCTATATGCGTTTTCCACCTATGCAAACTGTGTTTTGTGTTTGTACACACGTGCACAAATGTATGCATGTTATGAATATTGCTATTTTGCGACCGGCGCGGCGCTGCGTGCATGATAAACTTCCACGTGGGTAGATTTCTAGCCTTTTTTTTATTGGGAAATCATCAAATGACTTCTCCCACCCTGGGCGGAGAGGGAGGGCGTGTCAGACTTTTACTGACTAAAACCCACCCGTGTTCCTACAGTTGCTTGTACCAGGGGCCACGGTATGTCTTTCGAACCACCCACGGCCCTGGAAGGCATCAGCCCTAGCGGACTCCGTCACTTTGTGCTGACATCTCTTTGAGGCGTGCGTGGAACACAACGCGCCATCGACCCGGGCCTGGTCCTTACCGGGCGGCGAGCTACCCATTGCTGACCGCCCGCAAGCCCACGCCTATGGTGGCTGGGAATCGCCTGTTGACTCCAGACGTCCAGGGCGTCTCCTGCGCAATAGATTTCTAACCTAATGATGTGAATACAGTGTCATAATTTTTTAACTGAATAGGAGGGCTAATGAGCGTGTGGGTATAATATCCTGATGGTAACCGAATGACGCCGAGTTCGGTTAACCAGATGATGTGCAGACCTGTAAGTCACAAACATTTAAACTTTAGTTTGGAGTCCGCCATACTCGACTATGGAACCTATGATTGAGTTTTTGGTAGTTGTCAATCGCCAAACACAATGGAGCAGTGCAATTTCGTTAATGCTCGTCTGTAATCATGATGGCGGGATACTATCCCGGTCAAGCCGGCCCATTTATGAGCTGTAATCAGCTGCCGACCACAAGCGAGCTCTATAACCACGCAGTAAATCCCATCTAATGTGATTTACGTATATCACATCATCATCTGCCTAGCCTTTTGCCAACTATGTTGGGGTCGAATTCCAGTCTAACCGAGTGCAGCTGAATACCAGTATTTTAGAAAGAAAGAAAACACATTTATTTGGCACAAATTAAAAGACACACAATACACCAGATACATACATCAGATAAAACAAACAATATAATATACCCCGTCCCCGAAACCCTAACCGAACCCTAAAAAGATTAAATAAAGAGTGTGAAGTCCAATGTAAGAAATTAGAAGGAAAGTGTGCCTCACGGCTGCGCCAAAAAGGCCCAGCTCAGCAAACATGCCAGACAACTAGTGCCTGACGCTGGTTTTCAACTGGACCTAAATGTGTAAGGTGACGGATGGAAATCAGTTTTTTACGGCAGTGTGACCTGTGTATGCATACTTAAATATTATTATTATTTTACATGAAGCGATTGCCTGTCTAACCACCATAAAGTAAAGTCCTAAAAGTATAGTGACCTGTGGTGAAAGAAAACCAGAAAAAATCGGTATGTATAAACCGGCGGTCACCGGTGTCGGTGTGTACCTTTGCAATAAATTGTTAAGAAAAATTAACTTTCCATTGGAGTTGGGGGAATGCTGTGATAAACGATGCTATAATGTGGAACATAGACAAATCTTAGATAATTTGTATACTGATATTGTCTCAGCGCTTGGTGAGGCTTCAGAATCTAGTTATAGGGTGGGTACGAGCGGTAGGAATAAACAGGTTATGGGGTGGAATAAGTATGTTGTCGAAGCTCATAGGGTGGCCAGGCTGGATTTTCAGAACTGGTTACTGTTTGGTAAACCTAAAACAGGTTTCATTCATGAAGCAATGTGACAGAGCAGAAATATTTTCAAAGCTAAGCTTAAATGGCGCCAACAACACCAGGAGCAGATAAAGATGGATGGACTGGCGACACTGCATTCGAATAAAACGTTTCGGGAATTTCGGAAACATACCAATAAGCTGAACATCAGGCCTGGCGTTCCTTTGAGTGGAGGGTGTGTCATCGACGCATAGATGATCGCTAACTTGTTTAAAGATCACTTCACCATGGAATCCCCTTTAGGTGCTTCCGAGTGGATGCTGGACGCTGACCCCGTGTGTGAAAATCTCAGACTAAAAGTTAGTGCTAAGGTGCATTCATGTCGGCTGTCACATAGACAATACTTGTGTAAATAATTAGAGTTATGCAGACGGTGCTGCTGAGCCCAACGATCGGTGGGCTCAGGAAACTAGTTAATGTGTGTGAGACGTACGCGGCTAGTCATGGCCTCAAATATAATGGGGAGCGTAGGGTGCTGCCGATCAGAGCGAACATGATAGCCCACAGGTTTAAACCTTGTAATTCTCAAGTGAAAATAACACTCTTCAGAGCGCATTGTTCATCACTATACACGTGCTGCTTGTGGGCTCATTATACGCAAAGATCATTCAGCGCCTTGCGCGTCCAACATAACAATGCGTTCAGGGCGTTGTTGGGGCTGCCGCGCTGGAGCAGTGCGTCGGGCATGTTTGCGGACGCACACGTTGACGGCTTCCACGCCGTGCTCCACAAGCGATGCGCCGCGGCGCTCGGCAGGTTCCGCGCCAGCACCAACAGCATCCTGGCATCCTGACACGCGTTACGTCCAGCACTGGGTTAATACCCACATTAGGAAATAAGTAATTATAATGTGTGTTTATTTTATCTTGTTTTATATTTTATTTTGTTTTTCTATATTTTCCTACTAACACTAGTTTTTCATAAGTTTTATTATACACAACATTCTATGGATTTCAAAAAGTCTGAATTAAAAAGTTTTTATTTTATTATTTACCCAGTTACTGGTTAATACGATATCCCTTGGTAAGACTGGCTGTCATACTTTACATATCGAGTATAAAACCTGCAATTACAGCGTTAGATCCGGTGTTCGATTTAGCCGGAATTTATGGAAATAGGGTCGCCATTTATCGGGGTTAGGTTCATATTAATCATAGGACAAAGAAGGATATTAGCGTAAGTCCATCTCTACCTGTTTCAAACCCGATTACAGGGGTGAAGCGAGGTTAATTTAAATTATTTTATTTGTCTGAGCATACCAGCGTATTATAAGTATTGTGTTGGTCTATTTTCCTTGGCGGATCCTACACAATTAGAATTTTATTTTTAAGTTTCTTCTTTAAGTGGGTATCTGGTTGCAGGTTTTGGTTGCCCTAGCTGTACGGGATTGTTTCGGGAATATTAAGGAAAACCGCTGAAGGAATATTTGGATGAAGATTGTTTTGTTTTAGTATTGTTGCTTGCCTTTTTGTTTTGAATAAATTGAAGGGTGGTTACATTTTTCGTACTTGATACACTTTATATACCGCATAAATGTTAATGTATTGATGATTCATGATGTTCATGAAGTTTATGTAGAGCATTACGTAGGTAATGCTCTACATAAACTTCATCTTTACACAAAAAAAAAATATATTTAAAAACTAAAACCCAATTACGACAAAAAGGCCAACTAAAAAGTTATAAAAAAGACATGTAGCAAAATAACATCCGTTTCGGATTTCGTATAGGCAAATTGTTGTCCAAGTTGTAGTTTATGAGCCTACATAACCAGTTAAATTCATAAACCTTCTTTGGCTTTGCCGTAGTAGGGTCAAAAGATAATTTGACCAAATACATTTATTAACAAAACCACAGTATTTACATGTCACTGTGGAAGAGCTTTAATACCTGAGTTTTGTTGCAAAATTCGAGCCAATTCGATGTAAACAGAGCTATATACTCGGCAAATTAAACATATGATTTAATTCACAAGTACATTTCACCAATTACACTGATTTAAATTTAAAGAGAAATGGCAAACAAACCACACAAAAATATTATTTTGAAGTGGAAATACGTATTGTGTAATTACGAGGCGTAACCACAGAGGGCAGCACGTACGATGAACGACATTTTAACAAAGGCGCGATCCGACATTTAAATAACGAATGGCTTTTAAAAGTTCCATTATTTAATGTTCAAACGCTTATTAAGGAGTATTTTAGTGGTAACGTGTTGGAAAAGCTTGTTTATTGCTTTAGTTTGAAACTAGTACACAAAAACGTTTAGTTAGGTAACCGAACAGTACCGCTCTTTAAAAAAAATGCTCGTCGCGTATTCCACAGAGCCTAAAGATTAAGGTCCTCAATCATTACGTCCTGCCAGTATAACTTACTTAGCCGAAACGTGGACACTCAAGGCACGGCTGCTCCAAAAAATCAAGGTCGCTCTGCGAGCTATGGAACGGGCTATGCTACTCTCTGAGGGATCGAATCCCCGACGAGGTGATCCGGCAGAGAACCAAAGTTGTCGACATAGTAGCTCACAGAATAAGCAAGCTGAAGTGGCAACGGGCCATATTAGCCGTAGAACCGATGACCGTTGGAGAAGACGTGTTCTTGCGAAGAGACCGAGAATCAGCAAACGTAAGGAAATACGCCTCAGGCTGGTGGAGCGACGATCTTCGCGGGATGGCTAGTAGCAGCTGGATGAGAGCTGCCGAAAATCGAGATGAATGGCGCGCAATAAGAGTGGCCAATGTCCAGCAGTGGACTGCTTTAGGCTGATGATGATGAAAAAAAATGCTAATTATTTAACACGGCATTGTGCAAATGTGGCGAAATGTACGAAAATAACAAAAACAAACATAAACAGTAAACGATACAAACTCCTCATAAATTCTCAGACAGGACATGATTTCTTTGAAATGCGATGTGTGCATATACACATCGCATTTCAAAGAAATCATGTCAATAATGTCATGGAATGTTCACAAAAACTTCTATGTAGGTGCGACACACTTTCCTGCTAATTTCTTACAGGCGATGTAAGAAATTAGTTTTTTTCTTTTTTTATTTCTGTTGTAGGAACGTATATTTTAGTTTTGATCTGTGCTAAATAACTGTATTTTAAAAATCTTGGAAACCCAAGCCACAACACGAAACACAAACACAAGACGATGAACATGACAATTTCATAGGAATGAAAATTGTTTCCTTAGTGAAAATACGACTCAATCGCAAAGTGGAAATGAATGCCCTCTTCATGATAAATAAGGTACATATGTACTTGTCATGAATAATCAGCTTTTAATGTTCCCACTGCTGGGACACAGGCCTCCTCTCTTCGAGAGGGAGTGGGCTGTAATCCACCACGCCGGCCCAGTGCGGGCTGGTAGATTTCACATGTCTACGAATTTTTGGTTCTAGTACATGTCGGTTTCCTCACGATGTTTTCCTTCACCGTTTTGAGAGCAGTGGTGATGAAATAATTTACACAAAGTAAAGCGCCTGTCTGGATTCGAACCTATGTATGACCGTAAGTCGCGGCCTTTACCACTGCGCCACCACTGCTCCCTAAAATCCTGCTCCTGATACTGCTGCTGATAAATTAGGTATTACAGTAATACCATACGTGAAACCACAGCCACACTGAACACCCACACACGCGTTGGAGTTTAATGAGCTTACGATTCAACTAACCTAAGATATCCACATATCAATGCAAATTGTTAACCAATATTATATTAGGTACCATTCCAATAATACTCTTAGATACTCATTTCACATCTCCACGCAACCATTTATCAAAACCCATTATTCAATTTCGTGGAAATGTATGGAGCATTGGAAATTACCCTAGAAAGCTATTTGAGGAGGCTGCGGTTTATTTGAGGACATTTATGGAGTGATCAATGGGCATGGAGAAGTTACCAAGTAATGGTACGGTGAAGTCTTGACAAATGTATGTGACACATTGGTAAATGAAAGAAAAAAGTACTGTAGGGTAAAATTAACGAAAAATGTACTGTGGGGTAAAAAGTTCATGACAGGAGCTTTTATTACTCAGGTATTTTTATTTTAGTCCGTAATCATACACGAGTTTCATATTTTAAGTAACAATCTGTTAGCGACAGTTGCCCCTTGTAAAAGGGGTTCATCTTAAGAACCTTCATAAGCGTCGATTCTGAGGTACGTAATTTGGTTCAGCCCATCCTTGGCAATAAACCTCACTACCAACCTTGATGATTGACTTGGCTTGTTACCAGTTCTCGCGTGAAAATCGGTAAACATATTTTAAATATATTACTTTGTAGTTATCTGATGTAGCCTGGGGCATCCCGGGACCGACTATAATATTTTTAGGCCGCAGGTTATAACCCTATTAGGTTCCCAGACCGTAACCTAAATAAAACTCATTGAAGCGTTTCGAAAAATTTCACAAAATTTTTGACGCCAGAAAATATTCTCTAGATTCTTAGTTACTCAACGTATAACGAATTTCACTTGTTCGAACAATACTTAGTTAATGTTTAATTTCATTTTGACATCCTTTCACTTGATTTCTCAATGTATGGAAGAAGCTTTAATTTTTTTTTTCATGGCCTTAAAATATGAGACTGGTGCCTAAGCTAAGCCGGAGGCTGGATTTCAGGCCACCAGGTTATTGTTTATTTATTTAGGATAAAAGGATAAAAAAATAAAGGATTCACATATTCAATTTAAATCTACAATAATAAAAAAGGATATTTTACGCGTAAGCACACGTAAAAAATCCTTTTTTATTCAATTATATTACAGGAGACCACAGCATGCACATATCATTTTAAACTTCATTCATAATTTCTTTTATCTATTTTTATCGTGTTTACACCTACCAATAGAAATAATACGATTTAAAGAGTATTAATTTACAACAATATATTGAAAAAGTGCAAGTAACCACAATTATAGCTAATCACGAGAAGTAGAATAAAAAAGGTGGCGCACAAGCGGGTCAAAGAGAAGATAACACGGGTTCTTTTTTTAAAGGGTAAGGGTTGTTTACATTCTTCCAACATACGTGGGTAGGTGTAAACACGATAAAAATAGGTAAAATAAATTATGAATGAAGATTAAAATGATAAAATTAGAAAGAAAAACATAAATAAAATAAAATTAAAACAGGATAAAAATAAAAATAGGGGAAAAAAATCTAGGAAAATAATAATAATTTAAAGTTATTTTTAGAACTTGTATAGTGTCTAGGACTGTCTACGATATATCTAACAATTAATCTCATTTCATCGTTTCTATAGAGATATAAAGGATGAAAAGAGATATAATCATCCGATTCTTATCATAAATAAATCAACGGAAAAATATTTCTCAGAATAAAATTGTTTTGACGAATCGATATTTTACAAACAGAAGGATTTATAATGATAAATAAGTATTTAATGTAGATAAGTAACAATATATCAGCGTCTTTGTCTCTTGCCAGGCTAACTGATATTTTCGAATTTAGAGATTACACTTCTAGGCGAATTGTTCTAGCTTTTTCCACTTACAAAGTTGCCCAGATATACAATAAACAGAGCTGCTAAAATATGTCTGTATTTATCCACAGATCCCTCTAATTGCTACATGATAGTAAGGCAGCTAGATTATGTAGATTATATTATCACTGCGCGTACTATATTCTATTTGGACCTGAACTAAGTAACCAGAGGACAATTAATCACTTAGTTAGGAAATAAATGTTCGTATGTTCGCAATAAATTTCTGCGCAACGCATTGTGGCCAACAAAATGTTCGTAGAGATACGCAAAGCAAATTGTAGGATTACGAGTTGTTAGACGTCACACGAAATACAGGCCTACTGTTATGTAGCTATGTGGGATTTTAAACATTCTACAAATCCGCATATTCGGAAGGTTTTGGTATAGATCTAAATGTAAAAAAGATTTGTCATAAATGACCGTGGTATCAATACCGAACTGATGATATAGGTACCTACTTATTTTTGTGAGGTGTCAAAATGTGCCTAAATGTGGTCAACAAAAGAGATAAGTATGCAGAGTCGTAGGATATAGTTGAAGCTTAGTAAGAAATGGATTGAGGTTTTCGGATAAAAATTTATTTAATTTATAGAAAATCAACAGTTCATTTATCAACCTAAAGGAGATTGAGCAAGTTACTAAGGCACTTGGTTGCGCAACTTTTGACACAGTATAGTAAAGAAAATTAGACACAAAAAAGGGGTAGTGTCATACTTTAAAACAAGGTTAAATTCAAAATTAAATATTGTGGGGTTTTTGAAAAAAAAGATAAGTTGAGTAGGTACCTATTGAGGTTATGTTACTCAAAACAATTCGTTTTGACACCATACTAACTGGCAAATATTTTAGATTATTTTGGTACATATTAATTGAGTATTAGCTATGTTCATTATTTAAGATATTTAAACACATTGATCCAGAAATCCTCTTAGAAAAACAACATTTCTAACAATTTATCTGTGAAGTGCAAATCAACAACACAACTTACCCTTTAATTAATTATAAGAATTGTTTAATAGTTATTTTCATTGTTTTCTTTTTATTAACAATGGGGAATAGCCTGAAGTTGACGTTCATCTCGCCTGATGGTAAGCAATGATAAGGCTGAAGATGGAAGCACACTTCACAGAATCCAACCACGGAGGGACTGGCTATCTTACCTTTTACGGTTGGAAAACGTTTTAAATTGTTATGACGGTAGATTTAGATTAGACGGTGGTAGCTAGCCAGGTGGACTTAAAACCAGCCCTACCACTAACTAAAACGAGCACGAGCATGTACCTACGCCGGGATCGAACCCGGGACCTCTGAGGTGGTGAATAGGGTATCATAAATAAAATAAGAATATACTCGTAGTAAGGTAGTGGAAGAAATAAAAAGTTCAATTAATAAAAAATATTTTTTATTCAGCCTCTTCCTCATCATAATTAACATATTCATAAAACATGTCATCTAAAAATTGAGCAGGAGCATTAATAGAATGGTATCGTGCCCAGCTGAGATACCACAGAACGGTCATCACATGTACACAGCAGCCTACTGTTCGGTTGCCCACCAAACAATTACAATAATAACCGGCAATATCTGATATATGGTTGGTTGTGTGACTATTAACTAAAATATATGCATAATAAACCTTATTGCCAATATGCCGAGATCTAATCCTGCCTCTTATGAGATATTTGTCCGTTCCCAGTACCAATGGCAGTTCATCCTCTATATCAATGGCCACTTCGATTTCATATTTCCCCTCGTTACGGACATGCTCTCCGTAATAAGAGCGTGACTGTTTGATTTGATACGTACCTAATGCTATCATTATTAAATCATGTAGAGATAACTTAGGAAAAGTATTTAAATGTGGATGCTCAGCATCTATACGTCTGAAAATCGTTCTTCGTCTGTTAATATTTTCATTCCTTATGAAAGCACCTAAATGATTTGTAGTATTTATTTTAGCTAAAGCCAGTTCCAATAATTGGCGGGCATCTGGTCGATCTTGTATAGGTATATGATATTTATTTAATAATGCACATGCTATATTAAAATCTGTCATGAGATGTGTCGATGCGCGGTTAAAGTATTCTTGTCGAAACAACTTAAAATCTCTTTTTATACGACCGTTGACAACCTCAACCACCCATCGACACATTGTAACACACCTAGAACGATTAGCCTGCTCTGTGGTAAGTTGATTTTCACCTTCTAAAAGTGATTCGGGCATGTGTGCTTTATATCCATACCTCTGCAATTCACCCAGTACATCTCTGAAGCCCCTATCTAATATAAAAATATCATTAGGCCTAAAGTAAGTTCTTAAGGGACTCCTTTCACTACGAAATTCTTTTGACATTATATTAGCATCATTTTCGGTTGCTGGGAAGGGACCAAGTGACTGCAAAATGTAACCATCACAGCATACTATTAAAAAAGGTTTTACCAAATTATTTAATTTGTGTAGACTGTATGTCTTTTTTTGGTACGAGTAGTTGCTACTACTTTGCACATATATGTATGTACCATCACATATAGTTATTGCTGGTTTATTGTTTGCAGACATTTCAGGATTTCCAAACAAACCTTCTGGGATTACTTTATTTCTAGCTGCCACATCTTGAATTGACATATGACCTAATCCTAAGTAAAGAGGAACAAATGTTTCAGTTAGACAGTTCCTAGCATGGGACATATATCTCTCCAAAGTTCGCCTTGAAAGACTAAATAGTGATGACAACCGTTCGTTACTGTCACCGGTTCGTAACTTGACAAGTATTATACTCAATGCAGTACTTGCACATGGAACTACTTGAGTCAATTGAGGTATATGGAGTAATAATTGATGGAAGCTATCTGCATTCATACCTAACCAATAATGACATAGGTGCGGATCCAGCTCTCTAATATTTGAAAAATCAAACTATCTGCAACCACCCCTTTCCATAATTAACATCATGTCATCCATTTGCATCCCTGTGAAATCATTATTATGAAAAGATAACTCGTTCCAAGCCCCATTATATAAATGATGACTACATATTCGAGCACTACGTGGCACATACAATCTATAATGCAACAGTAACATTTCTTTAATTGCTGATGGTACTAGTAAACGCTCATCACTGTAGCATTCACTAAAAATACAATGCCGTGAAGAAGCAGCAGCACGTTTGTAGATGCGTGAAGTAATTCTTGGACTACGCACAATAGCTTGCGATGGTGGGTTAAGCAGTGCTGATGGTGGTACTGGTGGAGGTGTGGGTACAGATACCCGACTCGTAGATATTTCCACAACATTGCTGCTGGAAGTTGAAGGAATTTCCAGATTCTCAATTGTTTCAATAACAGATTCACTGTGTAAAGCTAATCTACTTTGATCAAGCTCAGCATGTCTTCTTACACTTCTATATGCATTAGACCAACAGCGTAAACAAACTCTTTCAAGACGGTGTACCTGAAATAAATATATGTATATATATTATTATTTGGTTAGACACACTAGCAGCTAATTAGCTGATGCGTGTGTATCGTATAGTGTATATCGTATATGTGTATTTTATATACCTGTATATAAAATACCACTATATATTTAAATTCTACATGGAACGAGAATAACAGTCATGAGTAGTGTTCCTGGTTGTCAGAGTATTTTTATTTATATAAATTCTATGTGCTTGTGCTATTATGCTAAACATAGTTATGAAAGAGTACATAAGCACCATGAATATATTTCCTCTTGCAGAATTTTAATATAACTAGATTAGAGTGATTTCAATTATAATTAGGGTGATAGTTAACTACTACTGTTATATTTCTGAAAGCAGGTAGGAGGAAGAATAAGTTGCCTGCTCATTGATTCCTTGCCTTATTAATTTATAACTTGAGATCTAAAGATAACTTGAGTTATTTACCTGTTGAGAAGGTGTATGTGATAGAATGAAATTCCGTTCAGGGCCATTGAGTGGTACTATGTGAGTCCGAGCTCTTAACACTGATGTTCCACAGCTTAAGCACACTTGCTGGTGTCCAAAGGTTTGTGTAGGAACAGTGCCTCTTAAGTAGTTGCCAGATTCTCTTTCAAGTATAATGTAACATTCCTGACATATGAAATCATCTTCTGATACCTGAAAATAATAAAAATTGTTCTATTATGTATTCATTGCTCAATATAAAGTGTATTTTTATGTTCATAAGTACTCTGTTGCTGTTACGTGAATAATCCATAATAAAATAATAGTGCCAAATGTATTCTATTCCATGAAATTGATAGTTACAAATGTGTAACCATTAATTCATAATGTGAAAACATTAGTTAAGTACCTACATAATGCTTTTAATTAGGAATAAGATTTTGTTACGTAGATATTCTACTACTATTAATATGAAAACATTATTTTCTGAACGTTATTTTTAAATCTTAATAATATTCTATAGGAAGGTATTTTAATATTCGAAAGGTTAAGATTGATAAAGATTACTTACCGCGGTAGGAGAAATCCATGTACGTAAAATATTGACCATGGAATCCGTTGCCTCTCTGATTTGGCGTCTAGGCAGCGGGTGTGTTAATAAAAGAGAACCATTCATACAGCGCAACATGTTTTAAGTCTAGAACAAATCACCGTGGACGTAAAAACGTTCTAACAATTCACTTCGCAGCACACGCACAAAAAGAGTCAAATTGCTCGATGTAGATAGACGTGGAGGAATCCTAAAACTCAACTGAATTTATATTTGCTAGCAGAGAAAAGCTAAAAACAATATTCTCGGCTTACCGGCAGTTACACGGTAAACAGAAAACACCAATTTGTTTGACATTTCATCGAATAGTGTTGTGACACAACAATAGACTACGGACGGCGTCATAACATTATCGATTATATATTAATTGTTTTATTTTTGCCTAGAAATTGCTTTTTAACGAAAAAAATAGTAACATAATTAAATAATAATAATAATGACAACTCTTAATACTTTTTAGTTGCAAATGTAGATTATTTTGTTGTTCCACGATTTATGTTAATGTTTAATCGATCGATTATAATTGAAAAAGGAGTCGCTTCACTATAAGGGAACAAATGACGTATTTATTGTATATATTAAATACTAATTAAAACGAAAATAGAAACCCCACAAATTATTTCAATGAATTTAAGCCAATAATCAATTAAAATAATATTATGAATTATACATTAACTCAAATGGCCATACGCGTCAAAAAGTGAATCTAAAAGTGCTCAATCTCCTTTCATTCGAAAACATCCATCGATTTCTTACTAAACTTCAACTATATCCAACGACCCCTTTTTGTTGGTCACAGTCACAGTAAAAGAAGGAAAACTTTTATTTCAGTGTCTATAGGGTTAGTAACAATTTTACATAACATGTAGTGTTAGTAGGTACACAGATTGATATGCAATTAAGCTTTAGCGTGGAGCTCCATCCTGCACCTACGGTAACACTGGGAAATCTCATCGATCTGCCAACAGCAATTATCGCATTTTAATATTCTTGTAACCATTGCTTATTTAATCACGGGCAAGTTTTGGCTCGGATAACGGAATTAAGTCACGGATACATACCCTTCATTACAAAAACACGTGCCTGTTTTCAAGGTAAGTACCTAGATCCTCGAAAACCTCATCTTTGCAGCTTTTACAGCTTCCGATAAACTCTGTGAAAGATTCCGACTGATATTGTCACATTTATCTAGAAAAATAAATGTATTAAGACTCACAGGGTGAGCTTATTACCGGTGACTCTTATTAATTTTTATGCGCATGTTACAAGTACAGTATAACGTTACAACATAGAAGTCGTCCCTTCCTACGTCTCCCGTACCTAATTTAATTTTACTATGTCACCGACCCCTTGTTATCCACGCTACAACCTCCTTCAAACGATCAAATATAACTCGCATCATCGACGATAGTTAACATATTAATATTAATATGAATTTTGGATGTAAACGTGTGCTTGAGTAAACCTTTTCTGATTACTGAAGCATCTATATTATGTGTATCTATTAACACACATGTAGAATACCAATTATTGTAGTATTTAAATTGCAACCAGGACCAACAAGTCCCCTTCCCTTCCCCTTCCACCCCAGAAAATATAAAGAACGTAATTTCAACTTCTGAAGAACCTTACCTATGTAGACGTTTAAAACTTCGATGACATCTAATTGAACAGACCCAAGCTATGTTATGTTAGTCAAAAAAGAAAAGGTTCAGCATGAGTTGGAATAAAAGTACTCAAGTTATATTGTTTGTACCGTTGCAAATGAGATGTGTAATTGGCAGAAGTTCTGATTTGATTACAAGCTTGATGTTACTTCAGGATACGTCTGCATATCTATTGAGAATGGTTTTTTCTTTGAGAAACATTGTTATTTGTCAAATTAGGTATAATAATAATATCTATTCCCTATATACATACGATGCTTTTGTTGCTTCCTAAATGAAGATGATAGATTTGAAAGTGTGGTTGACTTTTGTTTTTCACACCCAAAATGCCTCTAATGGTCCATATAACCTTACGATTATTTCTGAATTCCAGGAATTTTCTCAGTACTCAAACCCATTTCTTTGTTTTGAAAATATCATAATCGTAAAATAAATCACTGCGTTGAGAGAGTTAGGACTAATATTTGAGGCAGCGCTGCGGGGCGTCTCTAGTAGTTTCATAAATGTATTCATGGTATGGGAGCTACGTGCCTCTCTCTGCTACGGTATCTACGGTATATCTACGGCGCCTACGCCGTAGCACTGATTGGATTGGACTGAACGAGCACGCAACTTAGTCCTGATAAGTTATTAGATTCTTCCGTCATTTATTTTTCTACTTATATATGGATAGTTTTAAGAACAAAACGTCGCGTGATGTTACGAACCAGTTGATGGTTTGGTAACAGTTTTAAAATGGCATTTTGTGTCCCATTAAACTTAAAACATTGAGTGTCACGCACGCGGTGTGCACACAATAAATTTACTGTTGTGTCTGCTACACTGGCTTTAAATTGTTAAATAAAGATGTCAGTCACATTTTGAATTAATTAAAAACTACTCAGAGTCCGGCTACCGTGATTAAGCGAGATTGGGAATTCAATACATGTTCAATTATCCAACGACGGGCCATATTCATACTGTCAGCAGCACTGTTCACAAAGATTTATAAGATGTTTCGAATTGTTTAACACTTCACTATGATGTCTATAGACATTATGCGAGTAATTGACGGTTTTCGTAAACAGCGTCACTAAAATGTAAGATTATATGAAAAAATAAAATTTGGAGTTATAATATTATTCCAACAAACTTTTGCATATCAACAATGGAGCAACGATAGTAAAAATGGCTTTAAAGCTTTACAAGTCCTTCATAAATCTGTGATTTACTAAGAAGAAAACAAATAGGGTCACTCCGTCCGTAGGTGTCACAAAATATTATATTGATCAGCTAGGCCGAATGATTTAATATTAATTATATTACAGGACGGGCTGTGGGCCCAAATAGCACAGAATTAGTGCCCTGAGACAGTGAGGCGGTGTCGCGGCAGACGTCGTAGGAGAAGGCGGGACTGGGAATGGCGGGGATGGATGGAGCTGGACAGGTTCCATCAAAACTGGAAGGAGGACGTGCGGGCTCGCGAGAGATGGAAGGAGTGGAGGGAGGACTTTGCCCTGGAGTGGGACAGCGTAGGTTAGTAAAGAAAAAAAACAGTTACTTTTATATTACTTAAAAAGTAATACTTATCTTTATCTTAGGAGTCGTAGTATTTGAACATCGTTCACTGGTACCTTTTTCCTATTTTAAAAGGTCCGTGACAAGTTAACATCAAAACACTTTTAAATGATGAAAGCATCCCCCCGCTAAGTAATTAAAACTTATCCAATTTTTGCCAAAGCGGAAATGGTAGTGACAGGAAATAAAACTACTTAAAGATTCGTTTCACAACATTTTTGATTAAAAATCCCGGACATTGTTAATGAATAAAAATAAAACCACAAAACTGCGTCACAAAACACAAAACAATTTCAATCATTCAACAACATGATTGCGGAGAGCATCGCGCCGGAAACATGATAAAAATGCTGTGCTCCGAATATTTTCATACATCAGCAATTTCGTATTTACAGCACAAACTTTCATTCAGTTATTGGTCATCGGCAAATTCACTGTGTAAAGGAAACTTATTGTAACTGCGTCACGCTCTGATTATAATAAAAAAAACTTCCGTTATCTGGCCAAGTTTTAGCCATTTGTCAAATTTATCCTTCATGCCCCGAAAATAGAATAACAGCTTAGGGGAAACTGTGAGAGTATGTCCCCTGAAGGCATGTCAGGCACATGTATTACCTTTTTGTGTCGTGATAGTTATGTGATAGCGATACAAAGGGGTATCATAACTTGAGATACAAAAGTAAAAAAGAGAAAATAATGATAAGTATTAAACACATCGCAACATTTAAAAAGGTGAATAGATCAAAATTACTGACATGTGAATAAAAATGGACCGTTATACATTCTACCTTTTTGTTTTCTACCTTTTTTTGTTTTAAGGAAGAAAAATAACCTCAGATGCGATAGAGGTTGGTACATTAAATATTGCAACTGTAATAATGTAAAATAGTAAACTAACATTCGTGTTAATCTCTCCAATTAAGCTAAATAAACCTTTATCCTCGGATGGTTATTACCACAGTTAAATGGGAGAGATTCGAACTCCAGGACTGTAAACTATAACTATTGTTTAATAGTCTGTACCTCACTATAGTATAAGTATTCAACCGAAACCCAGAAGGATGGGCATATTTCTTAAATTATCAGTATTACAAGTAGAGTAAACTCTATGTATATAATTACATTGTAATTAGCTATTAATCATTAAAAAAAAAGTAAAAATATGTTCATAACAATGAATCGGAAACTAACCGATAGGTGGGTACGACATCATCATCACGATTCATTCGATTCATCGTTATTAACATTTTCTTAGTTTTTTTGATGTATACATATATATTTATATACATACAATATATTTATATATGTATAATGTATATACAGTTTACTTTAATACTGATAATTTCTATAAAACGACACGGGGCAAGACAAATCGAATGATATCTCATTTCTTTTAACCAATCTTGCTGATTATGATAAAATAATTGATTATATAATAATTTTCTAGCTGTAACTTTTTACTGACAGAATTTTTTACGAGTGCCTTAGTACAAAATACTCCTTACTTAATGGACTAATCGATTACTTAGATCTCGTTAGTACTTAATGCACATTTAGACCACTTTTGCCTTCTTTTTTTAGCTAGCCCGGATTTTCCCACAGCTGGGATAAGGCCCTTTCTTTCCATTTCTTTCAGTCCAGAATTGCCAAGGACCAATATTAAAGGAATTCAGCTGATCCCGCCATCCATCCATTTGTCCATTGTCGTTTGTTAAGTCAAAACACCGAATAGAGATCGAACTCCCGTCCTCTCGCTAGCCCTCCACGTGATTGCCGCTTCGCACTTACGAATCTTACAATCCGGTAGTTCGAACCACTGAATTACATTATGATAAGGGTCATAGTCGTAATCATTTACATTTGAACTAACACATATTGGGGACGCGTAAATACGACATACGGTGACCGATGAGATTAAATTAGGGTGATAGATGATCATCCAGTATGTTCTGTAATATTATGTATGTAGCTAAACACTGTTTAGCCTGTCAACATGTATTAATTTGTATAATATTTCGTTGGGATTGTGGTAAAGATTTAGTTGATCTTTATAAAAATAAAAATCATATTCTTTTCTGCAGGTAGGTACCTAATGAATTGCGGATTTGCAAGAACGTGTGGGAAACCCCAAACAACATGAACACATCTGCCTCTTGTTGTGTATAGTCGAAGAAGCTATTTGGCAGGCAAAATTGCACTACAATATTATAGTGTGCCAGAATTCTGTTTTTTTTTTTGTATGTCTATAAGATATCTTAATTAAAGTAACCGATGTCCGTAAATAAACTCATTTGCGTTTCTGCAAATAAAGTTTTAAGCATATATTCACAAAATATTACTTTACCTGTAAATAAAGAAACAACATTCAAAGCTTATAATTTCACGAATATCGTCTCCTTTTAATCTTCAAGTATTTTATCTACAACAATAGTTTATAACCTCCAAATATCACAATAACGTGCACAACATGACAAAACACTGACATCTCTTTCTGTCAGTCAGTCATTCATTTCTACATTCCATCTTATCTGTCATTCGCTTGCGCGTGAATGATCGCGGGTAAATTCAAATCAATGAAATAATAGGTATGTAAGTAGGTAATCATTTCATTAGATACCTTATAACCTTTACATAGAAAAAGTGGAGGGAGGCCTTTGGCTGGGAATGGGTCAGAGCAGGCTAGGAAACAAAATAGAAATCTTTCCATCTCATGGCTTTTGGTTTACAAGAGTGGTGACATTTAGAACATTTTTATTTCTTATTGTGTTATTTAGATCTTATCGTATACTGCACTGGTTGACGTCATTAAGTCAACGCCGGCTGTTGCTGAAAACCAGCGCTGGGGTTCTCACATAGGGTCGTAGCATTATGCTGAGCGATGGCCGTTTTGCGTAATTGTGACGCATATTTTCCCCTATCTTGTTCTTTTTTGTGTTTATGTTCTTTCTCTCTCTCGTTTACCACCAACAAATGTATTTTCTTTCTTTCTTTTTTTGATGTAAAAGAATCGACTACTCAACACTGTCACAACCCAGTTTATAAGAAGTCACAAGTTAGCTGCCTGTAGGAGCAAATACTTTGTTCGACTGTACCTGGGATTGTACTATTAAACGGACCATTACCTACAAATGAACTCAGAATTTTGCTCCTAAAGGATAAAGGAGGAGGGCTATTGTTATGGTGAACCGAGACACAATTGTCTACACCATGACATTGTTTGTTTCTAAACCTCCCGTGGGTAGATAAGGCTTTGTAAGTAATGATCTGTTCATTCATAATCTGTAATTACAGAAAAAATTAAAAAGCTGTTGTGTCTCGCGTCTATCCTCGTTACATACGATACGGTTAAATATCAGCAGTAATGGACCAACACCTTTCTGAATTGAGAATTGGAAAATGAGAACTTGTAAAAGTACTGTACTTAGGCGTGCCCGCGATATTAAAAATGTCTTCGTAAAAAACGTAAGAAATTTTGAATATTTCACAGGAATCACCATAAGTACCTAATGCGGAAGCAGATTATTACAAGTTGTCAACTTCAAAAGGCACCGAGTGTGAGGCTGCGCGCTATTATACCTACCAATTAATGTTTTAATTAACAAATTAATGATTTTAATGGTTTACTGTTTTGATTCAGCGCCTCATCACACGTGGAGGTCGTGTCTAATAACTTAGTTCCGACAATCCCAGAATTATCCTATAAACTATATATTAATTAGTTACTCTCGAAATACCTACTTTCCGGCCAATAATAGAAAAGCGTGGACCGTTTTATCTTACTGGTTAGTACGTACCTACTTCGGGGAACTGAAAACTAAAGAATTATTTTCCAGTAGTTTTATTGCATTGCCCAAGTTTATAGCATAGTGGCGTATATGCTTGAGTCCTGTCAAGCTTCTTTTAAAATAATTGGTTGTTGTATCGTACAATAGACACATCTCAAGTTTACATGCAAAAACAGCAACCTCATTTACTTAGTAACAGCGATCGAAACGAACATAAGTTTCTATGTTTAGCATTGATTATGGCAAACGCCAAATAATTATTAAGTACGATGTCTACGGTTCCCAGTTCAACTGTGGAATTACAGGCTTAAAAGTTCGGCAAAAGTTTATCAAACGTTATCTTTTAGATAACCCGCAAATGGGACGATATTTTCATGTTACAGAATCTTTCTTGAAGAGTTTAATATTTCCGAAGTATAACGTTCCCGGAGAGCGCTGTTTGTTTATGGTTTTTATATTTGTTAGCTGCGCACTTCGTATCTAATTTAGTTATTTATTCATATTTGTTATTGGACTTGGTGAAGTCAATTTAATAGGAGATAAAACTAATACTAAGGCATGGTTACAAAATTAAAAGATGTGGTGAGCATCTTTACAATAGCTATAGTGAAACACATAGGTACTAGATCGGTAGGTAGGTATGTTTCATATAATCATAATAAGTCTCGTCCCTGAACTATTTTCTACATAAATAGTCTAATTTACCCATTGCCAAATGACAAGTAGAACGTATGTAAAAATAGTAGCCGATATATAAATAGCATAAATTGATACACGATACAAATATTAAATATTTGCTGTAGGTACAATTTTGACGAGATGGTGTTGATGCGTTGAAATTCAGCGGGGTTCGTGACGACCCGACACCATTTTTATAGCACCTCTTTCAAGCTAAGCGAGTGAAGGATTGCAGGTGGGTCGCATTCTTTGAGAGTTTCAGGTTTAATTCTGGCACAGCTATGCGACTGTCATGTTGATTAAAACAGAGTCTAATCTCACGCCTTCTATGTCGTGAAATTGATAAAAAATATTCAGCAAGACTTAAAAAGCATTCCTTTTAATTGATCGTTTGAATATAAATATTTTTTAACATTCAGTTTCGTCGAACTTGTACTTGGAGGCCTTACCGAGGTAATCTTGTAGAAAATGAAAAATAAGCGTTGTTATGTATATGCTCTATGTAACGGGCCTGGTTTCCGCACTTAGTCCGTGAGGTGGACCATTGTGCGTGGGCCATGGCGGCCGTTGGTGATTATTCCAACCAGCCCACCTCCCTCCAGAAGCTTATTAAGTCTCCTGGTCTGTTGAGAACATCTGTGTAAGATCTGGGTGTCCCGAAGGTTTCCGACCTAATCTGGGTGACGCCTGTGCACTCAAAGAGCACATGCGCAACGGTTTCATCAGCCTCCATGCAAGCTCTGCACAGGGGGCTATCCGTTATGCCTATCCTGTGGAAGTGTTTGCTTAGTGAGCAGTGTCCCGTGATGGTCCCCGTCGTGTTGTTATGTCTAAAAGTAGAAGTTGCTGTAGGGAGACCTATAATTTTGTTTTATTCATAACATTTATTCACCTAGAAAGTTTACGAATTTCGCCCTTTGCAGCTTTGGTAATTTTTCTTTTATGAAAATACGATTGAAGGAGAATTTGTGTTTTAGCCGACATTTCGATAGAAACTGATTTAACCAAAGCAGAATAAAACCAAGAGAATTTGTCATGTAGCGACATTAAAATACAAACTTTAATTCTAAATTAGACTATGGAATTAAAAGGAAGGAAGTAGAAATCAATTAAAGATTTATTTACAAGGTAAGGATGGAGATGGAATGGCAGTGGTGTGTATAATGTGGTGTGGTATGGATGACGATGCGCTGTAGGTGGGTTGAGAAGGCTGAGGTGGAGTTGCATTTGGAGCTGAAGGTGTAGGCCGACGCGAGGCAGATGGATTCAACAGCCACGCGCGGAGTAGAGCGGAAGGTACCCGTAGAGGGGCCCACGCAGCAGGAGCGAGCAGGCACGGCGGGGACGCTGTCAGCTGACGCTGACGCTGGCCAGGTGAGGCGGCCCTCGGATGAGGCGCGGCCCAATAGGTACAGGAGAGTCTTCGGAGTCCTCCGGCGAGCCGCGTCGGTGGGTGGTCCGACTGGTATTGGAGGCCTTCACGGAGGACGGAGGCGTAGGGAGGGTCCGTCAGGTACCGGAGCCTTTAGGAGAGGCACGCTGGGTGTTCCCGGGATAGGTGGCCCTGGAGTATATTTGATGTATTCGCTTTAGAGGCGAAACGGGAACCGATCCTCGCATTGCGTGGATTTATAATGTGAACTCGTAGAAAATATGAATTTGAGATATGTTAGTGGCCATGAATAATTTTTAAGAAGTTTGAATGTAAATTATATGTTATAATCCGCTAAATAATTACTGGCCATCAAGACTTTGAAAGAAAAGTGGTCATGGCAACGTAGTATACAGCGTTGTTAAAATTGTCATAGTATAATATATATTAATAAAATACAATCAAATCTAACGTTATATTGTGTTTAATGGTGTGGTGATTATACGAAAAAGTGATATCAACCAATATAAGCCGTATAAAACGTGGCCTGGTGTCGTGAGGGATAATCAGAACAGCGCCTAACAGTAACGGAATGCTTGCTCTGACACGGAGGAATAAATGAAAATAAATGTAAGTATGTATGTTATGTTACAAATTGAGGTAAGAAAACAAAGCTAGTAGGAAAAAGTTTGTGGAGCTTAGACCACGAGCAAATAGCTGTGAGTAGACCACGAGCAAATAGCTGTGAGTAGACCACGAGCAAATAGCTGTGAGTAGACCACGAGCAAATAGCTGTGAGTAGACCACAAGCAAATAGCTGTGAGTAGACCACGAGCAAATGGCTGTGAGTAGACCACGAGCAAATAGCTGTGAGAGAAAACTATTTGAATAGCGAATGAAAAACGGATGCAGGACCGATCTCACATTGACGGATAGTTTGGCACTTCCTGTTATCTTTGACAGAGTCTCCGCGCGATTTCAAACCCAGCTTACTATAAAATCCAGGCCTTGACTCAATAAGATTTTTTAAAGTGAACTATCAAACTGTGGAAATAAAGTCAAACATTCTAAAGAAAGAATATCGAGGCTTAAACTTGTCAATCACCGCAGACTGGTATTTATCTAGACTTTTATATTCATATTTTGTATTATACCTAGGAATAAGGTAACTAAAAGGAACGTCAAGAAAAATATCAGTATTAAAAATTTGTAACCAAAACTTGTCTCATTTACGAGTAAGGAACCAGGTTGCGTGGTGTTTGAAATGCCTTAACCTAGTTAATTGACATAAGACTATACAGTCTGAGAACAGACAAGCGCTTGGTAAAGTACAATCTCAAAAATATAGGACTGCGTAAGGTGAGCATTATGCAGGTTCTATATTTTTGAGCTTGTCCTCACGTCCACGTTATGATACTTAACGATACCCAATAAAAAATAGCTAGGTACGAGTACTCAGCACTTGACGGCTTTCCAGTTCTGTATTAGTTGGAAAAAAAAAACAGATAAAGTATCCTGAAAATACTACAGTTTTATTTAAATAGAACCTCGTCTAGTAAACTGTAATTTTCATAAGATTACTATTCTTTAAGGTAGTCGATAATATAATGTTGTGAAAAAGTAAATCTATTAAAATGTTTATCCAAATTTTTTACACTATCTATTCTATCCCGAGTGCTCTAAGTTTTTAATACTTTTGGTAAAGTTTAATAATACATAGTCTACAGATAGGATATTGGATGGGTATTATAATATTAAACATTTTAAATTATTTAAGCCTACTTTATTATAGCTTATAGTATTTTTTGTAAGCTTTCATTTTCAGGAAGTAGGCTAACAGTAGTTTTATTATAGAAAATGTTCAGATTTAAACGTAAAAATATAATATCTCCCTTACTTACCTTTTTTAAATAGGAGGGAGGGAAAGTGGCTTAGGGTAACGTTATAACAGCCGCACGGGTCGATTGATCAGGGTAAGCTACGCTTGGTCCGTAAATGGGTGACCATCTTTACATACTAAGACCGTCCCTCGGAAAGAACGTTAAGCCGTTGGTTCCGGCTGTCGTTCGTGGATCTTTGGCTGTCGTTATGGGTCGTCAGAAGCCCGAAAATCTGGTAACCAGTCTTACCAATGGGTATCATATTACCCATTTACTCGGTTCTGGAGCTCAGATAGGCAGTCGCTCCATGTAAAATGCTGGTATTCAGCTGCATCCGGTTAGACTGGAAGCCGACCCCAACATAGTGGGAAAAAGCTAGGCAGATGATGACTTACCTTTTTGAATAAACTAAAAATTGATTATTGTGTTCGTATCGATACGATTACAGCTACTCTACTACGTTTCAAAATATTAAATGTTCCTGAAGTGATTATTTGAAGTCAGTTTCGGACTGATGGCAACAGGGTTGATATTATAATGCCGAGTTTAAACAAAGGAATTAATTTATTCCACATGTAATGTTGTGTCTACTATTTTCGTTAAAAAAAAGGTGAACAAAATGTTTAACAATGCATATCTGAAATATTTAAAAATACATAGGTACATGTTTTATGAACGCCATGTTTTTGATGTGTGAAGTCTTTTACAAGTTACACAACTTGTATACACCAAAAAGATCAGTTGATCCATACATTATGTCGAGTTATGCGAACATAAATGGAGCAGCCGAGTTCTTTTTCATGATTTCAGGCTTGGTCCCATAGTAAATGTTGTCCATAATTATGAACCCTTTTTAAGGATTAAAACGATCAAAATGTAACGGTGTATAATATAGGTATTAACGTGGTCTTAGGATGAAAAACATCGTGTCATTTTAATGTAAAATGTCTCTTCATACGCACGTATGAAGGGAACGAAGTTTTTGTTTATTTTGGGTCACGGTGCCTATCGGTACGTACCGGTGGGCCCGCGTGGTGGATTACGGCCCACTCGCTCTTACTGAGAGTGGACCTATGTCCCAGCAGTGGGAACATTATAGGCTGATTATATCGAATATTTTATTTTAATAAGTAATACTTACTGTTTATGTTAATAAGTCATATGCTTAATTATTACAATGCTCTGAGATGTACAATGCTCTCAGAGCATATAAACATATACAATATAGTTGTAGTGATTCTAATTAAAACTTGTTGTCGGAGTGTCAAGGAATCACGCTTAGTTTTGAAATCACTAAATTATAATTATACAAACAACCAAATCAATTCACACGAGAGCCGACTCGACATTAGGCAACAGATTAAATTGAGTAGCATTTATAAGCCGGATTCTGTAAAGTAAAACTCTGTTGACTCGAAATGACCGTGTGTATGATACAATTGTCGACGTTTTATACAAGTAGTACAATCCGAGTAGTAGTTATTCTAATCTTACAGTTTAGTGCAGAGCGTATGGACACGAGTGCTGGTCGTGACGTTAACCGAGCCGTGCAACTCACGCCGTGTGCAGCTACCCCGCAGCGCGCCGGCACGGCACGGTAATTCTCCGTAATAACTTAAGCGATGCTCCCCATCCAGGTGATTTAACTATACTAACATAAGTCCGACACACCCGCTTCTATTACGGAAGATTGCGTTCCGTTGGTAATGCAACTTCCAATCTTACCTGAACAATATATTTTCAGGTTGAAGATATTCTCTAGCGCTTCTTGCACTCGACAGATATCTTAGTTTTGAAAGTTACAGAAAAAAGCTCCCAAGTGACACTTCTATCTTGAAGTTTATACTATTTAAACCGCAAATTCAAGTGTAAAAAATTGTCTCGGCTTTTATTATAAAATGGTATCACTTGGCCATCCATTTCAACAATAATTTTCCTACGGCTTTGTAGAGCGCAACCCGGGATTTCGTAAAAACGTTTTCAGCTTTACGGTGAGATTGCTTTAATTTCCATTGATATTCCCAACGCCAACAGAATCATACAATACAAAAACCGGTTAAGTGCGTGTCGGGTCACGCGCAGTGTAGGGTTCCGTAGTTTTTATAACAGCCAAGTGCGGGTCGTATTCGCTGACAGATAGTTTCGTACCATGCTCTAACTAAAAGCCAAACATGACTACCTACCTAATTTGACTTCCTATACAAATCCTCACCTGATCCGACAATTTTGCACGGAAAGTTTTTTTTTTTTTTTAAATTTGGATAAGAAAGCCCACTTAAGTGTGATAGTTTTCCTTTAAACTTCGTTATATATAGGTACTACTGCCGTGACATTTGAATTTCTAACTACAATCGTTTAGTTGGTAGAGGGGGGAGGTTTTCGTTAGAGTCAAGTGTCCCCCACTTGACTCTAACGAAAATTTGTACTTTAAAGCTTGATAAGTCACGAATGGTTTACTTAATCAAAAAACGGTCATCCCAAACCCCTAATATTTTTGAAAGACCTATCCAACGATAGTAGACGATAGATAATTTTTTTTTTCGTTCTTCCCATATTGTGGGATCAATATGGGAAGGACGAAAAAAAAAATTATCATCCCCACTTTACATGTAGGGGTACCCTAAATAATTGTTTTTATCAAAATTTTATTTTACCACTTTTTTGGCGTCATTAACGTGTATAGTCATGCCAAATTACAACTTTCTAGTACCAATAGGTTTTGAGCTAAACCGCGGACAGACAGACAGACGGACATGGCAAAACTATAAGGGTTCCTTGTTGACTACGGAACCCTAAAAAGTGAGTTTACGTAGCAAGATAATACATTGTTGTTTATTCCTTTTCATACACATTGTCGCTAAAAGCTTTTCCTCTCGAAATATAACCTAAAAAAATAAAGTAAGACATAAAAACTGACTGTAAGTTGAAATTGAAATAACAGCGTCCAATGGAAGAAGACAACGACGACATAATAAAAATAAAATTAATGGTCATTAGTCAGCAGCATTCTACGCACTATATCCGAGAGACATGACAGCCCGTTGGTGAGGTCACTTCACTTGTAACCTGTACATTGTCTGTGTTAATAACACAGAAGTACTTACGTTAAGTACTTACTTACATATGTAGGTTGAGACTTTGGTTACAAACCCAATGGATCTTTGTTACCTGATAAATGAATTAAATACACCGCGTTGTTCACATCATCCATAAACTTTGGCAAACGCTTCTATAGCTTTTATAAATCAAATATAACAAAGGAAGTAGTACTACTAAAAAAGGCTTCGTTACAAAGATATTTGTAATGAAATTTAATTTAGCTATGCAGTAAGAAACGGTCTTAATTTGGCCTATTTTGTCTCTTAGTGCAATTAAAATGATAAATCTATCAAATGCTTTGGATAAAGAGATAGAGAGGCATGCATAACGGGTGATCTGCGTTTATGAAAAGTATTAAGGTTAAATAAAAAAGGTTTATTATTTTTTGTTTTTCAGTTTTTTCGGCGGTTTAATTGTTTTGTTAAAAAGTTTTTATTTTGTAATTTGTTGTGGCTATAATCTACTAATTGTTTGCCAAAGGGTAGGCCATATGTGGCACTGAGTAGAGTAATAATACACAACTCAGCATTCAAATCTGTGAGTGAACAATAAATCACCCCTATTTTCCCACTCTTAGGGTCGGAATTTTGTTTTGAAATTTGTATGGGACCAACTTTGGAGTATAACCTTTCCAATGAAAAAAGAATTATCAAAATCGGACTACTCTGTAAAAAGTTATGCGTGGTCATACATAAAAAAAAAAATATATAAGCGTCGACTTGAGAACCTCCTCCGCTTTTTTCGTCGGTTAAAAATAAGAATTCATTAATGTGTCTATAATGAAAAATGCTATTTTCCATGGTCTGAAAATCTAGTCGAAGTTTATGTACCTATATCGTCCGGAACACGATGTATATATGTATATTAGTCAGTCCGGCATTGCAAGCAAAGTTGTTGAAGCATACGGACATGAGACAAACTATTTGAAAATAAATATAAAACAAAATATTGAATTTTGACGTACAAACGCGACTTCATCGCGTTTGTACGCGATTGATCGCGTGACTATGTCAGATTCATATACAAGAACGCGACGACCGCGTACTTCCACGATTATGGCTTTTGGTTAGGACCTTAAACTATTTAGTACATTACTTTCTACATAAATATTTTAATTCACAAAGCGGGTGGGCATTACGCAGGCTCTACATTTTCGAGCTTGTATTTGCCAGGCGCTTGTTTGTTCTCAGACTGGATTGCCTTAAAGCCAGTTTATTAGGTGACGGCATTTCACACGACAAACCGCCTCATTCTTTAAATGAAAGAAGTTTTTGTTACAACATTTTGTCAGTAATACTTTTTCTTTTATAAAGACGTTATGTTCCTTTTACCTTATTAGTACCGCACAAAATATCAAGATAAATGGTCTAGATTAATCCCAGTACCTAGTGGGGAGCTCTTATCATCTTTTATACTATAACCACGGTGTACGACAAGTTTACACCTCTATATTTTTTCCTCTGGAGTCTTTCATTTTTTTTCAATAGTTCGATAAATCGCTTTAACAAATATTTTTGGCTCATCATCATCTCAGCCGAAAGACGTCCACTGCTGGACATAGGCCTCCTCCAAGCACCTCCACTTCGACCGGTTCTGTGCTACTCACATCCTACAGGTTCCTCCGGCCTTCACAAAGTCGTCGGTCCACCTTGTGGGAGGCCTTCCAATGCTACGTCTTTCGGTACGCGGAATACGTAGCGGGACGTAGCGGCTTACTGGGTCAAGGCCAGGATTTTATATCGTGCTGAGACAATTCTGTCAAAGATAGCAGGAAGTGCCACAAACTATCCGTCAATGTTTATGGTCCCGTCGAGATCGGCCCTGCATCTGACTGTTGTTCATTCGCTATTCAAATAGTTTTCTCTCACAGCTATTTACTCGTGGTATAAGCTCCACAAACTTTTTCATACTAGCTTTGTTTTTATACCTCAATTCTCTTGGGTAAAATCAGTTTCTATCGAAATCTTGGCTAAAACAGAAATCGACAGCTCACAGTAAAATTCTCCTTCAATCGTATTTTCCTAAAAGAAAATATTATTCCTTGAAAATCTTATCCAAAGCTGCGAAGGACATCGGCAACGGCGGCGACCTCTCGCGTCCGGCCCTGGTGCAAGCCATGGTCCGGGGCGAGAGGGAGTGGGAGGCAGTCACCTCCTTCTGCGAAGCAGTCATGCTAGCGAAGGAGGTGGCGGGGAGGCTGAGGGAGAGAACCTCACGCCTCAGCCGCCGCGGGAGACGCTCCGGGCGTCGGGAGCCGCGTGACGACTCCCGGCCACCGTAGGCGCGGGCCTGCGGGCGGTGAGTAATGGGTAGCTCACCGTCCGATCAGGACCAGGCCCGTGCCGGACGGCGCGTTGTGTTCCACGCGCGCCTCAAAGAGATGTCAGCAGAGGACGGGGCCCCACAGGGCCGAAGCCTGCCGGGGCGGCGGGATTTTCCGAAAGGTTAACCGCTGCCCTGGAACAGAAAGGGCTAAGGACGGAACACGGGTGGGTTTTAGTCAGTAAAAGTCTGACACTCCCTTCCGCTCCACCCAGAGCGGGAGGGGTCATTTGATGATTTCCCATCCACAAAAAAAAAAAAAAAAAAAAGCTGCGAAGGACGAAACTCGTACTTTCTAGGTGAATGAATTTTACGAATGAAACAAAATTATAGGTCTCCCTACAGCAACTTCTACTTTTAGACATAACAACGTTTATTTTATCATTTTCTACAAGATTACCTCGGTTAGGCCTCCAAGTACAAGTTCGACGAAATTGAATGTTAAAAAACATTTCAAACGATCGGAAAGGAATGCTTTTTAAGCCTTGCTGACGATCTTATCAATTCCACGACATGCAAGGCGTGAGATCAGACTCTGTTTTAATCAACATGATAGCCGCATAGCTGTGCCTGAATGAAACCTAAAACTCTCAAAGAATGCGACCCACCTGCAAATTCCTTCACACGCTTAGCGTGAAAGAGGTGCTATAAAAATGGTGTTGGACTCGTCCCGAAGCCCGCTAAATTTCAGCGCCACCCACGTAGAATCAACACCATCTCGTCAAAATTGTACCTACTGCAAATACTTACTATTTGTATCATGTATCAATTTATGCTATTTACATATCGGCGACTATTTTTACATTCGTTCTACTTGACATTTCGCAAAAGATGAAATTAGACTATTTATGTACAAAACGGTTCAGGGACGCGACTTATCATGATTATAAGAAACATATCTACCTACCGATATAGTGCGTATATTTTTATTTTAATTTTGTAACCATACCCTACCCTACCCTACCTAGTATTAGAATTTTCTTTTATCTACTTATAAATTAAATTTACTTCACCAAGTCCACTAACCAAATATCAATAAATAACTAAATTAGATACGAACTGCGCGGTTAGCAAATATAAAAATCATAAACAAACAGCGCTCTCCGGGAACTTTATACTTCGGAAATATGAAACTCTTCGAGAAAGATTCTGTAACATGGAAATTTTATTGTACAATTTGGGAGTTATCTAGATATTGAAAAGATTACGTTTGATCAATTTTTTCCTAACTTTTAAGCCTGCAAATCCACAGTTGTACTGGGAACCGTAGATATCGTACTTAATAATTATTTGGCATTTGCCATGTTGGTTTCGATCGCTGTTACTTAGTAAAAGAGGTTGCCGTTATCTATAGTATAAAATTCAAAGTCCTGACTGACTGACTGAGACATCAACGCACAGCCTAAGCCGCTGGTCCTAGAGGCATGAAATTTGGAGGGTGTATTCTTCGTGAAAAGTAGGTATCCACTAAGAAAGGGTTTTTCGAAATTCCACCCCTAAGAGGGTGAAATGGGGGGATTATGTTTGTATGAAAAATCTTATTCCTTGAGTTAATAAACTTGAAACTTGGCACGAATACTTATGTAAGTAAATTATGAAGTTGGGCATTTTTTGTTTTTATAAACTACCCCCTAAAAGGGGATTGGGGGGTTTCAAAGCTTGTATGGAAGAATTTTAGCGCGCGGTCCGATTTGATCGAAACTCAGTATTTATACCTAAAATTCAAAGGAAAGAATAATGTGTATCAGGGTTTTTCGAAAATCTACCCCTGACGGCCTGAAAAGGGGTAGTCAATTTTACAAAGGAGGATTTTACAGCGTGGCTTGATTAACTCGAAAATTGGTACAAATAATCTTTGAGTCAAGTTATGAATACATCCCAAATGATTTTTCAAAATTTCACCCCTGGGGGGGTGTAAAGTGGGGATACAGTTTGTATGAAAAATCTTATTCGTTAGGTTAATAATCTTGAAAATTGGCATGAATACTCGCCTAAGTGAACAATAAAGTTTATCATTATTAGTTTTTCAAAACTACCCCTCAAAAGGGGGATTCAGGTGTGTTGAAGTTTGTGTGGAAGAAATTGAATGCGCGGTCCGATTAACTCAAAACTCAGTATTGATACTTTCGACAGAAAATAATTAATAATAAGTATGTAAAGTTGTCGAAAATTTACCCCTGACGGGGCAAAAAGGGGTATTTCGGTTTTTAGGGGAGGTTTTGAACTTGAAACTGTATGTTACATTGTCACGCCTAAACCACTGAACTTCTGATTTTCCAAAGAGATAGATGGCATCCTGGGGAAGCACATAGGTACTTTTTATCCTGGTAGCACGTTCCCGTGGGATAACTTCCGACATCCACGCGGGCGAAGCCGCGGGCAGAAGCTAGTTATCTATAAACTGCCAATGCGCATACTATTCGATACAAAAGCCAGCTATTTTAAAAGAGTCCAGCCAAACAACTATGCCAACTATTTACCGTCATAAACTTTGGCAATGCAACTAATCTACCTATTGGAAAATAAGTTTTTATTTCACCGTAGTAGTTATAGTACGTACCTAGTACTAACTAGTAAGAAAAAACAGTCCCCGCTTTTCTATGCTTTGCCGTAAACTAGGTGCTTCGAGAGTTACTTAATAATCTATAGGTTTGTTGGTTATTTCAATTAATCACGATTATTCAAGGATTGTCGGAACAAAGTTCCTCATCACACGCGATCTTCACGTGTATTTTAATTTGTTAATTCAATATTAATTGGTGGGTTTAGTTGCAGGCAGCACACTCGGTTTCTGATGACAGCTTGTCAAAATCCACTTCAGCATTAGGTACTTATGGTGATTCTTTTAATAAAGCCAGTGAAATTCAAAATATCGAAAAATATTTTTTTTTAAATAATTTAAAATATTCATATTTCATACGTCTTTTGCGAAGAAGTTTCGAATTTCGCGGGCTTTCTCTTTAAGTAATGCTAAAGTACAGTTTGACAAATTCTCATCTTCAAATTCTTCATTCAGAAACCGGGTGTTAGTCCATTACTGCTGATAAATATCAGCATTAACGAACTAACACACTTCGTATGCGTGAACGTGGATCCACGCGTGACACAATGGCTTTTTAATTGTTTATGTAATTATGGCATTCATTCGGTTAAGAGCCTCAAAGGATGAACAGATCCTTACTAACAAAGCCTCGTATTAACCCACAAGAGCTTTGAAGACAAACAATATCATGGTGTAGACAATTGTCTCTTGGTTCACCATAACAATTATGCCCCTCCTTCTTTATCCTTTACGAGCAAAATTCTGAGGTCATTTGGGTTTAGGTAATGGTCCGTTTAATAGTACAATCGTAGATGTACAGTCAAATAAGGTATTTCCTCCTACAGGCAGCTAACTTGTGACTTAAACTGAGGTTGTGAGTGTACTGAGTAGTCAATTCTTTTGCATCAAAAAAGAAAAGAAAGAAAATACATTTATTTGTGGTAAACATGACGCAGATGGGGGAAATATAATATGTATCATTTTCACGCAAATCGGCCAACGCTCAACATAATGCTACGACCCTATGCGAGACAGAACCCCAGCGCTGGTGTTCAGCAACAGCTGGCGTTGACAGTGCAGTATACGATAAGATATAAATAACACAATAATAGATTTAAAAAAAATAGGCCTTAATGTCATCACTCTGTTAAGTAAGCCAAAAGCCATGAGATGGAAAGGTTTTTATTTTTTTCCTGGTCTGCTCTGACCTACTTCTGGGCCAAGACGTCCCGCCACTGCTTCCATCTAAAGGTTATAACGTATACAAAATAAAAATAAAACAGAATATTGGCAAACAATACTATTGTGGTATTGTTTTGCCTGTATGCAAAATAGCTTCTTCGACTGTACAAAAGAAGTGGCAGATGAGTTCATGTTGTTTGGAATTCCCACACGTTCTTGCGACGAAAACGGAATAATTACAAATCTGCAATTGATTAGGTTGATTAGGTTGGTGGCTTGCAGTAAATATTATGCCATTTATGTTTATAAAGATCAACTAAATCTTTACCACAATCCCAACGAAACATTATACAAATTAATACCTGTTGACAGGCGAATTAATAAACAGTGTTTAGCTACATACATAATATTACAGAACATACTGGATGATCATCTATCACCCTAATTTAATCTCATCGGTCACCGTATGTCTCATTTACGCGTCCCCAATATGTGTTAGTTCGAATGTAAATGATTACAACTATGACCCTTATCATAATGTAATTCAGTGGTTCGAACTACCGGATTGTAAGATTCGTAAGTGCGAAGCGGCAATCACGTGGAGGGTGAGTGAGAGGACGTGAGTTCGATCTCTATTTGGTATTTTGACTTAATAAACGACAATGGGCAAATTAATGGATGGCGAGATGAGCTGGCTTTCTCTAACAAAGGTTGGTCTCTGGCAGCTCTGGACTGAAAGAGGTGGAAGGAAGGTAGGGAGGCGTAAGCGCAGCAGTGGGTCAATCCGGGCTAGTTAAAATAAATTAGGCGAAATTGGGCTAAATAAATTAGGCAAAATCGGTCTAAATAAATTAGGCCAAATTGGTCTGAATAAATTAGGCGAAATTGGTCTAAATAAATCAGGCGAAATTGATCAAAATATGCATTAAGTACTAACGAGACCTATGTTACCGAATAGTTAATTAAATAAGGAGTATTTATACTAAGGGGTGATTTCTCCATCGCCAGATAACTTTTATTCGAGGAATAAACAGGTTTGACAGTCTTTGTATGTAATAACTGTCAACATTTCAAAATTATTCCTCGATTAAAGTTATCTGGCGATTGAGAAATTAGCCCTGAAACTCATAAAAAAATTCTGTCAGTTAAATGTTATCATTACCAGCACGACTGAGTTACAAAATGAGGTATCATTCTATTTGTCTTGACAACATGTCCTTTTATAGAAACTATCTGTATTACGAGTAGAGTAAATTCCATATAATAAGGTACATAGCTATGATTCATTCGAAAAAGGTAAGAAAATGTTAATAACAATAAATCGGAAACTAAACGACAGGAGGGTACGACATAACATTTTATTGGAGACATAACTATAGGCCCATCCTTCCGGTTTCGGTCGAATACTTATACATACAGTAAATAGAATAATCCACCATGGTGAAGTGCGGTTTATTAAACAAATGTAATAGTTACAGTCCTAGAGTTCGAATCTCTCCCATTTAACTGCAGTAATAACCATCCCAGGATAAAGGTTTGTTGAGCATAATTGGAGAGATTAACACAAATGTTAGTTTACTAGTCTACATTATTACAGTTGTAATATTTAATGTATTCGTACCAACCTCTATTGCACCTGTGGTTATTTTGCTTCCTCTTTAACGAATAGGTATTTAGCTATAACAGTCCATTCTATTCATCAAGTTATAAATGTCAGTAAACTTTGTTCTATTTATCTTTTTAAATGTTGCAATGTATTTAATACTAGCTGCGCCCCGCGGTTTCACCCGCATAAGTTTCGATCCCGTGGGAATATCGGGATAAAAAGTATCCTATGTATATGCGAGCCTTTTGGGCACCTATCCCATTGACAGTGATGCGGACGAATTTTCTGATGCCCAATGAGCTCCTGCCTTTTTCTATATTTATTCTTATTAAATACTTGTATATATTTGTATATAGTATATATTAGTGTTAGTTCGATAAACAAATATGAGTTTATGGAAAAATAACTTTAATTCCTACACAATAAAGTTCCTATGTATTAATCCTGGTTATAAAATGTTTGTGTGCCAAATTTCATCCAAATCCGTTGAGTAGTTTTTGCGTGAAAGAGTAACAAACATCCGTCTATCCATACAAACTTTCGCGTTTGTATATTTTTATCTCAGTTCTAAACATTGTCCCACGAGTATTTCGTATTTTTAATCCCTGAAGGACCATCTCTCTCACATAATCTCTCCGCACAATCTCAAGTTATGATACCCCTTTGTATCGCTATCACATAACTATCACGACACAAAAAGGTAATACATGTGCCTGACATGCCTTCAGGGGACATACTCTCACAGTTTCCCTTAAGCTGTTATTCTATTTTCGTGGCATGTATAGGATAAATTTGAAAAATGGTTAAAACTTGGTCAGATAACGGAATTTTTTAGGGTTCCGTACCTCGAAAGGAAAAAACGGAACCCTTATAGGATCACTTTGATGTCCGTCCGTCCGTCTGTCTGTCAAGACCCTTTTTCTCAGAAACACGTAAAGATATCAAGCTGGAATCATCAAATATTTAGGTCTACTGACCCTTGGAGTTGTGAAAAAATAAAACTTTTAAGCCAACGCAATCAAAAGATACAGCTGTTTATGCCGCAAATTTTCAACACTCGCAAGGGAATCAAAACCTACAGGGTACTTCCCGTGAACTCAGAATCTTGAAATTTTTTTTAGACGTTGCTTCGTACAAGCAACGTCTTATAGCACAGATAAAGGAAAAATTGCGAAAACCGTAAATTTTTAGTTACATTATATAATACAAATATTTTTAATAATTTTAAATTGTAGGCACCCTGGTGCGCGAGTCCGACTCGCACTTGGCCGGTTTTTTTATTATAATCAGATATTAATTTAATAATAATATCGGTTAATGTTATTAGAATAAGTTTCCTTTACCCAGTGAATTTGCCGATAATCAATAACTGAATGAAAGTTTGTTCTGGAAATACGAAAGCGCTGATGTATGAAAATATTCACAGCACAGCATTTTTATCATATTTCCGGTGTGATGCTCTCCGCAATCATGTTGTTGAATGACTGAAATTGTTTTGTGTTTTGTGACGCAGTTTTGTGGTTTTATTTTTATTCATTAACAATGCCCGGCATTTTTAATAAAAAATGTTGGTAGTTTTATTTCCTTTCACTACCATTTCAACTTTGACAAAAGTTGGATGAGTTTTAATTGCCTAGCGGGGGATGCTTTCATCATTTAAAAGTGTTTAGATGTAAACATGTCACAAACTTTTTTAAGTAGGAAGAAGTTAGGAAGGAAGGAACGATGATCAAATACTGCGACTCCTAAGATAAAGATAAGTTTTACCATTTGATATAAAAGTAACTGTAATATAATTAAGATTTTTGATAAAGTAGTTCAATAAAACCTTTGACCATTATCACCGGGGACCCTGCCGACCTACTATCGAAAAATGAGGTAGATATATAAAATTACACAAAAATAATAAAATCTAGATCAACTCTGTAATAATACCAAGGATATCACTATGTAGATACTGCAATAAAACCTTTGACCATTATCACCGTGGATCCTGCCGACCTACTATCGAAAAATGAGGTAGATATATAAAATTACACAAAAATAATAAAATCTAGATCAACTCTGTAATAATACCAAGGATATCACTATGTAGATACCTACTACTTACTACCATCTCAATGCCAATAATCGTTTCGATAAACTACTAAATAGTCTATCAAAAATCTCGAAGGGTGAATCAAGATTCGTAACGCACAACAACCACATTATAATACAAAAAGAATAACATAAAAGGATATTTATTTCATGCCTCACCATTTCTCCATGGAATAGATTCAGAGGAGAAAATCTACCAATTTCCTTTAAGCCGAGGTTTAATGCGCTACGCTACGCATACGGAATCACGACGTATAAAACACTAATTGTATTTTGTCGCAGACAGCGACTTGAAGCGCAATTCAAAATGTTTTATCTTATTAGATAATTCTATCTTTCTGACTTAGCGTGCTGTCCTGGCGCTGCTGCTGCGGCTGCAGAAAACCTCAAGCGGCGAAAGAAGGATAATAACCTTATCAGTAATTATTCATTTTCGAGCCGTTTGGTTTTGTAATTTATAATAAAAATGAATTAAATAATACCAAAAGTAAATTATTGGTAGATGTAAGTAATTCGAGACCTCGCTCCGTCCCGCTGCCAGTGTCTGCCGCCCTGGCGAAAGGAATTCGCTAGCGTCACCGCGAGTGCCCCAGGTGCTCCAAGTAAGAAGCCTATGCCAGAAAAGGCACCGAATAGGGCTGATGATGATGGTTTCGTGACGGTGCAAAGGAGGAAGCGCCGATTGCGAACGAACAAGAACCGTTGCGGTAAAGCTCCTACGGAGCCTGAAGTCAGTTTGCGTGCCGCAAAGCCGAACACACCGGTGTACATCTCCCGCCTACACTTCACCACTAAGGCGGAGGACATCGTGGAGTACGTGCGACAGAAGACTAGGTGCAGTTACTGGAGTCGCACCGCAACGTCAACTTCAAGGCGTTCGTGGTGCGCGTACCGAATTGCTATCTGCCCGTCGTCATGGAAGAAGACTTCTGGCCGCAGGAGCAGGACGTGGTGTTTCGTTGCTTCCGCGGGCAAGTACCACAGAACAGCTCAAGAACAAGCTAGTGAAGTGAAGTTTTATGATAAAAATATGTATGTTTAGGTTAAGGTATTTATCTATGGGCCTGGGTCGCCTGAAATAAATAAATAAATAGGGTAGTAGACGAACGAGGGGTCTATAATTCGATACCAATTTATTACACTTTTGAATTGAAACTCACTCCTGGCACCCACTTCACAAGTGAGTATATTATCTTAGTTCTGAAAGTTAAGGGATATACAGGGTGTTAAAGAAATTGCATGCCATAGCTTAGGGGTAGGTTCAGTGTCGATACAGGAACCCAGGAAAAAAAAACATTTAAAACATAGAAAAAGATTGCAAGATAAACCTAATTTAGTACCTACTAAATAACTTTGCGAAGTGAAAAACGTTGTGTTGTGATAACTTTCAACAAGTGAGTAAATAAGTTGATTTTAATTCATTGTAAATACCTACTTACTTGATTCCATTTTAAAATACCCACTCGTTCTTCTACTGGTGCTGAATACCTACTAGTTTAAATAAGATTTTTTAATTCTAGGTTTTAATTTTGAAGGAGATAAGCACGCTAAAGTAGGAAGAAGAAATACTTGGAATTGTAATTTTACCTGTCCTTCACCTGGCGTTATCGAAGTGTTCGGGCGAAGGTATTTCATTGCGTTCGATCGTAGGTAGGTAACTCTAGGAAATTATTAATTAGCATTTAAACAAAATAAAAACTTATTTTAACAAATGTTTTAATCAATTCTAAACGATTGCTATTTAATTAGTAGGTACTACCTTAGGTTCATCTTACGATAATTTCCGTTTGGTTTTAAACTTATTAAAGCTATTTATTTTTTATTTTTACGGGTTCCTTTACCGACACTGAACTCACCCTGAAGCTATGTCACGCAATTTCTTTAACACCAATTATTCGGCCTTGCTGATCACGCGTATTAGAACGTCGTTGCTGCCCACTCCATCAATATTAATCTTGTGGTAATATTTGATGACACCTACGGATGGAGTGACCCTTTTTCTCTCTCCGTAAATCACAGATTTATGGAAGACTTGTGAAGCTCGGAGAGAAAATTTATGGAGGACTTGTGAAGCTTTAAAGACATTTTTACTATCGTCGCTCCATCATTGATATGCAAAAGTTTGTTGAAGTAAGTAATATAATAGCTAACTTCAAATTATTTTTTCATATAATATTACACTTTTGTGGCTCCGTTTACGAAAACCGACAATTATAATGGTCTATAGGTACTACTATACTAAAGTGTTATATAATGTGAATCTGTGCTGTTGACAGTATAAATATGACGCGTCGTTGGATAATTGAACATGTATTGAATGCGCAATCTCGCTCAATCATGGTAGCCGGAGGCTGAGTAGTTTTTAATTGATTTAAAATGGAACTGGTATCTTTATCAAACACATTGAATGCCAGCGTAGCAGACACAACAGAAAATTTACTGTGTGTACACTGCGTGCATGGTAATCAATGTTTTCCGTTTTTAATAGGACAAAAATGTATTTTTAAAACCATCACCAAACCATCAACTGGGCGACGTTTTGTTCATGAAATTGTTCATAAACAAGTATAAAAATGAAATGATGGAAAACCTAATAACTTATCAGGACTAAGTTGCGTGCTCGATCAGTCAAATCTAATCAGTGCTACGGCGTAGGCGCCGTAGACTTTCCGTAGCAGAGAGAGGCACGTAGCTCCCATACCATGAATACATTTATGAAACTACTAGAGACGCCCCGCAGCGCTGCCTCGAATTTCAGTCCTAACTTTCTCAACGCTGTGATTTATTTTACGATTATGACATTTTCAGAACAAAGAAATGGGTTTGAGTACTGAGAAAATTCCTGGAATATTATGATTCAGAAATAAACGAGCAGGTTATATGGACCATTACAGGCATTTTGGGTGTGAAAAACAAAAGTAAACCACACTTTCAAACCTTATGTCATCATCATTTAGGAAGCAACACAAGCATCATATGTAGGGAATAGGCACGGATATCTATGGGAATAGGTATTCTTACTATACTTAATTTGACAAATAATGTTTCTCAACGAATAAACCATTCTCAATAAGTGTGCATGCGTATTCTGAAGTAACAATAATACAATGTTCCGTGCGAAAGACATCAAGCTTGTAATCAAATCAGAACTTCTGCCAATTACACGTCTCATTTGCTACGGTACAAACAATATAACTTGACTATTTTTATTCCAACTCATGCTGAACCTTATCTGTTGATATCTTTTTTGGCTAACGTAACATAACTGGGGTCTGCTCATTAGAATTGGGCAGACCTAAGTCGTCATTTACGTCCATTTGGAACCTGTGACGACGATTAAAACTTTCATGATATAACGGGTGATTTTTTAAGAGGTATAGAGGATTTGATTTTCAAAAAAAAACACAAAAAATTTGAAAAATTTGATGAAATCTTTATTGGAATCGATAGAACGATCAATATAATTTAATGTTTGAAGATGATTTCATGCAAATGCTGGCCGCGGCTCCGGTTTAGATGGCCCATTCGCAAGGCCCAATTTCGGCACACTCTCTCCAACATATCAGCCGGTATATCACGAATAAATGCTTCAATATTGGCTCCCAGTGCGTCAATCGTTGCTGGTTTATCCCTGTAGACATGAGCCTTAACATGGCCCCACAAGAAATAGTCCAAAGGCGTTAGATCACACGATCTAGGCGGCCAATTGACGGGCCCAAAACGTGAGATAAACTGTTCACCGAAGGCGGCAATTGGGCCATTGTTTCGCGTGCCGTGTGGCATGTGGCACCGTCTTGTTGAAACCACATGTCAGGCATGTCCAATTCTTCCATTTTGGGCAAAACAAATCACTCAATCAATCAAAAAAAGCACTCTCTTAACCGAGCATGCATTTTGATAGTAAAATGCAATAATTTGCAAGCGTTGTTCGTTCGTAAGTCGATTCATGGTTAAATTATAGACCAAACTGAACAAGTTTGACAATGACACAAGACACGATTCACGCGTGATCTGTCAAAAACAGTGTTGCCAAAAAGATACCAGCAAAAAAATCACCCTTTACATATCATGAAAGGTTCTTAAGAAGTTGAAATGTAATTTTTTACATTTTCTGGAGGGGAAGGAGAGGGGAATAGGGGTGATCCCCCAATTATATAATATCCTCCCTAATTGCAATTTAAATACTAAAATAATTGGTCTTCTAAATACACGTGTTATTAAATACAAATAATAATATACAACAACAAGAACATGTTAACATCCAAAATTAATATTAATATGTTAATTATCGTCGATGATGCGAATTATATTTGATCGTTTGAAGGAGGTTGTAGCGTAGATAACAAGGGGTCGGTGACATAGTAAAATTAAATTAGGTACGGGAGACGTAGAAAGGGACGACTTCTATGTTGTAACATTATACTGTGCTTGTAACATGCGCATATAAATCAATAAGAGTCACCGGTAATAAGCTCACCTTGTTAGTCTTACGACATTTATTTTTCTAGATAAATGTGACAATGTCAGTCAGACTCATTCACAGAGTTTAACGGAAGCTGTAAAAGCTGCAAAGATGAGGGTTTTTTCAAGGGTCTGGGCACTTACCTTGAAAACAGACATGTGTTTTTGTAACGTGGGGTAGGTATGCGTGACTTTATTCCAATATTCAAACTAAGACGTGTCCGTGATTTTTCTTTTTTAATTATTTATTTATTTATAGTTAATTAAAACGGTACAACACCAATTACATTAATTAACATAGAGACATGACGTTGACAATAATATAACTTAAAACTAACATGGCACAGTGGACTCCCTTGCATACATTCTCTCACAGAACACCAGACATATACGCATAATTTTAATCCATTCATCTGCAAACACATCACATTCAGGGTTGGCAGCCAGAAGGGCATTCAGCACCTTTAGAGTACGACAGACCGGGGATTCGGCTCTGGCTACAGTTTCCGCTGGGAGTTGCGCAAACAGATTGGGCCGGCGGCTCTGACGGTGTCCGATGTATTTGTCGGGCACAAATAGTCGGCAGAAATGACCATGGAGCTCTGGGCAGTCGATACGTCCCCGTAAATATGATAAAATATGATAAAAATAAATAAAGCTTTGGTCGAAGAATAATTGTTTGTTGTCAGCACCGGCTTACGTGGTAGCTACGGACCTCAGTGACAATTGCCCACCCTGATCTGCAAAACTACTAAGACTAAAATTTAAAAAAAAAGGTACGTTATTCTTATAGATTACAGCAAAAAGTCTATTGTCTTAAAAACATGGTAAATCTCTCAATATTGTGCGTACAAACTTACATGTTTCAACTACAATGTAAAGTTTCTTCTTGGGATAAATTCATCGCAACTACGGAACCCTTCATAGTGCGTGGTCCGACACGCACTTGGCCGGTTTTTTTTTATATTTACAAACCAAGACCTTCCAAATATGCGAATTTGTAGAATGTTCTCAATCCCACATAGCTACATAACGGTAGGCCTGTATTTCGTGTGATGTCTAACAACTCGCACTTACAATTTGCTTTGCGTATCTCTACGAACATTTTGTTGGCCACAATGCGTTGCGCAGAAATTTATTGCGAGCATACGAACATTTATTTCCTAAATAAGTGATTATTTGTCTTTTGGGTACTTAGTTCTGGTCAAAATGGAATATAGTACGCGCAGTGATAATAATAATCTTCTTAATCTAGCTGCCTTACTATCATGTAGCAATTAGAGGGATCTGTAGATAAATACAGACATATTTTAGCAGCTCTGTTTATTGTATGTCTGGGTAACTTTGTAAGTGGAAAAAGCTAGACCAATTCGTCTAGAAGTGTAATCTCTAGATTCGAAAATCTACCTTAGTCTGGCTAGAGACAAAGCCACTGATACATTACCTATCTACATTAAGTGATGGAACTTTGTCTGTTTGCAAAATATCGATAGGTAGGGATATGATACCAATTTTATTCTGATACATACTTTACTGTCGATTTATTTATGATAAGAATCGGATTATTATAAAAAAGATACAAAGGATGAAAAAAGATTCATTGTGAGATATTATGTCGTAGACTTTTGTAGACCTGCGGGGTGATTGCGTATGCACACTAAGTAGGAATGACTTTCATTTTGACACTTCAGAAACATTCATTGCGTTATTTACGTTAATGACCAGATAAAGTTTTCGAACGTATGAAGCAATGGATTAGCAATACCCTTCAAAATTATTCAGATTGTGATTTTATGTTACGCAATTAGGGTGCTGGTGGCCTAAAATGCTTTGACTTAGCTTAGGCACCAGTCTACCACATTATTTTTCTTTAAGCCCATGAAAAAAAAAAAAACGAAGAAAGATTCTTCAACTTGTATTGAGAAATCAAATGGAAGGATGTCAAAATAAAGTGAAATTCATTATTTCACTCTGAATATCTAACTAAAGTAGGGGGAGTTTTTAAACATCAAAACTTTTGTGAATCTTTTCGAAATGCGTCAGTGAGTTTTATTTAGATTTTTTCGTCTAATCTATAAAAATCTCACCGTGAAAGCTTGGGTGAAGTGAGCATGAAGTGAGCTGTCAATAGTGTCAATCCCTAGTATCAGCCGGTCTATTCTGTAAAAATCTCATCGTGAAAGCTAAGGTGAAGTGAGCTGTCATTCCACATTATGTTTAGGATTGACACTATTGACAGCTTACTTAAAGCTCAATTCGCCTAAGTGCAATTAGCCTATATGTTTACAGAATAGGTCGGTAGGTGGAAGATAGCTCACTTCAAGCTCACTTCGCCTAAGTTATCACGGTGATATTTTTCAAGAATAGATTGGCTGGGCCTTACAAATACGTTTGTCGGCTCCAGGATGCCCCGGGCTACACCAGGTTACTAACTATTTTCACGTGAGAACTGTTAATAAGCCTACTCAATCAGCAAGGTTGATAGCGAAGTTTATTGCCAAGGATAAACTGAACCTAAGTAAATTGCGTACATCAGAATCGACGCTTATGAAGGTTCTTTAAGTGAACCCCTTTTACAAGGGGCAACTGTCGCTAACAGACTGTTACATACAATATGAAACGCGTATATGAAGACCTAAGTAATATGTAAAAGCTCCTATCATGAACTTTTTACCCTACGGTAAACTTTTCGTTAATTTTACCCTACAGTACATTTTTCTTTCATTTAACCAATGTGTCACATACATTTGTCAAAACTTTTCGCGAAACCAGTGCTTGGTAACTTCTACATGCCCATCGATCATTCCACATGTCGTCAAATAAGCCGCAGCGTCCTATGGTAATTTTCAATTCTCCAAACATTTCCACGAAATTGAATAATGGCTTTTGATAAATGTTCGCACGGATATGTGAAATGAGTATCTATTATTGAAATAGGTACCTAGCGTAATATTGGTTGCTGAATATTTTGCATTGATATGTGGATATCATAGGTTGGTTGAAACGTAAGCTCATTAAACTTCGACGTTAATTAGTGGGTGTTCAGCGTGGTTGTAATTCCACGTATTACAGTAATATTGTATCATCAAGCTACTCATTTCCACTTTACAATTGAGTCCTACAAGACTCTAGGAATTAAAAATGTATCCATAATGAGAATAATTCTCATTATGGATACATTTTTAATTCCTAGAGTCTTGTGCTCACGGTATGAAATATCTTGGAAACCTCTTTTAGTTTAATTTATTTTCTGCTACCTCTACTGCGCATTGATTGATCCGTGTATACAGCGAGATCGTGAAAAACTACATTTGGGTCGAGTAGGTACTCAAGTTTTGTATGGGACAGCTGATTATTTTTTCGCGATTTTGATATTGGTCCCACGGAGAAAGTTGTTCAGTTTGAAGGTCTGTACTGTACCACAACCTAAACTATATAAATCATCTCATCATCTGCCTAGCATTTTTTATGTTGGGGTTGATTTCCAGTCTAACCGGATGCAGCTGAATACCAGCATCTTACATGGAGCGACTGCCTATATTACCTCCACAACCCAGTTACTGGGTAATACGATACCCCTTGGTAAGGCTGTTTGTCAGACTTTTCGGGCTTCTAACGACCCGACGACGACTGAACCTAAAATATGAACATACAATTCTGAAACACACTGTCCATTGTTATAAAATGCAAGATAATTTTGGTACTACATAGACGTTTACTTCTATAGCATTGAAATGCCTCGCATTTCATGGAAATTATTCTTTTGTGGAACATTCCACAACATGATTGACATGATTTCTTTGAAATGAGATGTGTGCATAGTCAATGTCTGGGCTTTTATGACATGACAGATGAGTAATTTTTATCGTTTTCTCTTATTATTTGTGCTTTTGTTATTTTTGTACATTTTAACACCGCGAATGGCGGGTTTAGATATACAACTAGCATTTTTTTAAAGAGCGGGTAAATGCGATAATGTACCGTTACCTAACTAAACGTTTTTGCGGACTTGTTTCAAACAAACAAGCTTTTAATTAAGGAGTCTTTCCAACACGTTGCCACTAAAATACTCCTTAATAAGCGTCGTTTGCACATTAAATAATGGAACTTTTAAAAGCCATTCGTTATTTAAATGTCGGATCGCGCCTTTGTTAAAATGTCGTTCATCGTACGTGCTGCCCTCTGTGGTTGCGTCTCGTAATTACACAAAATGAATTTCCACTTCAAAATAATATTTTTGTGTCGTTTGTTTGCAATTTCTCTTTAAATTTAAATTAACGTAATTGGTGAAATGTACTTGTGAATTAATTAATATGTTTAATTAGCCTCGGTTTCACTGAATTGGCTCAAATTTCACGTGGGATTCGAACTTTGCAACAAAGCTCACGTAAGTATTAAAGTTCTACCACGGTGCCATGTTAATACTGTGGTTTTGTTAATAAATGTATTTGGTAAAATTAATTTTGTGACCCGACTACGGCAAAACCGAAGAAGGTTTATGATTTTAACAGGGTACTATTTGGACGAACGAGACCTAACCTCGTTCGTCCAAATTGTAGTTACAACAGCGATTATTTATACGAAATCCGAAACGGATGGTTGAAATAATTGGTATTTTTGTCATAGTTAGGTTTTATTAGTCAATTATCTTTTTTATGTAAAGATGAAGCTTATATCGACCATTGCTTACTTTTACATGACCAGTTATGACCTATTTAAGAAATTGTAAGTACAAAATATCTAAATAACAAACCATTTATATGCCACAAAAAGAAAGGCAAGGCACAACTTAAAGAAAAAAATCTATATCCAAATATTTCTTCAGCTGTTTTCCTTAATATCCCCAAAGCAATCCTGTACAGCTAGCGAAACCAAAACCTGCAATTAGAAACACACATAAAGGAGAAACTTGAAAAATAAAATTCTAATTAGTAGGATTCTCGCCAAGGAAAATAGACAAACATAAAACTTAAAATACGCTGTACGCTCAGACAAAATATTCATTTAAATTAAGCTCGCTTCACCCCGGTAATCGGGTTTGGAACAGGCAGAGATGGACTGACGGTAATAATCTTCATTGTCCTATGATTAATGTAAGACTGACCCCGATAAATGGCGACCCTATTTCCATTAATTCCGGCTAAATCGAACACCGGATCTAACGCTGTAATTGCAGTTTTATACTCGATACGTAAATCACATTAGACTCGCTTTACTACTTTATAGAGCTCGGCTGTGGTGGTAGCTGATTACAGCTCATAAATGGGCTGGCTTGGCCGGGATAGTATCCCGCCATCATTGATTACAGGCATGCATTAACAAAATTGCACTGCTGTATTGTTTTTGGCGATAGGCAAGTACGAAAAACTTAATCACAGGTTCCATAGTCAAGTATGGCGGACTCCAAACTAAAGTTTAAATATGTGTTTGACTTACAGGTTGGTAACGCATCTGCAAATGCTCTGGTTGTGGGCGGCGTATTGTCGCAACTTGCAACGCGTGTTGATGACCAGCAACAAACCTTTTTATACTTATAATAGCTTCTGCCCGCCGCTTCGCCCGCGTGGATGTCGGAAATTATCCCACGGGAACATGCTACCTGGACAAAAAGTATGTCCTTCCCCAGGATGCCATCTATCTCTTTGCCAAATCAGAAGTTCAGTGGTTTAGGTGTGAAAATGTAACATACATACAGTATCAAGTACAAATCTTCCCCTTAAAATCGAATTACCCCTTTTTGCTCCGTCAGGGGTCAATATTCGACAACTTTACATACTTATTACTAATTATTTTCTGTCTAAAGTATTAATACTGAGTTTCGAGTTAATAGGACCGCGCATTCAATTACTTCCACACAAACTTCAACACCCCTATATCCCCCTTTGAGAGGTAGTTTGTAAAAACTTATAATAATAAACTTTATTACTTACTTAGGCGAGCATTCTTGCCAAGTTTCAAGTTTATTAACTAAATGAATAAGATTTTTCATATAAACTGTATCCCCCGCTTTTCATCCACACAGGGGTCGAGTTTAAAAAAATCGTTTGGGATGTATTCATAACTTGACTCAAAGATTATTTAAACTAATTTTCGATTTAATCAAGCCATGCAGTAAAATCCTCTCCTGTAAAATTGAAAAAAACTTCAACACCCCTATATCCCCTTTGAGGGGTAGTTTTTAAAAACGTATAATGATAAACTTTATTGCTTACTTGGGCGAGTATTCATGCCAATTTTCAAGTTTAATACCCTACCGAATAAGATTTTTCATATAAACTGTATCCCAGCTTTTCACCCCCACAGGGGTGGAATTTTGAAAAATCGTTTGGGATGTGTTCAAACTTGACTCAAAGATTATTTATACCAATTTTCGAGTTAATCAAGCCACGCTGTAAAATTCTCCCCTGTAAAATTGACTACCCCTTTTCAGCCCGTCAGGAGTGGATTTTCAAAAAACCCTGATATACATTATTCTTTACTTTAAATTTTAGGTATAAATATTGAGTGTCGAGTAAATCGGACCGCGCGCTAAAATTCTTCGATACAAAGTTTGAAACCCCCCAATCCCCTTTTAGGGGGTACTTAATGAAAACAAAAAATGGCCAACTTCATAATTTACTTGGATAAGTATTCGTTCTAAGTTTCAAGTTTATTAACGCAAGGAATAAGATTTTTCATACAAACGAAATCCCCCCATTTCACCCTCTAAGGGGTGGAATTTAGAAAAATCCTTTCTTAGTGGATGCCTACTCTTCACGAAGAACATACCCTTCAAACATTTATCTACGCCAGCGGTTTAGGCTGTGCGTTGATATGTCAGTCAGTCAGTCAGTCAGGACTTAAACGCACTCATACAACGCCATAATATGTTTGAATTCAGTGGGGGCCGCGCCGCACAACGTGACGCGCGACGCCCCGCGTCTCCGTAAATGAGGACTCACTGTCAAAAAAAAATCAAAACGGCATATTGACAAGCTTGCACACACTACAGCACCACTTAATATTTGGGATCACTCGGGATGCAAACAGTGGCAAAATAGAATATAACTATTTTGAATGTACTGGGTGTGACAACGCTGTATAGGCTTTGCCGGTAGCGCCGCCATATGACCTAGAATTTATTATACTGCAGACGCGTTATTTGCCTGTATATACTTGCTGTGCGTACCTATACGTGTCGTGTAGCGACAAGACAAGCTTAACTTTGACTTTAAATTAAACTAAAGTTAAAATTTAAAGGTAATTAAATTAAAGAAAAGGAAGTAGAAATCCATTTAAGATATATTTACAAGATATACAAAAGATGGAGATGGACTGAAGAGTGGTGTGTAGTAGTGTGGGTGAGGAAGGATGAAGATGCGTGATAGGTAACTGAGGCGGAGGTGAAGATGGAAGCTGAAGGCGTAGGCCGACGCGAGGCAGGTGGCTTCAACAGCCATGCGCGGAGTAGAGCGATGTGTAGCACGGAGGGTACCCGTAGAGGGGCCCCACGCAGCACGAACAGGACGCAGCACGGCGGCAGGAGGGAGCAGACACGGCGGGGACGCTGTCAACCCGCCAGGTGAGGCGGCCCTCAAATGAGGCGCGGTCTAATAGGTACAGGAGGGTCTTCTGAGGCCCCTCTTTGAGGAGTGGCTAGAGAGGCGTCACGGCGTTCTCACCTTCCGCTTGACGCAGGTCCTCTCCGGACACGGATGTTTCGGGAGGTTCCTGCACATCATCAGGCGGGAGGAGACGCCCGGGTGTCACCACTGCCAGGATCGCCCGGAGGACACGGTGGAGCATACGGTGGCGGTCTGCCCTGCTTGGGCGGAGCCCCGCCGTGTCCTCGTAGAGGCGATCGGCAACGGCGGCGACCTCTCGCGTCCGGCCCTGGTGCAAGCCATGGTCCGGGGCGAGAGGGAGTGGGAGGCAGTCACCTCCTTCTGCGAAGCAGTCATGCTAGCGAAGGAGGTGGCTGAGAGGCTGAGGGAAAGAACCTCACGCCTCAGCCGCCGCGGGAGACACTCCGGGCGTCGGGAGCCGCGTGACGACTCCCGGCCACCGTAGGCGCGGGCCTGCGGGCGGTGAGTAATGGGTAGCTCACCGTCCGATCAGGACCAGGCCCGTGCCGGACGGCGCGTTGTGTTCCACGCGCGCCTCAAAGAGAAAATGTCAGCAGAGGACGGGGCCCCATAGGGCCGAAGCCTGCCGGGGCGGTGGGATTTTCCGAAAGGTTAACCGCTGCCCTGGAACAGAAAGGGCTAAGGAAGGAACACGGATGGGTTTTAGTCAGTAAAAGTCTGACACTCCCTTCCGCTCCACCCAGAGCGGGAGGGGTCATTTGATGATTTCCCATCCAAAAAAAAAAAAAAAAAAAGGGTCTTCTGAGGCGACCCTCGGATGAGGCGCGGCCGGCGGGACGACTGGTACTGGAGGCCTTCACGGAGGACGAGGGACGGAGGACGGAGGCGTAGGGAGGGTCGATGTTAATAAAATCTAGTCATATTGTGAGGTAAGTATAATGTTTATAGGAAAAAATTATATCAACCAATGTTGGCGAAATTCCCAGCCCTTTTTTTTTTTTTTTTTTGTGGATGGCGAAAATTCCCAGCCCTTGGATATCACTAAATCGCCGTAGTCTTATGTTAAAGTTGGGGCTGTGTCTGTGTACTGATTGTGGATAAAAAACGTGGCCTGGTGTCGTGAGGGACAATCCGAATAGCGCCTAACAGTAACGGAATGCTTGTTCTGACCTAGAAGAATGACTGAAAATAACTGTGAGTAAGTATGTATATTATGATACATACGTACTTGCTAAACATTTACACCGTTTTGTACAATGCTGGTCTAAAATTACCACTTCCCGCGTCCCAGTGGGTATACTTTTAAATTTAGGGAGACTTTGATATTTGGATTCATTCATTTCAACGTGACTTTGTATCCTGATTACGTACTCATCAAACCTGAACAGATTTTCAGTAAAAGACATGATGACGCAATACATAAGTACTTCAAACAATAAAACACAAGTAAAACTCAAAAGTCATTCTACGCAATTTGAAAGTACCTACATAATTTTCCCTCGTGAGATAATTTATTTCAATTTAAGCAGTGCCACAAAACACAGTCTTGTGTTTCTTTCTTTGTTTTTGTTATCCAAACAAAACATTGTACTTTGTGATGCTTATTTGTTGTTTCATCTGTTTTAGTAGACATGCGGTGTAGCAAACAAACAAACAAACATACTTTGATTTTTAAATCCCTATCTCCACCGGTATGTTCATTAACTGAAGTTATTAAGGTTTTAAATTAAAAGCAAGTGATTGTCTGGAATAGAACACACGATCCATCAAAAACAAGTCAATATCTCAACATAAGCAATCAGTCAACTCCCGACATTTTCCTTACAAAACAAAGAAGTTCCAATATTCGCATATACTCGTACATACCTAACGTAAACAGCTATTATTTCTTTGGCAAACTTATTAAGTAACGCTAAAAAGTGCCATTAAAACTTTTGCACAGTCATTCTTGGAGATGCTAACCAATGAACCGCTCGAGTGTTTCATCTACATTTTCTTGAGCAAACTAATACTTATCAGCGAAGAAATATAATAGAGCTTGTTCAGTTGAATATTGTTTGTTTACAGGGAAATGGGAACTGGGAAGTGACAACTGGGAGTCAAGTTTCCTGGTATCTGATTCGCGCGGGACTTGTCTTACGGGCTGCTATCGTTTCCATTTCCCGGTCGAATGGGCAAGTACGAGATGCTCATTTGTACAACAAAGTGATCACCTGGATAAGTATCTAAGTTGATGGACAGTAGTTTCATTTCGTGCTACTTTTACTGGACTCGGAGATATTTTATTGAGTGTGCTAATTAATTTTGTTGGAATTTGTAGATGAAGAAAAACAAAAGTATTGGAATGTAATATCAAGTATTCGACTGTTATGGAATCCAAATGTGACTACTGACAACCTGTCAAATATATTCCATATGAACTATGAATCATCTTCTACTAAAACATATTTTTCAGACAGAAGGTTTATATAAGCTTTGTCTGTGTATATTTTTGCAGCAAGTTCCCAAGATACAGGATTTTCCTAGTTTGGGGGGTAAGGGTATACTTATTTCTTTGGACTTTTGACCCTACTACCTACGTTTTGTTTCCAATCTCTGTCTAAAATTTATTTATGTTTGCATTCCTCTCTGTAAACTTAATTATCAAAGTTTATGTTTTTGTGAATTAAAAAATATTATTAAAAATTATTATTAATATAGCGAACTTAGTAGTACTGAATTATACAATAGTGATAGGTCACTGTATTGGTCCTTGCTTTGATTGCTAGATATAAAGCTATAAACACAAAATCTTCATAATAACTAACTTGGAAAGTAATCCCGCGTTTTTGGTCGTGTGCAGGATAAAAGCGGACGCATTACAAAAGTTACAGGGGTCAAACTGATCGCAACTTTGTAACAGATGTGACCTTTGACCTTAAACGTTCACCGGTAAAAATAGAGGAACATTTTGTGAAGCTTCAATAGATTGGATTGAAGTTGTTTGAGGCAATTAGTAGAACAATATTACAGTCATTAACTTTAGTATCTATATGCTATTTTGACCGGTATTGCTGATCTACGTGACTTTCAAAGCGCATTTGAAAATACGACAATATGCTAGTTTCCTAAAAAAATCTAATTAGTCCGTCAGTTAGATTATCAAAAAATATTGACCCCGTAGTTTTTCTTTTGTCAAAATTATATAAAAAATTATGAAGATATCGCCCGTTGAAGTTCCGCGTGACGTCACTTCTTGCTTGCGACATTTTTGCAAGAAAGTGACGTCGCTTTGTCTTTGTCATCTTTTGTTTGATTGACAAAAGAAAAAATACTTGTCCATTATTTTTCGATAATCTAACTGACGGACTAAATATAATTATTCTTTTTTTACCGAGGAAACTACCCTATACTATTGTTCTAAATAAATCAACTTTAGTTTAAAATACACAGCGAAAACAGGAAAACAAAAAAGAAAAATGTAGGCAGCTGGCAGGTTAGTCGATTACCATCCGTCGGGTTGTCGGTTGTGTACCTAACCGTAATAGACAACCCAATTGATGATGCTGTGTGGAGGAACGTCTGCCTTTTGTGCTCCGATCTTTATCAACTATTTACCTACACCGCACCGGTGCGAGAATGGCCCGCATCGAATAAATTTTCGTATCGGATCAGTATCGTTTTTGAATCAATGATAGTTGAAAATAACGTAATGGTAAATAATAATCAAACAAGGAGGCACATTCATCTTGGTCCCATAGCCTACGTAACAATCTTTGGAAGTAATATTATACTTTCTTGTAACTTAAAATATGAGCCAAAAATTCGAAGACATGTGACATCTACTAACCTGCCCTGGGCCCGCGTGGTGGATTACGGCTCACACTTTCTCACAGAGAGGAGGCCTGAGTCCCAGCAGTGGGAACATTATAGGCCGACGATGTTATTGGCAGCTGCTACAAACACAAAATCAAAAGAATAAATACACTCTCTTAGAGATGATCGCTGGGATTTCGCTTTGTCAATATTTATTTGTCGTAATGGGATATGGCTTATGCGGTTTGTTCTGAGTTTCAAATATCAGGGATCAGCTTGTCAGGGAAGACACTTGCGTAGGCGAAAGTAACACGCACCAGTATCTAAGGTGGAAAATTGTAAAGACAACGAATTAAAAAAAAAAAAAAACATGTATTAACACAATAACTTTTTTAGTTAACTTTACGTCTAAATGTGAGAATTAATTTCACGTATAAATGTGAGAAGAGCCGTTCACGAGTTCTCGGGGTTTGGAAAATCGGGAAACATACACGTGTAAACTAATAGTTTGTCTAGCGACCATATGGTTTACTTGCCAAAAATAGAATGTCCAAACTCCAAACCCTTCGGTTTTGAGCTTAGAATGGTACTTCTCGCCCCTCGCCCCGTGACCACGTTCGGCACCAAACAAATCCATGCCCTTGCACGATTTCTGAACATTAAAGTTTACAAAAAACAACATGAGAGGTAAAGATGGATAGTTTATGAAATGCTGTGCGAAAGGAACAAATTATCGTTTCAATATTTTAACTAGTTGCCAAAACTCAACCAAGGTAACGTTATGAGATTTATGATGAAATGTTTACATCTAAATCTAATATTGGGAATTTAACATAGTAGATAAACACAACATGTGATAATTATAGCATGTGAGAAATAATCATGCTTACAAAATGTATTGCGGGCGTTGTTGAGGCTACGGTGGTTTGCGTCCTGGCCTCGCGCTGACATATTTATTTATATATATACTAAACGAAATTATAAAATACCGCCGTGTAGTGGTCTAACACATTGATTATGAATTGCAATATTGAATATCATTCACTGAATAGTTTTGAGATTTGGAAACTTTGTAAATGCATTTTGTACACCTGACGAGTAAAATGAGTCAATACGCTAAAAATATACAGCAGCTGTGGTGCGTTTGTACTAAACATTTTTTATTATAGTATTTTTATCTCACTGCGTTTGTTGCTTCAAGGAATGATGCTCCATGGACTTGTACATAATAGGTTTTATTGCTCTGAATTGATAAGTAAAATATGCTATATTGTACCTAGAACGGTCATGAGACGAGAGGCGCGCTCTTATCCACTGTTTGCTACACAACCCTGTCGTACAAATGCAGGAGAGAGAGCGCCGCTCCAGAGATTGGTTCAAGCTTACAATAATAATTTTAACGATATCGATGTATTTGCCATATCTAAACATAAATTAAAAAAACAAATTATTGAGAGCATTGCTCAAAATGTTTAATTATTGTGTATTATTTAAGTAGGTAGGTATTAACTATTCGATTTTAAGAAAACGATTTTTTTTTATTGTTGTTACATATACCTATAATGATTTTGTTTAATATTACCAAAACTGTAACTAATATAAGCTAGTAACATGTGGAAACGTAGTGAATTGTACATTTATTTATAGCATACTTACGGTGTATCTAGATATCCTAATATGCAATGGTACGATTGTTTGTTTTCCCAAATAAAATAAAATAAAAAATAAGCGACCCGGCTTTTACCCTTTGTGGTTACCAAGAGTACAAACACGCTGTGAGTGTGTGTGTAAGCGCAGGAGCTCTCGGTACCGTACGAGACAATGGCGAAGTCAGAAGTGTGCGTGTGTGTGTTGTGTGCTGAGATTATACTTGTCTTCATGCACACATTCACAGCGTGTTAGTACATTTTATTTCTTTGATCGCCAACATAAGTTACACAATTACATGTACGTTAACATAAAAATACAAGTGTGCGCTTCCAATTATAGGAGACCATACCACTCTACCAAATGCAATGGAAGCGTCGCTATGTGTGATAAAAATACTGTACCAAAGATATAAAACGTATATATTTACATTCAGTATCAAAATCCCTCAATACATTCCCTACATCGGGTAAAACTCCATAAAGATATTTCTAAACAGGCACACGATTCAACCATTTATCATAAGACCTTTCATTTTTATGAAGACACTTTTATTATATTTTTTGAGACCCTACGCGGCCCTGAAAGTACGTAGACAGTAGAATCTTGTTATAAAGTTTTTGTCATGAAGTGCGACTACAAGCTATCACTATGACTACAAATTGAAAAAGTTTGTGCGAATGTTATAATTATGTAAAAATTTAATAAACAAAACAGCTCGAGTTAGTGTCGGTATTCTTATTTATGTGGTCTTACAGTGACATTTTATTCACGGCTACATTCAAAACAATTATCTTTGTTGCAAATAGAACTGTTTTGTCTTACCAAAACAAAACAGAGGTGCAAACATGGTTCTTTTGTAAATTCGCCTTGGGCAGCTGGATTAAAGTCTTGATTGAGAAAGGGGTACATTTGGACACGGCTGGCATTGTTAGGAGGTTCCTCTCTCTGGAGCCCTGTCCGCCGCGCCGGTACCTTTGACTCTTAGCTGGTGGGTCATTGTTTTCATTGCGCAATAATCTGTCTAAATACAGTCTTGACTCGTATAGCAAACCATCCATCATTTTATGTTGATTAATAAACGATCTCTGGCCATGTTGGCAATGCGAACGTTACCAGGTCGTCACACCACCTTCGCCGTGGTCTACCTCGACGATCTGGCCAGGTACCTCTACTCGATGGCACAAGACTGGGAGGTTTAGAAGGAAAACTGGGAGGCATTTGCCCAGCAGTGGGACACAATGTGGGCTAACAAAAAGAAAATAAACGATAAAAAAACATGTAGGTAACCTAAAACACTCGTTTCACAGATTAGTGAAGTTGACAGCAGTATGTCAACATAACCCTTTAATTCTGTGATACTGTATATTTAGGACACTTCCAAAAGCCTTTTGTCTACAAGTAATATTCCTGAATTTATAATAACGACGCCCTAACGGAACTTCTGTATGTAATCGCCGTTGCGCCTACACAGAATATAGTTGCAATTAATCCTCGTCCCGAGGTGGTGTGTAGTGATAAACGGTGATCGATATGAGCCTAATAAACCGCATGCGCAGTAAATCTAGCTGAACGAGCGAGCATCTTAATTTTAACGACATGTGTGCAATGATTAATTTAGTTTGAAGAAAATGTAGCTTGATCTGGTCTGTTCCAAAAATATTTAATGAAAATGTAAACAGATTGGTCAGAAAACGTACCTATCTGTGGATGCCAGTTTGTAATGCCAATTACAAATTGAGTGATTTGATTATTTAATCACTTAAACCCGAAATTCTCATTTTAAATCACCCTAAAGGTGTTTTTCGTTTTACAGTTTGAGGTTAATTTTATAAACTCTTTTCGTCGATGTTTTTTCTTAATTACAAGCTAATAATGTTGCCTACTTATACAATAATTTGTTGGAAAAAGTAGTAAGGTATACATTTGAAACCTTCTACATCCAGATGAGTGTGATACGACTTCCCTTTAGTAAGTGATTGCGTAAAATTTTCACCTCAATAGGGTTTGTTTACACTTTGATCAGATACTTTTGGAACAGACTATAGGTACAAGGTAGGTGGAATCTCCTGTGTAACAGTGCTGCGATACCGAAAACAGCATAATAAGCCTATAACGTTCCCACTGCTGGGACACAGGCCTCCTCTCTGTGAGAGGGAATGGGCCGTAATCCACCACCCTAGCCCAGTGCGGGTTGGTAGATGTCACATGCCTTCGAATTTTTGTTTCGCAGTTTCCTCACGATGTTTTCCTTCACCGTTTTAGAGAGCAATGGTGATGAAATAATTGACACATAGTAAAGCGCCTGTCTGTGTTCGAACCTACGACCTACAACTTGTAAAACGCAGCTGTTACCACTGGGCCATCACTGCTCCCTACCGAAAATGTTGACGGTAAATATTGTTCTGACTGGGGATGCCAAAACGTGTTTGGGAGCGGATTCTAAAAAAATTTATTTTATTTTAATTAAATCCCAAATTGAATCGACCTTGCAGGCAATTTCGTTTTTATCCACGTTCAAAAATACAACAGCGACTGGTTTGTGTCGAGACGGCCATTAAATCTTCAGTTATTTGTTTCCTCGTGAATTGTACTTAATTTTTGGTTTTGCCCTGAGTCAGCGGTTATTTCAAACATTATAATTTTCATCGTCTTATTTTGGGGTCACTGATTCTAAAATTCCAAAACTTGTCCAAAATATAAAAAGATTTTGGAATCAAGCATCTACCTACCTACTTAAACAGGTTTAAATATTCACTTTTTAAACACAGCACGACGAGGTACCGTAATAAAATTACTAAACGTACCAGCACCTTCAGCTCCTTAAGTTTTGAGATGAGCTGCACGATTTCTGACAAATGTGTGCACTGATTGGACAGGTCCTCTCAATCTGTGTGGTTCTTTCCTCAAAAGACCATCTCGGACATCAATCTACATGTTCTTCATATGATCTGACCAAGATTCTTAGAACTTTAAAAGAGACTGTAACCTTTGAGTTTATTTCGGCCTTCCTTCTCAGACTAGTCAGATAGGAAACCCCGACCTCATCTACTTTTTAAAATATGATTGACGTGTAAAAATGTTTGTACAAACCAACTTGCAATAACATCATTTATCACCTACGTCTCGTCAATCTGACGTCAAGGTAAGGAAATTCGGAGTTATGACAGATAAACGACTAACCCAGTTAACCCTTCCCGCCACTAGAAGTGGTACTTTAGTGACATAAAGTCCTCTAGACCGCATTTCGGCCATGGCGACCAATCTCAGTGGAGACCAGCCTTCGTCTCGGGAGATATTATAGTGCACAAGTGTGTGCGTAGACACAGGTGCACTGTCTCTTCGCTCGCTTTCATTGTCCTATGGGACGGCAATCCGACACGACCGGAGAGAGATTTGGCAAATCAAATCAAATCAAATTCAAATCAAAAATCATTTATTCAAATTAGGCTGAGAGTCAGCACTTTTTGAACGTCAAAATTACAAAAGATAGTCCCCCAAAAACGCCCGCACTTCACCAGGCGTAGGGTCAACGGCTTAACGTGCTTTCTGAGGCATATCACACCATCATCATCTTCCTGCCCTTATCCCATGTTACTTGGGGTCGGCGCAACACGTTTTATTCTTCCATATTATATTCCATATTTTCTTCTTATTCTGAGGCATATCACACCGCCAGCTCAAAATTCCAGGTTGTTACTAAGAAAATTCCAATGGAAAACCCAATAACACTTTGCCCGGGAATTGAACCCAGGACCTCACGCTCAGCAGTCGCGCTTGTAACATAACCACGGTAATGTAGACCGAAATGGTGTGATGTGAAACTAGGAGGCAGAATAATGCCGTTTATTTTTTGGCTTTATTCGTTATGAGCTTTCCCAACCCTACTCCGTTTTGAATTTATCAGAATTTGAGGCTGAACACCTGGCGAATTTTTTTGGGTTCCATACCGCCACCTCATTCTTTAAATTAAAGTCTTTGTTACAAACTTTTCTCACTTATACCTTTACTTTTGTGTGGTGTACCTTTTACCTTTTTAGTATTGTACAAAATATCACGACATTTATCTTGATATTTTAACTAAACCTAGATTAAACCCAGTACCTAGTAAAAGTTTAGAAAAAAAATAACAGTAGTTACACAACAAAAAGCAACAGTTCTAATCGTTGTGTGCTCTTGTCCTTATTAAAATATAATCCCTTCAATAGATGACGAATCCCGTTCAGACATAAGTAGTATAACTAGGTACCTATGCTAATAACACAAACTTTAGCCGTCAAGATGGATTGGGGATAGACAGCTCAGATGACCTGCGACATTAATTCTCTGATCCAATGAACAGTCACGATCCTACTAGAATGCTAGACGTATCAAACACGTATATGTCTGCAATAATCATATGTAAGTATTTATATGAGAAATCGTATAAATCATTGTATTAACTAATTCATCCAAATCAAACTAATTTTCTCTCATTGACGTTTGTTTTTTTTTTAATACCATCTATGACACTGAAAAGACACGACTATACTCTGTCCATTACGTAAACAGTTTTTTGACAGCTGCCTTAGAACGTTACAATTCCAGATTACGTAAAAGTTAACTTTAAAATGCGTAAAAATACATATATAAACTGCCTAATATTATTGAATTATTTTATATATGACTTCTTACAGACATAATAATACCGTACGTGTATCAGTTTTGACAAAAAATATATACCTGATGGCTCACTAATTCGATCTGTTAACCTAGTGGACAGAGTATAGGTAATGCCATTTTTCTGACTTGAAAAATTGAATTGAGAACGTGCTGAACGAACTCTACTTAGCATTGATTCCCTCAATGTGATTGAGTAATTCAAAATATCTTACGTTTTTGCAAATAAATTTTGAATATTTATTTATTTATTTATTTATTTAAACTTTTCGCACAAAAAAGGTACAAAGGCGGACTTAATGCCTTAGGCATTCTCTACCAGTCAACCAAGGGTGGTGAAGAGATTAGATGGCAGGTGCTTTGGTTGAGAGGGACAATGATAAAAAACTTAAAACTATGTATATAAATAGGTTATATTATACACATACATACTATTACTATAATATATACTTATAATATATATATATATATACAAAATCAAGGAAGAGAGATATTAAGATGACTCTACGCTATTTTTTAAATTTGTTTTGAAAATAACTCTGCAATTTCCGCTTAAATGCATACCGACTGGTGGCCGTCCTGATGTCAAGAGGAAGCGCATTCCAAAGAAGAATGGACTGAATATGAAAAGAAGAATGAACAAAGTCAGACGTATGAGAAGGACAGAGTAAGAGGAGATTGTTAGAAGAACGCAGATTCTTAGTGTGTGAAGAACATAGATATTGGAAGTGAGATATTAGATAAGAAGGAGGAGTGGGAGAGTTGAGAAGGGAGAAAAGCGTGGTCAAAGCGCGCAAACTTCTTCTTTGGCGAATGGACATCCATTTGAGCTCAGACCTATAGCTCGACACATGGTCATATTTCTTGAGGTTGAATATGAACCGGATCCCATTGTTAAGCAATCTGTCGAGCTTATCCAGCAACACCGCATTCAAATCAAAGTAGCACACGTCACCATAGTCGATTAGAGGGAAAATCAAAGTCTGCACAAGCATGGTCTTCGTCTTAGCGGGCAGAAAGTTTCTCAAACGGTACAGCGATCGCAGAGTCCCGTTGACCCTTTGACTAACACTAGAGACCTGGCGTTGCCAACTAAGCGTTGAGTCAAGATGCAAACCGAGATCTTTCACAGTGGGTGTAATGGGTATGACGGTACCATTAAAAATAAGAGGTGGAAGAGAGCTAAGCGTCACCCTACCCATCATGCGTGAGCTTCCAATTACAATGGCCTGACACTTCGAGGGGTTTACTGACACCCCGAAACTATCAGACCACTTTTTGATAGCATCTAAGTCACGGTTTACATCTGCTATAGCATTCGACAAACCTTCTACCCGCTCAGCTGCATATAATTGAAGGTCATCAGCATATAGATGATACGAACACCGAAGACAGTGAGTTATAAAATTAATGAAGATGGAGAATAATAATGGAGAAAGAATACCACCCTGTGGGACACCAGCATCCAGGTCACGCCAACTCGATGAGCTCTCATCAACGCGAACCGACTGCTGCCGTCCCCGAAGATAAGAAGAGAACCATTCCAGGGCCTCCGACGAAACCATAAGATGAGAGAGGATAGAAAGGAGAATATCGTGGCTGACGGCGTTAAAGGCATTGGAGAAATCAATTAAAACCAAAACGGTAACTTTAGTATCCTCCATCGCCTCTCTAATGTCACCAGTCACTTTAAGGAGAGCGGAGGCTGTACTGTGCCCAGGCCTGAACCCAGACTGAAAAGGGCTAACGAGGTTGTTCCGATGAACAAACCCCGTAAACTGCTTGTGCACGCAGGCCTCGAGCACTTTAGACAGGAATGGGAGAATGGAAATGGGACGAAAATGACTGGGTAAGGAGGGATTTGAAATTTTAGGGAGTGGGCGGACATAGGCCATACGCCACAGGGATGGGAATTGTCCAGAGTCAAGAGAAAAGTTAATGATGTGGGTAATCGGAGGGAGAAGGCTATCAAGGATCCAAACGACCATACTTCGACTGATGCCATCACAGCCCACAGCCTTGGATTTTATGGACAGGATGATCTTTTTAATTTCGTCCAAGGTCACCGGAGAGAATTGAAATGGTTCTATGATGGGACTCGCTAGGCCAGTAATGAAATCAACCGTCTGGGACAACATTTGGGAATCCAAATAACAAGAGGTTGTGAAGTGACGGTTGATATCATCAAGGCCTATTGTATTGGGAAAATCCACATGACGTGGTCTGCCGATACCAAGAGTTCCAAGGAACTTCCAGATATCAGCAGGTGAAGAAGAAGATATGTTCTCGAGAATATGGCGGCGTTTAGCGTTGCGTATCATCTGATTACACCGATTCCTAGCAGCTTTGAAAAAGTTTCTATTATTTTCACTGCGATCCTTTTTCAATTTACGAAAGGCCCGATCCCTGCGCCTCATCGCCATTCGCACCCCTGTCGTCATCCAAGGAGCAGGAGGACGCCGAAGTTTTATTTGTTTAACAGGAGCGTGTTTGTCGTAGAGAGCAAGGACCGCCTGATCGAAAATGCGCAGTTTTTCGTCTACAGCTGTCGCCGCTGACAGGTGTTCCCAATTGAGGTCTGACGCATCTTGACGAAGCCTTTCAACGTCCATGCGCGCAAAACACCGCATGTGCAGAACTTTTGGGATAGGTTTAGGTGGTTTTAGGACATATGAGAGGAAAATGAGGTCATGATGGGAAAATCCAGGCGCGGGACACTGACCATGAGAGGAAACAAGGGAGGGTGCGGAGGTGAGGATTAAGTCGAGCCAAGTGTCATTGCCTGAGATATTAAAATGGGTAGGTTGCAGTGAAAGGATATGGAGACTAACGGACTCAATGATGTGAAGGAGTTTAAGGGATCGGGGAGTGTGATGGGCAAGGTCAGTGTTGAAATCGCCCATGATGACGCAATGTGCATACTCTGAACCTATGGATTCAAGCGCCAATTCGAGGTTTGGAAAAATAGTCAACGGCGGGTGGACAATAGACAACACCAAGAAGGATCCTGACGCCTTTGACATAGACCTCCAAAAAGAGGTACTCAGCGGAAGCATGGTATTGTGACGGAGATGAGGAAATGATTTTAAAAGGAAAATCGCAACGAAGATAGATAGCTACACCACCCCCTCCCTTTCCAATTCTATCATTGCGGATAAGAGTGAAGCCTGGGAGAGAGTAGGTGGTGGAGAGAAGATGAGGTTTGAGCCAACTCTCAGAAACCAGAACGGCATGGACATTGCTGTCAGTAAATGCGTCCAACAGATCACTGTAGTGACTAGGGACACTTTGCGCGTTTAAATGGCAAACATTGAACATATGACCTTTCTGTTGGCTGAAGCACCGACGCAGAAAGTCACCAAGTGTGTCAGTTAAGGAGCTGAAACTTGCATTAGCGGATGAGCTAGTGGAATCAATGGCAGAGTAAAAAGAATCATCATCTGATAACATAAAATAAAAATAATATAAATATAAAATATAACTACTAAATATGCAAATTAATTATACCTACGATTGCTTTTTTTTTTGGTGCAAAACCACTATCTGTGCACCACCCACCAGCAGCACCAGTAATAGTTGTACATGGATCCCTTGGAGTATGGCCAAAATCAGAACTCAGGTGTCTTTTCCATTAAAATCGTTAGTTATTCAAACTCCAAACGATCCCTGTAGAACAGTACAGTAGTAGTAATTTATAGAACAAAATAAACATCAAAGCAGCATCATAAAAATTAACACAAAAAAAAAATATGAGCAAGCAAAGAACAAAACGAAACATGACAAAGTTACATAAGCAGAAACGAAACGCAATTTACAGCAAAACACAAACAGCAAACTAAACGTGAAACAAGTAAAATAGGACGTCAAAATTTACGCAAATTCAAGATTGACAGGTGACACTGTGACAGTGACAACTAATAACAAACAATTATTTTACTAACCTACATAGCACAAACAAATAAGCAAAATTACCGTGAAAGTGATTTGAGTTGTTTAAAGATGAAAAAAATAAATATTGAGCAGGTAGATACATACCACAAGTATAAATATTTAGGAATTGACGTCCCGAGCACAAAAAAACTGCTAAGTTGGGGAACCACATAAACAAAAGATTGCAAACACCTAATAATATATAGGGGCTTTCACTTCAGCTTTAATTTCTCAATTAAGATACCGAGCGTAGATGCGCTGGTAATAAGATACTTAAAAAAAAATTCTTTCTTAAAAAAATTATGTCAATAAAAACCAATCTATGCCTTTAGCATAAATAAGTAGTAACAAATATGCGCTGAGACGTGTTCGTAGCATGATGCGACGTTGTAGCTCGGTGCGCAGCACAGCGTAGCATAGCTCGCCGCGCGATTGACTGTTTAGAATAAAATTGTCATTTATTTAATATTTATGTTATAACTAAAATACATTCAGTATTTACTAATGTTTGTAGTCTCATTTGTGAAATAACACAATAATCAGAGTGTAACCTAACCATTAATTATTATGAAATCTTACTAAGTAAATATAAACATATTCGATAAATGGCAAATCAAATACAAAATAAACGGAGAATAGGGATTATCCTAGGATCCTAGGGATTGTCCCGGCCCAGACTTTCGCGAACGTTAAACCCTCTGTTCAATCGAACGTCACGACTTTTGACGAACTTTGTCACATCGGCTTTTAGCGGAATTTGACGTTTCACTAATTGAATCTCCTTTAATTGAATTGATCTTTGCGAAATGGTTTCTATACTTTTTACAAAGTATAAAAGAATAAAGTTCTTCTTTTATTATAAAATCTTTTAATCATTAGTGGTTGGTTAACACTTGCACACTTGGCGTACAGTCTACTGAACTATTAATTGGCATACTATGAATTGCTTTTAGCAAAATGTTAATTTGTGTATACAAGTAGTTCACCTATGATTGCATAGTTCAAGAGGCTATATATAAAACTTTTACAGGGCGAGGCACAAAACTTTGCAGATGACTGTTCTACACACTTGTTCGGGAGCGGCCAAATATACCTATGTATAATATTCACGATAATAATGTCCTTTGATAATATTAATGTGTTGTCATAGATCGCTATTTGTTTTGTTATCGTCGACTCATCGCTAAACGCGGCCCAAGGGTCCCACCATTTGTTATTGTATTCATATTGCGTTACAGAGATATTAATAAGCTCAATTTATTGTTTTAATAAAATAGTAATTCAACCTGTGTACCGTATTTCAAACAATAGTTCCATTTATATCTTAGTTTTATTGTTTACTTGCTGCGCTCCGCGGTTTCACCCGCATAAGTTTCGATCCCGTCGGAATATTGGCATTAAAAGTGGCCTATGTGTTAATCCTGGTTATAAACTATCTGTGTGCCAAATTGCATCCAAATGCGTTTAGTAGTTTTTGCGTGAAAGATTAACAAACATCTATCCGGATCTTCGTAGGATTTTGCTCAAAAATATGTACCCTATCTGCGACAGTAAAAAGAGCAAAATTGCCCGACGTACCGAACTAATTGTAAAAAGGTAAATCAGAGAAAACTTACTACTTAGCTAATAAGTGTAAATTATCTTGAATATTATTTCAGAACGGTTATTCCATTAAACATAATTACTCCATAAGTTGCTACTTTCCTCGAAATTATAACAGCAACGAACAGGTGACATTTATTAAAATACGTAAATAAATAGTAAGTTCCGGAGAGGTTGGCGGCTCGCCAGCCGAAAACACCCGTTCGAATAACGCGAAATTACAAAACACACTTCGATGTAAATTTACTACCGACATACCATCTCTCTCATCTTTGTTATTTGATTTTATTTATTGACCTGGAGGTCCTAAACTCGCGGGAAATTATTTAAACCACAAAATAAGTTACGAAGAAGTTTTCTTATCATTAATTGTGATACATACATGTATCTAGCTATTTACCTAATTAAACTTGTATTGGGATATTGTTTTAATCCTCCTGAGATAATACTTCATAATTTCAATTACCAAAGGCAAAAATGGGTAGGTAATATACACAGAAGCTTAACGTCCAAGTTTTGTTAAAAATGAAATAAGGACTGCAAGGATTTCCTTTGTTATTTTTTTCCTTAATGGTACCTATAGCTTGATAATTTAATTTTCAACAAAACTTGAGGCACTCATCATCACATTGGGCATGAATGCCAGCGCGGAGAGCATCGTATGTCAAGTATTCTCCATGATAATTTACACCCATTATATGTGTCAGAATGTATTTCTCGCAGCAAATATGAACATAATACTCGTAACACTTTCCTATATACGTGCTTGTACTTATTTTATTTATTTTGTTGAATGAACGCTTTGACTTGATTTTACTACTGGAAATAATGTATGTATATCGTTTTACATTTATATCTAAGTAGGACCTTTAAGAAATACAAAGTAAGATGTTGGTTTGGAGGTTTATTAATAATTTCCTCATATTATCTGCTAACCAAACTCAACAGAGAAAAGCACTTTACTCGCGTAATCGGATTAAAACTACAATCTTTCTTCTACCGTACCGTGACTACCTTCAGAAGTGTTTTGTAAATACGCTGCCAGCACTTCAGTGGACCCGGGAAATATAACAACGCCATTAAACAAAATAATGGAATACTAAAAGTTAAATACGTTTACAACATGTAACGGATTTTTTAGAACCCCGTTGAAGAACAATTGATTATTTTTCCATGCTAAAAACACTGCTGAAAAGTAGTTTCATCGTCGAAGAACATTTTTAAATGACGTACGTACGTACGACGTAGTTCCATTTTTCGTAAATATTTGATAGAGAAATTATTATTATTACTGTAGGTGATTTCAGAAAAGAAAAATAACGAAAAAAAAATCTTCTTCCTGAAAACCGTTGCAACTACCTAAGCAATCAATCAACAGTAATAAAGTTTTTCTCTCTCCCATTTGCATGCAATTAAGGTAAGTGCAAGATACTCAATGTAGATTCTAACGATTCGTTTTCTACAAGCTTGGGCTAAGTAATTGTCATTTGTTTTAAATGACTGCAAAATATAAGTTGAACTACCGAGCGAGAGATCATAGAAGAGGAGCTCTAATACCCACGAATTGCACTATTGGTCAGAACCCGTAGGTACCTATAGTAACCAACTCAAAACACGTCGTCTTAGTAGGAGTGGTTTAAAGGAGAGTAACCTCTAACTTTCATGAGACTGAGCAAAATTTTATCAAATTGCCTTACTACCTGTCTCACTACATAGCTCTGAAAATAAACAAAATAATTTAAATTGCTTTACAGATGTTCAAAAACATAAATGAGAAAGCCACCAAAAGGCCTGTCTAAATAATCATACCTATGCCTTTCTGTGAAACCCTGACAAACAGCATTCCGGTTGGAAACGCCTGTGCCAACAATCCCCAGTGTTCAGTTACTTCGAAGCAAACTGAATACCAGTTACGTTTGCTTCGAAGAACGATATATTTCTGTGATTGTCTGAATTGTATGCAAACTACGATTTACAAAATATATGGTCTGAAAAAGGTAAATAACTCCGAGAACTTAAACTTGCTTGAGTTAGTGCAGTGCAGTTGGTCATTCTAACTTAACATAGTAAAGGTTACAAGCAATTGAGCAATTATAGGAAAAGGGATAAAACCTCTTTTATACCTACCTGATTTATAACAATGGCTCATTTACACGAGGAGAGGCGCTTACCTCGAAGACACATAGTTAAGGTAAGGAAAAATAAAGAAAGGCACGAATCGCCTCGCCTAAACTTATTTACTGTATTTTCTTCTGTTTTTTTTTACTGTATTAATATCATCATGACCCAGATTATTCCACTTTGCCCCACCAGTGGACAAAGGGATAAAGTGCAATGTTCACAAGTCATTTTGGTGGAGACACAAACACACATACACTCGGTTAGGTGTTCCATTTACTACTTAAATGTGTCACTTACTTTAGGCCGAACTAAAATAGTAAATTAGTTCGCGGTAGCATTGATATGGAGGTCAAAGTGCTTAAAATAAGGTTTTCTTTGTTTTTTACTTGATAATCTTATTGCATACATTTGAAATATTTCCTCCTGGGAGAGGGCACTGGCTCTTGTAACACAGGTTAACCACCTAGCACAAGTGTCAAGGACTTCACACAAATAAAACGGTATACTTACCTTTCTCCTTAGTATCCACCAACCTCCCTCCTCCTGATTCAATGTTGCTCAGAGCTCATACTTGCTCACTAGGTCTATCTTCTTCACAATGTGGCTGTCCTCAACTCAGAAGATGTGATTCTGTCAAGTATCTCGGAGTCTATGTGGATGGTTCTATGAGCTGGAAACCTCACCTTAGTAATCTCATATCGCGAGTCCGCAAATGTATATTCATTTTTAAAAAACTAAGGCACTCCGCGGACCGCCCCACGATTAAAACGGTATATTATGCCCTATGTCAAAGAATAATAAACTACTGCATCACGGTGTGGGGTGGAACTCCTAAGACAATCTTCCTGCCTCTGGAACGAGCACAGAGAGCGGTTCTCAAGGTTATGACCTCGAAGCCTTTTAGGTACCCCACCACGGCTCTCTACACCGAATGTCAGGTCCTCACTGTGAGACAACTCTTTATCCTTGGTACTATTCTCCGCAAACATCCCTCTGTGGTTTACGATCCAAATGCTACCAAAAAACGTAGAGACTTCGAAGTATGTTCAACTCACGGATGTAGAACGGCCCTTGCTCACCGTTATTTTGGTATACTGTCAAACCATTTATATAACAAAATTAATAAACTCTGCTCCATTGCTCCCATGTGTCTAAATTAATGCAAAACCAAGGTCACGAAGTGGCTCTTGACATTAACCTATAACAAGACTGAAGATTTACTACAGATATCGTGCGCTTAATATAGTTAATAAAGTAACATAGGTATTCATAATTATTATTATTTTTTTTTTTTTCAAACAGACTTACATAAACACAATTTTTCACCATATTTATGGTCCCCTCACACACTCAAATACACACACACATACATAGCTACATAAATAGGACACAACATTAGCTAGTAATCTAATGATGACGTACTGTGCTCGTGTTACAACTACATGTTCAAATCTTAGGCGAGGACGCTGGCACCCTAAACACAAGTTAAATCTTACATTGGGTGCCAGAGCTCATCGAAAACACTCTGTTTCCCTAGTTGTAAAGCTTTTTGTTGAGATAAGTGTTTGTACAATTGAAGGTAATAAAACTTATTTTTTTTTAAATTGTAACCACTTTATGTAATAAAGATTATTACTAGAAATATTAATATAATTATATTAATATACCTATAAATGTGTGTACGGTTGCTGTTCATTGCAATAGATCATAATTATGATAAATAGTGTAGTATACGCCTAATACATAAAAAAGCATTTTAATAAAATGGATATTTTTTCCGGCCGAAACGGAAAACCAAAACAATTTTTTGCGGAAGTCGAAAATGGTGACACTGGATATTTTTTTCAGAAGCGATTCATTCACAAGGGTTAGTATTAAATTACAAACTATCACTGTATTATTTCAAAAGATGCGTTAAAATATGCTTAAAAATATGCCAAAACCCAGGTGGTCTGTTATATTTCATTAAACTGCGTTATATCTTTGGTATATGCTGCAGTGGGACAATTGAGGCTATAGCTAAAGTTTTGCAGCGAATAAAACAGTGGCAAAACCGCCAACATAGCTTCTTCCAGAAAAATAAAAATCAAATTAAGATACTCCATAGACAAGTTTAGACGTTTAGAAAAATACGACAATTTACATCAAGGGCTGACTAATTTTTATACCTAGACTGCCTCAAGAACTCACTCTTGACTGGAATACCGTGTAACGTACACCTATCTGCCACCATAACTAAGTAATGAATTTAAAATATAGTTTCTTTAGTTTGCTTTGTTATTTGGATTACCAAATTAGTCAGTGTAATTCTGAGACTGTGAGTATCTTTTAATAGTATTTTTTCTTTATAAAGGCTTACTCATCTGTGTGACTTTAAAAAAAAGTAGGTACATTTTTTAAGTGACGCAGCTGAGTGACTTTTTTGCCCAAGCCACTGAAAATAGAAACGTGTTTAGAAAGTACATTCCTTATTTACGCGCCAATAATAAGATATTTTCTTTGTGTTGCTCTTTTATTTACATTACCAAATTAATAAGTGTTATACTGATGAGTAAACGCTGGAGCCGACTGGGCCCTAAGCACTATGTGTCGCTGTACGCAGATTCATATATCACAATGAACAATACCATGATTATAAGTTGGAATGAATGCAGGAAAAGAACTTAATAATGTGTACACATGACGCGCAAATCATGCAATCAGTACAATATGATTCTAGACACCCCAGCATAGAAATTTTTCAACGATTGTTTTCTTTAAAATCAGTTTTGCCATACATTTTGACCGTGTAAGTATTGCATTTTTTTAAGAAACAGCAGGTTTTTTTATATGACCACCGTCTTTTTGTATTTAAAGTTACCACTGATATGCATTTGACTCTTAACTACTTGTAAGCCTGGTCCACTTGGTCGCTCTCTCGACTTTGATTGCTTATGGAATTTGGGCAAACGACCAAGTCTAGTTGCGCCTTAAGGCAGTAGAAAAATATTCTAGCGAAGGAGTTTGAATATAAACTACTACTTACCCTTGTACCTACAAAAGTAAAAAAATATTATGGCGCGTGGCCAAAATAGGAATTAATGCCGTTTTTATTTAAGTACAATTTCACAAAAATGTTTAGGTACTCGCAGTGTTTACCAACAACGTCCCCCTATCAATATCATTAAGACGTAAAAAGATCCTCGTAGCACGTACTTGTGACGCCGAGCAGCGAAGCAGTGTGCCAATTAGACTGGCACGAATATGGATTTAGATGTAGTTATATTTCACTTTGTTCCTCGTATGACAACGCCCCTGTGATGCCCGTGGTATTTCAGACCCCCATAGAAGTCGATGCCACTTACCGTCGGGTAGGCCGTTTGATTGTTTACCATCTTACAAAATATACTAAAGGAATCTCACAGAGTAATGATAACGTTTATTTCTTTAAAATCTGTTTTAACATTTATTTACATTAGGGGCTGATTTTTCCAACGCCAGATAAGTTTATTCGAGGAATAATTTTGAATTTTTGACAGTTCTTCCATACAAAATCTGTCAGACGTCAATTTTATTCAACGAATAAAAATTTTCATCTCTCTTCTGTATTTTACAGAAATTGTTTACTTATTTATATAATAATATACATTATTGTATACCAGAAATTATATTACAAAAGGAAATACACTTAAAAACATACAATAGGCGGCCCTTTACATATTATTATGTGTAATAAAATAATATTACGACAAAGTTAGTTTTATTTACTTTTATTACTGTTATGATGATGATGACGAGTCATTTGTGATTTCAATAGTGTTTCTATGACCGCTATCACTATAGCTTAGCGCTCATAGTAACACTATTGAAATCACAAATGACTCGATCATCATCATCATTTCAGCCGACAGACGTCCACCAAGCACCTCCACTTCGACCGGTTCTGTGCTTCTCGCATCCAACGGGTTCCTGCGACTTTAACAAGGTCGGCGGTCCACCTTGTGTGAGGCTTTCCAACGCTTCGCCTTCCGGTACGCGGTCGCCAGAACCTTTCGGCCCCATCGGCCATCTGTTCTGCGAGCAATGTGCCCTGCTCACTGCCACTTACGTTTGGCAATTCTTCGGGCTATGTCGGTTACCTTGGTTCTTCTGCGGATCTCTTCATTTCTGATTTGATCACGCAGGGAAACTCCAAGCATAGCCCTCTCCATTGCCTTCACTCTCACTGGCAACACGCACTGGTCAAAGACTTTCGTCTTGTGACACTGCGGTATATGGGACGAGAACATATATTGCGTAGCTTCCCGAATGCTGCCCAGCCGAGTCGGATTCGACGATTGACCTCTTTCTCGAAGTTTGACCTACCCAACTGGACAGTTTGTCCTAGGTAAACATACTCGTCCACGACTTCGGGTGTAGCGTCTCCGATCTTTGTGAGACGGAAATCTCAAATGATTAGCTGTAACTATTTCGATCTAAGGATACGATTCTGTAACACATTTACACTGTTCATTTTTCTGATTTTTGACGATCGTAATTGTTGGTTAAAACGCTGTAATAATTTAATTAAATGGGTAAGCATTGTGCCCCTAGATAAACTATCATGAACACCTAGTCACATGCACCAATCTTAATACACTATATTATAAACGTGTTCTATGTACGTGGTATTAAAACAAACATACATATTATGAAAATTTGTATGTTTCTTTGTTACTCAATCACGCAAAAACGGCTGAACGGATTTGGATGAAATTTGGCACACAGTCAGTTTATAATCTGGACTTTAAATCCCGCTTGCTTTCCGACATCCACGTGGGCAAAGCAGCGGGAGAAAGTTAGTCTAATATAATTTTATATTTTTGAAGCAATACCATTGCAATTAATTGAATCACTGTAATGAACTATATGATAAGCAATCAAAATATTTTATATTTTTATCCAATCTTAACTACTTATTTCCTCTCAATTTTGTTAAATGAGCCTACTATGTAGGTTGGTGACCGAGGCATGACGATTTGAATGACGTAATGTTTCGTTGATATGGTTGATATTTAAAATCTAAAATTACATTAGTACAATGTTGTTCCAAGAAACAGCGTTGTACATTTTAGACATACGAAAAACTGTACCTAAAGATTGACAAGTTACATAAATAGATTTAATTGAATCAGTATTTTTAAATTGAAGACTATGAATATATTAATAGTTTTTATTTCTTAATACCCTAACTGTCCCTGCCGCACCTCCAGCATTCCTGTAGCACTATAGCACCAAGTGATTTTGGAACCAAATTGCTGATTTCGATAAACGAGTGCTTTGGTTATGGCAATTCTAAATTCATTGACAAAAAATGTTCCCGATTTGTTTTATCGCGTAGATCTATAATTGAGCAGGTATTAGAGATACGAAATAAGACATATCTCAGTAAATCACAGGGTAATTAATAACTATTCTGTATCGTAAGCTAAATACTATTGCTATTATTGTCCCTCAAAATGGCACAACCGGTCTAAAAGTTTGATCATTATGTTTTATTTATTTGTATAACATGACTGAGCAAACGATCATGTCAAATATAAATTAACAACGAATATAAAACGACTTTTCTTTGGTTTGCGTTTTTAAAGAACTAATACTGTATTTCTGAAAGCGTGAGTGTATGAATTTATGCTAATTTGTTTATTTTCGTCAATAAAAAAAAAACTGAAGAACTCGAAAATCAAGACAACAATTTAAAAGAGTATCTAGGTATGATGGAAATCGACAAAAAAAGGTATTTACAAGTCAGTGGGCATATAGTGACGTAATTGATGAAGTTTTTCAGAAAGGTCAGGTGTGTAGTATTCGTATCCGGTACCAAAGGCAAATGAAGCAACAGGAGTATGTGAGCTCTCGTAGCAGGTGGCGTTCTGTAATTTCTGTCCACCCCCATGGGAAGAGTCAGTTTATGAATATAATGAGTGTAAAAAAACTGTTTTGGAGCTGAGTGAAAGACAAAGCCAATACGGAATTTATTTTAAAATGGAGAGGTACATACATCACGACATTTTTTTTAAACTGAATAAATACGCGTTCATGTTCATATGCAATCGAAGGCATTAGCAACAGCAACAAACAAATACCGTTCCACTTTAGTTGAGATGCATTTTAAATCTTGTGACATAGTGCATAGTCTTCTGAATGCTAACCACACTAGCTAGCCAGGCCTTTCCTCCGGTAAACAAAATGAGGCTGACTTTTTAAACATTACATATTCAAGGACCTTAATACTTAATTTAAACAAATCAAAATATAATAGGTATATTTTCCAAAATTTCACGTTAAGATTTCTACCCACAGTTCAATTTCCGCCTGCCAAAAATAGTTGCGAACTGCGAGCACCTGGCAAGGGTCGCTAGCTCGCTCACTAGATTATGTGACGGCCATAATTGGGTGCCTACATAACCGCACAACAAACATCAAATATACTATTCAAACCACGTCGGGACACGGTTCATCTCGATTAACGTATTATGGAACAGTTGATATTTAAATCTGGTAGGTAAAGGTGAGGCTATAATCTCTAGGATGCATCAAGGTCAGGATTATCATGCAGAGAGTGATGAAGACTGGCGTCGTCATGAAGGCAGGGAAACGATGTCGGGACAAGGACAACATAGAATCGTTCAAGAAGATTGGTTAAAAAAACGTGTGGGGTCGCGGGAACGAAGCAACGGGCAGGAACGAAGTTCAAAATGAAAATCCAGATGGCGGCTGCAAAAATTTGACCATGAAAACTATTTTCAACCATGAAAACTACCTCTCTCTCTCTCTGACTCTCTCTATTTGTGTATTAAAAAGTCGCATGGAGGGTGCATAACGCTTTTTTTTTCGTTACGTCACGATTTCTCTGGGTTTACTCCTACCGCAAGCTCCATTGAAGAACTTTGTTCCAAAAAGGTAAAAATAGCGAGAGATGTGGAACTCTTAGGGGTGCCTTTTGGGCAGCGGGATCGTCCGAAAGGGTTACCGCTGCCCTGGAACAGAAAGGGCTAAGGAAGGAACACGGGTGGGTTTTAGTCAGTAAGAGTCTGACACTCCCTTCCGCTCCACCCAGAGCGGTAGGGGTCATTTGACGATTTCCCATCCTCAAAAAAAAAAAAGGGGTGCCTTTTGCTCAGCCGTGGGATAGCCAAGGTAAAAACAACACACAATGCACAATGATGGAAATAAATAAACAAATTAAAATGCTTGTAAAGACACACACAAAATACCACCAAGCCTGTAAAGTGATTTAAGAAAAATTTAAGCTTTTTAAATTGCGATTATTAAATAGGTAAGTTACATCAAAATACCTACAGTATGTTTGTTAGCTAATTCATCTATACAATAGGCATCTAGTATGAGGAGGATTGGTTGCGTAGCACCTGATGGACATTAATGTTACATCACAAATCGAGCAATTAGTTACGCACTAACAATTAATTGGTAGTTTTGCTTTATGAAGGAACAATATATTGTAACAAGACTTTATTGGGGGTGTTACTTAGTTCTATAATATACCTTTCTACTTTTATAAATGACGAAAACTAAAATATATGACACCTGTTTGCACTTACACCACACATAATAATATATAATAATGCACTCAAAGTGGCCTATGCACTGCCACCGATGATGCCATGAAAGTGGACAAGGTTTGGGCCAATTAGATTTCAAATACAGTCGTGCCAACCAAAATGAGTGTGTAACATTTTAATTCAAATTGACATTGAATTGAACAAGCTGTTCCGTTTATAGATTACCTTACTTTATCTATTAAATATTTGCATGCCATCACTGTACGGCAGAATTATGTGTCTTTGCACTGAAATTGTATTTGTATTTTATGGATTTGATTTAATTTGAAGACAAAGAGTAGTATAATAACTTTAAAAACCTCAAAAGCATTTAACGGAAATCAAAATAAATAAGTATAAGATAAAACTGATTTAATTATGCTGAAAAGCAAATGCGTGAGTCTCAAAAGGTCAAGTGATGCGGAGTACATCAGCTTATTTTATCCCGGGTAATTCTACGCTAATAGGGAAGGGCGTGCAAGTACTTACGCCTCCTTGAGCTCTATTACCCGCCTATTGTCTGGGCTACGTTCTAATGTAGTCTATACTTCGCACTCAAATGGCCCGTGATAACATCGCCGGTTTATACAAACGGATATTCTTACAGCGCGCACTGCTGACGAGCAAGCCATAACTCTTTATAACTGAAGTATATATTAATATGAATGACATGAGAAGTGGCTCGATTATTCGAGTTTTATAGGGCGTTTATTATAAATGGAACTTAATTTCTGTAAAGTTACACTACCTGGTCAAGTGTTCTAGGAACTAATATAATTATTATAGTGAAGTTCATTGAGTAGAGTTTATTAGAAAATGAAGAGGAAAACTGAAATGTTATAAAAAGACTTATTTTGGTATAATAAATGTACTTGCCCTGTAGCACACTTACCTAATGCCTCGAATATAAGTAACATTAAAAAAGCATTATGTAGAATGTCGAAATATGCAAAAAACCAAAAATAAAAGGCAAACATTGTTTCCTTCTAAGAAATGCTCATGTCCACGTTTTTAGTATCTACTTAACGATACCCAGTAAAAATAGTCAGGTACGATAACTACTCAACACTCAACGGCTTTCCAGTTCTGTATTATAATGCTCTGAGATGTAGGTACGTTGACAGTATTTCTAGTTAAAACATTTTATCGGAGTGGAGTCAAGGAATCAACGCTTAGTTTTGATATCACTAAATTACAAACAATCAAATCAATTCACATAAGAAGCCGACTCGACATTACGCAACAGATTAAGTTGAGTAGCATTTAGAAACCGGATTTTGTGTAGTAAAACTCTCAACTCAAAATGACCGAGTGTATGATACAATTTTCGAGGTTTTACACAAGTAGTACAATCCGAGTAGTAGTTATTCTAATCCCACAGTTTACTGCAGAGCGTATGGACACGAGTGCTGGTCGTGACGTTAACCGAGCTGTGCAACTAACACCGTGTGCAGCTACCCCGCAGCGCGCCGGCACGGCACGGTAATTCTCCGTAATAACTTAAGCGATGCTCCCCTTCCAGGTGATTTAACTATACTAACAAGTCCGACACACCCGCTTCTATTACGGAAGATTGCGTTCCGTTAGTAATCCAACTTCCAATCTTACCTGAACAATATATTTTCAGGTTGAAGATATTCTCTAGCGCTTCTTGCACTCACCAGTTATCTTAGTTATAAAAGAAGAGAAAATCTTGATGTTTAAACTATTTAATCCGTAAATTCAAGTGTAAAAGATTGTCTCGACTTTTATTATAAAATGGTCTCACTTAGCCATCCATTTCAGCAATAATTTTCCTACGGCTTTGTAGAGCGCAACCCGGGATTTGGTAAAAACATTTTCAGCTTCACGGTGAGATTGCTTTCATTTCCATTGATATTCCCAACGCCAACAGAATTAAACAATATAAAAAGTGAGTTTACGTAGGAAGGTAATGTAGTTTTTTCTTTTTTGTTCAGATTATAGCTAAAAGCTTTTTCTCTTGAAACCTAACCTAAAAATAAAGTACCTAAGTAATAAAAACACACTATAAGTGGAAATTGAAATAATAGCGCTGAATGAGAGAAGACAACGACGATAAAATAAAAATACAATAATTGTTAGTCATTCTGCAGTTGGGCAGTTACATAGGAGACAATATATAATTGTTTACGCTTAAATTATTGAGGGCATTGCCACACGTAAGCTTTACAGCAATCGGTATAAAATTGTGTATTTGATCGTGGATAGAATGTATAAAGAAGCCCAATCTCAGTAATTTCAGCTACATCATCTATGGGATTACGTAGATCTGTCGATTTCGTGACAAACTCGTCAGTATCGGACATAAATATGATTAGGTACCTTCCATCACATCAAGATGAGTATTATTTTATGTTTAAGCGCTTATTACACTATCCAATTTTAAGGAATGCTAACTAGGAAATCGGCAGATGTAATCGCAGTTAGAACAGATTGGATCCAATTTAGTGTAAATTGGAGGTCCAATCGCACTACTTCTTAAATTGTGTACAATCGTTCTTCACGAATGCGTCTGCATGCGTCGTTTGACCGATTTAGAATCCAATTTAGGATCCAATTTAGTGTAGTGTAATCACTAGCTTCCGATTTCCTAGTTAGAGTGTTCCTAGTTAACATTACTTAAATTGTATAGTGTAATAAGCGCTTTAATGATAAAATGATGCACCCTTTTTAATAGTTTTTTAAAGATAAAGCAACTGGCCATATGTTAAAAAGCCAAAAAAAAATTTTAATTTCTTTAACAGGCATCTTTTATATGGAATGGCCAGTTGCTTTTTCTGTAAATTTAAACTTTAAAGAGGTTGCATCATGTTATCTTTCGGAATTTTAAATGATGTAACTCTTTAATAGTTTGCATTTTGCATTTGACGTTTTAATATTATTTACGTATAAATTACTTACTTAATTTTATTGTACCCATAATGTATTGTACTAGCTTCGGCCCGCGGCTTCGCCCGCGTGGATGTCGGTAATTATCCCACGGGAACGTGCTACCAGGATAAAAAGTATGTGCTTCCCCAGGATGCCATCTATCTCTTTGCCAAATCAGAAGTTCAGTGGTTTAGACGTGAAAATGTAACATACAGTTTCGAGTTAAAAACCGAATTACCCCTTTTTGCCCCGTCAGGGGTCAATTTTTGACAACTTTACGTACTTATTATTAATTATTTTCTGTCAAAAGTATCAATACTGAGTTTCAAGTTAATCGGTCCGCGCATTCAATTTCTTCCACACCAACTTCAACACCCTTTTTTTTATTTTTTTCTGGATGGGAAATCATCAAATGACCCCTCCCGCTCTGGTTGGAGCGGAAGGGAGTGTCAGACTCTTACTGACTAAAACCCACCCGTGTTCCTTCCTTAGCCCTTTCTGTTCCAGGGCAACGGTAACCCTTTCGGACGATCCCGCCACCCTGGCAGGCTTCGGCCCTATCGGGCCCCGTCCTCTGCTGACTTCTCTTTGAGGCGCGCGTGGAACACAACGCGCCGTCCGGCACGGGCCTGGTCCTGATCGGACGGCGAGCTACCCATTACTCACCGCCCGCAGGCCCGCGCCTACGGTGGCCGGGAGTCGTCACGCGGCTCCCGACGCCCGGAGCGTCTCCCGCGGCGGTTGAGGCGTGAGGTGTTCTAACTTCAACACCCTTATATCCCCTTTTGTGGGGAAAAAAATTATAATGATAAACTTTATTACTTAACTTAGGCAAGTATTCGTGCCAAGTTTCAAGTTTATTAACTAAATGAATAAGATTTTTCATATAAACTGTATCCCCGCTTTTCAACCCCACAGGGGTGGAATTAAAAAAAAATCGTTAGGTATGTTTTTATAACTTAACTCAAATATTATTTATACTCATTTTCGAGTTAATCAAGCCATGCAGTAAAATCCTCCCCTGTAAAATTTACTACCCCTTTGCAGCCCATCAGGGGTAGATTTTCGAAAAACCTTGATACACATTATTCTTTACTTTTGATCCTAGGTATTAATACTGAGTTTCGAGTAAATCGGACCGCGCGCTAAAATTCTTCCATACAACTTTTGAAACCCCCCAATCCCCTTTTAGGGGGTAGTTTAGTAAAACATAAAATGGCAAACTTCATAATTTACCTAGATTAGTATTCGTGCCAAGTTTCAAGTTTATTAACTGAAGGAATAAGATTTTGCATACAAACAAAATCCCCCCATTTCACCCTCTTAGGGGTGGAATTTCGAAAAACCCTTTCTTAGTGGATACCTACTCTTCACTAAAAACACATTCTCCTTTCATGACTCTAGGACCAGCGGTTTAGGCTGTGCCTTGATGTATCAGTCAGTCAATTAGTCAGTCAATCAGTCAGGACTTTGAATTTTATATAATATAGATTGAACTAACTGACTAGAAAAATGCTTGGCATACAATTATTTTGACGCAGTATAACGTTGCCGAGCAGTTTACCTAATTGTCTGTGAATCTCAAGTTTTAGCAAGTCTATGACTACCTACATCAAATAATATTATAACGGAGTTTGTAATTAGTTTCAGGCACACATTAAAATTTAATGGTATCTTAAGCAGCTGGGGGAATGGAATAATAACATTAATATTGGAATAACCTGTGCACTGCCCGAGATTAGGGAAACTATTAAGAATCTTACATATTTTATTGAATTTTGTTGCTAATGTATAATTTTTTGTTAGGTATTATAACTCACAGTTACATAATATTAAGCCTGCAATGTGTGCCATAGCTGAGAATAAGTATACATAACTCAAACTCAAATCATTTATTTCAATTAAACCATTTACAGGCACTTTTGAATTATCAAAATTAAATAGTCGGTCAGTTAGTCAGGAAGTTGAAGCTAGCTGCCCATTCCAAAACGTAGATCTCTATGGAGAAGAACGGGCAAGAAACTTCAAGGATACTCTTTTTAATTAATATATTATTACAAAATCCTGGGTACATTATTCTTATTGCTTCTATATGTGAGAACAATGTAAAAAAGAAACAATTTAAAATATAACATTAAAAATAAGCCCTGGCAGTTAAGAGATGACCAGTCTCAACCAACGGCGCCCGTTCACGAACATGACGCGTGGATCAGCACCACCCAGCTCAACCATTTTGTAGGGAACCGAATGATCCAACACACGCGCCACCATCAGTGAGACATTTAAGTGAGCATGACAACATGTACAAAATTTAAAAAATGCTTCTAAATTATACAAAACCACGGGTTGTTTCCCCGAGGGTAGGGCAGAGTTGTAGGTACCTATAAAACAGAACCCGGGACCTCATGCTCAGTAGTAGCGCGTGCGACTACTAGACCAACGAGGCAGAAATAAATATTGAGGAGATAAACAGCTCGGATGACCTGCGACATTAATTCTCTGATCCTATGAACAGTCACGATCCTACTAGAATGTTAGACGTATCAAACACGTATTATAAGTCTGCAATAATCATGTGATGCATATATAAATGAGAAATCGTATGCATCTTTGTATAAACAGTAACTCATTCATCCATACAGAACACATTATTACTCATTAATGTTATCTTGTTTTTTTTAGTACTTATGACACTGAAGACTAGACTAATTGGACGGCACGGTTGGCGCAGTGGTTAAGCGATTGACTGCAGCGCTGCGTGTCGCGGGTTCGATTCCCGCACGGAACAAATATTTGTATGACCTACATGTATTTGTTCCGAGTCTGGGTGTTTTTCTATCTATAATATGTATGTATTTACAAAAAAAAAAATGTATTTAAGTAGTTTATCAGCCATCTTGTTACCATAACACAAGCATTAGGTTGCTTAGCTTGGGACAAATGGTGCTGTGTGAAATGTCCAGGGATATTATTATTATTATTAATTGAAGTTAAGAGCGTGTTAAACTCTGCTTAGCATTGATTCCTTCAACGTGAATGAGAAATTCAAAATCTCTTACGTTTTTTGCAAAGACATTTTGAATTTCACGGGCTTTCATTTTAAGTAAGGTAAAAGAAGAGTTTGACAAGTTCTCATTTCCAAATTCTCAACTAACAAACCGAGTGGATGTATTTGTGACAGATTTTTAGAGATTGGGGCTTGTTTATTCCTTTAAAAGATACATCAATAAAAACAAACCTATGCGTTTAACTCAAAAAATAAAGTACAGTTACGAGAATGCGCCGAGACGTGTTCGTAGCAAAGTGTTACGTCGTAGCTCGGTGCGTAGCACAGGGTAACAGGGCTCGCCGCGCGTTATTAATTATTTTTAGTAAAATACATTCAGTATTAACTAATGTTTGTAGTCTCATTTGTGGGATAATACAATAACGTGTTACTCACCATTAATTATTACGAAAATCAATCTGGTCACACGGGACTCAAAACTAAACATTTCTGACAAATGGCGAATCAAATACGGTTTAAGAAACTTATTATTGTAAATACGTCTAAACACTCGGAAAGCATCATCCTAATCTTTTCCGAAACTTCATCCATGATGATATGATGCAACCTCTTTATTAGTATCAATTTACTGAAAAATTAACTGGTCATTTCACGTAAAAAAATTGAGAATGCCATAAAATAGTGTTTTTTTTTATTTTTCGTCACTTTTTTCAGCATAAACTGGCCTGAACCTATTTTGAGCATTTTTTATAGCAACGTGTTTGTTCTTATCGATTAAAAAAAGGCAATGGACATTTCTCTATAAAAAATTGGATGCCATAAAATTCTGGTTTTTTATTATGCTTTTAATTTCTTTAATTATTCAGCCTAAACAACGAACTTCATTGTAACCTTTTTCATAATTGGAATCTTCAATGGCAGTGAATTATGTTTGTTATTGAATTTATATTGATTTTTGTCACATCCTTTTAATTGAATTTTTATTTCATGACCAGACCACCTTCAGAAAAGGGTTGCCTTATCTTGTTCTTGTAGGCTATGTATAAGAAGTCCAAATCAAAACATATATTTTCCGGAACATACAGATTTGGAATGTTTTTATTTCACACATTTTATCATTATTACATTGTAAATGTTCTTTCTACATTACCGAATCAAGGTTGATGTTGACTTCTGTGTTATACTTTTTCGACTCTAAACGCGCGGAATCTTCAGCAAATCCTAAAAAAAATCACTTCTTTCACGAGTAGTACCTATTTGAGGACAGGCATTAAGTCGATATATACATTTGATGAAATGGCATTGACGCTGTGTGGTCCACGCTGAACTTTAGCGGGACATAGTTACGAGACTGACACCTTTTTTACAAGCTTTTTTTATTGCATCTCTTTCACGTTAATTAAGCAAGTGACGGAGTTTGCCAGTGGGTCGCATTCTTTGAGAGTTTCAGGTTTCTTTCAAAAAGAGGTCTGCGGCTGTCATGTTGATAAAAACAGAGTAATCTCACTCAAACTTTTAAAATCGAAAAGTTGATAAGAATTCTTTAGCAAGGCTTATCTATAAAGCATTGATTTAATGTGCTCCTTTGAATTGAAACATTCAATTTCATCGAACCTATGCCTGGATGCCTAAGAGAGTTTTTTTTTTTTTTTTTTGTGGATGGGAAATCATCAAATGACCCCTCCCGCTCTGGGTGGAGCGGAAGGGAGTGTCAGACTTTTACTGACTAAAACCCACCCGTGTTCCTTCCTTAGCCCTTTCTGTTCCAGGGCAGCGGTTAACCTTTCGGAAAATCCCACCGCCCCGGCAGGCTTCGGCCCTGTGGGGCCCCGTCCTCTGCTGACATCTCTTTGAGGCGCGCGTGGAACACAACGCGCCGTCCGGCACGGGCCTGGTCCTGATCGGACGGTGAGCTACCCATTACTCACCGCCCGCAGGCCCGCGCCTACGGTGGCCGGGAGTCGTCACGCGGCTCCCGACGCCCGGAGCGTCTCCCGCGGCGGCTGAGGCGTGAGGTGTTCTCCCTCAGCCTCCCCGCCACCTCCTTCGCTAGCATGACTGCTTCGCAGAAGGAGGTGACTGCCTCCCATTCTCTCTCGCCCCGGACCATGGCTTGCACCAGGGCCGGGCGCGAGAGGTCGCCGCCGTTGCCGATCGCCTCCACGAGGATGCCTAAGAGAGTTAGGTAACCTTTCGGAAAATGTTGAAATCGTTGTTATGCGTGAACCGATAGTTTTGTTTTGTCTGTTTTATTCACCTAGAAAGTCTACAAGCTTTAGGTACCATATGCATTGCTTTAGATAAAAAAATCAAGAAATAACATTTCCTTTTATGAAAATACGATTGAAGGAGCATTTTATTGTGAGCTGTCGATTTTGTTTTAGCCAATATTTCGATAGAAACTGATTTTACCAAAGCGAATAAAACCAACAGAATTCAGGTCAGAAAACAAAGCTAGTATGAAAAGGTTTATGGAGCTTAGACCACGAGTAAATAGCTGTGAGAGAAAACTATTTGAATAGCGAATGAACAACAGTCAGATGCAGGACCGATCTCGACGGGACCATAAACATTGACGGATAGTTTGTGGCACTTCGTGCTATCTTTGACAGAATAGTCTCAGCACGGATTCAAATCTAGTTTACGACAAAATCCTGGCCTTAAAACCCAATACGCCTTTGTAAAGCAAACTATCAAACTATTGAAATAAATTGAAAAATTCTAAAGAAAAAATATAGGATGATATGAGATCCCCACTTGGTACTGGGAATAATCTAGACCGTTGTCGTGGGAATCGTTTGTTATTTTGTACAATAATAATAAGGTTAAAGGAACTTTACGTCTTTATAAAAGTAAAAGTATTAGTGACAAAAGTTCGTAACGAAGTCTCCTTTAATTTTAAGAATAGCGTGGTTTGGTTCAAATGTCCTCACTTAATTAACTGGCATGAAGCACAGTCTGACCACAAACAAGCGCCTGCTAAAATACAAGCTCGAAAATGTAGGACCTGCATAATGTGCACTCGTTTTGTGAATTAACATATTTATGTACAAAGTAATGGACTAACTCGTTTATGTACGCGTCCTAACCAAAAGCGATAATCGCGGGAGTACGCGATCGTGTGTTTTTTTAGTATAAATACGACATAGTCACGCGATCAATCAAGTCGCGTTTGTATGTACGTCAAAATTCATACAAAAAATCACGTCGATTGCGTTATCGCGCGACGATCACTTTTGGTTAGGACGCGGGGTAAAGTGACATCGACTCAAAAATAATAATAATCGGTTTTGTCACGAGCTTAGCTTCTCTATTTAGTTTTTGTACCTTTTTCTTTATAATATTATTTTTTAATTATATACTTGTATTCTAATATATATATATTTTAGTATTAGCTTGTAAAAATAGTAATTAATCAGTGTTTTTGAACATTTAGTTATTTAACTCAAAACGAAAATAAAGATAGAATTATAAGGCCTGATTTTTCCAACGCTAGATAATTTTATCCACGTTCCACGAATAAAAATTATTTGTGATTGAGAAATCAGCCCTAAATAAAATAGTAGGTACTTCCAATCTTTCAAACTTTATTCAGTGCAGTTCTAGGAAGTGACTACGCATCAGGATGCGTAAAGTCATCAGTTTTCAATTAGGATCAGGATCCTAATTGATAATTAAATTGAGATAATGGAAGATAGGGATTGACCCCGTGAAACTGACGATTTTGTGACGACATGGACGCAATATGTCCTACCTATTCCCATAGATGCCGTAGCTTTTAAACCGGACACACGAGACGTAATGTTGTTTCCATATTAACTGTACCATCGGTTTTATCAAAATTCTCATATTGAGCTTCTCTGTCCATTTTATCCACAATTTATTTAAGACTTGATTGCATACTGCTTACGTGTGGCAATTCCCTAAAGAATTTAAGCGTAAGAAATTCTTATATACGTATTTTCTCTTATGTAAGTAGCTTTGACAACCTAAATCATCAATGAATTTTTGTTTATTTTTATTTTATCGTCGTTGTCTTCTCCCGTTGGGCGCTGTTATTTCAATTTCAACTTATAGTGAGTTTTTATTACCAAAAAGCTTTTAGCGACAATGTGTTTAAAAAGGCAAAACTTCCATATCTTCCTACGTAAACTCACTTTTTGTATTGTTTAATTCTGTAAGCGTTTGTAATGTCAATGGAAATGAAAGCAATCTCACCGTAAAGCTGAAAATGTTTTTACCAAATCCCGGGTTGCGCTCTACAGAGCCGTAGGAAAATTATTGCTGAAATGGATGACCAAGTGAGACAATTTTATAATTAAAGCTGAGGCAATCTTTTACACTTGAGTTTACGGTTTAAACACATAGTTCAAACTTCAAGATAGAAGTGTCACTGGGGAGCTTTTTTCTGTTACTTTCAAAACTAAGATAACTGTTGAGTGCAAGAAGCGGGTGTGTCGGACTTTTGTGTAGTTAAATTTACTGGATGGGGAGCATCGCTTAAGTTATTACGGAGAATTACCGTGCCGTGCCGGCGCGCTGCGGGGTAGCTGCACACGGCGTGAGTTGCACGGCTCGACCAGCACTCGTGTCCATACGCTCTGCAGTAAACTGTGGGATTAGAATAACTTCTATTCGGATTGTACTACTTGTGTTAAACCTCGACAGTAATTGTATCATACAGACGGTCATTTTGAGTTGAGAGAGTTTTACTTCATAGAATTCGGGTTCTAAACGCTACTCAATTTAATTTGTTGCGTAATGTCGAGTCGGCTTCTCATGTTAATTGATTTGATTGATTGTAAATTACAATCAATCAAATCAATTGTGATTTCAAAACTAAGCGTTCAAAACTTGTTATCTGAGTGTCAAGGAATCATCTTGACACTTCGATAACATGTTTTAACTATTTTTTTTATTTTATGTTGAATTACTGTCAACGTACGTACATCTCAGAGCATTGCAATACAGAACTGGGAAGCCGTTGAGTGCAGATTGTGCGTGTGACTAGGTGTTCATGATAGTTTATCTAGGGGCAAAATGCTTACCCATTTCATTAGATGATTGCATAGGTTGCGTAGGTCATGTAAAGTGATCAGTGAGTATTGCCACGCAATGCGAGTTTTGTTATCTTATTGTGTTATCGACGTATTCTAATTCGTGTAACTAAAGTGTCCATATCAAAGTAACTTTGTTGACTGATGTGTAAACAACTTTCAGTCTAAAAGGATACAGCTGATGACGAGTGATGAGTTAGTAAAAGCGAGTTGTCTATGATGATGGTTGTGCAGCCAAATTAAGTGGCAAACGGGTTAATAACGTTGTTGCGTTGAATGGTATTGGTCAAACATGTGTTTTCAGCACAGAACGAATCATATGTAACGTTGCGATTAGCGAGTAATAGCTTGAGATTTTATTACACTTCTACCCGACATTTATTTGCAAAGTAATGTTATGATAGTTCGTGAAATATTGAACCTAGGCTTTTCGATTAACATGTCTGCGACAGAGTTTTTGTTGCATAAAGCTCTTGTAATAAATTCAGTTTTAATCGGTCAACAGCAGAAAGCTAGATTTGATAGAACAAAGGCAGCTATAACATAATGGTTGGTTGACGATTTCGTGTTATTAGAAAACGTAAGAGTGAAATCAGATTATAAGACTAAGTTAGATCCGAAGTTCAGAGGTCCGTTTAAGGTAGCGAAAGTTTTGGCGGGTGATCGCTATACGTTAAAGGCTTTAAATTCTAACCTTACAAGTATGCTCACGATTGGTAAAGAAAGATGCCAGTAGGTCATGTACTAGTCGAAGTAGATAGTGATCACAGTGTTGATGAACAAGCCTACATTATGGGAAGCACGCGAGTAGGGGTTCTCTATCGGCCGTAGTAAAGTTGTGTGGTGTCACAGGGTGATGCACACGGATCCATGCGCTGGATTGTGAGAGCAATACGATTGCTGGTCGGCTGGAAAGCCGTGGCGTTAGAGTGGTTTACTCGTGTGGGTTTCCAGGTGTCTAAGGCTCTTAGTGATAAAAATGATTGTTATTGTGGATAACGATGGTACATGGCTCTGGTTGATGATTTACGCTATGATTAGAAAATCAAAGTTAACATTACTCTGGTTGAATCAATACTCTGAAAGCCTTCAACTCCAGGCGTACGTATATGTCAACTCACAATCGGAAACAAAAGATGCCTCTAAGTAATGTTCCTAACGAGTTAAACGTAGAAGACGGTGAGGAGAGTTCCTCCACCGAGTAGTAGAGCACATACCATGGCTATTAGGTCACTAATCTGTAAACATGTTGGGAGCAGTCAACGAATAATTTGAAGGTGGTCGAAGGGATAATGTCGTCCGGGCCATGCAGCTGATAGCGGCTGGTCGAAGGGACACATGCATCCGGTCCAACCTTAAGTGTTTACTGGTCGAAGGGACAGTGTCGTCCGGGCCATGCACTAGTGGCTGGTCGAAAGGACACACCCGTCCGGTCCAGGTTAATATTGTCTGCAAAGTTGTGCTTTTGTTCTGAGACAGTTACAGAGAGTAATGTTATGTGATCTATGAGAAAGTTGATACAGTTTCTGACCAATTCTTACTAAGGCTTAGAGGAACCTTTTGTTATCGATGATAGTTTGGATCAGAGTATTACTAACGAATTTGAGGATAGTGATAGTTTTTTTGATGAAACAGAGTAGAGATTTAGTTGAGTGTGTTGTGTGGGGTTTCGTGAGGAACCATAAAGTCCAGGAGTGACTTGGCGATCCGAGGGGGATGCGCAAATGAATTTGACGAGTTGAGTAACTGGAGGTTACTAGATAGTATGAGACACATGCATCTTAGTTGATTCTTTTGATTGTAATCTTGAGATTTGGGAATCAAATAGTGGGTAATGCTCTGAACTCTGCTATTGTCAGTTTGTTCCAGTTTTCATTGTGTTTTACCTGTACCAAAATGTGGTCAGGAGTGACCGAGCGATGTGATACTTTGCGGCTATGTTTCTTTACAGATTATCACACGAGGACGTGTGTATAGCAGGATGGCCGTGTTGGAGTCATTCGTTTGACTATTCGGAACGCTAGCGCCATCTCCTGCGCTAGACAGAGTCTAGCCTGAGTTCGTGGTGGGACCAGAGCAACAGCTACAAAAGCGGTGTGAGCTGAGCTCTCGGGATGATTGAAACATTGGACATCGTGTGCGAACAACATGTGCTCAGAAACTGTCAGCGTTCCGTGTCGTTGAATGTGTGTGATTCCTAACCTACAGTGTGTGATTTGCTAGTGTGACTAACTTGTTCGTAAATTATAATCTGATTTGAACTGCAAACCGTTTTACTATTGTGCTATAACCAACACTACCCATAGTACGCCCACAGTAATTAAAATATGCCTGATGTTCACGAGAGACACACATACCATCTCCGTCAGGTTTTTTTAGATTTAAGTGTTTATTTTTATATTTTGATTTGGTTTTAGTTACGCTTACCTGTTAAATACACTCAGCGGCAGTAAATGTGGTCCAAGCCATAAACGCGGATTAGTGAACTAAACATTTCTTTTTCATCGGTTTAATTTTTTCTTAAAAAGTTTTTCTTAAATATACGAGTATATGGTATGCCTACCTAATGCAGAGTACTCCATCTACCTAACTGTTTATTTTTAAATTAGGCTTAACGATCGATAAAATTGAGCAAACCTTTAAGACCAAAACAAATCTTGGCCGTAATTTTATTCTCTATGACAGGATAAACGAAACCGCGCGAAATCAACGCGAGATAGGCAGGAAGGATTTAAGGAATTGACGTGGTTTCGAAGTAAGGAATCGTTAAGTGATCATAGCTAATTGATTACTAATGATCGTCAAAACAGCGTTTCGAGCGATAATTACGATCTTTAAAAATCAGGCAAATGTGTAGGAACTTTTAGCCTATAACATCTGTTACAGGACGGCCACGGTATCTCTTTCGAAAAACCCGCGGCCCTGGCAGGCATCGGTCCTAGCAGACCCCGTCAGTTCGTGCTGTCATCTCTTTTAGGCGCGCGTGGAACACAACGCACCGTCGACCCGGGCGGCGAGCTGCCCATTGCTCGCCGCCCGCAAGCCCGCGCCTACGGTGGCCGGGAGTCGGTTGCTGACTCCCGACGGCCAGGGCATTTCCTGCGGTGACCAGGGGCGTGAGGGCGCAGATATTGCCTCCCCCTCACGCGCTCCGCCTCCTCCTTGCGAGCATTACTGCTTCGCAAACGGAGGTGACGGCTTCCCATGCACACTCGCTCCGTACCATACAATGGCCTTCAGCAGGGTCCGACGTGAGAGATCGCCGCCGCTGACCGCCGCCACGAGGACGTGGCGGTGCTCTGCCCAAGCCGGGCAGACCTCCACCGTGTCCTCCGGGCGATGCACTCAGTGGTGACACCCTGGCGTTTCCTCCCACCTTATCCTGAACAGGAACCTCCTGAAACAACCGTGTCCGGTGAGGACCTACGTCAGGCGGAAGGTGAGGGCGCTGTGGCGCCCCTCCAGCCACTCCTCAAAGAGGGGACTTATCGCCGCAATGGTTGCGTACCCAGCACTGGGTTGCGAAGATCGCACTCTCCATGTCACCATAAGATTCCGCCGGAGCTCTGTCCGCTGTACCGTGATTTCTCGCCGCAGCGGAGTTGCGCCGGGGCGTAACTCCACTTGCCTCCTCTCGCCGTTCCTGGGCGAGGGCTTTTGCCTCCAGATCCCATGGCGGCAATCCGGCAAGGAGGCTCGCCACCTCAGCGGAGACCGTGCGGAGGATCCTCGGAGCAGCCGGACAGCCATGACCCTTTGGGACGCGTTCAACCGGCGGCTTGGTCGCCGCCTCAAGGGACACGCCCACACCGGTGCCCCGTAAAGGGCCATAGACCTCACGACCCCCGCATAGAGCCTCCGGCAGGAGGCGTTTGGTCCCCCTAGATTGGGCAGGAGCCGCCTCAAGGCAGCCTCGGCCCGCTCCAGTCTGGGAGCCAAACGTCAGAAATGCTCCACAAAGTTCCACCGGCTGTTGAGGACGAGTGGCAGGGTACTTCATCGTCGAGTCGACGCTGATGTGAACCCCTCTTACCGTTATTTGGGAACCTGACTGTGGCGTGTCCCGAGGACTATTTGATTTGTTTATCTTTCTTGGCTTTCATGAGGTTCTCATCCTTCGGGTCGGTTATGTCAGCACTCATTGCGCGCCGCTCTGATCGACCCACCAACACTATTATTACATATTTGACGGCACGGTTGGCGCAGTGGTTAAGCGATTGACTGCTGCGCTGCGTGTCGCGGGTTCGATTCCCGCACGGGTCAAATATTTGTATGACCTACATGTATTTGTTCCGAGTCTGGGTGTTTTTCTATCTATAATATGTATGTATTTAAAAAAAAAAAATTGTATTTAAGTAGTTTATCAGCCATCTTGTTACCATAACACAAGCATTAGGTTGCTTAGCTTGGGACAAATGGTGCTGTGTGAAATGTCCAGGGATATTATTATTATTACTATACCAGGCTTATTGGCAACAATAGTCAGTGATAATGGATCGATCCCAGTACAATGTGATATTTTACTATTTTTTAATGTTTTTATATCCTAATATTTAAAAATATTATGTGTTAATCGTGAATTAAAACAAACTTTATCGTAATATTATTTTATTAAACATGATATGTATAGGGCCGCCTATTGTGTTTTTAAGTGTAGGTATTTCCTTTTGTAATGTAATATCTGGTGTATGTTAAATATAGATTTATCCTAGTTTTTATTCATTTTAAGCACTTTTATCTCCATATCAATGCTGCCGTAACCTATAAGTTTGGTCGCCCTACCTGAAGCAAGTGACACGTTGCAGTAGATACGGCCTTTAGAAAACGGAAAGGCTTTTGGTACATACGGTATCGTCATGTTTTGCAAAACATATAACCCCTGAAAAAAAAAAAAAAATAAACAGCCATAATTTTATCATCTATAATATTAATATTTCAGACAGCGTGTATCAGAGATGTGTGGTCATATTTGAAGATGTGGTACCAATCATCAAACTGAACCACTTTATCCATGTCTCTGTGTGGTAGTTTTAGGACTGCGTATGGTGTATGACACTCGTGGGCTGCAACTGTAAATTAGTGTAGGTGTCACCTCGGGCTGTCATCTAACAAAATGCTGAGCTGAGGCCCATTTGGCATAATAAGCACTGTTTTCTTTGTTTTAGTTTTAAGGTATTTTTAGGGGTTCTTTACGTCCGAATGAAAAAAGGGAACCCATAAAGGACCACTCGTGTGCCCGTATGTCTGTCTGTCCTTCTATGACAGCCAATTATCTCCGAATCTAATGGGCCGATTAAGTTGAAATTTGTTATACGAGTACATGTGAATTTCTGTGACAATCTATGTACTTGTAACGTAACGTCTCATTTTCATTTTTTTTATTTATGAAATAAATTGTTTTAAAGTTATTTAAAAAAATCTCCGAAACTGCTGAGCCTAAAATATTAAAAAAATATAGATAATAGTTCTATACTTATACAATACAGCAAAATCTATACGAAATCTAGTCTTAAAAGACCATGGTAAATCTCTCAATATTGTGCGTACTAACGGTGTGATCTGGTTATTATAGATGTTTGGATGCGACTGTACTTACCGGGGGAAACGGACAGGTACGGCCCCCTAATGCGCTTCGTATTTCTTGACCGAAAATTTTGTCAGAGTTCATCATGTCGCACAACTTAAAATGCATCTCAACGAAACTGGGACGGTATCTGTTTGTTAGAAACTGGTAGAAATAGAAGTCTATCTGTAAAATAAATACTCCATAACTAACTTAATTATCAAAACCACAATGTAAGTAGGTAAGAAAGTAAGTAAGTAATGTAAGTAATAAGTAAGTTATTTCCGCAAACACATTAATTTTCAAAATTTGTCATCTATTCTTAGACGAGAACAACTGCATAATATATGCAGTTTGGCAGACTTAATGTAAATAAATGTTAATACAGATTTTAAATACATAAAAAAATATTATTACGTTTATTATTTTAATATTATAATAAACGTTGTCGTTACTCGATTAGATTACCTTTAGTCTACCACTTTGTTTTGTAAGATGGTAAACAATCAAACGGCCTACCCGATGGTAAGTGGCATAGACTTCTATGGGCGTCTGCAACACCACGGGCATTACAAGAGCGTTGCCATACAGGAACAAAGTGAAATATTATGTAAATCCATAGCCATACCCGTGTAATTGGAACACTGCTCCGCTGCGCGGTGCCAAAAGGTCCTCGTAGCTCACCTACAAGGATCTTTTCGCGTCTTAATGATATTGATAAACACTGTGAGTAAATATTTGTGAAATTGTACTTAAAAAACAGGATGACGGCGTTAATTCCTATTTTGCTTACGCGCCATAAGATCCTTGTACTGTTGTAGGTACGAGGGTAAGTATGTACGAACTCCTTTGCTAGAATCTTTTTCTACAGCCTGCCAGCGCCATTAGACTTGGTCGTTTGCCCAAATTCCATAGGCAATCAAAGTCGGGAGAGCGACCAAGTGTAAAGGTGTAAAAGTAGTTAAGTGACAAACGCATAATTATCAGTGGCAACTTTAGATACAAAAAGTCGTCGGTTATTTAAAAAAATCTGCTGTTTCATACAAAAGTGCAATACTTACACTGTCAAAATGTATGGCAAAGCTGATTTTAAAGAAAACAATCGACGAAAAATTTCTATTCTAGAATCATATATTGTGCTGAATGCATGGTTTGCGAGTCAATGTCCTACGACGTGTGTACAGATTATTTAGTTCTTTTCTTGCATTCGTTCCAACTTACTATCATGGTATTGTTCAATGTGAAATATGTGTCTAAGTATAGCGACACATAGTGCTTAGGGTCCCGTCTGCTCCAGCGTTTACTGAACAGAGAAACGTTTCTGAAGTATTTTGGGTCAAACCAGTTCACCACCGGATGCTCAGTACTGAAGTAGTTTATCTACGACACAAAATAAATACATAATTAATGTAAAGAAATAACAAAAGAAAGGAACTATGTTAATTTGGCATTGTAATTGCTTTTAGTATAACACTTATTAATTTGGTAATGCAAATAAAAGAGCAACACAAAGAAAATATGTTATTATTGGCGCCGAAATAAGGAGGATGTAGGTACCTACTTTCTAAACACGTTTCTATTTTCAGTGGCTTAGGCAAAAAGGTTACTTAGCTGCCTGACTTATAAAATGTACCTACATTTTTTTTAAATAACGAGTTGAGTAACCTTTTAAAAATATTTTTTTACTGCCCCGGTGGTCTCGTGGTTGCAAGCGCGACTGCTGAGCGTGGAGGCCCTGGGTTCGATTCCTGGGTCCGAAAAAGTGTTATTGAGTTATCCGTTAGGAATTTCTTAGTAGCAGTTCGGAGTTTGGAAGTTGGCAGTTTAATACCTCCGTAACTTGGAAAGCACGTTAAGCCGTTGTTCCTGCGCCTGATCTCTCCCTGGTCGTGTCAGATTGCCATCAGACTAAGTGAGTAAAGGAACAGAGAGTGCACCTGTGTTTACGCACACTTGTGCACTAAAATGTCTCCTGCGCACCTTGCTAAGCTCCGTTAAGATTGGCCACCGTGACCGAAATCGGTCGGGAGGCTATTGTTTATTATTATAAAGAAAACTCTGTAAAATGATACTCACAGTCTCAGAATTACACTGATTGATTTGGTAATGCAAGTAAAAAAGCGAACCAAAGAAAATATATTTTAAATGCATTATTCAGTTATGTTGGTAGATAGGTGTCCGTTTCACGGTATTATAGTTACGAGTGACTGTTTCGTCAATCTGGATATAATTACTGATCAATGATTAAACCATTGTAGTTTTAATGTGATCCTGTCATTTGTAATAATTCAATTTGATCGCACGGTAAGGCAGAACGAAATAACATCGTATGACTGTATAACTGTATATTTATTTGTATTTATTTTTAGCTTATGTTTTCCCGCTACAGGGCAAGGCCTTCAATTCTCCTTTCTACTCCTCGCTGTCTTCAAGTAGTGTGGGCCAATCCTGTCTGTAGGCGTTAAACTCGTCCCGTCATTTTCTCCTGGGTTTGCCTCTATGTCTCGGTCGATTTCTGTTTTTTTTTTTTGCCTATGACTAATTCAACATGCGGCAAACGTGTCTGGCCCAGGCCTACTTAAGCGGCTACTCTTTGGGTGCTGACAGCGATTCGTGTTTTGGAGTGCAACACTGTGTTGTAAACACGTACCGCTATGCTGAATGTCAAAATAGTCCTTAATTTTTATTTTTCTGGAAGAAGCCATGTTGGCAGTTTTCCCACTGCTTTAATCGCTGCAAAATTTTACCTGTAGCCTCAGTTGTCCTGCAGCATATACCAAAGATATAAGTTTAATAAAATATGACAGACTCCATCTGGGTTTTGGCATGTTTAAGCTTAGTTTAACGCATCTTTTGAAATAATACCGTATTAGTTTCTAGTTTAATACTAACCCTTCTGAATGAATCACTTCTGAAGAAAATATCCAGTGTCACCATTTTCGTTTTCAGCAAACTCAACCCGGCGCGACTCCAGCTCCAACTCACAGGAACCTCAGCTGGCCTGGCAAGCATCGCAAGATACAAGACTCAGCCCACTATCGACCACTGGTCTCCGGAGGGGAGTGATGTAGCGGTATCTTCAACGCCACAACTACGCGTCATACTATCGTCACACTAAATCCTGCATCTCGCAACAAGAGTTTACCGCGCAACTAGCATAATATACAAACGGTCCGACATCATCTGGCAGTTACCCGCCAGACACGACACCCGTTTAGTCGGAGGATTCTCCCTTTTCTATAGAAAAGGGAGATTCCTCCGACTAGACGGGTGGCGGGTGGCGGGAGGAACAGGGTGTGAAATTCACACACACCCACACCCCCCCCCCCCCCCTATTCACATCCTGTTCCTAATACCTTTATAAACTCAAAAAGAAAATAAAGATTTAATTTTGATAAGTCGCTTGCTGTGTCTTGATTCTTCTCATGATGTAGTAGCTTGTGATGTCTCATGGGGAATGCATGTTTCCCACACGGCGAAGCTTTGGATTGGATACGTCGATGTTTGCTTCGTAGACAGCGGTGGCACATGTTATTTTTCTTTGCTACTTCCCATCTTGAGTTTGTATCGAGAGCGACGAACTGCTGGCAGTCGGGTAGTTTGTGGTTGTGTTTGCACTGCGGGCAGTTGTCGTCTGATGTTGTTCTTTTATCCGTAGTGAAGGTGCGTTCTGTTCTTCTATTCTTTCGCTCTTTTCCCATAGAATCGTCGTTGGTCATCTCTGGTAGAGCGTAGGCGCCGCACTTGTCTGCTTGTTCATTTAAAAACATGGAGATCTTCTTTAACTCAGGTGTATCTTCTTTCTTCATCGCGGCGTAGTCGTACCACTTACTTTTCAGTATAGGGGTGAGTTTTTCATTTACTATTCGCGCCATCTCGGGACTGTGTAGGTATTGTGTCTTCTTTAGTGGTTCGATGGTGCCCACTATGTTCGTCACTCGAACGGCGAAGATACATAAATCTCTGGGGTTATCTGTGACCCGGTTCAGTGACTTGAGTTTCTCCATTTCGACGTGGATGAGTGCTTCTGGCCTTCCGAACCTTCTTTGTAGGGTATCGATTTCAGGGTCTGGTTGGCTCACTATTAGACAGCCGACCGCTTCTTTTGCTGTTCCGCGTAGACTTCGAAGTATACGCGCCAAGTTTTCTGTTCTTTTGAAGTACTTTAATGTTTCTTCATAAGCCGCCTTGAAACCGAGCCAGTCTGCACAGTTTCCATTGAATAGCGGTAGTTCTTGAATGTACTTTGGTGGTTCCCTTGTGCTTCGTACCGCTTGAGAGAGAGCGGCGGCGAGGGTTGTCACGTCTATTAATGGTTGACGTGTATCTTCTTGTCTTGGTGTTACTTCAACGGGGTCTTCTTGCTTCTTCTTTGCCTCTTGTGATGACTGTGGTTGACTCGCTTCAGGTTCTTTTAACCAGGTGTTTATACGGACTAAAGCTAGGTCGTCTTCCATTTCTTCTTCATCTTCTGAGGTGTCTTCCTCTGCTTGAAGTCGCTGGACCCGCACTTGTTGTAACTCTATCTCGGCCTTTGTTTGCTCGAGCTTTAGTTCAGCCAGTTTTTCTTTTGCTTTCATTTCCGCTAGTCGCTTTTTGTGTGAAACTGCGGAGCAACGTGACCGGGCGCCCTTTGGCCTTAATATATGAGCGTTGTGATGCCTTGTCCTTTTCTTTACGGGACGCAGCGCTCGTGTCTTCTGTTCCTGTCGTCGTGGTGGTCTCCTCCGTGCTATAAAAATATCTGCCACGGCTGCAATGGGAGACAGTATTGTGTTTATAGATTACAATAGTAAAGATAAATTATTGATTATTAGTCATATTTTTTTTTATTCATACAAAAAAAAGAACGTTAAATTTGAATTGATTTATTAGTATAAAACCATCCCGTAGTAAGCTGTTGCCGCACCGCACTGAATTCAATACAAAAACGCCGGCAACGTTCATACACTGTTGCCATTCTTATCAAACAATGCCGCCGTGTGCGGCGGCCACTCAATCGTCAAAGCGCAGCCCCGCGCGCCCCCACCCTCACCCGCTCTACCCCGTTCGTCGCACGCGCCATGCGCCCGGCGCCCGCTCGCCAGTCGCCCCCCGCCCGCTCGGAAGTTAGTTTTAGCGGTCAGCGAAGGGAATATCGCGAGCGCTTTCATTAAAAATGCCTCCCAGACGACGGTATTCCAATCAAGAATATCTTGAAATGGTATTGTGCTACCGCGAGTGTAACTCCATAACTGCGCATGCAGTAAACTTATACCAGCAGAGGTTAGGTGTGCGAGTGAGTCATCATACCATTCTGGATGCAGTGTACAGATTTAGACAACACGGCCGCTTTGACCCGCTTCCGATTGACGCAGGCAGGCCTCCATACTCTGCCGAACTCGAAGAGGAAGGGTTAGACTTCTTCCGGCGTCATCCTCTTGCGAGCACCAGGGATGCTGCTCGAGTCTTCGACGTGAGCGACAACTACGTGTGCCGACTTATAAATCGGGAAGGGCTCTATCCTTACCACTTCACAAGAGTACAAGAATTGCACCCACATGACTACGCGGCTCGCCTCGCGTTTTGTAATTGGATTCGAGAAGAACGCCGCAACATTCTGTGGACTGACGAGTCCACATTCACACGGGTTGGTATGTTTAACATACACAATGCGCATTATTGGACTGAGGCGAATCCTCGTGTTGTGCGGCCTGACCACAGTCAGACTCGGTATAGTGTTAATGTGTGGGCCGGGATACTCGGCAACAGAATTCTAGGTCCAGTGTTCTTGGACAGACTGAACGGGGACACGTATCTGCGCTTACTACGAACCCGTTTACGTCTGTTTTTTGGAAGAATGCGGTAGCTGGTTATTGCACTTTTAAAACACTTGGCGTATTATTGCGTACCTAGTAGATTAGGTAGTGACGAACTAGTCAGCTGATATCAGTTTTCATTCACAGAACAGATGGAAAGAGATAGCAGTTGTTTTCATTGACGAAGCGACACATCGCGCGTAATTTGTGAACCACGTTATGCAGAATAGAGTCAATGTTAATTTAACTACTTTATTTTCTCAAATTGAATTAACTGGTCGGGGGTACGAAAGTTCTTCACTATTGTAATCTATAAATACAATACTACCTCCCATTAAAGCCGTGGCAGATATTTTTATAGCACCTTATATAAACGAAAACATTATAATGTACGTTCGAAAAAATCTACATCTTTTTAGTAAGATAAGTGACAGGCATAATTTTAACACTAGGAATAGGAACAAACTAGATCAACCGCGCTTCAGATTGTCTAAAGTAAAAACTTCTTTTATGGGGTACTGTGTAAAATGTTATAATAAAATACCACTCGATATTCTTCAACTCAATGAGAAGAAATTTAAAACATGCGTTAAACGCACACTATGTAGACAAGCATATTATAAGTTGGGTGAGTATATACTAGATAAAAATGCTTGGCTTACTGCTGGTCCTGCTCCACAGGCACTTGGGCTCACTAGTTGATCACAATTTCTATATTTTGGAGGAGATGCTTCCCCGTTTTATTTTAGTTTTTTTTTTTAGTGTTTCTGACTTTACAAACTTAATGTTTATTTTATTCAATCAAGATTAATTTTGAATACTTCAATATTAAATACCTCTTCCTGATTGGTAGTAACTTTTTATATATTTTTTTTCTTATCTCTTAAGAAAATTTGCGAACTATAGTTTTGTATAATTTAGAAGCATTTTTTTAAATTTTGTAAATGTAAGAACCATGGATCCGTTTTCTATGATATTTTGATGTTGACTTGAAAGAGCATGGCAGTTGAGAATATGTCATGCTCACTTAAATGTCTCACTGATGGTGGCGCGTGTGTTGATATCATTCGGTTCCCTACAAAATGGTTGAGCTGGGTGGTGCTGATCCACGCGTCATGTTCGTGAATGGGCGCCGTTGGTTGAGACTGGTCATCTCTTAACTGCCAGGGCTTATTTTTAATGTTATATTTTAAATTGTTTCTTTTTTACATTGTTCTCACATATAGAAGCAACAAGAATAATGTACCCAGGATTTTGTAATAATATCTTGATTTAAAAGAGTGTCCGTGGAGTTTCTTGCCCGTTCTTCTCCATAGAGATCTACGTTTTTGGAATGGGCGACTAGCTTCAACTTTCTGACTAACTGACCGATTATTTAATTTTGACAATTCAAAAGTGCCTGGTGGTAAATGGTTTAATTGAAATAAACGTTTGAGTTTGAGTTTGAGTTAAAACCATCTTCTTGATGCTGGCTGGCAATCCGGCTGCGAAGGACCAATAATGTGCAGGACCGCTCAGTAGAGCCTAGGTAATAAACACGCAGTGTGAGTTTTTATCGGATGCGAGATGTTTTTTTTTTTTTTTTTGTGTATGGCATCTCGTAGTTGACCATAAAGGTCGTAACTACTTAACCGGACTATCCTGTGGATGCCTTAAGTAAACTTAAAGCCTCCAGCCAGGGCTTAAAAACTAACTAGAATTAAGCGACTGCACGCTAAGGGCACCCCCTGTGGGGTACGGACCTCGGCTTAGGTCGTCGCTGGGAGAGGGCAGCAAAGGGACAGGCTGGATCGAATCGGGGATGCGAGATGTCGGCGAGAAGAGGTTTTTATATAGAGACCTTTCTTTGTAGGACTGGAAGTTGGAACTGGTCGTGTTGCGGGAATGAAATCTTCTTAATAAAAACAGCTGTTGAGTTTTTCTGACTTTTCAATTTATTTTCTTGATTGACTCATGGATTCGAAATGAATCGATGTTTGAAATCGACCTATATAAGTACCCCAGCTACGTAGGCATACGTAGTGGGTACCTAGGGGTACCCACTACGTGTGCCTACGTAGCTGGCGTCTTTAGTTTTAGGTTTTTACTTATAGAAACGTTTATTTCAGTTCTACTACTCCGACAGGTTCGGACCTGTCTGAACCTGCTGGGAGTCAGGATTCTGGGCTGTGACTTCATCCAATCACAGCCTTGATATATACATAGGGTTTGATTATAATAATCAATGAACATAACAATCTTATTTACTAATTCTTATGGTTACACTTAGATTTATACTAGTAGATTTATATAAGCATAACGATATGAAATTATGAACCTACGCTATTTACTATTCGTATAGACTTTATACAAACATAACGACTTATAGTTTATTTACTGATTCATTGTTATCTCACACTTATCGTCACATACTCTATTGTTTCTGTGCAGATAACGAATCGAATACATGGAAAGGGTTGCCCGTCACAGTATCGCGCACACTACACAATATATCACTTAGTGAATTAAATACGTGAACGATTCCGTATGGTGTCACATACAGTCACCATACAATACTTTAACAATGAAATTAAATACATGGATGGTTTGCCTGTTATGGTATCGTGCACAGTTACGCTTACCTGTTAAATACACTCAGCGGCAGCAAATGTGGTCCAAGCCATAAACGCGGATTAGTGAACTAAACTTTTCTTTTTCATCGGATTAATTTTTTCTTAAAAAGTTTTTCTTAAATATACGAGTACATGGTATGCCTACCTAATGCAGAGTTTTTAAATTAGGCTTAACGATCGATAAAATTGAGCAAACTTTTAAGACCAAAACAGATCTTGGCCGTAATTCTCTTTGACAGGATAAACGAAACGCGCGAAATCAACGCGAGATAGGCAGGAAGGATTTAAGGAATTGACGTGGTTTCGAAGTAAGGAATCGTTAAGTGATCATAGCGAATTGATTACTAATGATCGTCAACATAGCGTTTCGAGCGATAATTACGATCTTTAAAAATCAGGCAAATGTGTAGGAACTTTTAGCCTATAACATCTGTTACAGGATTGTGTCCTTTTTTTTCCTATGCCAGGGGCCACGGTATCTCTTTCGAAAAACGGCCCTGGCAGGCATCGGTCCTAGCAGACCCCATCAGTTCGTGTTGTCATCTCTTTTAGGCGCGCGTGGAACACAACGCACCGTCGACCGGGCGGCGGGCTGCCTATTGCTCGTCGCCCGCAAGCCCGCGCCTACGGTGGCCGGGAGTCGGTTGCTGACTCCCGACGGCCAGGGCGTTTCCTGCGGTGACCAGGGGCGTGAGGGCGCAGAGATTGCCTCTCCCTCACGCGCTCCGCCTCCTCCTTTGCGAGCATTACTGCTTCGCAAAAGGAGGTGACGGCTTCCCATGCACACTCGCTCCGTACCATGGCCTTCAGCAGGGTTGGACGTGAGAGATCGCTGCCGCTGACCGCCGCCACGAGGACGCGGCTGTGCTCTGCCTAAGCCGGGCATACCTTCACCGTGTCCTCCGGGCGATGCACTCAGTGGTGACACCCTGGCGTTTCCTCCCGCCTTATCCTGAACAGGAACTTCCCGAAACAACCCTGTTCGGTGAGGACCTACGTCAGGCGGAAGGTAAGGGCGCTGTGGCGCCTCTCCAGCCACTCCTCAAAGAGGGGACTTATCGCCGCAATTGTTGCGTACCCAGCACTGGGTTGCGACAATAGCACTCTTAATGTCGCCATGAGATTCCGAATTGATTACTAATTCCGCCGGAGCTCTGTCCGCTGTACCGTGATTTCGTGCGGCAGCGGAGTTGCCTCCTCTCCAACTCCACTTGCCTCCTCTCGCCATTCCTGGGCGCGGGCTTTTGCCTCCAGATCCCATGGCGGCAATCCAGCAAGGAGGCTCGCCACCTCAGCGGAGACCGTGCGGACGTATCCTCGGAGCAGCCGGACAGCCATGACCCTTTGGGACGCGTTCAACCGGCGGCTTGGTCGCCGCCTCAAGGAACACGTCCACACCGGTGCCCCGTAAAGGGTCATAGACCGCACGATCCCCGCATAGAGCCTCCGGCAGGAGGCGTTTGGTCCCCCTAGATTGGGCAGGAGCCGCCTCAAGGCAGCCTCGGCCCGCTCCAGTCTGGGAGCCAAACGTCAGAAATGCTCCACAAAGTTCCACCGGCTGTTGAGGACGAGTGGCAGGGTACTTCATCGTCGAGTCGACGCTGATGTGAACCCCTCTAACCGTTATTTGGGAACCTGACTGTGGCGCGTGCCGAGGAGCCGAGGACCATTTGATTTGTTTATCTTTCTTGACTTTCATGAGGTCGGTTATGTCAACACACATTGCGCGCCGCTCTGATCGACCCACTAACACTATACCAGGCTTATTGCCAACAATAGTCCTGTCAGTGATAATGGATCGATCCCAGTACAATGTGATATTTTACAATTTTTTAATTATTTGTATATTTTTTTATATCCTAATATTTAAAAATATAATTTATGTGTTAAACATGAAATAAAACAAACTTTGTCGTAATATTATTTTATTAAACATAATATGTATAGGGCCGCCTATTGTGTTTTTAAGTGTATTAATTTCCTTTTGTAATATAATTTCTGGTGTACAATCATGTATATTATGTATAATTAAATAAATAGTTTCTATTTAAATACAGATTGCTCCTAGTTTTTATTCATTTTAAGCACTTTTATCTCCATATCAATGCTGCCGTAACTTATAAGTTTGGTCGCCCTACCTGAGGCAAGTGACACGTTGCAGTAGATACGGCCTTTAGGAAACGGAAAGGCTTTTGGTACATATGCCATCGTCATGTTTGTCAAATCATATATACCCTGAAAAATAAAAATAAACAGCCATAATTTTATCATCTATAATATCAATATTTCAGACAGCGTGTATCAGAGATGTGTGGTCAAGTGTGAAGATGTGGTACCAATCATGAAACTGAACCACTTTATCCATGTCTCTGTGTGGTAGTTTTAGGACTGCGTATGGCGTATGACACTCGTGGGCTGCAACTGTAAATTAGTGTAGGTGTCACCTCAGGCTGTCATCTAACAAAATGCTGAGCTGAGGCCCATTTGGCATAATAAGCACTGTTTTCTTTGTTTTGTTTTTAAGGTATTTTTAGGGGTTCTTTACGTCCGAATGAAAAAAGGGAACCCATAAAGAACCACTCCTGTGCCCGTCTGTCCGTCTATCACAGCCAATTATCTCCGAATCTAATGGGCCGATTAAGTTGAAATTTGTTATACGAGTACATTTGAATTTCAATTGTAACGTAACGTCTCATTTACATTTTTTTTTAAATTATGAAATAAATAGTTTTAAAGTTATTTATGAAAATTGTGGAAAATTGACCATTCCTCCAGCTTAACTCCGAAACTGCTGAGCCTAAAATATTTAACAAAAAAATATAGATAATAGTTCTATACTTATACAATACAGCAAAATCTATACGAAATCTAGTCTTAAAAGACCATGGTAAATCTCTCAATATTGTGCGTACTAACGGTGTGATCTGGTTAGATGGTGGTTAGATGTTTGGATGCGACTGTACTTACCGGGGGAAATGGACAGGTACGGCCCCCTAATGCATTTCGTAATTGTTGACCGAAAAATGGGTCAGAGTTCATCATGTCGCACAACTTAAAATGCATCTCAACGAAACTGGGACGGTATCTGTTTGTTAGAAACTGGTAGAAATAGAACTCCATCTGTAAAATAAATACTCCATAAATAACTTAATTATCAAAACCACAACGTACAACGTAAGCATATATATGTAAGTAACCCAATTGTTTATCTAAGAAAAAGACACTTGCTGTCCCAAAAGTAACAAACTACTTTGGTAAGCGCACAAGAAGGTATGTACTATGTAGTAGTAGTGAATGAGCTACCCTCAAAACTGATCGTGCATGTTTAATTTAAGGACCAACTTTAAAGTGTTCTACAAAACATTATCTCTCAAATGGGAGTTTTTTAATCTGGACTGTATATTTTTATGTTTACTATAGTTTTTTTATTATAGTTTAGTTTATTTATTATAGTTTACTTAGCATAATTAAGTTATTTCCGCAAACACATTAATTTTCAAAATTTGTAATCTATTCTTAGACGAGAACAACTGCATATGCAGTTTGGCAGGCTTAATGTAAATAAATGTTAATACAGATTTTCAATAAATAAAATTTTTTTATTAAAAAATATATATATATTATTACGTTTATTATTTTAATATTATAATAAACGTTGTCGTTACTCGATTAGATTACCTTTAGTCTACCACTTTGTTTTGTAAGATGGTAAACAATCAAACGGCCTACCCGATGGTAAGTGGCATAGACTTCTATGGGCGTCTGCAACACCACGGGCATTACAAGAGCGTTGCCATACAGGAACAAAGTGAAATATTATGTAAATCCATAGCCATACCCGTGTAATTGGAACACTGCTCCGCTGCGCGGTGCCAAAAGGTCCTCGTAGCTCACCTACAAGGATCTTTTCGCGTCTTAATGATATTGATAAACACTGTGAGTAAATATTTGTGAAATTGTACTTAAAAAACAGGATGACGGCGTTAATTCCTATTTTGCTTACGCGCCATAAGATCCTTGTACTGTTGTAGGTACGAGGGTAAGTATGTACGAACTCCTTTGCTAGAATCTTTTTCTACAGCCTGCCAGCGCCATTAGACTTGGTCGTTTGCCCAAATTCCATAGGCAATCAAAGTCGGGAGAGCGACCAAGTGTAAAGGTGTAAAAGTAGTTAAGTGACAAACGCATAATTATCAGTGGCAACTTTAGATACAAAAAGTCGTCGGTTATTTAAAAAAATCTGCTGTTTCATACAAAAGTGCAATACTTACACTGTCAAAATGTATGGCAAAGCTGATTTTAAAGAAAACAATCGACGAAAAATTTCTATTCTAGAATCATATATTGTGCTGAATGCATGGTTTGCGAGTCAATGTCCTACGACGTGTGTACAGATTATTTAGTTCTTTTCTTGCATTCGTTCCAACTTACTATCATGGTATTGTTCAATGTGAAATATGTGTCTAAGTATAGCGACACATAGTGCTTAGGGTCCCGTCTGCTCCAGCGTTTACTGAACAGAGAAACGTTTCTGAAGTATTTTGGGTCAAACCAGTTCACCACCGGATGCTCAGTACTGAAGTAGTTTATCTACGACACAAAATAAATACATAATTAATGTAAAGAAATAACAAAAGAAAGGAACTATGTTAATTTGGCATTGTAATTGCTTTTAGTATAACACTTATTAATTTGGTAATGCAAATAAAAGAGCAACACAAAGAAAATATGTTATTATTGGCGCCGAAATAAGGAGGATGTAGGTACCTACTTTCTAAACACGTTTCTATTTTCAGTGGCTTAGGCAAAAAGGTTACTTAGCTGCCTGACTTATAGAATGTACCTACATTTTTTTTAAATAACCAGTTGAGTAATCTTTTAAAAATATTTTTTTTACTGCCCCGGTGGTCTCGTGGTTGCAAGCGCGACTGCTGAGCGTTGGGGTCCTGGGTTCGATTCCTGGGTCCGAAAAACAGTTCGGAGTTTGGAAGTTGGCAGTTTAATACCTCCGTAACTTGGAAAGCACGTTAAGCCGTTGTTTTTGCGCCTGATCTCTCCCTGGTCGTGTCAGATTGCCATCAGACTAAGTGAGTAAAGGAACAGAGAGTGCACCTGTGTTTACGCACACTTGTGCACTAAAATGTCTCCTGCGTACCTTGCTAAGCTCCGTTAAGATTGGCCACCGTGACCGAAATCGGTCGGGAGGCTATTGTTTATTATTATAAAGAAAACTCTGTAAAATGATACTCACAGTCTCAGAATTACACTGATTAATTTGGTAATGCAAGTAATAAAGCGAACCAAAGAAAATATATTTTAAATGCATTATTCAGTTATGTTGGCAGATAGGTGTCCGTTTCACGGTATTGCAGTTACGAGTGACTGTTTCGTCAATCTGGATATAATTACTGATCAATGATTAAACCATTGTAGTTTTAATATGATCCTGTCATTTGTAATAATTCAATTTTATTGCACGGTAAGGCAGAACGAAATAACATCGTATGACTGTATAACTGTATATTTATTTGTATTTATTTTTAGATTATGTTTTCCCGCTACAGGGCAAGGCCTTCAATTCTCCTTTCTACTCCTCGCTGATGTCTTCAAGTAGTGTGGGCCAATCCTGTCTGTAGGCGTTAAACTCCTCCGTCATTTTCTCCTGGGTTTGCCTCTATGTCTCGGTCGATTTCTGTTTTTTTTTTGCCTATGACTAATTCAACATGCGGCAAACGTGTCTGGCCCAGGCCTACTTAAGCGGCTACTCTTTGGGTGCTGACAGCGATTCGTGTTTTGGAGTGCAACACTGTGTTGTAAACACGTACCGCTATGCTGAATGTCAAAATAGTCCTTAATTTTTATTTTTCTGGAAGAAGCCATGTTGGCAGTTTTCCCACTGCTTTAATCGCTGCAAAATTTTACCTGTAGCCTCAGTTGTCCTGCAGCATATACCAAAGATAATAATAATAATAATTTATTTAATAAAAACGTTTACAAAAGGTGTACAATTAGCCAAGATTGGCAAATTTCCCATACAATTATAGTGCCTTAAAGTAAACTACAACTAAAATATTTTATTTTTTATTACGGGTGCAAGTAATGATGGTTCGGAATTCGAGTGTTAGGTAGCGACCCACCCGAACTAGGTTTAATTCAAACCTGTGTTTCAGGCCATCACTTTACATTTTAATTATATATGGGAATTAAATTTTAAATAAAACTGGTATATAAAAATAATTAAAATTATTTAACAGCTCTGCGAAAAAGCACAATAGTACATTAATACCTAATACTAAGCCTATGTAAACATACAAAAGTAAATACTTACAAGGGAATAAATTCAATCATGACAAAATTTCTAGAAGTTTTTCTGTGTCTGTGTAATTGAGTATCGCTAAGTAATCTGATAACATTGTACTACATTTTTTATAGCTTACACTATAGAAGCTTAGTAACTTGTTGAGTCTATTATACAGAAAAGGACCTAAGAACACATAAAATCGATTGGCAAACGCATGTTTAGTGTAAGGCTTTATGCAAACTAAGTCCTTCCTTCTCTTGTCGGAAGGTACTGGATCAAAAGGAAGTGCAGTGTGCTGGTGTAGTACTATGCTTAGAATAAATAATTGCCTTACTGTTAGTACATTACATGCTATGTAGAGTTGATGCGTAGGAAATCTAAAAGGGCGAAAGGTAGCAACCTTTAGAACTGCTCTTTGAGCGCGCTCTAGAGGGAGTAAAATTGTTTTTGCAGCACCCCCCCAGGAAGTTATGCAGTAGGTAAGTATGGATTGACACAAAGCTAAATAAACCTGTTTAATTAATTTATGATCGGCTATGTTCCGTAAGTTCTTAAAAACATATATTAATTTGCGCACTCTGGTACAGAGTAAATCGATATGTGTACGGAAATTTAGATTTGAGTCAATTGTGACACCTAGGTATTTCACATGGTCAGCTTTAGCTAAAGTGGGGCAAGAACATGCAGTGTCGGCGGAAGCGTACGTGCTACAATTGTGAGCGTAAATGTTTATATTAGTAAGCGGTATTTTATTATTTCTCATTGTAAATAAAATGTATTTTGTTTTATCTGCATTTAATGTTAGGATATTATTATGCAGCCAATTAGAGACAATGTTAAACCCATTTTGAGCATATTCATAGACTTCAGCTCTTGATTTAGCTGAGAACAATAGAGCGGTGTCATCCGCATAAGACATTATAACTCCATTTTGGAGTGTCAGGCTGCACAGATCATTTATATAGATTAAAAATAACGTGGGGCCCAAAATGCTGCCTTGTGGAATTCCAAAATAACTATTTTTAAGTTCAGAACTTGTATACTGACCTATTTTTACACACTGATGACGATCGCTTAGATAATCCGCAAATAGTAGCAGTTGTGCTCCTCTTATCCCTAGTGTTTCAAGCTTGTGCAAAAGTAAAGTACATGAAATAGTGTCGAAGGCCTTGGCAAGGTCTAGAAAGACCCCAATTGTGTGCATACCATAATCTAGATTGGTAGTAATATAATTAGTTAATTTGTGTACTGCTTGGCTAGTTGATTTATTGGGCCTAAAACCAAATTGATTATCTGAAAGTAGTCTGTTATCTTCCAGATATTTTATCAATCTACTGTTAATGATTTTTTCTAAAATTTTTGAGAGGCCTGTTAACACTGAAATGGGTCTGTAGTTATTCACACAGTTTTTGTCTCCAGACTTGAATACAGGTGTGACCACAGCTTTTTTTAGCAATTTGGGGAATATTCCTTGAGATAAACATAGCTGAAAAATGTGGGTTAGTGGAGGGGCTAGTAGGTACCTACATTTTTTAAGTATATAATTAGGTATGTCATCCCACCCAGTAGCACATGCTTCCTTTAACCCATGTATTAATCTTACTACTTCGTTAACGTCGGTATTTAATAGAACAAAAGATTTTACTGTACAGGATGTCGTAGTCGGGTTTTGAGGGGAAAAATTGCTAGAATGTAAAAATTTTTCAGCCAAGTTTTTACCAACGTTAGCAAAAAAATTGTTTGCTTTATTCACTGCTTCGGATGGGTTTATCTCTGTAGATAGTAAGTTAAGCGGAGGTTCGGGATTTTTCGATCTAAATGTATTAGTTTTTATAAATTTCCAAACAAGTTTACTATTTTTTCCCGCCTTCTGTAATTCATTTTTGTCATACTGATTTTTAAGTTTTTTCAAAAGATTATTACAGAAGTTACGATACCTTTTATATGTAACAGAAAGTATATCATTATCAGGTGCGCGTTTCAATTTAAGGTGAAGTTTGTCTCTATGTCTTATACAACGAACGAGGCCGGGTGTGATCCAGGGTTTAATACAACTAAACTTTCTGGGCGTTGTTTTAGTAAATGTGTTTTTCCTTATTGCATATTGTAGCGAGATTACGAAATACTTTAAAGAACTATTTGCATCGTTTGAATTATAAACAGGGTCAAAATTAATACCGCGTATGTAATTTTCGAGGTTTGTCATATTCACTTTAGTATAGCTACGCATGCAGTTTATTCTAGGTGAACTTATTTGTAATGTTAGTAAAACAGCTTGATGATCGGTAAGCGAAGAATTCGTAACCAATGTTTTGGATGGATTTTTCGATTTTAGAATGATATGGTCTAAGCATGAGCCGCTCTGATGCGTGGGGTGATAGTGTGCTGGTAATAGTCCATGAAATGAGCAAATATTCAGGTAATTATGTACATGGGTATCGGATTTCCCGGAAGCAATATTAATGTTAATATCACCTAAAAGTATTATGTTCTTAAAAGATGATACGTTTTTTAAGTTTGTGTCAAGTGATTCTAAAAATCTGTCCATATTTTGAGAAGGAGGCCTATAAATAGCCATGACTACTATATCGGGAATAATTTTAATTACTAAGCAATTGCTATCTTGGGATACCGGCTCTTCTTTAATTGTACTTAGATTATTTTTTATATAAACTACTAATCCATCGTTTTGGTTTATGCTTCTCTCAGTTTTGTATGAATAATAACCGTCCAGAGATGGTAAGTTGACTGTCTGTTTTGACAACCAACATTCTGTTATGACAATTATATCACAGCTTAAGTCAAGATTCTGTAATAACACTTCAAACCCAGTCATGTTTCGATTTATGCTGCGAATATTCTGTGTGAGCAGGGTTAATGTTTTGTCCCCAGTAGAGAGAAGATGTTTACAGTCCTCAACATTACAGATTATGGATTCAGATACAGAAAAACTATCCAGATCACAAATTAGCTGATTTGTCATGATCGTTACAACTAAATGGAAATACAAATAGAAGATAAACTACCTGTTAATGTGCTTATTAAATAGAAAAATCGGTGGCGCTCTTAGGCGCCTTCATAATCTATTGAGTTAATATAGTTCATCTCTGCATATTTGCGCGCCGGGCAATTAACATCTCCAGTTGGATGGTCACATTTCCTCTTGAAACGTTTGCACGTCGCACATTGAAGCGGAGAAGATTTGCTGCTGCATTCCTTGATTGAGTGTCCAGTCTCTCCACAGTGGTTGCAAATAGGACTAGTTTCTCGGCAAAACTTGGCTGCGTGTCCGAATTGCTGGCAATTGAAGCACCTAGTGACAATCGTGAAATCTCTCACCGGGCATGATGTCCAATTAATAAAGATTCGGCTTTGGTTTATTAAGATTTTACGTACGCTAGCGGGTAGTTCCAAAATGTAGTTACATGTAGGAAGGTCTTTCTTACCCGATTTATGGCTCAATTTGATGCTCTCAAGGAAGGACTCACGAGTTATATTTGGCAACTGGTCTGAGAGGTTTTGCTCATAAATACAGTCCAATACCTCCTTCTCGGTAAGGGCTACGGGAACACCAATGACAGCGACCCTCGGCCGGCGTTTCGTAGGTTCTTCTAATGTAAGGCCCGATGATACTAATTCTTCCGATTTCTTCAGTTTGTCAATATCGCCTTTGTTTTCGGTGCTAATCAGAACGCCCCCATTTTTAACTTTTCTCAACCCACGGACATGAAGCTTAAGTTGTTCGGGGGAGATTAGTTTTTGGACAAGTGTCTTGGTGTCGTCACTTGTTTGGGTCTTATCGCTGGGATAGATGGCGACTGATCTCAAGTTTGCCGGACGGACGAAGTTATCGGATCCTTTCTTCACCATGCTAGCATACGAAGAATTTTCCGAAGGGCTAATCTTAGTTTGCACGACCTCTTTGAATTGCTGGAGGGAATCCACAACGTTCTGGTGAACCTGAAGGTGCTGGATTGTGGTATGGGCCAGAAGCGTTTTCTGCTTCAGCGATTGGTATAAGACGGCCATCTGAGAGGTCCCACTTGAGACCCTCCTGCAAAGAGTGGAGACACGATGTTTCTGTTCCGAGTTCATTTTTCCTTCCCCGACAATACTGCAAACTTCGTTTAATATAGTATCAATAGAGCCTAACCACTTCCAGATCTCCGGCGTACTGATGACTTCACTCGGCAATACATTCTCCGCGGGTGCTGGTGGATTTGGGTCGCTCAGTGGTATTGGTTCGGTGGGTGTTGGTGGGGGACTTCTCCGTAGTAATTGGCTACGGCCAAATGGGCTTGATCCTGGATTAGACATGCTACTAGAAACACTTTATTAAAAATATATAGATAATATTTAGATCATCGTGCACATGAAAAATCGGTAAAAACATACAAGTCACACGCGACACACTTTACTTTTATACTGACGGCGCAAATAATTATAATTGTTTATTTGTCGTAATTGATTTTTTCATTATAATCAATACAAAACACACGTCCGCTTTGTTTCGCGTCACGTAAAGCGATCCAAAGATATAAGTTTAATAAAATATGACAGACTCCATCTGGGTTTTGGCATGTTTAAGCTTAGTTTAACGCATCTTTTGAAATAATACCGTAATAGTTTCTAGTTTAATACTAACCCTTCTGAATGAATCACTTCTGAAGAAAATATCCAGTGTCACCATTTTCGTTTTCAGCAAACTCAACCCGGCGCGACTCCAGCTCCAACTCACAGGAACCTCAGCTGGCCTGGCAAGCATCGCAAGATACAAGACTCAGCCCACTATCGACCACTGGTCTCCGGAGGGGAGTGATGTAGCGGTATCTTCAACGCCACAACTACGCGTCGTACTATCGTCACACTAAATCCTGCATCTCGCAACAAGAGTTTACCGCGCAACTAGCATAATATACAAACGGTCCGACATCATCTGGCAGTTACCCGCCAGACACGACACCCGTTTAGTCGGAGGATTCTCCCTTTTCTATAGAAAAGGGAGATTCCTCCGACTAGACGGGTGGCGGGTGGCGGGAGGAACAGGGTGTGAAATTCACACACACCCACACCCCCCCCCCCCCCCTATTCACATCCTGTTCCTAATACCTTTATAAACTCAAAAAGAAAATAAAGATTTAATTTTGATAAGTCGCTTGCTGTGTCTTGATTCTTCTCATGATGTAGTAGCTTGTGATGTCTCATGGGGAATGCATGTTTCCCACACGGCGAAGCTTTGGATTGGATACGTCGATGTTTGCTTCGTAGACAGCGGTGGCACATGTTATTTTTCTTTGCTACTTCCCATCTTGAGTTTGTATCGAGAGCGACGAACTGCTGGCAGTCGGGTAGTTTGTGGTTGTGTTTGCACTGCGGGCAGTTGTCGTCTGATGTTGTTCTTTTATCCGTAGTGAAGGTGCGTTCTGTTCTTCTATTCTTTCGCTCTTTTCCCATAGAATCGTCGTTGGTCATCTCTGGCAGAGCGTAGGCGCCGCACTTGTCTGCTTCTTCATTTAAAAACATGGAGATCTTCTTTAACTCAGGTGTATCTTCTTTCTTCATCGCGGCGTAGTCGTACCACTTACTTTTCAGTATAGGGGTGAGTTTTTCATTTACTATTCGCGCCATCTAGGGACTGTGTAGGTATTGTGTCTTCTTTAGTGGTTCGATGGTGCCCACTATGTTCGTCACTCGAACGGCGAAGATACATAAATCTCTGGGGTTATCTGTGACCCGGTTCAGTGACTTGAGTTTCTCCATTTCGACGTGGATGAGTGCTTCTGGCCTTCCGAACCTTCTTTGTAGGGCATCGATGACGATTTCAGGGTCTGGTTGGCTCACTATTAGACAGCCGACCGCTTCTTTTGCTGTTCCGCGTAGACTTCGACGTATACGCGCCAAGTTTTCTGTTCTTGTGAAGTACTTTAATGTTTCTTCATAAGCCGCCTTGAAACCGAGCCAGTCTGCACAGTTTCCATTGAATAGCGGTAGTTCTTGAATGTACTTTGGTGGTTCCCTTGTGCTTCGTACCGCTTGAGAGAGAGCGGCGGCGAGGGTTGTCACGTCTATTAATGGTTGACGTGTATCTTCTTGTTTTGGTATTACTTCAACGGGGTCTTCTTGCTTCTTCTTTGCCTCTTGTGATGACTGTGGTTGACTCGCTTCAGGTTCTTTTAACCATGTGTTTATACGGACTAAAGCTAGGTCGTCTTCCATTTCTTCTTCATCTTCTGAGGTGTCTTCCTCTGCTTGAAGTCGCTGGACCCGCACTTGTTGTAACTCTATCTCGGCCTTTGTTTGCTCGAGCTTTAGTTCAGCCAGTTTTTCTTTTGCTTTCATTTCCGCTAGTCGCTTTTTGTGTGAAACTGCGGAGCAACGTGACCGGGCGCCCTTTGGCCTTAATATATGAGCGTTGTGATGCCTTGTCCTTTTCTTTACGGGACGCAGCGCTCGTGTCTTCTGTTCCTGTCGTCGTGGTGGTCTCCTCCGTGCTATAAAAATATCTGCCACGGCTGCAATGGGAGACAGTATTGTGTTTATAGATTACAATAGTAAAGATAAATTATTGATTATTTGTCATATTTTTTTTCATACAAAAAAAAGAACGTATAAATTTGAATTGATTTATTAGTATAAAACCATCCCGTAGTAAGCTGTTGCCGCACCGCACTGAATTCAATACAAAAACGCCGGCAACGTTCATACACTGTTGCCATTCTTATCAAACAATTCCGCCGTGTGCGGCGGCCACTCGGTCGTCAAAGCGCAGCCCCGCGCGCCCCCACCCTCACCCGCACTACCCCGTTCGTCGCACGCGCCACGCGCCCGGCGCCCGCTCGCCAGTCGCCCCCCGCCCGCTCGGAAGTTAGTTTTAGCGGTCAGCGAAGGGAATATCGCGAGCGCTTTCATTAAAAATGCCTCCCAGACGACGGTATTCCAATAAAGAATATCTTGAAATGGTATTGTGCTACCGCAAGTGTAACTCCATGACTGCGCATGCAGTAAACTTATACCAGCAGAGGTTAGGTGTGCGAGTGAGTCGCGAGTACCATTCTGGATGCAGTGTACAGATTTAGACAACACGGCCGCTTTGACCCGCTTCCGATTGACGCAGGCAGGCCTCCATACTCTGCCGAACTCGAAGAGGAAGGGTTAGATTTCTTCCGGCGTCATCCTCTTGCGAGCACCAGGGATGCTGCTCGAGTCTTCGACGTGAGCGACAACTACGTGTGCCGACTTTTAAATCGGGAAGGGCTCTATCCTTACATTCCTTACCACTTCACAAGAGTACAAGAATTGCACCCACATGACTACGCGGCTCGCCTCGCGTTTTGTAATTGGATTCGAGAAGAACGCCGCAACATTCTGTGGACTGACGAGTCCACATTCACACGGGTTGGTATGTTTAACATACACAATGCGCATTATTGGACTGAGGCGAATACTCGTGTTGTGCGGCCTGACCACAGTCAGACTCGGTTTAGTGTTAATGTGTGGGCCGGGATACTCGGCAACAGAATTCTAGGTCCAGTGTTCTTGGACAGACTGAACGGAGACACGTATCTGCGCTTACTACGAACCCGTGTACGTCTGTTTTTTGGAAGAATGCGGTAGCTGGTAATTGCACTTTTAAAACACTTGGCGTATTATTGCGTACCTAGTAGATTAGGTAGTGACGAACTAGTCAGCTGATATCAGTTTTCATTCACAGAACAGATGGAAAGAGATAGCAGTTGTTTTCATTGACGAAGCGACACATCGCGCGTAATTTGTGAACCACGTTATACAGAATAGAGTCAATGTTAATTTAACTATTTTATTTTCTCAAATTGAATTAACTGTTCGGGGGTACGTAAGTTCTTCACTATTGTAATCTATAAATACAATACTACCTCCCATTAAAGCCGTGACAGATATTTTTATAGCACCTTATATATACGAAAACATTATGTACGTTCGAAAAAATCTACATCTTTTTAGTAAGATAAGTGACAGGCATAATTTTAACACTAGGAATAGGAACAAACTAGATCAACCGCGCTTCAGATTGTCTAAAGTAAAAACTTCTTTTATGGGGTACTGTGTAAAATGTTATAATAAAATACCACTCGATATTCTTCAACTAAATGAGAAGAAATTTAAAACATGCGTTAAACGCACACTATGTAGACAAGCATAATATTATAAGTTGGGTGAGTATATCCTACTAATATTATAAATGCGAAAGTTTGTATGGATGTATGGATGTTTGTTACTCTTTCACGCAAAAACTACTGAACAGATTTTGACGAAATTTAGCACACAGATAGTTTATAACCAGGATTAACATATAGGATACTTTTTATCCCGACATTCCCACGGGATCGAAACTTATGCGGGTGAAACCGCGGGGCGCAGCTAGTACTAGATAAAAATGCTTGGCTTACTGCCGGTCCTGCTCCACAGGCACTTGGGCTGATTGATCACAATTTCTATATTTTGGAGGAGATGCTTCCCCTTTTTATTTTTGTTTTTTTTTTTAGTGTTTCTGACATTACGAACTTAATGTTTATTTTATTCAATCAAGATTAATTTTGAATACTTCAATATTAAATACCTCTTCCTGATTGGTAGTAACTTTTTATATATTTTTTTTCTTATCTCTGAAGAAAATTTGCGAACTATAGTTTTGTATAATTTAGAAGCATTTTTTTTAATTTTGTAAATGTAAGAACCATGGATCCGTTTTTTATGATATTTTGATGTTGACTTGAAAGAGCATGGCAGTTGAGAATATGTCATGCTCACTTAAATGTCTCACTGATGGTGGCGCGTGTGTTGATATCATTCGGTTCCCTACAAAATGGTTGAGCTGGGTGGTGCTGATCCACGCGTCATGTTCGTGAATGGGCGCCGTTGGTTGAGACTGGTCATCTCTTAACTGCCAGGGCTTATTTTTAATGTTATATTTTAAATTGTTTCTTTTTTACATTGTTCTCACATATAGAAGCAATAAGAATAATGTACCCAGGATTTTGTAATAATATCTTGATTTAAAAGAGTGTCCGTGGAGTTTCTTGCCCGTTCTTCTCCATAGAGATCTACGTTTTTGGAATGGGCGACTAGCTTCAACTTTCTGACTAACTGACCGATTATTTAATTTTGACAATTCAAAAGTGCCTGGTGGTAAATGGTTTAATTGAAATAAACGTTTGAGTTTGAGTTTGAGTTAAAACTATCTTCTTGATGCTGGCTGGCAATCCGGCTGCGAAGGACCAATAATGTGCAGGACCGCTCAGTAGAGCCTAGGTAATAAACACGCAGTGTGAGTTTTTATCGGATGCGAGATGTCGGCGAGAAGAGGTTTTTATATAGAGACCTTTCTTTGTAGGACTGGAAGTTGGAACTGGTCGTGTTGCGGGAATGAAATCTTCTTAATAAAAACAGCTGTTGAGTTTTTCTGACTTTTCAATTTATTTTCTTGATTGACTGCTGGATTCGGAATGAATCGATGTTTGAAATCGACCTATATAAGTACCCCAGCTACGTAGGCACACGTAGTGGGTACCCCTATCTTTAGTTTTAGGTTTTACTTACAGAAACGTTTATTTCAGTTCTACTACTCCGACAGGTTCGGACCTGTCTGAACCTGCTGGGAGTCAGGATTCTGGGCTGTGACTTCATCCAATCACAGCCTTGATATATACATAGGGTTTGATTATAATAATCAATGAACATAACAATCTTATTTACTAATTCTTATGGTTACACTTAGATTTATACTAGTAGATTTATATAAGCATAACGATATGAAATTATGAACCTACGCTATTTACTATTCGTATAGACTTTATACAAACATAACGACTTATAGTTTATTTACTGATTCATTGTTATCTCACACTTATCGTCACATACTCTATTGTTTCTGTGCAGATAACGAATCGAATACATGGAAAGGGTTGCCCGTCACAGTATCGCGCACACTACACAATATATCACTTAGTGAATTAAATACGTGAACGATTCCGTATGGTGTCACATACAGACACCATACAATACTTTAACAATGAAATTAAATACATGGATGGTTTGCCTGTTATGGTATCGTGCACAGTTACGCTTACCTGTTAAATACACTCAGCGGCAGCAAATGTGGTCCAAGCCATAAACGCGGATTAGTGAACTAAACTTTTCTTTTTCATCGGTTTAATTTTTTCTTAAAAAGTTTTTCTTAAATATACGAGTACATGGTATGCCTACCTAATGCAGAGTACTCCATCTACCTAACTGTTTATTTTTAAATTAGGCTTAACGATCGATAAAATTGAGCAAACTTTTAAGACCAAAACAGATCTTGGCCGTAATTCTCTTTGACAGGATAAACGAAACGCGCGAAATCAACGCGAGATAGGCAGGAAGGATTTAAGGAATTGACGTGGTTTCGAAGTAAGGAATCGTTAAGTGATCATAGCGAATTGATTACTAATGATCGTCAACATAGCGTTTCGAGCGATAATTACGATCTTTAAAAATCAGGCAAATGTGTAGGAACTTTTAGCCTATAACATCTGTTACAGGATTGTGTCCTTTTTTTTCCTATGCCAGGGGCCACGGTATCTCTTTCGAAAAACGGCCCTGGCAGGCATCGGTCCTAGCAGACCCCATCAGTTCGTGTTGTCATCTCTTTTAGGCGCGCGTGGAACACAACGCACCGTCGACCGGGCGGCGGGCTGCCTATTGCTCGTCGCCCGCAAGCCCGCGCCTACGGTGGCCGGGAGTCGGTTGCTGACTCCCGACGGCCAGGGCGTATCCTGCGGTGACCAGGGGCGTGAGGGCGCAGAGATTGCCTCTCCCTCACGCGCTCCGCCTCCTCCTTTGCGAGCATTACTGCTTCGCAAAAGTAGGTGACGGCTTCCCATGCACACTCGCTCCGTACCATGGCCTTCAGCAGGGTCGGTCCGCTGTACCGTGATTTCGTGCGGCAGCGGAGTTGCCTCCTCTCCAACTCCACTTGCCTCCTCTCGCCATTCCTGGGCGCGGGCTTTTGCCTCCAGATCCCATGGCGGCAATCCAGCAAGGAGGCTCGCCACCTCAGCGGAGACCGTGCGGACGTATCCTCGGAGCAGCCGGACAGCCATGACCCTTTGGGACGCGTTCAACCGGCGGCTTGGTCGCCGCCTCAAGGAACACGTCCACACCGGTGCCCCGTAAAGGGTCATAGACCGCACGACCCCCGCATAGAGCCTCCGGTAGGAGGCGTTTGGTCCCCCTAGATTGGGCAGGAGCCGCCTCAAGGCAGCCTCGGCCCGCTCCAGTCTGGGAGCCAAACGTCAGAAATGCTCCACGAAGTTCCACCGGCTGTTGAGGACGAGTCGCAGGTACTTCATCGTCGAGTCAACGCTGATGTGAACCCCTCTAACCGTTCTTTGGGAACCTGACTGTGGCGCGTCCCGAGGAGCCGAGGACCATTTGATTTGTTTATCTTTCTTGACTTTCATGAGGTTTTCATCTTTCGGGTCGGTTATGTCAACACACATTGCGCGCCGCTCTGATCGACCCACTAACACTATACCAGGCTTATTGGCAACAATAGTCCTGTCAGTGATAATGGATCGATCCCAGTACAATGTGATATTTTTCAATTTTTTAATTATTTGTATATTTTTTTATATCCTAATATTTAAAAATATAGTTTATGTGTTAAACATGAAATAAAACAAACTTTGTCGTAATATTATTTTATTAAACATAATATGTATAGGGCCGCCTATTGTGTTTTTAAGTGTATTAATTTCCTTTTGTAATATAATTTCTGGTGTAAAATCATGTATATTATTGTATAATTAAATAAATAGTTTCTATTTAAATACAGATTTCTCCTAGTTTTTATTCATTTTAAGCACTTTTATCTCCATATCAATGCTGCCGTGAGATATAAGTTTGGTCGCCCTACCTGAAGCAAGTGACACGTTGCAGTAGATACGGCCTTTAGAAAACGGAAAGCCTTTTGGTACATATGGTATCGTCATGTTTTGCAAATCATATATACCCTGAAAAATAAAAATAAACAGCCATAATTTTATCATCTATAATATCAATATTTCAGACAGCGTGTATCAGAGATGTGTGGTCATATTTGAAGATGTGGTACCAATCATCAAACTGAACCACTTTATCCATGTCTCTGTGTGGTAGTTTTAGGACTGCGTATGGCGTATGACACTCGTGGGCTGCAACTGTAAATTAGTGTAGGTGTCACCTCGGGCTGTCATCTAACAAAATGCTGAGCTGAGGGCCATTTAGCATAATAAGCACTGTTTTCTTTGTTTTGTTTTTAAGGTATTTTTAGGGGTTCTTTACGTCCGAATGAAAACAGGGAACCCATAAAGAACCACTCCTGTGCCCGTCTGTCCGTCTATCACAGCCAATTATCTCCGAATCTAATGGGCCGATTAAGTTGAAATTTGTTATACGAGTACATTTGAATTTCAATTGTAACGTAACGTCTCATTTACATTTTTTTTTAATTATGAAATAAATAGTTTTAAAGTTATTTATGAAAATTGTGGAAAATTGACCATTCCTCCAGCTTAACTCCGAAACTGCTGAGCCTAAAATATTTAACAAAAAAATATAGATAATAGTTCTATACTTATACAATACAGCAAAATCTATACGAAATCTAGTCTTAAAAGACCATGGTAAATCTCTCAATATTGTGCGTACTAACGGTGTGATCTGGTTATTATAGATGTTTGGATGCGACTGTACTTACCGGGGGAAACGGACAGGTACGGCCCCCTAATGCATTTCGTATTTGTTGACCGAAAATTGGGTCAGAGTTCATCATGTCGCACAACTTAAAATGCATCTCAACGAAACTGGGACGGTATCTGTTTGTTAGAAACTGGTAGAAATAGAACTCCATCTGTAAAATAAATACTCCATAAATAACTTAATTATCAAAACCACAACGTACAACGTAAGCATATATATGTAAGTAACCCAATTGTTTATCTAAGAAAAAGACACTTGCTGTCCCAAAAGTAACAAACTACTTTGGTAAGCGCACAAGAAGGTATGTACTATGTAGTAGTAGTGAATGAGCTACCCTCAAAACTGATCGTGCATGTTTAATTTAAGGACCAACTTTAAAGTGTTCTACAAAACATTATCTCTCAATGGTTGCTTAGCTTGGGACAAATGGTGCTGTGTGAAATGTCCAGGGATATTATTATTATTATTATTATTATTATTATAATGGTGTCCATAGATATGTTTGTAACAAACCTCACGTTGGCGAAAATTTGTAATTTGTAAAATGGGAGTTTTTTAATCTGGACTGTATATTTTTATGTTTGCTATAGTTTGTTTATTATAGTTTAGTTTATTTATTATAGTTTACTTAGCATAATTAAGTTATTTCCGCAAACACATTAATTTTCAAAATTTGTAATCTATTCTTAGACGAGAACAACTGCATATGCAGTTTGGCAGGCTTAATGTAAATAAATGTTAATACAGATTTTGAATAAATAAAAAAATATTATTAAAAAATAATATATATATATTATTACGTTTATTATTTTAATATTATAATAAACGTTGTCGTTACTCGATTAAATTACCTTTAGTCTACCACTTTGTTTTGTAAGATGGTAAACAATCAAACGGCCTACCCGATGGTAAGTGGCATATACTTCTATGGGCGTCTGCAACACCACCGGCATTACAAGAGCGTTGCCATACAGGAACAAAGTGAAATAATTATGTAAATCCATAGCCATACCCGTGTAATTGGAACACTGCTCCACTGCTCGGTGCCAAAAGGCCCTCGTAGCTCACCTACAAGGATCTTTTCGCGTCTTAATGATATTGATAAACACTGCGAGTAAATATTTGTGAAATTGTACTTAAAAAACAGGATGACGGCGTTAATTCCTATTTTGCTTACGCGCCATAAGATCCTTGTACTGTTGTAGGTACGAGGGTAAGTATGTACGAACTCCTTTGCTAGAATCTTTTTCTACAGCCTGCCAGCGCCATTAGACTTGGTCGTTTGCCCAAATTCCATAGGCAATCAAAGTCGGGAGAGCGACCAAGTGTAAAGGTGTAAAAGTAGTTAAGTGACAAACGCATAATTATCAGTGGCAACTTTAGATACAAAAAGTCGTCGGTTATTTAAAAAAATCTGCTGTTTCATACAAAAGTGCAATACTTACACTGTCAAAATGTATGGCAAAGCTGATTTTAAAGAAAACAATCGACGAAAAATTTCTATTCTAGAATCATATATTTTGCTGAATGCATGGTTTGCGAGTCAATGTCCTACGACGTGTGTACAGATTATGTAGTTCTTTTCTTGCATTCGTTCCAACTTACTATCATGGTATTGTTCACTGTGAAATATGTGTCTAAGTATAGCGACACATAGTGCTTAGGGTCCCGTCTGCTCCAGCGTTTACTGATCAGAGAAACGTTTCTGAAGTATTTTGGGTCAAACCAGTTCACCACCGGATGCTCAGTACTGAAGTAGGTTATCTACGACACAAAATAAATACATAATTAATGTAAAGAAATAACAAAAGAAAGGAACTATGTTAATTTGGCATTGTAATTGCTTTTAGTATAACACTTATTAATTTGGTAATGCAAATAAAAGAGCAACACAAAGAAAATATGTTATTATTGGCGCCGAAATAAGGAGGATGTAGGTACCTACTTTCTAAACACGTTTCTATTTTCAGTGGCTTAGGCAAAAAGGTTACTTAGCTGCCTGACTTATAAAATGTACCTACATTTTTTTTAAATAAACAGTTGAGTAACCTTTTAAAAATATTTCTTTACTGCCCCGGTGGTCTCGTGGTTGCAAGCGCGACTGCTGAGCGTGGGGGTCCTGGGTTCGATTCCTGGGTCCGAAAAACAGTTCGGAGTTTGGTAGTTGGCAGTTTAATACCACCGTGACTTGGAAAGCACGTTAAGCCGTTGTTCCTGCGCCTGATCTCTGCCTGGTCGTGTCAGATTGCCATCAGACTAAGTGAGTCAAGGAACAGAGAGTGCACCTGTGTTTACGCACACTTGTGCACTGAAATGTCTCCTGCGTACCTTGCTAAGCTCCGTTAAGATTGGCCACCGTGACCGAAATCGGTCGGGAGGCTATTGTTTATTATTATAAAGAAAACTCTGTAAAATGATACTCACAGTCTCAGAATTACACTGATTGATTTGGTAATGCAAGTAAAAAAGCGAACCAAAGAAAATATATTTTAAATGCATTATTCAGTTATGTTGGCAGATAGGTGTCCGTTGCACGGTATTGCAGTTACGAGTGACTGTTTTGTCAATCTGGATATAATTACTGATCAATGATTAAACCATTGCAGTTTTATTTTTATCCTGTCATTTGTAATAATTGAATTTGATCGCACGGTAAGGCAGAACGAAATAACATCGTATGACTGTATACCTGTATATTTATTTGTATTTATTTTTAGGTTATGTTTTCCCGCTGCAGGGCAAGGCCTTCCATTCTCCTTCTACTCCTCGCTGTCTTCAAGTAGTGTGGGCCAATCCTGTCTGTAGGCGTTAAATTCGTCCCGTCATCTTCTCCTGGGTTGACTGATGACCATTTTATAATAAAAGCCGAAACAATCTTTTACATTAGAATTTATGGATTAAATAGTTCAAGCTTCAAGAGAGAAGTGTCATTTGGGAGCTTTTTTCTGTTACTTTCAAAACTAAGATAACTGTTGAGTGCAAGAAGCGCTAGAGAATATCTTCAAACTGAAAATAATATTCAGGTAAGATTGGAAGTAGCATTACTAACGGAACGCAATCTTCCGTAATAGAAGCGAGTGTGTCCGAGTTTTGTGTAGTTAAATTCACTGGATGGGGAGAATCGCTTAAGTTATTACAGAGAATTACCGCGCTGCGGGGTAGCTGCACACGGCGTGCAACTCACGCCGTGTGCAGCTACCGGCTCGCCACGGCTCGGTTAACGTCACGACCAGCACTCGTGTCCATACGCTCTACACTAAACTGTGGAACTAGAATAACTACTACTTTGATTCTATTACTTGTGGCAAATGTGGTAATCTTCGACAATATTGTATCATACGCTCGGTAATTTTGAGTCGATAGAGTTTTACTACACAGAATCCGGTTTCTAAAGGCTATTCAATTTAATCTGCTGCCTAGTGTCGAGTCGGCTTGTCATGAAGTAAAAAAATAAACAAACAATCAAATCAATTCAATTTGATTCTTTGTTTTTTTTATAAATAAGCACTAAAATAAATTTAGTGATTTGAAACTACGCATGATTCCTTGACACACTGATAAAAAGTTTTAATTAGAATTTCTACAAAAATACTAGATGTCAACGTACCTACATGTCATAGCATTGTAATAATTAAGTAAAACACTTGTTAACATAAAAAACTATTACTTATTCAAATAAAATATTCGCTAGGTACGTGATCCAAATTAAATAATGCTAAGATATTATCTTAAAGTATGATAATGAAAACGAAAACGTTCCCTTCATAAATGCATATGAAGAGACATTTTTTACATTGAGCGACATGTTTCATTTCTTTCTAATTATTATCTATTATATAACAGTTCAAGAATATTGTCAACAAGGTCATTTCAACATTGTTGGCAATATTCCGAAACTGTAATTTTATGGATCATAAATTATTATTATCTACTATCGTTTCGTAAATCACAATTGGGTAGTTGTGATAGTATCAATACGAACACAAAAATGTGTATTTGGTTCATTTAGAAACCGGAAAAAGTGCATCGTTTAATGTTCACGTTGAATTCTGAATAGTTTCTAAGATAATATGATTGCTACTTAGACCTACCTACTGAAAGTAAGTAGCTTACAAAAACCAGAGACTATAAGCATTAAGTTTAGTTTAAAATCTTTAATATTATAATAACCCATCCAATATCCACACCGCTAGACTTTATAGGTACTACTTAAACTTTATCAAAAGTATTAAAAACTTAGACCACTTGGCATAAAAATTTTAATATAGTTACTTTTTAGAACATAAGTCTATCGACTTCTTTAAAGAATAGTAATCTTCTGAAAATTTCAGTTTGCTAGAGGATATTCTAGTGGAGGTTCTACTTACATAAAACTGTAGTTCTCTTTATAAACTGTAACACCAAATTTTTACCTGTGTACCATAATAAACAATTTGAATTTGTATTATTTTCAGGGCACATTTATCTGTTTTTTTTCAAGTAATACAGAACTGGAAAGCCGTTGAGTATAGTAGTAGTAGTAAGTACTTGTACCTAACTGTTTTTTACTGGGTATCGTTAAGTATCAAAACGTGGACTAGAGGATTTTCTTCGAGGTAAAGAGTATTTGCTTTTTATTTTTGCTTATTTTGACATTATACACATTGCTTTTTCAATGTCACTTATGATCGAGGCATAGGTAAGTGGTTCCCTATCCATTTGCATAAAATTGTAAGACCTAATATAACTTCGCATACTTTTGTTTCTGCTAATTATAATTTCGCCTAACATTGTTTACGCATAATGATATTAAAACATATTTTTTATACGCATAACAAATAAGCATAATAATTAACTCCTAAAATGTTAGACACTAAATACACATTTTTATACAATATTGCTCTAATGAAATTTGTAGGCACTTTACAATGTTGGTAGAGCAAATAATTTTTTAATTTTTCTAAGTGGACGGTGGTGTCGTAAAACTATTGTGTCACTAAGTGATTAAAAGTTGTAATTTAATCCTTTAAAAAAAATTCAAAGTTTGTAATAAATAAGTAAATATCAGGAAACATCATACTGTTATAACCTCACGTAACCCAAACAACCTACAACACCAACAATAGAGGGGATCTGGCGCTCGGCGGCCGCTGCCGAGACACGGTCGCTTCGCTCGCTCACCTTCGCGCGTCACTGTTGTAATTTAACCTTTTTTTTTGTCGCTGAGAAATGCGTAACGCATCCGCTCGCGTGGGACGAGGCGGGGTATGTGGGACTCCCTTTCGGAATGACAGTATACCCACTAAAACTCAGCGGTGTTCCCACATCGCCGTGATGGGAGGGCCATGGGAAACCGGCTTAGCCTTTACTTCCACATTCCCGGCGCATGCCCGCCTAGCTGGTATGGCGGGCCCCGCATGCACCCCATGTTGGGGGGCTACGGGAATGGCCGGGAACACCTGGCCATTCCCGTCCGACACTAGTGGAGGCCAGTGCGAGTAGTAAATATCAGGAGTAATAACCCCATCTAACCCAAATGATTCACCAAAAATAGAGGGGATCTGGCCGACTGTAGGCTTTGCGCCGCGATGCCTACCGCCAAAAGAATTGCAGTGATTAAAATTATTAGGGAATACATTTAGGTAGATGTGAGTGGAAACACTGGGAGACGCCTTAGAAAGACAATAATATTATAGTGGCCTTATTGGTAATGTTCTTCGAAAGGCCAGGTGCGTATTACACGCAACCAGCTTACTTGTATGAGCAGGCGTATGAATGTAAACGAAGCAAAAGGAGTAGATAAGGATCATTGCAGGTGGCATGTTCTGAAGTTTCTGCTTACCCTTCTGGGAGGAAGGCGTAAGTTTATGTATGTACTAGCTGCACCCCGCGGTTTGACCCGCATAAGTTTCGATCCTGTGGAAATATCGGAATAAAAAGTATTCTATATGTTAATCCTAGTTATAAACCATCTGTGTGCCAAATTTCATTCAAATCCATTCAGTAGTTTTTGCGTGAAAGAGTAACAAACATCCATCCATCCATCCATACAAACTTTCACGTTTATAATAGGTATTATTAGGATAGGATGTTTTTAGGTGTCGCGTTAGTGACAATGGCCATTAGAGTTGTGATGATAAAAGTGATATGATGAAACTGAATGACACCCAAATGAAGTCTTGTTATATTACACCTTCTTCATAAATCAAAACTGCCAATTATGTAACCTGAATAGTTAATGAATTGTTAGTGCGTAACTAATTACTCAATTTGTGATGTATCACTACTGTCGATCAGGTGCTACGCAACCAATCATCCTGAAAGTAGATGCCTATTGTATAGATGAATTAGATAAGACAGTGTGTAAACACTGTAGGTATCTTGATATAACTAACCTATTTTAGAATGCCTACTTAAAATGGCAAAACTATTCTAATATCTAGTTTTGATTTATAGATTAATTTCCATTATATATTGTCCATTGTGTTGTTTGTCCACCTTTCCTGTCCAAATTTTGCGTGATGTTTGCTAATGCTGAGCAAAAAGACTGACTTGACGCAGAAAACTTCCACACCTCTCGCTGTGTAACTTTTACTACTAACCTAAACCGGCGCTGGGGCTCTGTCTCGTGTAGGGTCTTAGCATTATGCTGAGCGATGGCCGTTTTGCGTGAATGTGACGCATGTTTACCCCCAACTTGTTATTTTCTTTTTTTGTGTGTTTGTTCTTTTCTAAGCGTCATGTTTGCCGCAAATAAATGTATTTTCTTTCTTTTCTTTTAACCTGTTTTGAACGACTCCAAGTCGTCACTTCAGCGTTTCCCTCCCTCGATGATGACGCCCGTCTTCACAGCACCTTCAATGCATGGCAGCCCATCTACCCTGATGCATCCAATAGATATGACTCACCCAATCCCACTAGATTGAAATCTCACCTATTCCATAATAATGTAGTCACGTTAGTCTAGATCAGCTATACTCTAAGTGTGTTCCGCGGAACCCTAGGGTTCCGCGATACCTCTGTAGGGGTTCCTCAAGAATTAAGAAAAAAAATCAAAACACCTCTCTCTGGTCGAACGTTTTGACACCGCGGCCGCGCGTATGTATATTTATTTATTTATTTGTATTTGTATAAACATGTGTTACAATAACTGGTACAATATCTCATAACTTTGGTATCAACATGTATACTTGTAGGTATACTTGTGAGCGCGCAGTCCCTTTGATAAAAGCCGCCTCTGTATTACACGCTATAGTTGTCAACAAGCGACTTTCGACTCTAACTTAAAAAAATAAAGTCGAGATTGTTTACAACGTAATTTTTATATTTCTCTTTTTATTTTTGCTTTTTGTTTATCAAAGGCGCCGACTCGAGTATTTTCGAGAATATTCGAGATCGAGTCTAGGACTAAGTATAAAAGCGGCGATCGCGTGTCGCGCCTCGTCAGTCAGTTGACAATTAGCGTTCGGAGCGATAAGTTCCTGCCTACCTACTTATAAGCTTGCTAGCGAGAAACTAGTGTTCATTGTTCTACTGCCTGCTGTATTCGTTGTCTCAGTTTTATACATTTCTTCATTGTACTAAACTTAGTCTCTTATACGCAGTAACGATTGTGCATTATTTAGACCCCACTATCCTGACGTGTAACATTATAAATAAAGAAGAATGGAACGTTGGCTTAAAGGTGTTAAACGTGTTGCAACAACATCTTCTAATGACGCTGAATGTTCAAAAGCAGTACGCACGGAGAATATAGCAATCACCGATCCAGACGATGATGCCGCGACGTCAAGCTCGACGGTTTCAAAGACGAAAAAAAGGAAGTATGATGAATCATATATCAGTTTCGGATTTGTTGATTCCAACGGCTCACCTCTCTGCATGCTATGTAGTAAACTGCTTCCTAATAGTTCCATGGCACCTGCCAAATTGCGCCGACATTTAGAAACTGTGCACCCCGAGTCTAAAGACAAGAATAAAAAATTTTTTGTTCGTAAAAAAGATCAGTTATTGGAAAGTCAAAAAAATATGATGCATGTAACACAAACTATCAACGAAAAGGCCACGGAGGCATCATATTTAGTTAGCTATCGCATTGCACAAGCAGGTGAAGCGCACACTATCGCTGAGAATTTAATAAAGCCATGTGTATTAGACATAACAAAATGTATGCTCGATGAAAAATCTGCAAAGCATCTTTCTACTGTGCCGCTATCAAACGATACTGTTTCACGGCGAATCCATGATCTGGCAAGCTACGTCAAACAAGAACTAGTTACACGTCTACAAAAAACACGATTCGCCTTGCAAATGGACGAGTCAACTGATGTCGCTGGTTTGGCTATCTTGCTGGTTATCGTGAGATATCCATATGAAAGTTCTTTTAAAGAAGACATGCTTATGTGTTCACCGCTGCTCACAAACACTACCGGGGAAGAAATTTTTAATAAAATAAATATATTTTTTGAAGAAAATAATATCAGTTGGAACAATTGCATTGACATTTGTACAGATGGGGCCAAGGCGATGACAGGTAAAACAGCAGGAGCAGTGTCACGAATAAAAAATAAAGCGCCTAATTGTAGTTCCAGCCATTGTATTCTGCATAGACAAGCACTTGCGATGAAGCAAATGCCGTCAAATCTAAAATTAGTTATGGATGAAGCGGTAAAAATAATTAATTTTATCAAATCACGACCACTACAATCCCGATTGTTCTCATTATTGTGTGAAGATTATGGCAGCAAACATAAAACACTGCTGCTCCATACAGAAGTGCGATGGCTGTCTCGAGGTAAAACTTTAACAAGGCTATTTGAACTTAGAGCCGAGTTACAAATGTTTCTTTCAGCAGATACTTCTTTTAATTTGAAGGACCGTTTGTATGATAAAACTTGGTTGTTCCGATTGTCTTTTATGGCGGATATCTTTCAAAAACTGAACGAATTGAATTTATCATTGCAAGGTAAACAGACAACAGTGTTTCAGGCCTATAACAAAATAACTGCCTTCAAAAGAAAATTAGATTTTTGGATTATTTGCGTTGGTAAGAAAGAAATAGAAAGCTTTACGTCACTCAGTGAGTTTGTTAGCGATAACGACTCAGAAATGTTTCAAAATGATGTGTTTGGAGAATTGGTCCAATATCTCAGATCGATGCGCGCATCTTTTGAAAAGTATTTTCCCGAAGAACAGAATACAAAAATGAAACTGAATTCATGGATTCATAATCCTTTTTTACCTAACTTGGAAAAGCCCGAAAGTATGTCAAACGAGATATATGAATCTCTTTTAGAAATGTCATCAGACACAAGTATGGAGTCACTGTTCAAAACGACGCCTCTCAACGATTTTTGGTGCAGAATCCGTGATGAATATCCAATGCTTGGCAAAATGGCTCTGAATATTCTTCTCCCGTTCCCAACAACATATTTGTGCGAAACAGGATTCTCAACCTATGCAGCCACGAAAACAAAATATCGCAATAGACTGGACGCCGAACCTGATATGAGACTTCAACTGTCTTCTATCAAACCTGATATCAACCAATTGATGAAAAATAAAAAACAGTTTCATACCTCCCATTAGTTAGATTTTTTTCTTTTTTAATATCTTCTATTATTGTACTTGCCATGTGGTAAAGTAAGTAATAATTAGTAACTGTTACATTGTAATTTTATTATGCTTATTAATAAAGAATACACTTTTAAAAACTATTGTTTTATTGTAGGGTTCCATCAAGTATTTTGCTTCCCAAAAGGGTTCCGTCACCAAAAAAGTTTGAGAACCACTGGTCTAGATGAAACCGTGTCCCGACGTGGTTAGAATAGTACATTTGATGTTTGTTGTGCGGTTATGTAGGCACCCAATTATTGCCGTCACATAATCTAGTGAGCGAGTTAGCGACCCTTGGCAGGTGCTCGCGGTTCGCAACTATTTTGGGCAGGCGGAAATTGTACTGTGGGTAGACATGTTAGAGGAATTTTGGAAAATACAAAACAGGTATATTATTTGGTGTTATTTTAAAATTCGTTTAAAGAATTACAAGTAGGTTAAAATTTACTTCCAAGATTTGATAATATTGTTTGTTAGTTACAAGTAAAGCTAATAAAAGCGTGTTAAAATCAGTGTAAGCGAGGCGATTCTTGTCTTCCTTTTATATCTTTTTTCGTAGTTAGTGTCATCGAGGTGAGTAACTCTCCTTGTGTAAACGAGCTGTGAGTTTAAATTTGGCTTTACCCCATTTCATACTACTGTAGTGCTTTATTGTCGGAAACCTGTACCAAGCTAGGCATAGAACGAAAAACTTTCGTAACTTACATTTGCCATAGGAAGTTATTTAACAGACCATAATATTTTGTAAGTCGTAGTTTGCGTACCTTCCACTTACCTTAATTGCATGCAAATGGGAGAGAGAAAAACTTAATCACTGTTGATTGCTTACAAGTAAAGAAGATATAATAATTTATTCGTTGTTCATCCTTTTTGAAGTCAACTTAAATTTGACGAAGCTGAGGGGTTACCTTCAAACTCCTAGTTAAGTTCTGAACTCAGTCAGATTTTTACGAAAAAAGAAACTACGTACGTCACCATTTAAAAATATTCTTTGACGATGAATATATTTTTAGTGGGATCAGTTTTTTGGTTTTAGCATGGGAAAAGCAATTTTAAGCGGGGTTCTTAAAAAATCCGTTATGTTGTAAAAGTAATTAACTTTTACTACTACCATAATTCGTTTAATGGCATACTTGCTATATTTCCCCGCGGGGTAGTTGCGTAATATACTCGTGCAAACAATATCAAGGGATTTTTTTTTCAGAATGCTTTTACCTTGACCACGCCTGATGGAAAACGATGGATCAGGTCAATTTGACAGTTCAACAATATTCATTGCGTTATTTACGTTGTTGAACAGGCAAATTTTTCGAAAATATGAGTCAATGTATTAGCAATATCCTGCAAAATTATTCAGATTGTGCTTGATTGTATGTTACGCAATTAGAGTGCCGGTCCACTGGCAGCGTATTTACAAAACTCTTGTGAAGGTAGTCAATTTATTCCAGTAAACATTACATTAACATTATTTCCAGCAAAATCAAAGCGTTCATTCATTCAAACATAATAAATAAAATAAGCACAGCCACGTATATAGGAAACAGAATACAAAAATTCTGTTCATATTCACTTCGAAAAATAAATTCAGACACATTTAATCGGGTGTAAATTATCTTGGTGAATGCTTGACCTACGATGTTCTCCGGGCTGGCATTCATGCCCAATGTGAAAAAAATAATCGAGCCATTCATCATTAAGGAAAATAACACAGGAAATCCTAACAGATAGGTCTGCTAGGATTTCCGGTGTTATTTTCCTTAATGATGAATGGCTCGATTTTTTCCCACAAAACTTGCGTGATATTAAGCTTTTGTATGCAAAATATATCACAATTAATGTAACAAGACTTCTTGATAACCAATATAGAGGTTAGATTTGAGGTTTACATATTTTTCCTCGAGGTCAAATAAATAAAATCAAATAACAAAGATTGGTATGTCGGTGGTAGTTTTGTTTCGAAGTGTGTTTTGTAATTTCGCGACATTCGAACGGGGAGTTTCGGCTGGCGAGCCGCCAACCTCTCCGGAACTTATTTATTTGCGTATTTTAATAAATGTCGCCTATTCCATTCGTTGCTGTGAAAAATCGCAAACACTCTGTAGGGACTGGCATTTTATAAAAAATAAAGCATTTTACAGTTGGTAGAAATGAGAATTATAATTTTGGGAAAATTAGAAAAGTTATGGAGTAATTATGTTTAATGGAATAACCGTTCTGAAAATAATATTCAAGATAATATACACTTATTAGCTAAATAGTAAGTTTCCTCAGATTTCCCTTTTTTTAAATTAGGTGGGCAATTTTGCTTGTTTTTGCCGTCGCAGATAGGGTTAGCATTGTTGAAGAAAATAAACGATAAAATAAAGATATACATAATAGGAACTATTGTTTGAAACACGGTACACAGGTTGAATTATAGTGTTATTAAAACAATAAATTGAGCATAATAATATCTCTGTAACGCAATATGAATACAATAACAAATGGTGGGACCCTTGGGCCGCGTTTAGCGATGAGTCGACGATAACAAAACAAATAGCGATCTACAACAACACATAATATTATCAAAGGATATTATTATCGTTATATTAGACCGCTCCCGAGCATGTGTTACTGTTACTGTTACCGTTAGCCTGCATCATCACACTGCTGGGCCATGCCCCATGACTTCCAGCTCTTTCGATCCAGGGCTAAAGTAGACCACTGGACGTTTTGTCCAGCTCGTCCCGCCATCTTCTACGGGGTCTGCCGCGACGCCTTCTAGTTGTGTCAGGGCTCCACGTGGTTGTTATTTTGGCCCACAGCTTATTTCGGCATACGGCACATGTGAGTAGAATAGAAATTTGCAAAGCCCATAAGATAGCCTCCTGGTGTATGCAATCGTAAGTAGGTAATGTAATGTAGTTTATTCATCAAAAAGTAAAAATTCAATGTGACGGATTCGGTGAGCCACAAACTAAGCGTCGCTTGTATCTTGTGGCTCTGGAGTGCAATTTTACAAAGTTAAAGATTACAATACAGTTTGAGGATGTTAGATAGTTACAAGGTGAACTAGTTGTGTAGGTACACAATACTGCCGTCATAATGAAAAAGGGCACAACTAACATTTTATAAACATGGAGAAAATTGAGTTTAAAAATTTTATTGGTTTTTAGCGATAAATATCGATTTGCATATTATTTTTCCAAAATAGATGAATTATAATAAATTCATGTTCACGATTCCTATACGATTATTGAAATAAAAGTTTTTATTTTATTGGTATTTATTAAATAATCAACATTTTCTCTTTCATCGTAGCATAAAAAATGAAGTAAAATTATTAAAATTACGAATAGAGGGCATAACTAACCAATTGTGACTTTTCATTCTAACATTTTGTGAAAAAATATGAAATAATACAATGAAAAGGCATATTTATTAAAATGTGCCTTTTCATTTTAATGATTATACAAAAAAACAGGTAAAAAAACAATTAGGAAATACTTATAAAACGTTTATTTTAAAAAGGTAACAAAAATTATTGTCTCAAAACTTTAAAAAATTATTAACTGTAACTTAACAAATTAACATTAATTAACTGTAAATTATCAGTCTTCAAGAAAACTTATTTGTTTTTTTTTTAAATCACAGTAAGGATATCTAATCAGCTTCTAAAAGATTTTAATGTTTCTTAAATAGGTATGGCACTTTTAAGGATATCACATTTTCATCTGCCAAAAAATATGATATGGTTTTAGATCGTATGTAATGTTTACCTTCTTTGTCATCATTTTCTCTGTTCTTCGGCCTATCCGATTTTCTTTGACTAGTATGACACAAAAATAAGTATTTCTGTCCCATCCATGACATTTTTCGAAAATTGTTATTCACGACTTTGCGATACTCTTCTGAAAAGCGTGCTGAAAACTTTTTTTGCAGACATCCTCGCGGCATCCAGGTTTTACAAAATATTTAATTTTGTTTTTTCTCCGTCTTCAGTCTCTTTCGATCCTTTATGCTAACGGTATAAGTTTTGCGCTTTCTAATAGTTCCTTTCTTAGTCAGTTGAACAGTTTCTTCATCTGATTCTTCCGATGATTCTAAAATTGTTCTTCCTGAAACTGGCTGCGAACATGGTATAAAGTCTTCTGAGTCAGAACTATGACTATCGCTGCTTTTTCCCCGTACTTTTGGTAATTCGTAATTTTTATCCATCAGAATCAAAATCGGAACCTGTATCATCTTGATGCTTGCACCGAGTGTTGAACGCCACTTGTTGACGGCACGGGAGACCATTCGCCTACAGAATTATCGTTGCGTAAAGCAGCACTAACTAATCTTGCGCTTCGTGATTGCATATTGCTGAAAAAAGAATTAATTTAATAAAAAAATAATAAATCCTAAAAATCATATAGGTATTAATGTGTCACAAAAGAAGTTTTATATAATAAAAGCATGAAAATGTAACAAAAACTTAATCTTACCAGCGCAGCACAGGCAAGCGTGGAGTCCAGACACGTCATACACAACTGGTGGGATTCGCTTCGTACCTCGACCCCCTCACTTCACCTCTAGTCAAAGATTTTTGGTAGTAAAGGCATAACTGCTAGTTGTGACTTTTCTTTTAAATTAAATGTCAAGGTCTAGTTGGTAAACTTTATCAAAGAGCACATCTGTGGTATTTGTGCCTTTAATATTTAACGCTGGTCAATTATGCCTTATTTATCGTGATACAAATTAAAGCCGCATCTATGCATATGTGACCTTTTGACGTACTATAAGTCAGATGTGCTCTTTTTACGTACAAAAACTTAAAAAGTGGCTCAGTTGTGCCTTTCCAGCTTACGGTATTTATGTTTATCTTGTTCCTAAAATTCTACAAAAAATATAGGCAGATGCGCCTTTTTTTTCTGATTCCGAATAAGTATATAACTCAATTTCGGAAAAAATGTTAGTTGTGCCCTTTTTCCTTCTGACGGCAGAATAGGTATTAACATTTTGCTTAAAGCAATTCGTAATATTGGCCAATGTTCAGTTGACTGTACACCAAGTGTGCAAGTGTTAACTAACGGCTAATTATTTAAAGGTTTTATAATAACCCTCTGTTAAAATTACGTCTGTGGTTCAACAGATAGTTAAACCCTCTGTTAAAACGAATACGACTTTTGAAGAACTTTGACACATCGGCTTTCAGAGGAATTTGACGTTTTACTAATGGAATCTCCTTTGATTGAAAGCGTTCGCGTAAGTCTAGATCGGGACAAAGATAATCCCTTTCCGAGTATTTGGGCGTATTTACAATATTGCGGCTTTTATATCGTATCTGATTCGCCATTTAACGGCATTGTTTATGTTTACTTAGTAAATAGAGTCCCGTGTGACCAGATTTTCATAATTATAAATGGTTAGTGACACTCCGGTATAGTTATTGTGTTATTCCACAAACAAGACTATAAACATTAGTTAATAGTGATAGTTTTTAACTGAAAGTAATTAATAATATGAAAAATTAAAAGTAAAAAACCTTTTTAAAAAACAAGCTTAATTATTCAAATGCGCTAAAAAGAAAAAACTAAACTTTTACTTTAAAACGTTAATTATGTATTAACTTATACAGTCATTACACAATTAATATGAAATAAAAGCTTGTCGCGGGATTTAAGTACTCGTATTTACTTAGTTTGAAAAATTTAATAGTTAAAATCAATCACATCAAGTTATTTAATTTACTTGTTTATCTACACAAGTAAATCTTTACTTAAGGTGAAAACCCGTTTCGGGAGGTTCCTGTTCAGCATAAGGCGGGAGGAAACGCCAGGGTGTCACCACTGTGCGGATCGCCCGGAGGACACGGTGGAGCATACAGTGGAGGTCGCCGCGTCCTCGTGGCGGCGATCGGCGGCGGCGATCTCTCGCGTCCGGCTCTGGTCCAGGCCATGGTACGGAGCGAGAGTGCATGGGAAGCCGTCACCTCCTTCTACGAAGCAGGTAATGCTGAGGCAGTAACGCGTGAGGGAGAGACAATCTCTGCGCCACCGTAGACGTGGGCTTGCGGGTGGAGCTATGGGCAGCTCGCCACCTGGTAAGGACCAGGGCCCGGATCGACGGCGCGTTGTGTTCCACGCGCGCCTCAAAGAGATGTCAGCACGAAATGACGGGATGCGCTAAGGCCGATGCCTGCCAGGGCCGCGGGTTTTTCGAAATAGATCCCGTGGGCCCCTGGCATAGGCAACACGGGTGGGCTTTAGTCAGTAAAAGTCTGACACGCCCTCCCAATCCGCCCAGAACGGGAGACGTCATTTGATGATTTCCCACCCAAACAAAAAGGTGAAAACCCGTTAAATTCTAAATTTCTTTTCAAAATATGTAAGAAATTTTGAATTTTTCGGTCTACATTCAAGGTATCAATGCTAAATATAGTTTAACAAGCTTTCAACTTCAAATTCTTAAGTCGGAAACCGGGTACCTACTCGTATTAGTCTTGGCCTTTATTGTCATAGGTTCTAAAAAAAACACCTAGAGAAAAACGTTTAATTGTCGTCTTTTATGGCACTCACACTAGGTACCGAGTATATTTATTTCTGCCTCGTTGGTCAAATGCAATGCAAAAAAAAATGCAAATGCTATTGCTGAGCATGAGGACCTTTTTTTTTTGTGGATGGGAAATCATCAAATGACCCCTCCCGCTCTAGGTGGAGCGGAAGGGAGTGTCAGACTCTTACTGACTAAAACCCACCCGTGTTCCTTCCTTAGCCCTTTCTGTTCCAGGGCAGCGGTAAACCTTTCGGATGATCCCGCCGCCCCGGCAGGCTTCGGCCCTATCCTCTGCTGACATCTCTTTGAGGCGCGCGTGGAACACAACGCGCCGTCCGGCACGGGCCTGGTCCTGATCGGACGGCGAGCTACCCATTACTCACCGCCCGCAGGCCCGCGCCTACGGTGGCCGGGAGTCGTCACGCGGCTCCCGACGCCCGGAGCGTCTCCCGCGGCGGCTGAGGCGTGAGGTATTCTCCCTCATCCTCTCAGCCACCTCCTTCGCTAGCATGACTGCTTCGCAGAAGGAGGTGACTGCCTCCCACTCCCTCTCGCCCCGGACCATGGCTTGAACCAGGGCCGGACGCGAGAGGTCGCCGCCGTTGCCGATCGCCTCTACGATTGCCGATCGCCTCTACGAGAGCATGAGGACCTGGGTTCTATTCCCAGGCTGGGCTGGCTGGGCTGGCTTCTATTGTGTTTATCAATCTAGAATTCTTAGTAGCAGTCCAGAGTCTGGATTTGTGTCCGCTTAATGGAAATAAGCTCGCCCCTTAACACATGAGACTTAAACATAACAGGCGAAATGTGGGTGTGCTATGCTACACTTATATATGTATATATAGGTAGGTACACTTATGCCCAACCCTTTGGAGAAACAGGCCGTCATGTTATGTATATTTATTCTCAGCCACGGCACACATTCAACACATTTAATTTTGCTGCTTAATATTATGTAACTGTGAGTTAATATTACACCTAATAGAACTTAAAACATTAGCGATAAAATTTTATAGATTCTTAACAGTTTCCCTAACCTTAGGCAATGAACGGGTTACTGCAATTTCAATGTTATTATTCCATTACCCCGGCTGCGTAAGATACCTTGAAATTTTAATGTGTCCCTGAAACTAATTACAAACTCCGTTTTAATATCATTAGATGTAGTCACAGACTTGAGAAAACTTGAGATTCACAGACAATTAGGTAAACGGCTCAGTGACGTTTTATTACGTTTAAATAATTGTACGGCTGTAAGTATATTCTTAAGTTCAATACAATACATCACCAGTACTACTCGTATATTCAATTATAATTTGGTAATATTCATAAATCCTATTAAAACCTCAAATGCAAAATGCTACTGGTATACTACAACATAATACTACAACACTATAAGCTCAATAACATTCCGAAAGATGAAATGATGCAACCTCAAGCAATTTCATGTAAAAAACAGAAATCGAGGATGCCATTTAAAAAAAAAAAAATTATTTCTTTAAAAGGTCTTTACGTCACTTTTTACAATGTCTGTACCAAAATGCTGAGAATATTTCATAGCAACCTGTTTGTTCGTATCGATTTATTAAAAATCGCACTGGCCAATTTATTTAAAAAAATGGATGCTATAAAATTCTGTTTTTTTTTTTAATTTCTTTAAAAGGGTAGGTATACGTCACTTTTTACAATGAAATCCGGCCTGTACAATCAAAATACTTTATTGCAACCTTTTTGTTATAATTGGAAACTTACCATCAATGGGTTCGTAGGATTGATGGTGGATTTTTTTTTGTTGAATTTATACAAATTTTTGTCATATTCTTTTAATTTAATTATTTTTAATTTATAACTTAACCACCTTTTGAAAATAGTAGCTTTACCATTTTCTCATAGATACCTAATAGAAGTCTAAATCAAAAACATATCTTTTTCAGAACATACAGTTTTGGAATGTTTTTAATCTTGCCACACTACAATAATTTTAACATTATTACTCTGTAAATATTTACACTACTGAATCAAGCGTTGATGTTGTCTTCGTTGTTATACTTTTTCGACTCAAAACACGTGGAGTCTTCAGCAAATCCTGAAAAAAAAAATACATGTCATTTAGTAGGTACCTACCTGTCTGGCGATATTTTTTGTAAGTGATCATTCTGAAATACTCTTGCTTACTTTATCAATCTACCACAAAATATCAAGCATAACGTCTTATAAAATAAGGGACTTATCTCTACAAGAGTGTACTTATTTATTCACTAGGACTAGAAATAAAAAAATATGTTCGTTCTTTTGGTATTTCAACTATTCGGACTTGGACGGAGACATTGTTTACGTCAAAGAGATAATTTTACTTTGAACAAGTATTAAAATTCAAGTATTTAACCTTATCTATCTTCTTTATAATTAAAATGAAATGCTGTTCGTTGGTAAATGCATCACTTCAGAAAGGCTGGACCTATTTGGCATTTTTTTAATGTTCCTGACAGTCCGAATCAGGGTTTTTACGGAATGAAAAAAATTAAAAGTTGTCGGGAAAATTCGGAAAACTGAAGCTACATTTTGTATGGGAATTTTATATGAATTATTGATATTTGGACAGGACAACATCTCTCGGGTCAGCTTGTTTATTTAAAAATGTCACTTTCAATTACGGCTGTTGAGCAACGGAATTGAAAATTGTGTTTATAATAATAAATAATAATAATAATATCCCTGGACATTTCACACAGCACCATTTGTCCCAAGCTAAGCAACCTAATGCTTGTGTTATGGTAACAAGATGGCTGATAAACTACTTATAAAAGTTTTGCATCTATTTTCGTTTTACATTGTTTCTCTTTGATTATATTGGTTGTTGTGCTACACTACACATAAACAATTATTATCCGCTTTCTTGGCCTACGGAACCAGTAATACCCAAGAGTTTTATTACCTCTAACTGGCCTTGGGTACCGCGACTATCCAAGCGGAAAAGATTTGGAGTGCCCGTCAATAATGCCTTGTACCACAAAAAAAAACCGATCAAGTGCGAGTCGGACTCGCGCACTAAGGGTTCCGTACAATTTAAAATTATTTTTATTATATGATATAACTAAAAATTTACGGTTTTCGCAATTTTTCCTTTATCTGTGCTAGACTTTGCTTCGTACCAAATTTCAAGATTCTGAGTTCACGGGAAGTACTCAGTAGGTTTTGATTCCCTTGCGAGTGTCGAAAATTTGCGGCATAAACGGCTGTATCTTTTGATTGCGTTGGCTTAGAAGTTTGATTTTTACACAGCTGCAAAGGTCCGTAGACTTGAGTATTTGATATAAATTCCAGCTTGATACCTCCACGCTTTCCTGAGAAATAGGGTCTTGACAGACAGACGGACGACAACAAAGTAATCCTATAAGCGTTCCGTTTTTTCCTTTCCAGGTACGGAACCCTAAAAATGATTATTTCTCTAAAACAAAAGTACTTTTAAGTTCCATACTAAATAGGCAACGTTTTGAGGTACGGAAACACTTATTCGTATATATGTATATCCATAATTTTTTTCGGAAAACTGTTGGCAACAACATAAAAGTAATTTTTGTAGTAAAATTTAAATGTCATTAAATTGGCAATAATATTGTAATATTTTTTGTAGCGGCAACGCTGTCACACTTCCTTTTCCTTTGCCAACGAACAACTAACTTGCACGGTCACGTATTTTTTCACCCTCGTTAATTATTATAATAAACTAATAAGATACTAAGTATTGTGTCAACGGTTGTGTACCCAAAGCTGTACAATAATTATTGTGCATCTAAAAGCGTCTTTATATTTTGAAGAAACCTGGTACGCAACCCCAAAAATATTCCTGGCGTGGCATAGCAGGACGCGTGCCCGCCAATAACAGTTTCTTGATCACCATTATATCAATAGTGGGACCACTAAGACTTGAGAGGATTTGATTGATGATTTTTATGATACTGATTGTAGCCCATATTAAACCGACCAAACCTCTGTAACAACTAACAAATTAACAATCGTTCCACTGGACACGACTGTTCATTACAGCTTCTGTTTGGCAGGTTTCCAATTGAACTTTAACTGCCTCACATTCGTGCTTCGTCGTTAATTCCACACAAACGTTTCAGGCGACTTTGGTAACTTTTTATTGAAGACTTTTAGACTTTTATTTGACTGTTCTATGTTCTATTACAGATTTCCTGAGTTGTATTTTTCGAACGTTCAATGTCTTGGTATACTAGCTACATAATATACAGGATGACAGGGACATCGACACGCGCAACCTGTTACCATGGACTCAGTTCATTATTCTGACCTCCGTTACGTTGAAATTTTTCTTCGGTTATAAAAAAAATAACTTGATTACCATTACCACCTTACTGGTTGACTATGTTTTACCACGGAATGAGAAAGTATATTTATTATTTTTGGAGAAGATCACACAGATTTCCTCCTTTTCTCCAATTCCTTTGTTTCGATTTTTTTCTCCTTTGATTTCGAAGCCAGAATTTTCCACAGAAGGAAAAGCGGAAGGTGACTTCTTCTTCAAAATGGACTCTGCCCAGAATTCAGCCACTTGTTTATGGTGACTTATGTTCACTTAATAAATCTCAATACAAGCTAGCTTTCATCAAACTTTCGTCGACTTCTGGAGTATTCAGCACAATATGCTGCCATGACAACGTAGATAATATAAACCGCACATGTGTTTTATAGGGGTAGTAAAGTAGCACTACCGTCGGACAGTCGCTACGATAGGCACTTGTGAGCGGACAACATATTTGCTTAAAAGTCGACTATAGAAGCAGTGATAATTAATTATAAGTAGAGCTACGGTCTTTTGAAGGCAGGAGAAAATAGCGGTAAGATTTTTCGAGGATTCAGGTTCGGACTGTGCGTGAGGATGTATCAATAGCTTCAAAGCATGACAAAAAAAAAAAAAAAATGTGCACATGTCCAGTGCTGTACTGGACAGTTGGCCCCGATACCACCTTGCTGCATAATAAGCTTATAACGTTCCCGCTGTTGGGACACAGGCCCCCACTTGATGAGAGGGAGAGTGAGCTGTAATCCACCTCGAGGGACCAGTACGGGTTGCTGGATGTCATATGTCTTCGAATTTTTGGTTCTAAGACATGCAGGTTTACTCACGATGTTTTCTTTCACCGGTTTGAGAGTATAGTGGTGATGAAATAATATACACAAAGTAAAGCGTCTGTTTGGGTTCAAACCTACGACCTACAATTCGTCGAAGTCGCGGCCGTTACCACTAGACCACCATGACTGCTCTCTCTTACTGTTACCTTGCTGCCTGGCTATTATTTTGATAATAACATAAGTTATTATTTTATAGAATCTACCTATGAGTTGGTTTGACAGAAGAAAAGAAGTTATGTGCCTTGCAAAAGGAGATGCCAAATTCCAGCAGTGCACTGTTAATATGCTGATGATAATGAACATGATGGAACAACATTCCAACTAGGTACATGTGGAAACTTGTAATTGGCCTTATTTTTGTTTAATCTATTACTTACAGCCGATCGATTCTGTAAAAATCTCACCGTGAAAAGTTAGGTGAAGTGAGCTTAGAGTGAGCTGCAGTGCGATTCTGTAACCATATCACCGTGAAAATTTGGGTGAAGTGAGCGTGGAGTGAGCTGTCATTCCAACTAATGCTAGGGATTGACACCACTGTTAGCTCACTGTAAGCTCACTTCTCCTAACTTTTCACGGTGAGATTTTTACAGAACGATCGGCTGTCAATAAGTAGTGTCAATCCCTAGCATTAGTTGGAATGACAGCTCACTCCACGCTCACTTCACGTAAGTTTTCACGGTGAGATGGTTACAGAATCGCACTGCTGTATCTGTTTAGCTGTAAGTTTTCCTAACAATAAATAAATGATGAACACAGATTTAAGGATTTAATGAGACAGCATTTTACTTGTATTAGAACTAAAGCCAACTTTAGCTGATAGCCCGTTTGATCAAAGATCGTTGTTTGTACTTATAACAATATTATGAAAACTAGTAAGTCTTGGGTAGTTACTTAGTGATACGTATCATTAATATTAATTGTATTAACTATAACGTACAGGTAATAGTTCAGCGGTACCTACATACCAATACCATGCATAATTCGATAGTCTCTGCAGAGTATCAAATTAGGTACGGTAATTAATTGGCTATGATAGTAACTACATAGAATGTAATTATTACATTTAGGTAAAATAGAATATTAACCGCAGGATAAGTTGCAGGTATAACTTTCCATGTCCTATCTGCTCCAACTTCGCTGTTTAGGTCGTCGAACCCTTTGGTTTAAGTGCTTTCTAAAACTTTTTAATAAGTCTCAAGAGGAACATAAAGTGTAACGACCTCACACTATCCACTACACCGGTCGTGTGTGACCCTCAATGATGTATAACGATTATCTACCCTCGCATTAAAGTTCGACGATCTCCCAGACGACGTTTAATGTATAATTATGCAAACTTACTTTAAATGCTTGTCGAAATTTCCGGGACATTAGACTGTAGAGTATAGGGTTTGCAGCAGTAGACAGGTATCCATTGTAGCAGAGGTAGTTCACGGTTTTCCACACCTGAAAAAAGATGGATCTATTTTAGATATGAAATAAGGTTTTAACACCCAATTTGGGTTTAAAAAGTTTCTGTTTGCTATTTTTCTAGTTTACATTTTTGAAGTGAGATTAAACATACAATGTTAATAAAGTTTCGATGATTTGCGTCTCAAGGGATATATGTAAAGCAGACTGAAACAATGATTGTTTGAATTTTAGTTAGTTAGTTCTCTAAATATAAACAAGATATTCATGAGTAGATTCGAGTTCAGTCACGATTTTTAAAGGTAAACTTTTATAAAGCACTTTCATTTTCATTTCATAAATTAAAGACCTCAAAAACATTCGTAGCACAAGTAAACCGCTTCAGCAACAGAGTGGGTGTGATTTTAAACTCGAAACTCCCATTTGTATCCTACAATTGTGAGCTTTTAATTTATGAAAGAGCTAAGTAAATATGGCATAATTTTAAATAATAATATTGAAGCATTATACTTACGTTGTAATAATCTTCATAATCAAATTTTGGTAAAACCATCATTATGCGGAAAATACAATATGGTGTCCATGAGAGAAAGAACGACGCAGCGACAGCCGCTGAAAAAATAAATAAATTACAGTTACAATACCTTACCTAATTTGCATTACATTTAAATTCCTTTCTTGTATCTACACATTTTGTTGTTCAATTAGAGTGGAATGTCATTAGATGGCGTAGGTACCTACTGAAAGAAAAACATATTTTTTTGCATGCCAGTAAAGTATGCTATGCTTAAGCAGCTAGGTACACACAGGCTTGGGAGTCATATTTCTATGCATGTATTGCTACGTTTAGTTAGAACTTATTGCATTGTTAAAACCTTTTTTCTTTCATTTTCATGTTTTACTTTTTTACTCAATGTAAACACATTTCTACTTATTCTATTGTCGCAATTAGTAAAACGTGTAGCTTCTCGCAAGGAAATTAACTCGCTTACTGAGAGTACAACTTTAAGTACCTACACAAGAACACGAGATACATTGCACCCGCTTGCACAGACTCTTTAGTAAAGTAATTAACACCACTTTGTGCAGGCACTTGCACAAAACTTAGTTAATAGAATCAAAACAAAGAGGTTCCATAAGCTCAAGGAAGACTATCTTTTAATTAATTATCTTACTGCGCTTCAATAGAAAGAGGTTCGTCATTGAAATACTGTGTAAAATTTCAAAGAGCTGACAAAGCTGGGGACTTATGTAGAAAGCATTAGGTACTATCATTTATTTTTCTTACTACGTAAGTCAAGCGTTTCCTTGATTATTATACTTTTATACTACATAAACATAAAATTCTGTTATTCAAATAACCTTTAACAAGTCTGGTTGAAAACATCGTGACTATTAAAATATTCGTTTTCATATTATAATTAGGGTTAATTGTTCACTAGTGCGCTACCAGAACAGTGTAGGTACATAGGTACAGGTTACAGACCTGCAATTTTTTATTTAATATAAGGTTTAGGTTTTAATATATTTTTTATGTACTCGCTAACAAGATATGGATACACCTAATTTTGAAATAAATGAACAATAATATTCGTTCTCTACTAGTCCCACGTCTAAATTGTTAAATAAAATATGAGTAGGTACTAACCAATCATTTTCACCGCCTTATCTCTGTTCTGTTTTCCAACTACCGGACTGCTCCGCATTTTTTTCTGCGCCGATTTTAACTTTATCGTTATTTTAATATACAGCACCAATATCGTCGTCATCGGTATTACGAAGAAAACGAATATCTCAATGGCGACCACAGTACTCGCAGCTTTCGTTAACGTGTAGTAACAATACACGTACTCCTTTCTTTCCAAGAGATCTATGTAGAACACATCGGGTATACAAAACCCAAGTGATATAACCCATATAACGCCTACGATTTTGAAGACGCGAGAATTCATTGTCAGCTTTTGTCGAAAAAAGGGTTTCGTCACTATGATGTAGCGTTCAATCGTAAACGCGGTGATGATGAGTAGGCTGCAGTTACTGAACACGTTCCAGAGGATGTAATGTATTCGACATCCGACTTCTCCTAGAGGATAGAAGTCTGGTACGAATATGATGTATATTTCGAGCGGGATGAAGAGGGCTGTGAGCAGGTCTGTGATGGCGAGGTTGGCGAGGTAGCAGTTGGTGGGCGTGCGCATGGTGGGGTCCCTGGCTATCACCGCCAGCGTGCACACGTTGCCGATCAAGCTCACCACCATTGAGATTCCCAGAATGATGCTCACGACTATCTTGACTGTGTAAGTGTCGTCTAATTCGTCGTAGAACGCCATCTCAACTGGCCCGAAGAAAGAAAATGAATTGTTCTCGTATTCGCTGTCGTTTATGAACGACATTTGTGTTTCGTTTGTCTTAAATATCTTAAAACTACTTAAAAGTTACCATTTAATGCTTTTTAGTATTAACTACCCTCACTGTTTTATTACAATGGTTGTTCGAAATACCTATTGAATGTGCACAGTGTCGCTCTGGCTAGCGATAGGGAAGTACTGATAAAAATAAATTTCGTCAGGCCTTGACGCACCCCTATACAGTATGATGTTACGGGATGATTTATATTTTGTATCATTTTGATAAGGTTCAATAATCTGATCGAACAAATTGAAATATTATCAATAGGTACTATTTATGATTTTCAGGGTTCTATATTTAGGTATTCTGTGCACAACTAAATAAAGCTTCTCATTATGTAATATATATGCAATTGATATGCCACAAACGTTTATTTCTTCTTTCTGGTACAAATTAATCCCATTTGCAGAGATGAATAAACCGAGCTCATTTGTTACTCGGCTGACCGACCGTTTTGCCGACCTGGGAATCCAACCCAGTACCTCGTTAGTGGCTTTAACAGAATACACGAGTGGTTTATCTTGTACAACTATAAATCGAAACTTACGACTAAAGAGTACAAAATTACTTTGGCTAAATGCGTTGTTGAAAAAAGGTGCTACTAAAAGACGTATGGACTACAAAATGTATCTCTAGTTTTATTTCTCTCGTAAAAACGCCACGTTTCACGCCGTTTACGTCGTGTTGTCAAGATTTAACGTTGTCACTAGTATGACGTTAAACGAAGCCAACTTTGCTCGTGGCAATTAAGTGGAAGCCTCTCGTTTAGTGTTCGCTCGTAAGCAGTTATAAGGCCCTACGAAGTAGACAAAGGCCCATATAGACAGGATAAGTTTATTCAACGACACTATAAAATAAATTGCATTGTATTTTTGCGATAAGTAGTGTAGGTTAGGTTGGTACTATAAGGGCTTCACGGCCTTGTATTACCGGGTCGAATAAATAAAAGGCTTATTTAGTATTAATCTCGTGATTGTTAGAAAAAAGCTGCTACTTATATTATATCACTAGCTTCTGCCCGTGACTTCGCCCGCGTGAAATTTCATGTTCCCCTGATCCTCCCCGTCGCGTCGCGTCGCCTGCCTGCGCTAATACTTCGTGTTCGCTTGGCGTTCTTTCTAACTGACTTTCTTTTTAATTTTATTCAAATTAGGCTGAGAATCAGCACTTTTCGAACGTCAAAATTACAAAAGACACCCACCCTTCACCAGCACCCTAATTGCGTAACACACAATCAATTTCAATCTGAATCATTTTGAAGGATATGGCTAATCCATTGCTTCATAATTATGTTCAAAACATGTGTCATGTGTCTGCTCAACAACATAAATAACGCAACGAATGTTGTTGAACTGTCAAAATGAAACCGATTCCGATTGATCGTGTGTTACGCAATTAGGGTGCAGTTCCTAGTGCTTTCGCTGGGAAGAAGAAGTGGCGCAACAAACTCCCCAGCAGCACAGCTGTCTGCTCAGCTGGCAGTTCCAGAGATTAGCGCCTTTATTATTAGTATAGATAGATGCCGCACACAGTCACTTCTGCAAGCTGAGTATCTATTCTTTTCTGATATTCTATAAACAAAATAGTGTTTTTCTCATCAAACTTATAAAATATTCGCTTAGGTCGGTCATCAAAGGCAAGTTACCGATCTCAATACCCAATCTCTTTTTACATCAGTAACGTTGTTTCCCTTAGAATGTAAGTCTTTGCTTTGAGCTATTTTTCTGTACTTATTTGGCATTCTTTGTTAGTTACTCTGAAAACAATACCTAGATAAAAGGCCTCTCCAGAAAGATTTACCAACCTGAAACTGTAAAGCCTACTGAGATGAAATATAAGAGTGTCATTCTGAATTTCGACAGTTAATTATTTCGACACGGTCCCAATTTCGAAAAACAATAGTTCGACTACTCATTGCTTCGACAGAACATATAAACTAGTCTGGTTCTCTATTCTAATTTGAGCCGAAGGACGTCCACTGCTGGACATAGGCGGAGTCCGATGTCCTGTAGTGCTATTCTGTAAAAATCTCCCCGTGAAAACTTATGTGAAGTGAGCTGTCAATAGTGTCAATCCCTGGCACCAGGTGGAAAGACAGCTGACCTTTTTTTTTTTTTTTGTGGATGTGAAATCATCAAATGACCCTTCCCGCTCTGGATGGAGCGGAAGGGAGTGTCAGACTTTTACTGACTAAAACCCACCCGTGTTCCTTCCTTAGCCCTTTCTGTTCCAGGGCAGCGGTTAACCTTTCGGAAAATCCCGCCGCCCCGGCAGGCTTCGGCCCTATGGGGCCCCGTCCTCTGCTGACATCTCTTTGAGGCGCGCGTGGAACACAACGCGCCGTCCGGCACGGGCCTGGTCCTGATCGGACGGTGAGCTACCCATTACTCACCGCCCGCAGGCCCGCGCCTACGGTGGCCGGGAGTCGTCACGCGGCTCCCGACGCCCGGAGCGTCTCCCGCGGCGGCTGAGGCGTGAGGTTCTTTCCCTCAGCCTCTCAGCCACCTCCTTCGCTAGCATGACTGCTTCGCAGAAGGAGGTGACTGCCTCCCACTCCCTCTCGCCCCGGACCATGGCTTGCACCAGGGCCGGACGCGAGAGGTCGCCGCCGTTGCCGATCGCCTCTACGAGGACACGGCGGGGCTCCGCCCAAGCAGGGCAGACCGCCACCGTATGCTCCACCGTGTCCTCCGGGCGATCCTGGCAGTGGTGACACCCGGGCGTCTCCTCCCGCCTGATTATGTGCAGGAACCTCCCGAAACATCCGTGTCCGGAGAGGACCTGCGTCAAGCGGAAGGTGAGAACGCCGTGACGCCTCTCTAGCCACTCCTCAAAAACACACAGCTGACCTTAAGCTCACTTCACCTTAGTTACCACGGTGATCTTTTTACGGAATAGCATCGCAGGAGTGGCCGTCTTGGGGGGGGCCAGCGCCGCCACATCATCGACCGGTTCTGTGCTTCCCGCATCCAGCGGAATCTTGCGGCTTTCACAGGGTCATCGGTCTACCTTGTAGGTACAAGATTACAGTCTAGAATAATCTTGCAAAAACTTTAAGCTATGAGTAAAAAACTCAATTCAGTTTTTCTGCTAGATTGGCTAGTAAACATAAAAATATTTACTAGCCAATTTACTTTTTAGGCTTTTCCATATCAGCATGTTGATCGTTACAGCGAAATATATTTTGGTAGGTTAATATATTTTTACCTACTTAAGTTCCCACATGAAAATATATGGTTTAACTTTAACGTAATACCATATTCGATAAATTACATTCCAGGTACATTCAGGATTTTTTTTGCTAAACAAAACCCTACGTCAATTAAACGTGATAAAGTCATTTCATACTACTGTCATAGAATGACAGTAGTGTTTTGACTAAACGACAATGGCCTGCAATTTGAGTTGGTAGTCAATTTTCTAAACAATTGATTTCTCTGACTTCACATAATTATCAGGGTTAGTGAAATTAAAAAAGGAGGTCCTAATTTCTTCCATTTCCTTTCGGTCCTGACTCAGCGTTACTGACATTGCTCCCCCAAATTGTCACTTCCAGTATTGCGTGGCACGCTTACAGCGATGCAGAGATCCGATAAAAGAAATATATTGGTACCCTAAAACATTCCCTTACTGTTATTACGTTCGTCGATTACGTTGAGTCGATTTCGATCTTTAGCGCCGCACTACAAAAGACTCGGGAAGTGAATTAGATTTCACTTTATGGGAAATAACATTATATTTGAGTGGATATTTATTTTTGGAAAGTTAAGATTTTCTCTGCAGGAAGGTTGAATTTTCGAGTAAGAAAATACCTACCTATTTCGCAATTTTCTCTTTTACGAAGCCTTTGACGTTTGGATGTATTTTCTCGTCGAAACACCAGAGACAGACATTCCACAAGGGAATTAAGAGAGCGTGAACACTTGGGAAACGGATTCGGTAAATTGAGAGAGTAACTTATGAATCGTGTTCTGCGATATTTCAGGAAAGGCAAATTTTCCTGATGCATTATGTATACGCATTGCATTATTATTCGTCGAATCGGTATTACACTTTTAAAGAGGCAGAAAATTTTTGGGTTTATTTCACAGAGCAACATTAAATATTTTGTAAAATTGAAATATGAGACGCAGCTGACTTGAGTTCGATTACCAGCCGATACTATAAGAGAAAATTAGTAAGCGAAACTCTACTAACTAGTATTAAACATAAGCCAGTTCTAGTACAATTCTAATAACCTAATTATATGATTAAACAGGGAACCTACAAATGATGGGCATATTTCTGTAACTAATGTATCTTCTATAAAAAATAAAATTATTATTATTATTTCACAAAAAAGCTAACACCCTGGATATAAAAGTAATTGCCTTGATCTAAACAAGCGGTCAAATTGAGGCAACCATACAGTGCAGCCGCACGGTCACCCCTAATTGAAATTATAGCCTGTTGTAGAAAGTAGCTACAATACGATGGGAAGGGGGGGGGGAGAGGAAGAAGGGAACAAACTGATTCTTTCGTATATCTGTCTAGTTTTTATCTAATGATTGTTCTTCTTCTTTTCGTGTCGATAGTAGTTCTTCATTGTTAATAATGGCACCAGTGGCATTCTTTAAGTCATCCGAGGTGCAAATGTACAGGCACTTAGGACACTCCAGTACGTGGGACATGGTCTGATCAGAAGGCCAATTCTCGTAATTTGGCGAATAAATTTGTCGTATTTTTGACAGATAGAGACTGAGATCAGACTGTGAACGTTCTTAAATTTACCAGAATTGCCCCTCTGATGCAGCGCACTCGCACTGGGTGTTGGATGTGTCAGTAATCCCCCATTTTGACAAATTGCGGGTTTATTGTTGAAATTAATGCAAATTCGTTTTTCTATGTCTTGTTTATGATTTGACGAAACCTGCATGCTTTCAACTTGTATCTAGTTTTTCAATATTTACAGGATGTATGAAGACAGATGAGTCAGGATCGTCACACAGTTCCTGAAGATGGGCATCACCGAGACAGGCCTAGGAAACGCTAGCATAACGATCTAGACTAGCTCTTGTCAGATCGGTCGGAGAAGAAAAAACGTATAGAGAACGGGAAAAATATGGGTGTACCTTTGCTCAGCAATGTGAAAATATACTTTAATTAAAAGTTATGTATTTAAATAAATCTCTCTAAAAACAGCATTGTTTTTGGTTAGAAAAAGCCAGCAAAGATGTATCCAAAGCTATCATATGAGTTTTGCATACCTTAAGTTTTTGACTTGAAGATATACTCCTTTATTTATAAACGTTGCTTAAAGTTTAGAGACGTTTAAATGTGGTTAAACAGTCAATAATCATTATTTAACTTTAAGCTACGTTTAAAAATAAACTCCACTATAAATAGGTATAGAAACTTGCCTACTACGTCATATCGTGGGCATAATATGGTAAATGGGCCTTATTGTTTCGAATGTCATAATCCTAATGCATGTCATCAAACGTGCCTCGCCCACACTTACATAATTAATCTCATATGACAGGAGAACCTACCTGTCTATGTAGGTACGCAAGACGACATATCAAGGCATACATTTCCAGTATAAGCTAACAGCTCATTCCACGAAAAGTCTATACAATGCGAGGTCAGCTAAAACTGGAAATGTAGAGCTTGAAATGTCGTCGTGTGCACCTGTATTAGTATCTATTTCCACTTCATAAGACGTACGTAGGAAGGTTCGATGCCTTTGGCCAAAGGATCATTTACCATGTAAGTAAACTGGTGGTGTAGATATGTTGTCATATGTTGCAATGGTTTATTTTATTTTTTTTTTCGGTTGTTGTTTTTATTTACTTCTGTATAATTGCATGCTGCACTGGTTGCCGTCATCACGTCAACGCCGGCTGCCGCTGAAAACCAGCGCTGGGGCTCTGTCTCGTATAGGGTCTTAGCATTATGCTGAGCGATGGCCGTTTTTCGTGATGTGACGCATGTTTACCCTCCAATTTTTTTTTGTGTTTGTTCTTTTTTTTGTGCATCATGTTTGCCGCAAATAAATGTATTTTCTTTCTTTCTTTCTTAGATACTAAGTATACTAACTTATATCTTATCATCATCATCTGCCTAGCCTTTTCCCAACTATGTTGGGGTCGGCTTCCAGACTAACCGGATGCAGCTGAATACCAGTATTTTACATGGAGCGATTACCTGTCTGACCTCCACAACCAAGCTGCTGGGTAAAACGATACCCCTTGGTAATGCTGGTTGTCAGACTTTCGGGCTTCTAACTACCGTTAACGACTGTCAAAGATCTACGAATGACAGCCGGGACCAACGGCTTAACGTGCTTTCCAAGGCACGGAGGGGTCTTGGTATGTAAAGATGGTCACCCATCCACGGACCAACCGCGGCAATGGTAGCTTAACCTGATCGACCGACCCGTGCGGCTGTTATTACTTAGGCACAAACCCCTGTATACTATTCTAACTTATGTCTTTAAAGAGATAATTATTAGCCGATTAATACTCTACCAAAAGAATGTATGTTTAAATCATGCATCAGCCGAGCTACTGACTGGTGAAAAAGATAAAAATTAATATTTGAGAATTAGTTGAATATGGCAAACGATAATTGATAATAATTCGGTAATTGACCTCATTAATTTTTACCAAAATTAGGTCACTTACTACCGATCTTCACATTAACTTCTTCTTTATAGGATAGGTTTTTTATGTGAGTGCAATATCTTTAATATCTACCAAAGTACGATTTTTTTATCGTGGCGACGTTTTTTCGCGCACTCGATTTTCAAGTGTCGGTATTCAGCCGAGCGTTGAGAGTCCAACAGAGCACATCCCAGCGCGTCAAGAAAATGGACTGTTGGATTTTTAACCCTCGGCGCTAAGCAGAGCGTTGAAAACCCATTGCTCGACAAGAAATTTAACCGAAAAATAAATAAGTCGCCTTTAGATTATTTATGTGTTCACTGCTAAGTTCCTGTCTGTAGTGTGTGTGATCTACATAAACAAGGCACCCTTTGTATAGGTTGAGAAAGTAATAAGAAATGAAAATGTGTGTATTTATGTGTCTGCGTAAAGCCGTGTCTCCTGCGCGTGTTTTTTCGAAGTATTACACAAAAAACCTTACACACAAACATTTGTTTTCATACACAAGCCGTTTACTGCGTATTAAAATAAAATATTTTTAGATTAGTGTCAACTATTCACAAGACAATTATAACCTCAAAACCTGTGTCAGCTTTCAAAATGCTAAATGCTAGATGTGTGCGGTGCGCGTGGCGGTTGAAAATGAAACCAACCCTTCCCCGCTTCACCCGCGCTGGGAATGTTTTCCATGCACGCCTCTTTGTTATGATGTTTTTGTGTAATGTTTCAAAAAAACACGCGCAGGAGACACGGCTTAAGTATTACATGAAAAAAGGGTGTACTTACAGGTACACCTCTGCCTGACCCTTCGTGGAATACTAGCGTGATTTTATGTTTATAAAAATGTCTTGTAAATCTAGGCTAATAAGAGTAACTATGTTGTTGCTGTAGAACAGGGAGATTCTCTTCCAAGTTGATACATAATTCCAAGATAATAAATAATAATAAATAAAGATGATTGTTGTTATGCAAAACTCGGACTTATTGTAATAACATTGCGTGATTCACACGCGGTGATAATAATGTAATAAAAATTTAATATGACAAAATGTTTCCAAGGTCGAGAATTTAATAAAAATAAACAGAATGAAGAGATAAGAAAAGTGTTCTGTGAATCTGTATGTAGTGTTGCCAATCAATTGCTTAGGACAATGTAGAGCTTCTTACAGACGGGGGGCGTTAACGGTGAACATTACTTAAGTCACTTCGAAGTTTCTAAGTAAGTATACCAAGTTACTATGGAAAACGTAAAACTTAAACATAAAGGCTAAATTGTATGTAACGCACTAATCCTGCTTAGTGCGTTACATACAATTAAACACGTTTGTACTATTAATTTTATACAAGGCCTTTAAGAAGATTAATTCATCAAGGACTTATTGAAGAGTTCATATAAAAATATGGACTTACATTACAGGTGTTATAAAAACAGTATATTATGTTGGTATTATTTATTGTATTCTGTCTACAGGAAACAGATGGGCATCATTTGTTAAAAATCTAAGAATTAATTCTAAAAGTCTTGATAACCATTATTATTGCGAATTATAAATAAAATAAATAATATTATTGGTATCACATTTCCCTCACATTTAGTATAATACACGTACACCCTTCGATCTAAAAGCTAATGGAATTGGATCAAACGGTTTGATTATTCAGTCTTCTCTGGGTTAATAATAGCTGCTAGTTTCTTGTCCTCTTGGTGCACTTCTTGGTCATCCCAGCCCCACACGGAGTGGCTGCCGTCGCCGGTCCTCTTCACGCGTTTCTGGATGATGTCAGTAGACACCGTTTTGAGGTCATATGCCCATCCGATAGCGGCCATGGTGTCAATAAAAAGTTTAGTGAGGTTGAGGGAATAGTCCCCGAGCTCAGCGGTCTTGTAGTCCCAGGGGAAAGTGTGATGGTAGTTGTGGAATCCTTCGCCGAGCACCACGAGGGAGACGGGTCTGGTTTCCACGGGGTTGATGTTCTTGTCGTAAGGCTTGGCGCCCCACAGGTGAGCGGCAGAGTTCACTAGCCAGGTCACGTTCAGCACGTACACGTAGCGGAAGATCGAGCATACGAAGTATGCGTTCCACAGAGACTCACCCCACAGGGTGGGGATGTACATCGGCATCGCGAAGCAGACCAGGGGCATGAGGATGATGTAGAATCTGCAAAGAAATAATGATGTTAGTATAAGAGGGATAATTTGTTTAAAAGGGTAAGTAAATACTTTTTCGAATGGGTAGGCACTTCACCTACCCATTTGACAATGTATTTACGTACCTAAGGGCGGGTTGTTTCGCGACCACTTGACGCACGCGTAAACGTCAAAAATGGCGCTAACTATCGTCAAACCAAAAAAGTGTTGTTTCAAATTACAATTACAAAATTATGGCTTAAGTTGTTGTTGTTGTTATGTATGTTACATTAAACAACCGGCCCTAAGGGGCAAAACACGTACCTAGTCTGTAAGTAGGTACATTGTTTTAACTGCTTAGTGTATTTTTGGACAAGTTCAAGGCTACAGCACACGCCAAAATGAAAAAAGCTCTTTACGTTGGGTAGTGAAACAACTACACGACTCTGAATGTAGATTATAATATTGCGTGCAATATGTTTCGAACATCCATCGTCACATTCTGTCGCGTGAATACAAATCAAATCCGCCGATCGATTCTGTAAAAATCTCACCGTGAAAAGTTAGGTGAAGTGAGCTTAGAGTGAGCTATCAATAGTGTCAATCCCTAGCATTAGTTGGAATGACAGCTCACTCCACGCTCATCTAAGTTTAATAGTGTCAATCCCTAGCATTAGTTGGAATGACAGCTCACTCCACGCTCATCTAAGTTTTCACGGTGTTATGGTTACAGAATCGCACTGCAGAACACATGTTGATGAATTATACACATATCAGTAAGTAGTTACACAAAATATGAACTTACTTTTTTTGGAAACGCAGAATGGGGTCGCTCTTGAGGTCACTAAGGTCAATGGTGTGTCCCTTTGCCTTGATCTGCGGGTGTTTCCTGACCAGCAGCCAGCCCACGTGGGCGAAGAAGAAGCCTCGTGTCGCATTGTGGGGATCAGCATCAGTTTCCGAGTACTTGTGATGCATCCGATGGTCACGTGCCCAGTCGATTACTGCATCCTAGAATGAGAGCAAGAAGTTAGGAGGAGATCCTTCACTATTGTGTTCTATGAGATTATTTACCTATCTAAGGATGATTTCCACCAAACGGCTCGCATCGCATCGGATCGGAACGGATTTTACAATCTTTAAACGATATTAAATCGTGTACACAGTATGTAAAGTCTATATTATCAAGCCGCGCACAGCAGCTTGACCGCGGGCGTCTTTCGCGACACGCGATCGTAGCCGAAAGTATGCTGCCATGTGCGATCGACTCCGTTCGCCTGTCGTCGTAACCGTTCCAATCAAATTCAAAAATCAGAACACATCAACACGGTAGGAATGAAACTATTTGACTAGACGCACAAACGGATACGTTCGCAAGCAGAGGTACGGAGCCGATCGTATGCGTCGACTTCCTTCCGGGATCGGCTGTCGCGCATCCGTTCGTATCCTTTCCGATCCGATGCGATATGAGTCGTTTGGTGGAAATAATCTTTTAAAGTAAGTTAGTGTTCGGTTCATTTTTAAGATATACGAGTATGTAGGTACGGAAACCAAAGTTAAACCTAGCAAGTTTTATTAACGTTTTCTAGGCTGAATATGACGGAAGAGTTAGTGTTGTTGGTGAAGCCCATTGGTATTCCTAAGCATTATATCAACAACTAGGTGCGCCCCGCGGTTTCACCTGAAAAAGTCTCGATCCCGTGAGAATATTGGGATAAAAAGTATCCTATGACCTAATCTAGGTCATGCTCTACCCATGTGCCAGACATTATAGGAATCCGTTCAGCTGTCTTAGCGTGGAAGTGTAACAAATAAACATACATTCATCTTTGACAATAGGTTGGCTACTATGTTTGTGGCAAAGAATTTTCAACCTACGAGTCAACTGTCTAGCTATATATATAAAATTCAAAGTCCTGACTGACTGACTGAGACATCAACGCACAGCCTAAACCACTGGTCCTAGAGTTATGAAATTTGGAGGGTGTGTTCTTAGTGAAGAGTAGGTATCCACTAAGAAAGGGTTTTTCGAAATTCCACCCCTAAGAGGGTGAAATGGGGGGATTTTACTGCATGGCTTGATTAACTCGAAAATTAGTATAAATAATATTTGAGTCAAGTTATGAATACATACCAAACGATTTTTTTAAATTCCACCCCTGTGGGGGTGAAAAGCGGGGATACAGTTTATATGAAAAATCTTCTTCATTAGGTTAATAAACTTGAAACTTGGCAAGAATACTCGCCTAAGTAAGTAATAAGCTTATCATTATAAGTTTTTCAAAACTCTCCCACAAAAGGAGACATAAAGGTGTTGAAGTTTGTGTGGAAGAATTTTAATGCGCGGTCTGATTAACTCGAAACTCAGTGTTTATACTTAAACCCAAAAAGGAATAAATGTATCAGGGTTTTTCGAATATCTTCCCCTAACGGTTTGAAAAGGGGAAGTTAATTTTACAGGAGAGCATTATAATGCTTGGCTTGATGAATTCAAAAATTAGTAAAAATAATCTTTGAGTCAAGTTATGAATACATTCCAAAAGATTTTTTTAAATTCTACCCCTGTGGGGGTGAGAAGCGGGGATACAGTTCATATGAAAAAACTTATTAATTTAATTAATAAACTTGAAACTTGGCAAGAATACTTGCCTAAGTAAGTAATAAAGTTTATCATTATAAGTTTTTCAAAACTCTCCCACAAAAGGAGACATAAAGGTGTTGAAGTTTGTGTGGAAGAATTTTAATGCGCGGTCTGATTAACTCGAAACTCAGTGTTTATACTTAAACCCAAAAAGGAATAACTATATAAAGGCATACTATTCTATCAACGACTACTTAGACGATAAGAATAGTTGGTCACCCTAGTTTAACGCAAGACAATGTTTATGTTCCTTCTCCAGAATTAGCTTACTGCAGAACCCAGCAATGCATAAATGTGTAAGCTGTCACGCCCTTTATGCCTGGAGGCTTTTATTTGGGTAGTAAGTTTTTTCATTTACATTTTAATTAATTATGTTTTAGCTTGAGTACGTATAGTTTTTATTATATTTGTTGGTATATTGGCGTGGCTAGCTGACATATTATGGCAAATAATTAAATTTTATGTTCTGGTTTTGTAATGTTAATTACCGAACATAAGTACCTAGTATTGTATAAATTCAAGTATTTTTTTAAATTGAACAGACAGCTGTGCTGCTGGGGAGTTTGTTGCGCCACTTCTTCTTCCCAGCAATAGCACTAGGAAGTGGTGAAGGGCGGGCGTTTTTGGGGGACTGTCTTTTGTAATTTTGACGTTCAAAAAGTGCTGACTCTCAGCCTAATTTGAATAAATGACTTTTGATTTTGATTTTGATTTTGAATAAATGTATCAGGGTTTTTCGAATATCTTCCCCTAACGGTTTGAAAAGGGGAAGTTAATTTTACAGGAGAGCATTATAATGCTTGGCTTGATGAATTCAAAAATTAGTAAAAATAATCTTTGAGTCAAGTTATGAATACATTCCAAAAGATTTTTTTAAAGACTACCCCTGTGGGGGTGAGAAGCGGGGATACAGTTCATATGAAAAAACTTATTAATTTAATTAATAAACTTGAAACTTGGCAAGAATACTTGCCTAAGTAAGTAATAAAGTTTATCATTATAAGTTTTTCAAAACTACCGCTCAAAGGGGAATATAGGGGTGTTGAAGTTTGTGTGGAAGAAATTGAATGCGCAGTCCGATTAACTCGAAACTCAGTATTGATACTTTTAACAGAAAATAATTAATAATAAGTATGTAAAGTTATCGAAAATTTACCCCTGACGGGGCAAAAAGGGGTGATTCGGTTTCTTAGGGAGGATTTGAACTTGAAACTGTATGTTACATTTTCAAGCCTAAACCACTTCTGATTTGGCAGAGAGATAGATGGCATCCTGGGGAAGCATTTACTTTCATCCTGGTAGCACGTTCCCGTGGGATAATTTCCGACATCCACGCGGGTGAAGCCGCGGGCAGACGCTAGTACTACTATAATTGTTATGTCCCATCGCTCGATACGATGCAAATTATTTGTTATTGTACTACATTTTATGCACCTGTTTCATTAATAATTGACTAATCATTGTTTGTTAACTTTGACGCACTTTAATAAGGTATTATAATCTAATAATCTCTATTGCTACTAGATAGTTTTACGATAAAGTACCTACTTACAGATACAGTATCTAAAACACGTGCGGGATTAGATATCAATCAACCGCTCATCGCAGTCCATAGCTGCAGATTAATTATATTTTGATTTAATTGTCTGTAAGTCTGTAAGAAATGCCAAACTAAAATAGTAAATGTTAGTTTGGCATTTCTTACAGCCAAATAAAAGGGCATTCTACCATTTTATAATAGAGATAACCTAAAAAATCATGCCAAACTATTTCAAAACTGAAATAAGATTCTACCATTCAAGTGTCAATATTTTCCTACCATTCTACCATTTCCAGCGTTCAAAGTAATTCACTAAATAGCTTCATTAGTTTCTCTCACGCTATTATCATGCATGTTTAATATATATTCCATAACTGGTATGTACGGCAAATTACTGCAGATAAAACAATGTTTATTATTGAAAGTCCCGATCGATCACGCACCTACTGCTGATAACATAATTACAGTCAAAGGGTAATCGACGATACTGGTGTTAAAAGGTGATGCTGATAACGCCAGTTTCTCACGCGTGTTAAGCACATGCATGCTTTGGTATCAAAAGCAGCTTTTGTTCACGCGGTGAAGGTATGAGCTCGTTTATATTTTTATGTCCAAAATATCCCAACGTTTTTTTATCCCACTTTTGAACACAGGTAAACTCTTTGGAGAGAAGATATTTTCTAATCACAAAGATAGATTCACCTGATAAATCTGCCATAATCGTTTTAGGCGTATTAACTACTAGGCTATAAATTCTGGATACCGGATCGTGAAAAATGGGTTATGAAAGTCTAAAATATATTATCTGGGCTTCCTATGTCATTCTATATTTAGATCTAAATCGTTATTGCTGAAGGTGACTTTAAATATCATTCAAGTAATTTTCCCCACTTTTTATAATGTCACAACGTCACAACTACGTAGGACGTTATCATTTACGCACACATTTAGTATGCGTTTTAACCTTTATGAACTTTATGTTTGTTGCACGTGCTTAGTCGGATTATTCCAAGGCACATGTCTCTTCATGAGACCTGTGTCCTTTCTTAGCCCTCTACTTTTGAAGTTAAACACCTTCAGGTAATTAAGCCCTTTTTAAAATTCAGTTATGGAAATCAAACATTGTTTACACAAATTCTTTTGTTATTGTTAATCTTTCATAAATTAGTGTATTTTTATCTTTGTAATTAGCATGTACCTAATTAGTTTTGGCTACCTCTGTGGTTTTACTTAATTATCTAAATACCTAAACAGATAATCTACGGGCTGATTTTTCCAACACGAGAGGGGCAATCCTCGTAAATTTAAGAACGTTCACAGTCTGATCTCAGTCTCAATCTGTCAAAAATACCTCTAATTTTCCTACATTTTGACAGGTTTTTGACATTTGTTTGTCGCCGAGATGAGACTGCGACTAGATTTTGAATGTTTTAAATTACGAGAATTGGCCTTCTGATCAAATCAAATCAAAAGTCATTTATTCAAATTAGGCTGAGAATCAGCACTTTTTGAACGTCAAAATTACAAAAGACAGTCCCCCAAAAACGCCCGCCCTTCACCACTTCCTAGTGCTATCGCTGGGAAGAAGAAGTGGCGCAACAAACTCCCCAGCAGCACAGCTGTCTGTTCAATTTAAAAAAATACTTGATTGTATACAATACTAGGTACTTATGTTCGGTAATTAACATTACAAAACCAGAACATAAAATTTAATTATTTGTCATAATATGTCAGCTAGCCACGCCAATATACCAACAAATATAATAAAAACTATACGTACTCAAGCTAAAAAATAATTAATTAAAATGTAAATAAAAAAACTTACTACCCAAATAAAAGCCTCCAGGCATAAAGGGCGTGACAGCTTACATATTTATGCATTGCTGGGTTCTAAGACCTGGCAGTAAGCCAATTCTGGAGAAGGAACATAAACATTGTCTTGCGTTAAACTAGGGTGATAGTTTTATGGGCGGAATAATTTTGAATTTTTGACAGTTCGTCCGTACAAAAACTCAGACGTCAATTTTATTCTACGAATAAAAATTAATAGTCGATTGAATAAATAAATGGAATATTGTGTCAATGTAGTCTTATTAACAACATCCCATCACGCTTGTGTTCCCCGAAGGGATAGGCAGAGGTGTACCTACAGTGCACCCACATTTCGCCAATTATGTTTAAGTCCCACGTAATAAGTGGCGAGCCTGTTGCCATCAAATGGGCACAAATCTAGGTTCCGGGCTGCTATCGAGAAATTTCCGATGGGAAAACACAATAACACTTTGCCCAAGCCGGGAATCGAACCCAGTACCTCATGCTCCCTCTCACCGAGATGAGATCTGTGTCCCAGCAGTGAGAACATTATAGGCCGATTATTTTTGTTTATTTTTTTTTGTGTATACCTCATGCTCAGCAGAAGCACTTGCGACCACTGGAGCAACGAGACAGTCGAGGAATAAACATTCTTGACAAAAAGCAACAAGATTATTGAATAATATTTTTGATGCTTTCGTGAATTAGTTAAGTATTTTCTTCAGATAAACTTACTTGGAAGGCCAAGGTGTTGAAGAGAGTAAGCAGAATCCTGAGTGGCAGGCGCGCTTTGTATGACTTGTGAGCCCATAGCCTGTGTGCACCAGCGGTGATGCCCAGGCCTGAGCATATATACAAGAACACAGCTGGAAATAAACAAACAACATTCATTAATAAATGGTTACAAAAAAGAGTTCCAATAGAAAAAGAAAACAGAAAGAACTGGCTTATGCTTCCAGTGGGTATCAAGGGTGTCAAGTGAATGGGAAACGTTCCTCTTATAGCACAATTTTATAGGGCAATTCAGGAATATTACGAATTTATATTATTTAGGGCTGACTTTTCCAATGCCAGATAACTTTATCGGGGGAATAATTTTGAATTTTTGGCAGTTCTTCCGCACAAAAACTGTCAGACGTCAACTTTATTCCACGAATAAAAAATATCTGTCATTTGAAAAATCAGCCCATAATACGAGTAGTGTACCTATATGAACATGATGTTCTCTACTTTGTGAATAGATTTTCTTATTTAAAACAAAAATTGAGCCGCTGTTTATATACTTATTACTTATTTATTTTCACGTTTCATATAATTTACTTGGAATGTATTTGTTGCTATCCGCAGTAGTGTAAAGAGAACAATTTAATTACTTTCGTGGCAGTAATTCTCTGAAATTGTAATTTTGTTTCGAGTGTATCATTCATTTGTACTCGTAAATTATATAGAAATCGACACGTGTTCAGGAATTTAATTCAGACAAGTGTTTTACGACGAATTTGTTTGAGCCACTTTTAGGTAATATTACTAGGTTCCTATTCTTAAATTCCAAGTACGGCAATTGGAAAATGTTTCTCTTATTTGTTCATAGTAACAGTCAATATATTATAAACTATTTTTTTTTTTGACTTTTCGATATTAATTTATTAAATTATTAGTATAGATATTTACATTATAATATAAGCTAACATTTAAAATAATGATATGTACATGTGAAAGAATAAGCAAAATAATCATAGGGCATCAATAAATTCCTAAAAGGCTGGCAGCATTGCCACGTTGAATGGCGATGCTAATTCTTTAGCCAAGAAACAGGCCAGCCCTCTGGTCATGTGAAGAGTCGACTAACCGCTTGGCGATATCTCAAAAAACCAAGTGGGCACTCAGACCCCATGGTCCTAGTTTTTCAACCCCAAACGGCTCGAACATATAACTCCCATAAACTAATTAAAATTCCCAGAAAACAAAATGAAGTAGGTACCTACCTAGATCTGTTGGGTATTTAGTCTGATTTTAAGGTGATTAACGAACTAATAATGTAAGTGTACATTTTTTTTAAATGATAACTCTATCTTATGATTCACACCAACATCACTCTAATTGCGTGACACACTTTCAATCACAATCCGAGACTTTTGAAAGTATTACTAATCCATTGCTTCATAGGTTTGATTAATTCGTCTGCTCAACAACATAAATAACGCAATGAACGTGGGTGAACTGTCAAAATGAAACCCATTGCGATAAATTGTCATTTTATGTGTAAGGCGCAATTACCCCGCAGGTCAAGTCCATACATGTTTAAAAACGTTAAATATCTAGTCGCAATTGCATCTCAATGACAAATCTATCTCCAAAACTTATGAAATTAGAGGTACCTATTTTTGATAGATTGAGAGTATTGAAACTGAGATTAGAATGCCACCTTTCTTAAAAATACACCACCACAATATACCATAAGCACAACAGTAACATGAAATAATTCAAACACACGTGCTGGTCGTTATTACAAGTGGAACATTATTTACTATTTTTCAAGACACGATATTTGATACCTTGTAGTATCTATATATTATGAAGTAGTAGCACTCTTATATTATGAAGGCGAAAGTTTGTGAGTGAGTGTGTGTGTGTGTTTGTATGTTTGTTACTTCTTCACGCTCAAACAGCTGGACTAATGGGCGTAGCTGACACCCTGGATTAACACATAGGATACTTTTTATCCCGATATCCCCACGGGATTGAAACTTATGCGGGTGAAACCGCGGGGCGCAGCTAGTATGTTAATAAATGCCAAATTATGTGCACAGAATTAAAAAAAATCTAATTAACGCCTATATTATGTATGCTCTGCAGCCACCGTAACATTAAGTATTTTGTATAATTATAGAAAAACAAGTCTTTTAAAAAAATTACTGTAGGGTACACCTGAAAATGCAAATAGGTACCTAGCTAAGCGAGTTCTGAATTTTTGATTCGCCTAAATGCATTGACGTCAAAAGGTTAAATTTCAAAATGATGTAATCCCCAGTATCATTGTAAACAGGAAGTTAACAGAATGCGGAAAATATTGTTAATTAATTTAATTACCAGCAGGTTGCTGTCGAGTCGAAAAAATAAAGGGAGGACTTTGCCCTGCAGCGGGCCAACAGACATAATCAAAGGTGGTACTACCACCCAAAAGCAGGGACAAATAAAATCAAATTTCTCAAAAAAAAAAAAAAACGGTTTGCACTGCGGGAGTGCTGGGAGAAGTGAAAACTTGAATATTAATGTTGTGCATTTTTGATATTTTGGAATGTGGTCTACTCTCCCTCCGTCTTACGAATTTTCGATCAGGTCACGTGTCCTGACGCGAGCTCCGTCTTACGAATTTTCGGTCAGGTAAAAAAAATGATAAACTCGCGTCAGGACACGTATCCTGACGCGAGTTTAACATTTTTTACTCATCACAACAAAAGTACAAAACGCCGCTAAAGAAGTTTTCACTTCAAAAAGACTTACCAAAAATACTCGTCAGCCACATCGCTTTTGTAAGGAATAGATAGGCACCATACACTCCTCCTATGTGGAGCAATCCCATGAGGATGACGTTTCTCCATACTATCTTCCACACCCTTTTCTCGGCCGAAGGTGGTACGATGACTGGTGCGGCATCTGTGTCCTCATTTACAGCATCTGTTTCGTAGAGGACCCAGGTGCCACCAGTTTGCCCTTGAGGAGGCATTTTATCTGCAAAAAAATAAAAAAATATTTATAAAAGTTGCTTTAAATATAAATCCATTTTAAATGACTGCGTATTTCCTTTTGTTTTCAATGACACCATGAAATTGGGATCAAAACGTTAACTAACAGATAAATTACTATTATATTCAGCTCTCACCATTCATTTTAACAAATAAACATCAAATCGATAAAGCTAATTAACTGCTAACTAGACCACATGCCACAAAATTTTACACAGCAGAAATAAACGTCAATCGGTAGTTCCACAGCACATTGGAATTTATTAATGAAAGTGCTTCATATTTGTGCTGAAATTCAATTACGTTATCTTTTAATAGGTACTTAAGTAATCTTAATCTCAGATAAGATTTAGATACTTTAATTTCAGACTGTCACAATATTTTAAATAGTGCAAGTTGAAAGTGGAAACTTTACAGTACCGAAAGTTTGGAAGTTACAGGCACCGATTCGATACCGGGATCCAAAAGATTCGTGCAAGATAAAAGTGTGCCAAATCCAACCAGTCAAGTTGGTAATATAATGCGGCTACACAAGTTTTAGCTTTTATTCTTTGGTTAACTTACGTAGTTTATGCGGATTAGGTATTCGCAGCAGTTAAGACGTCTGGGGGTGGATGGGTAAACTTTATCAAGTGCACTGTGGTGCATAGCGTCTGATGTATTTATGGGTCTCGTGCTAAGCTGCGTTACTTATCTATCACGTTTCAAAATATTGTTACTTTCCATAATGTTTGAAATAATTACGTTAAGTCCCTGAAACACGTGCTGTGGCTACGTTGTAAATGACGGCGTAAGGAGCAAACTGCCCCCGAGTGTCTGATTTTACCATTTATACTTTCACTCAGATACTGCAACGACGGGTCTTTTAAAATACTTAAAAACGCATACGTAGGTACGACCATGCATACAACACCTATGTTACGACGGGCCTTTTAGAAGGCTACCATAAAATGAAGATATATTTTGTTTATATTATATGCCTAGTTTATTTGCCGAACTAAGGGAGGGTACATATTTAAGTTTCAGTAGTTCGGTGCTTTGTTAGAACCGAACTATCGCAACTGAAAGTTTCAGTAGTTCGGTCAACCGGAGTAACAACCGAACTACTGCTACTAGAGACTAGAGGCCTTTTCCTGGCTTTCATGGTAAAAAAATCAGTAACATCTGGGTTAAAGAATGCAGGTCTAAAAACATATTAAAAGGCGCAAAAAGACCTCAAAACACCATCATAGGCCTCTTCGGTGGATCGAATGAGTCATTTGATGTGACGTACATTTTTGAAAGATTAAGGGAATTATAATGGATTATTTTATTATTATTATGTCTTTGACATATCTCGGGACCCTGGGGTCCCGGACCTTTGAAAGGCGTACTAGGGGCCGAACCCAAATCGCAGAAGCCCTTCCAATCAATCAATCAATCAATCCTGAACTTCCGTCTGTTTTGAAGTGTTTGTTTTCCTCATTTAGAGGATATCTCTAAGTTCAGTGTGCCTTTTGGCAACGAGGCCCTTTACACAATTTTAAATGATGAGGAGGCACCAACCGACGATCATCCCTGTATGCACCATGCAAGTGCACCCAAGGACAACCATGGGTTGGTGCAGGACTATTGCAGAACATGGAAACAATATATACTAGGCTTTGGGTTTGTGTGGCTATAGTGGATCGGTTATACCTTGAAGTATGGAAGGTCTATGTCCCCTGCCTGACCAATGATAATAATATTCACAGATGAAATATAATAATAATATAATATAAATGGCAGGGGGTGACTTGTATTTGGATCGCGGAGATCGATGCTGTCCGTTTAACGCGTGCATCACGGCTCCGAAGGTCCGAATTTGCCTCAGTTAGATGTCGGGGCTCGGAATAGTCTGTAGACGACTTATTATTATATTATCATCCATCATAATTACTTCTAATCATTTTTAATAAATATCTTTATTATAGATAGGCATTACAAAAACAACGTGACTGATGCACCGTGTTGCAATTGTTTCTTCGCATTTCCGGTATTAAACGGTTTTTGCAAACTCTTCTTTCAATGCTTCTTTTGTTTCTTTTTTAAAGCGGAAAAATAATATGGTAATATTTATTTTAAATTTTCCGACCAGAAACCCTATTTTGTCAACTGCAATCACATGATAACGCTTTATTTTCTGGTTTTCTTAAGGGCGTGGAGTAAGTAGGTATCATAACCAGCCTGTGATGTTCCCTTTGTTATAACACTGGCCTCCTCTCGGTGATAGTGGGCCGTAATCCACCCAGTGCGGGTTGGTAAGCAGGTATCATCTAGCCTTATTCCTTTATCTAGATATATTTAGTTATATATTCAAGCATTATCCAAAAAATTCTATCAAAATTATAATTTCTGAATTTCTGCAGCGATGTCGCAAATACAGCATGTTACCTACTTGTACCTAATGTACCAAGGTAACATAGTATCATGACGTAACGAAAGAGACACAAAAACAATTAACACTAATCCTCCCGCGATAACAAAATTTATTATCATATAAAAAGAATGATTTTCATTTTCTACCTGAGAATATCTACCTACATATATCGATCTATATATCTATTAAAAAATATTGATAAACATTCTAAGAAGCATGAGATTTATTATTTTAATTATATAAAATAATATAATTTGCATGAAACCGACATGTCTCAGAACCAAAAAATCGAAGACCTTTTAACATCTTTCAATCCGCACTAGGCCCGCGTGGTAGATTACAGCCCACTCCCTCTCGGAGAGGAGTCCTGTGTCCCAGCAATCGGAACATTATAGGATGATTATGCTGATAATTTGCATGTGTACATGTTTTTCTAACTCATTTATGAAGCAGTTGAGATTGAACCAAAAGTTTGATAAAGGAAAAAATAGGTTGAAAATCTTCTCTTTCGGGTCGGGGACATGGCTAGTTTAGAATAAAAGTGACTGCATATATAGTCACGTTCATAATTTTTAACGGATAAATTTCGAAGAATGCAAAAGCGCTGAAAATGGCTCCGGTGGCGTCAGATGCGTTTTATTTTAACACGTCACCCATACTGAACGTTTTAAAGTTCACTTTGTAAAGTTATAGCACATTGAGCATCGATTTTTCTTAGTAAAGGTAGGTAATATGGGGATTATGGCGAAAAAATCTCTTTGAACCAACACTTTCCCTCTTTATTCATAAACGATGCTTAAGTAGTGATTAGCGTTATTTATCCATACATTTTTGACGTTTCAACGTCACTTAACTTTAATCATCGTTCACAAATAAACCCCTTATTCTTTATTAAGTATCTAATCTATTCTTAATGCAGCGTCAAGAGTAATAGAAACATTAGGCTTAGCTTTACAGATCTTAGAAAATTTTATGATAGCTATTCAGCGAGAAAAGGGTCTCGAACGGTGACGGAAAACCACTTGACGAAACCGGCATGTCCTATAACTAAAAATTCGAAGACATGTGACATATGTACATTAACCCGCACTGGGCACACGTGGTGGAAAACAGTCCACTTCCTCCTGTAGGCCTCCTGAGGTGCAGTGGGAGCATTATATGTAGAGTTATTATGCTGACCAGCGAGAACTTATTTAAATTTGGACACGTTTTTGACACAAATATTTTACCACAGTGTTTTTTTTTTTTGTAAACAAGAACGGCAATCCAGATAAACTGTAAGTAAGGTAGGTAGGTAGGTTTCACGACGAAGCCACCGTCTATCTCCTATCCTCACAATTGCAAGGCTAGCGAGAAACGTCGAGAAGAATAACTGAAAGCTAGTTGAAAGTGAAGCAGACGAGGCTACGTATGCAAATACCTTATTGAATGTACGTAATTTCGTATCTACATTCATTCCCCTGTGTATGTAGATACGAAATTACGTCCATTCTATATTGTATATAGGAAAACACCTGAAGTGTGTCTCTTGTATATTTATTGGTATCGACTGCCACTTTATTCTTATGAATACCTACTATTTTTTCAGATAATTTTCTTTTCACTACTTTGTACACTACTTTTTTACATTAAAAGTTGAGCTTTCTCTGCTTAACCTTTCGGGGATTACAGGCGTGATGCTGTTACATTGTTGGTTTTCCTTTTCGATTACTCTGTTGTGGAACTAAAAGTAAGATAAATAAAAAGCGAAAAAGTTGGTTTCTGATGCAAAACCGAAATAGACAAAAATTTTCGTGGGTAACGTAAAATCAATTAACTCATTTGAAAAATATTAGGTAAGTGTATTCGTTTACCTCTTAGGTATTCGTTTTTTCTGTGGGAACAGCGAAAACAATACAATTGTTGCTATTAGATGCTGTTTCATGGATGATAATAGTGAATCATTTACCTACAATTACGTAGTTTTCTATCGCTGATATGCCAGCAGATTTTTTCTTGATATCTGTTGCCTAAGTTGTACTCCTAAGATGATGCAAACTTTTTAGTAGTTTTTTTTTTAATTTTTAGAAATGTTAAAAAATTGTGTTTTTTTCGTTTTGACATTTTTATTTTTGTCCACTAAAATCCTTTTATTAACTGAGCTTTAGTCTTATTTCAGTGCACCAACTACACACATACATACAGTTCATTTCCATCACTTACAACGTCTGTAAATTTAGTATGATTGAGATGCGCTGGTTTATAATTTATTCGTAACTCTTCGATTGTTACGGACGTATTTAACAAAGAACGTTCTAAACTTCAGTATAAACCGAAATAAACTGCTGCATACATACGATGGTTTGTTTCCAATAGCCACTAAAATGGAACAAACAAAGAATAGTGCTGCATCTTCGAACTGTGGCTTTGTTCTTACTTTACAGTGCCTCGGTATACTTTCAGAGTTTCAGTTTAATGTTTCACTTAAAAGTATATTCAATTCACAAAGTTTACTCTGGACCTTACGTTTTCAAGTTGCCAGGAATCGTATTAAGAATAGAGCTATGGATACAATATTCATTTCTCTGAAACAATATTAGCAAGTGGGTTTTGCAGGACAGTTTAACAGGAAAGGACACCTTATGATATACATTAGTACCGTTAATTTATGAATTAACTAGCTGTGCCCCGCGGTTTCACCCGCATAAGTTTCGATCCCATGGGAATATTGGGATCAAAAGTACCCTGTGTGTTAATCTTGGTTTTAAACTATCTGTTGGCCAAATTTCATCCAAATCTGTTCAGTCGTTTTTGCGTGAAAGAGTAACCAACATCCATCCATCCATCCATCCATACAAACTTTCGCGTTTATAATATTATAGTAGGAAGTCGTTTAAAGGCATTTCCCTCTTATGTTTTTTTTGTAAGTAATTATGAAATTTCGATCTAAAAAGTAAATTGCGGCACGTGACACGAGACGCGTTTGTGCCTCTCTCGATAAGCTCAGTTAAGCCTTTAGCTCGACATCCAATCACACGTGAAGGCGCGCTTTCAGTACAGTAAATGGTTTAGCGCATCTGTACTCAACCATTACAGTCCCTTCCGTCTGGAACGAAGGATAACAGTATATTTTGATAACAATATTTACTAAAGATGACGGTATCAGCTCCTCAAATTTACACGCTATTTGTTTTATTTTTAGAATTTCCATCGACAACAAAACAATGATAAATGATTTTATTTTGTAAGTAGGTTTGTACAAATAACCAATCAAACAATCAGACAAATTTTAAAAACCAGATGAAGTTGGCGTTTCCTATCTGACTAGTCTGAGAAGAAATGCCGAAACAAACTCAGAGGTCACAGTCTCTTGTAAACTCCAGACATAATCTTGGTCAGAACATATGAAGACCATGTAGATCGATGTCTGAGATGGTCTTTTGTGCCTTAAGTGAACGAGCTCCCTTTTGGTATTACGCCACAATGTTGTTTAAGCAAACTTAATAATAACTGAGACCAAAATGATGTAAGACATAAGCAGCTTTAACTCTACTCTGTCACAATCTCGAAAGATAGGCGACCTTGTTAGAAAACTCGGAAATACATACATATATACCTACCCATGCATGTATAATATTACTTAAAACACTTTACAACAAGTGGAAACTATTACTTTTTAACCGACTTCTAAAAAAGGAGGAGGTTCTCAATTCGGATGTTTGTATTTTTTTTTTAATGTTTGTTCGCGCATAACTCCGTCGCTTGCCAACCAATTTGAAAAATTCTTTTTTTGTTGGAAAGGCGAAAAAAGGCGGTTTTGTGGCGAAAAATGAAATACAAAAACCAAAGACACCGACTTCCGAAATTAAAGTTATTTTTCACTTTGTAGTGTTTTTATGGAAGTCGGTTGTTTTTTTTATTGTAAATCTACCATTCAAATTAATAGTACCAATGAGAAATTTAATGTTAGGTGATCCTATTAATGGGATTTTCACCAAAATAATATGCCATTTCAGACATTTTTTTTTTAATTAATTTAAATTACTAATGTTAATTCAGTGCATGTGCATATTTTGGCGGGCTAGACTGATTAATATTAATAAATGAATAGTATGTAAAACCTGAACCAATTCAACAAACGAGATATACAATTTGTTTTCTATGAATTAAGTAAATAAAATTTTATCCTAAAACCGTTTCTTACTAAACTTCAACTATAACCGACGACCCTGCATACTTATATCTTTTGTTGACTGTACATGACCGTTTGACGAGACATCACATCACACTCTTACTCGTACAATCTTTTGCATAATATTTGAAAACAACACTTCATTTTATTTTGTCTTGACGATACGCACGCAATTATAATATATTTGCACCTAATGTACGTATAAATAAAGTACTATTTTATGCGACGCACTAAGTTTTTTTTTTGTAACACAAATAAATTATTTCACTATAAATATTATTTGTTTTGATAGCATCACTACCAGTACCCGCGGTTTATAGTTATTAAGTTTCATAAACCTACGAACCAAGCCGTTTTCGGACAAATTCGATTAAAGTCACACTAGTTTTGTTACTAAAGCAGCTTTCGCTGAAGGTCATCTGCTTTTTAATTGGAATCCATAATATTAGACTTATGTAGGTATTCACGTAAGATATGTAAATTAAGTACTATTGTATGCAGATTTATCGTGTTGTAATGGATTTGTTTAAGAATAGAATAGGTTATTTTTATTTGCTTATAAAACATGGTACAATAAAGATTTAATCATTCATAATAGAATATTATGATCTATAGGTACCTACACGTTTTGAGATGGACTGGCTTACAAGATATTCAATGAAAGAATATAACAGTTGGTTAGAAATAGGTGTGTACATAATTGTTTATTTAACTCAATTAATTACCTATTATTTTTTTTGTGTCCTTTGATTATCTCCCCTCTTTTTTATATACTTGAACGTATTATTAATATTATTTTAAGACTCTAAGCTTTTTAAATTATGTAAATATAATAAAATAAAATCATAACCTTGTTTTAATTTACAAATGAACTTGTTTTATTTTTCCAATCAAAAACTAAACTAAATAAAAATGTTGTTGTGATGTGGCGAATTTCACACAAATAAACTACTGGGTGGCGCAAAAGTAAAGACCCTATTTGGTTCAGCTATAACATTTTTTCTAAATTAGAAAACTAGATTTAGATTTTTTTAAATGTATATTTGTGCCATTAAATTTCGTACCATTAGGATTTAAAGATGATGTCTTTTAAATGGTGACCTCCAGAGTTGATACACATTTGAGCCCTATTTATGACATTTTGCATAACTTGCCGTAACACTTCCTGCGATATGTTCGTTATTTCTTGACGAATGTTTTCTTTTAGAGCTGCGAGAGTCTGTGGCTTGTTCACATACACCCGAGATTTCAAAAAACCCCAAAGAAAGAAGTCTGGACTGGTCAGATCGGGTGATCTTGCAGGCCAAGGCAAATCGCCAAAACGAGAGATAACTCGGCCTGGAAAAGCGTCCCTCACTAAGTCCATAGTGTCGCGCGCTGTGTGTGCCGTAGCGCCGTCTTGTTGAAACCAGATGTGCTCCAGCCCCAATTCGTCCAAACTGGGTATCAAAAACTCACGTAACATGGTTCTGTAGCGTTCTCGTTTGCGTGGCACGTCGCCTCGTTGATGTTTCTGGACACTCTTCCACATCTTCGCGCACAGCATCGATATTTTCAGCTGAACGGCCTGTTCTTGGTCTCCCAGACTTAGGTCTATCCAATGTTGAGCCAGTTGGTTCAAGGCGTGTGGCAAAGCGTCGAATTGTGCGACCAATCGGTGCCGGACGGTGGGGAAATCGTCGACGAAATTCACGTTGTGTTCTTATCACTGATGAATTATTCCGTAAGAACATTGACACAATTATTCCACGTTCTTGGGGAGTAAAACGGTCCATGTTTATTTTCAGTGTATTTTACATTTGTTCACTACACAATTTTCAACAACAGAATGACAGAAAATGTCATATAAAAAAAAAAAAGGTATTTTCTTTAGTGCCACTACTTTTGCGCCACCCAGTATAACCAGGCCCATAATTATCTTCAAAATAATAACAAAAGAAATAATAAAAATCAAATTGCGGCACTTGTCACTTGACGTCAATCTGATAGTCAGCAATCTTACATTAAATAAAGATTAGCATTATTTGATAACAATATTTACAAACGATGACGGTATCCGCTCCTTCCTGTTCACAGGTTATTTGCTTTATTTTTGGATTTCCATACAATCTTAACAAGCCTCCACAATAGTTGGTTTAAAATTAATATTGTATGTTTTTAGCCCTTTTTATAACAAGCTTTGTCTGATTGCCAATGGCGATTGTCAATGTATGGTCATAAGGTAATGGCATTTTTTGTTATATGCTACTAATCCATTTAAAAAAAAAAAAAACATAATAAGAGATTTTAATTGGTTACCTACATGGGTCCTCCGCACTTTTTACATGCTAGGTTTTAACTCATAGTTAGGTACTTAAAATTACGTATTTTAATTTTAGATGTTAAGACACCGTCATGTAATTAAAAATAGTCGATTCTGTGAGACGATGCTTTCATGGAAGTTCATGAAATGGCGCTCAAGTTCTAAAATTAGGAATACCTAAAATAGATAGGGTACATAAATGTTTGGCTTATTTTTTACACCTATGTTGTAAAATTCGTGTTCAAAGTTTTAATTGTCATGAACTTTATTCCTCCAAATACCTAAACTCTGTTCAGTCAAATGGAACTCATTGTAGAATTATTCGCTCCCATATTGCGAATTTTATGTTGATTCGTAGAGTCAGCCTAGCGCTATTCATGTGTATGTTATTTGACCGCAGTGACGACTGCGCGGTAGTGGCGTGATCCGTCTGATGCGATCACAATCGCGCCGAGATCGTGAGATAGAGCGCGCTTTGTGTGCGATGAAAGGTGACAGTTCGCGATCTCGCGACGCGTAACAGATGAGTCCTTTATATTAGTAACCTTTTTTTATCGGGCGACATTACCGCATCGACACGTAAATAACTACTTTTTTATCATTAAGTAAGCAGTTACATATACAGCTGTACACACACACACATACACGTACATTTTCACACCAAAAACAATCCTACTTTAATATTATAAACGTGAAAGTTTGTATGAATGGATGGATGTTTGTTACTCTTTCACGCAAAAACTACTGAACGGATTTAGTTGAAATTTAGCACATAGATGGTTTATAACTAGAATTAACATATAGGATACTTTTTATCCCGATATTCCCACGGGACCGAAACTTATGCGGGTGAAACCGCGGGGCCCAGCTAGGAAATTATAAAATTACAAAAAATACCAACTTCATTAATTAATAAAATAAGTATTTAAATGAGTACGTAGGTTACATTTGCGAATTCAACGTTTTGTAAATTCAACATTGTAGTCAAGAAGGAAATTGTAGTCTGCATTCGACAGGTAGGTACGAGTATTGCTGGTGTTTTAAAATAAAGTTCAGTACAACCTTTAAATCCGCATTTATGTTAATGTTGTGCCTTTCAATACCAAAATAAATTACTTAAATTATTGGTACAAATACGAGTACCTACATCAAATTATTCATTGGTTTTTGTGAAAATATATTCACTTGTTTTGTTAACAATGAGTAAAAACATTAAAAATGTTTTTGTTGAATCATGTTGTTGTGTGTTCTTGTGTATTTTATGCTGAAATAACGTTAAGTAAGTAGGCATATGAACAGTGGTGGCTCAGTGGGAAGGGCCGTAACTTACGAGCTGAAAGGTCGTGGTTTCAAACCCAAGCAGGCAATTTCCTTTGTGTAAACTATTTCATCACCACTGCTCTCAAAAACGGTGAAGGAAAACATCGTGAGAACCCCGGCATGTCCTAGAACCAAAAATTCTAAGACATGTGACATCCGTCAACCCGTCCTGGGCCCGCAGGGTGGATTACAGCCCACTCTCATCTAGAGGAGGCCTGTGTCCCAGCAGTGGGAACATTGCAGGCTGACTAAGCTATGTAGGCATACCCGAACCAAAAATCATAAATGTTTAAGTGCTTTTTTAAAGTTATGTGAAAATATTAAGCCATTGACATAGTACGTGCTCTTTAAATTTAGATTTTTTTGTTAGAGTTTGAATGAGATTAAAAATGTCAGTCGGTTCGTGCATTGAACTTTTCACGAAAAACTCGACACAAAGTAGGTATGTAGGTACATAGATATGTTTGTTTGAATTAAATAAGGTAGTAAGCTTATTTAACTTTAATGAGAAATAGGTACATAAGTAAGTATGTAACTGATGAACACGATAATGTGGCCCATTGTCGAGTTCTGTGATTAGATGATGATAACACTAATTACTTGAAGCTAAATTTGGCTTAGTGGTCAACTCGTAAGAATAATCCCAGTAATAATTAACTCGCTGATTGGCCAGTGTTCATTTTCATGATACTGTTATGTTATACTATAAGTTTTTCGCCAATCACGTAAAAACTGAAAAATTGTTTAACGAAAGTTTCTTGGACTTGGACGACACGGTTGGTGCAGTGGCTGAGGAATCGACTGCTGCGCTGCGTGTCGCGGGTTCGATTCCCGCATGGAGCAAATATTTGTATGACCTACTTGTATTTGTTCCGAGTCTGGGTGTTTTTCTATCTATAATATGTACGTATTTACAAAAAAAAATTGTATATAAGTAGTTTATCAGCCATCTTGTTACCATAACACAAGCATTAGGTTGCTTAGCTTGGGACAAATAGTGCTGTGTGAAATGTCCAGGGATATTATTATTATTATTATTATTATTTGTATTGCCTACAGGTAGTTGTTGCTCTGGTGGTTTGTGTGTGTGAGTTTAAATGTTTGTAAACGCACCCACGATACGGGAGTAATTCCTAGTGTGGGGCAACGTTTAAAAAAAAAGTATAATAAGTATTGAACCCTAACTAATATTATAAATACGACAGTCAGTTTGTTTGTTACCTTTCACGCCTAGTCCACTGAACCGAACATCATGAAATTTTGTGTTGTCAGGGGTATAGAAAAGGACATTGGGTACCTTTCATCTAGAAAATAAAACTGTTCCCGAGGAAAACAACAATAACTTTCGATGGTCACAATTGCGTCAGGACACTAGAGGCGCTACGTGTCTTTCGGATCATGATTGAAATATGAACCGACTTTCAGCGGAGTTTTGGGGCACGTCTACATACATGGCAAAAAAGAAATACTATACTCTTATCTCTCAAAATACAGTGCTATGTGGTGAATCCTGGGTGATACTACGAGCAGTACCTATTGTAACAAGAAGTAGCAGGCTTGCATGAATTTACGATAGTATTTCAATTATTAGCATTATGCTTTTAATAATATTTAAATGTTTGGTACACAGATAGTTTATTATAACCTGGATTAACACATAGGATATGTTTTTATCCCGGTAATACGTTTCCGTGGGATAATTTTCGACCTCCACGCGGACGAAGCCGTGAGCTAAACCTAGTAAACTTATATATGGGACTAGCTGTACCCGCGACTATGTTCACGTGCATGTCGGAAAACAAATTGGATTTTATGGGTTTTCATTTTTATACGCGGAACCCTATTTTTTCCTAAATTAAAAGTAGCCTAAGTTACTCCTTATAACATCAGCTTTCTACTAAAATCGGTTAAGCCGTTTCAGAGATTAGCTGGAACAAACAAACAGATAGACAGACAGACACACAAAATAAAAAAAAAGTTTTTCGTTATTTTAAGTGCGGTATATACTTTCATAATTATGTATTTAGTAAAAGCTATTATTTTGACATTACAGACAGACATTTAAATTTTATTTATTTGTATAGATAGATATAGATTTTGGATCCCGTAAAAAGTTTGTGACGAATAAGGCAAAGAAAAATAAAACTCTGCACACACATCCTGGGAGGTCACCTGCACCCTAATTGCGTAACACACGATCAATCGGAATCGGTTTCATTTTGACAGTTCAACAACATTCATTGCGTTATTTACGTTGTTGAGCAGACCCATGACACATTTTTTGAAAATATGAAGCAATGGATTAGCAATATCCTTCAAAATGATTCAGATTAAGATTAATTGTGTGTTACGCAATTAGGGTGCAGACTCTTATTCTGGACCAGGATTGTATGTTCTTGTCTTCTGTCAGTCGGTATTGTTTAAGGGAAATCATGTTAGGTTATGTTTATAGAGATGATAATACCCGCCTAATATTTTGATCTCTCATCAAATGATTTTGTCTTCAATTTTTCCGTGTAATTTTCCGGAAGTTGGTCACCTACACACCGATAGTATGAAAAATTACGTAATAACTTTGAATAAATGTTAATCCAGTACATTTTCAGGCTCTAAAACTTTGAAACTATTTTAAAACTGTAATTTTTCGTAACCTCACTCTTTGTGTAAACATTGTGGAAAATTATTTAAATTCTGATGCAATTTTCAATATTAATCAGGAATAATTAATATTATACTTTCACGAAATAACGAAATAAAATGGGTAATAGTTAGAATATCTAAGTAAAACGTTTTTAAAACACGATGTTTTGTCACTGGATAAATCACAATAAATTACTTGCAACCTTCAAAAATACTGGCGTTTACTATTGTAATTTACATTTACATTTTTAATATGCACATAAATGTACGTACGTACCTACTTTTTAAGAACCAACTGAAATAGTTTCTCAAAATTAACCAGTTTTATGAAATACCTAATAAAAATAATGATTAATTAACTGGGAAATTAATTTATTATTAAAATAAATGCTTGCGGTTGCGAATTATTCACTATTATTATAAAAAGGTTACAAATTAAACTTTGTAGCCTCTTACGGCAAGCTAACATAAGCCCAAAGGACAAGTGGTTTGGCATCGATATATAAGGAAACAACAAACTACCTCAAACACCGTATATTTATTTAAAAAAAAGATTTTCTTTTTAAAATCACTCAAAATAAGATTTGATGGTTTCCCTCCCACATAGAACAGTTTGATATTACTGTTTAAAAAATGTATACGTTCTATAGAAACCGTCTCCTTGTCAATGTATTACGTTACTTAGACCATTTGAAATTTTAGAACAATTTTAATTATTAAAAACAAAAGGAACTCAGCAGTTAATTTAACCTTATAAACTAAAAATAAAAAGCTTACCTGTAATGTTTTTTAGAACGATGTAATAGCGGAACTAGCGAAAGAGGGTATCATCCACTCTATATCCCGTCTAGTTGCAGCCCGTTAGATGTGATTGATGACAGACGCACCGCAGAAGACTGGCAGCTGAATTTCGTCGCGACCGATTATATTCAAATGCGTTTTCGCTATGATTCGTCGCAATCGCGGGAAGACCGGCGCGCGCGCGCGTACTGACACGACGTCACCGCAAGGACTTAGGGTCAAAATACACAATCCCGCGTGTTCCAATCAGCGGGTGGAGTGATGCACGCAGCTGATTGTTTTAGTGACCCTTGGACTAAAGTCACCCTGTATGATATAAAATTGTAAGGAATTGTCAAAGTCCACCGTTATCACCACAGATCTTGGCTTATGAAACTTATTGTGAAGTGGTGAAGTCACAACAGAACTTTGACTTCATTTATTATAATACAATTTCCAGTTTCAGCACGAGGCGGTTTTTGTGTCATTATATAGGGCAAAACTTCAATATGCTTTGTAGGCTTTTGAAAAGAATCTAAGAACAGTCTTAATTATATAACATTGGGTTACCCTAAGTAGATTAATAAATAAATTGTATTATTTAAGCTGTACTTGATGGTCTATGATATGATTTTTTGCTATTAAATATATTGTGTATATAATTACTGTTAAATATACGTTGTTTCAGCTTCGTTTAATATAATGAAATTTTGTAGCTAGATCTTTAAATAGATATAAAAAGAGGTTTAGACAAAAACTCAAATATTTTTTTACTATACTACTTGATGATTATAATGATACACAGGTATCATCATAATTAATTATCATCGTTTCAGGTCCCCGTCAAGAAGAGTTGGATAAGTACCATTTAAGTAATATGTAATTACACAACCCAATACTGAAACGCGGCTACGCTTATTTTTGTTGTTGTCACCCGTATGTAAAACTACTTATTTAATAGGTACCTACATATTATGTATAGGTACTTTGTAAACATTCGAGATCAAAACATTAGAGTAGCATTATCGCTGTTTTCTTAGTTCACAGATTTAATCAGCTGCATGATCATAATATATTGAGTGTTTATTTTCCTTAAACTTTTGACCAAAAAAACATTAAAGCAGCCTAAAAAAAAATTATGACTAGCAGGAAACTTAAATTTTTAAAGAGGTCCTACTTTGTGCAGGCAATGTGTGGAATAACTGTGGGTGAAGAAGGTTACGGTTCCAAAGTTGTATGTTTCATATGTAAGGTTGAACAAGATATAAATGTAGAGAGGGACAGTGCACACAAAGGACTAAGTTGCCTTCCTCAGTTCCTCACCGTATCGTTTCATTTTCTTTTCTGTACCGAATCTGTACAGTCGAATGGTTCGGTAGTACTCGGTACAGAGACATGACATGTGTATGCGCTCGGTAAATAATCTGTATCGAAACGAAAACGCGCCGATCCGGCGAGGAAGGCGCCTTAAGCGGGCAGCCCAAAAGATGATTGATACTACCGTTAAAAAAAGTGTGTGTGTGTCAGCTACGACCCACGATTGGAGTTTACTCCTTACGAACGATAATTATGATATATATCGAATAGAAAAAAAGGGTGAATGAACGCATCTGCTAAAATGATAAGAGAAACAAACATATATCTGTAATTATTCGGATTATTTATATTACTTCTAAATCTTAGACGTACATAAAAAATATTAGTACCTGTAGTAAGCTTATCTAATACTTCAACCTAGTTGTAAAAATCGTGGCAGTGGAATCAAACACTGTACTAAAATAAGGTTTCAAGTTATAAAAAAAGTATATTACTGGCATTTATTTTCAAAAAAGGTTTTATTTTTATAAAAAGTAAACAAAGAGGAGAATAAGATACGCTGTGTAATGTATTCCATCTCATTCTTTTACACGTTCAATCCTACAGATATATATGTTTGTCTCTTTCTACGTAACGCCTCAACTTTTCGTGTTAGGTACACTTGATTTTACTCCTCATAAAATTTCCGTACCGGGCCTTATAACTCAAATCGTTTCTTAAGGAGTAAACTCCAAAAAATGCCTAAGGTTTAAGGCATAGGTAATAGTGTTTTGGTAAGCGTACCCAAAGTTGATCGCGGGCCTCTGGACATGAAAAATATTCAAGGGAAAATTGACCGCTACTATTTTAAACTTTAACAGACAGTTAGGCTAATAATTAGAGCGGTCCCCCGACGGGACAGCATTTAATCAAAAAATTTCATACGTACTTACGTAGGGTCATAATTTCAAGGTTATTTTTTTCTTTTTATAGGGTTTCGCGTTTATACCTTTTTTGTTCTTTGTTTTTAATAGTTTTATTTTAATTGTTTTAGGCTTTTTACATTCAACTGTCGCGTACGCACTGAGGGGGGCTAGACGCGTCTGTTGAACGGGTGCGGAGCGGTGTAGTGCGGGGGAAAGTATTACTTTACCTAGCTATTCCCAATTACCCGCCGTTCTCAATTCCCCCACTTTCCCCTACTAGAAATCGATGGACTTCTGGATGTTCCCGAGTCTGACCGAGCGCAAGAACACAAAGAAAGGCGAAAATATCTGAATAATCCATAGCTAAGCATAGCTAATACCCAACCGCTGGTCAGGTTGTCGAACCGAATATAAAAAAATAATATTATAAATGGGAAAGTGAGTTTGTTTGTTTGTTTCGCTTTCACTCTAAAACGGCTAAACGGATTTGGACAAAATTTGGCACACAGATAGACCATAAACTAGGTAAGGACATACGTTGGGTACTTTAATAAATGTATTTTCTTTCTTACTTTTCATCCTGAATCGCAGAGGATGTTGCGGGCAACCGCTATTGCCCCATAATTATGTATTACAAGCTGAGCTTTTCGGATTTCAACGAGTTTCTAAAGCTTAGTTACACAGTAGGAAGTAGTAGCTGTACTCTTGGAGTACAACACAGTAGAAACAACATCACCACCCCCTTCTGACTTTATCCCAATTTATTTATGATAAGTGCTGGCTACAAATAAAGTATACCAATAAATAGATTGAATTAATGTCAATCTACTACGTGAGCTGAGCATGTTATAATGTAATCCAGCACAACATACACAAAGTGTGCCCATCCATCATTTTAGGGCTGGTCGGTAGACTCATATAAAAGATCTATGAGAATTTTCGTCGTAATCCCTCAACTGACAAGGTACTATACACCGTGTTCAGGACGATATATGTACATAAACTTCGACCAGATGTTCAGACCATGGAAATAAGCATTTTTCATTATGGACACATTAATGAATTCTTATATTTTGTTAATTTTCATAAAAACTAAATACCTTGACGTTAATCAACTGACATGCATGCCTCTTTATCTCTTTATCCGTAGCATTTAATAGATTTATCATTTTAATTGCACGGCAACATAGGCCAAATAAAGACCCTTTCTTGTGTAGAAATTTAATTGAGCTATGCAGTAGCTCAATTAAATTTCATTAAATGAAATAACAAATATCTTTGTAACGAAGCCTTTGTTAGATTTGATTTGTAAAAGCCACAAAAGCGTTTGCTAACGTTTATGGGTAACGTGACACGGTGTATAATATTTTATTTCTTTACATTTTCGAAACTCCATCGGTTTTCTTAAAACCTCCATTAACTTTAAGGAAATTAGCACCGTCTATTACGACTTTAAGATAAACTTTTTATTATAGGCAGCCACCCAATAAACTAGCCACCGCTACGAATTGTAGGTCGTAGGTTCGAACCCAGACATGCACTTTACTTTGTGTACCTATGTAATCTTTCACCACTGCTCTCAAAACGGTGAAGGAAAACATTGTGAGGAAACGAGGAGGCCTGTGTCCCAGCAGTGGGAACGTTATAGGCTGATTATATAATGCTGCTAGACATCAGAAATAAGACCATGCCTAGGACTAATGATACTGACTGTCCTGGGTGAACCTTTTTGTATAGGTTCTACAACAGCTCCATTCCAATGTACAGACGCCAGCAGGTCAAGCTACCCGAAACTGTCAAATTTTCCCAATCAACCTTGAACCATATTGCTTTAACGATAAAGTTGAAAATCTATCAAAGAATTTTGACAGATTGTAGTAGCTTGATGTGCTGGCGTCTGTACGTGTCCAGAGGCAGATTTATTACTGTGCCACAGAATATGTGCTAAACGAGAACGAGAATGTGTTGAATATGTTGTCGTCTTGTAGCCTCAGTTATTCAAAAGAAGATACATTTTGTTGACATTCTATCAGTATGCATATTAATTGCAATATTAATGAAATTGTAACTTTCAAACCGATAAAGAAACAATCACTTTAACAACACGCGCATTGGCAAACAAATTGGTGATGAGGGTCACCAAGAAGGATGAGCAATTTGTCTATCTTCTCGTTATCATACTGTAAGTCGCTCTCGAGTGATGATCAAATTTTTCAAAGATAATATATTTATATGCCCAATACCGGCTGATTTTTTTTACCTTCTGGACAAAAACAGGGTATAAAATGTGAACCGAGTAGAAGCATATGATACAGAAATTTCGTTTTGAAAAAAAAAACGATAAATAGGTAAAAATTCAACTTCAAGGCACCCATCCTGTTCTACGTGTGGAAATTATCATTGAATTAATAGCGACGACTGCGACGAGTTGTATTTGAAGACATTTTTTCGGTGACGTATCTACTCCGTTCACCTTCCATACCCACCCTGTTTTTGTCCAGACGGAAGACAGAAAGGATAAGGAATGTGTTATTTATTTAGGACTGAAGTAAGTATAGTCATTTGATGATAACAGATTGATCAGCTTCATTGTACTGATTGTGACAGGGGCAAACTACAATAATAATATTAGTAAGCCAAATTTCCATCATCTCTAGTGCATGCACCTAGTTAATGGTAGGTAATCAGACAATACAATTTAACGACTTTTCCACACAGTTATAATAGATCGATACAATAACATGACCTGACCCCGGATTCCCCGTCGAATCTCATGTAAGTTGTTGCACGTACATAATTATGTACAGGTACATAATAAATAATTGTTACAGGAATTATTAAATTTGACTATAGGTTTTAAAATAAATTATGTTTTGAAAAGTCCGTTAGAACGATTAGCATAATCAATATTTTATGTTCCCACTGCTGGGACATAGGCATCGTCTCTTCGAGAGGGAGTGGGCTGTAATCTGTCACGCGGGCCCAGTGCGGGTTGGTTGAACAGATTTGGGTAGGTACTAAAATCAATAACCATTCATAAATAGTCAAAACTTTTACTTTATTTTTTTTGCAAATCACATATTTTCGAATATTTATAATCCTGAAACGATAGACGACGATTACCTTTGATAAAAAACTAAAATATTGCGTCAAAATATTCCTCCACATCGCTGTCGACTGGTAATGTACCCAAGAGACTGGCGGCATGACCACGTTGTATGGCAATGTTTAGCCCCTGGCCAAGATAAAAGCCAGCCCTGGGGTCAAATAATACATTTTAGCTGAAAAAGAGATGATGAAACTCCACTTCATGTTACAACAAGTTACGAATTATTACGATACTTGCATGTTTAGGTGCATCATTTGATTTTTTTTTTGTGACGGCCGGTAAAACCGACGACGGCCCACCTATGATAATAATATGAAAATGATAACACAGCCACCTGATAAAGAAGTTGCTACACCAAGAACTTTGCCAATGAGAGTATTCTTCTTCTTAGTGTCTAAATTGACTCAGCCCAGAATTCGGTTAGTTTTTTGAAGCCATCACCAGCGTCCATCAGTTCCTGTAGCATGCAGCTGACAGGACATGCAGTGCAGGACACGACATCAATAAGAAGTGTTCTTGCGAGATAAAGTAGGAAAGGCTCATGGTCCAGTCATTTTACTGGTTCTCATACCTTTCAAACAGGAACACTAGTAGAAATAGCTATTTCCAAGGAAGTTCTTGTGCAATATCTTTGGTGCCATTAGAAACTTCCTCAAAGAAACCCTTCTACAAGGAGCAGTACTTCTAATAAGATAAGAACATTAAAACATTCTCATGACATCGGTACCTACATGTCTTTCTTTTCCTTAAAATGAGAAAATGACAAGGGCACATTGTATGAAGGGCACATTGATGCAAAAAAGTATTTTCTGTATAGCACCAATCATATATAATAAAATCCCAAAACCTATTAGACAAATGCCTACTGCTCTATTTAAAATACATTTAAAAAAATATCTTGTAAATGAATGCTATTATACCGGATATATATCATATCGGATTTCTTAAATGAACGCAATGAATTAATAAAATTGTAGTACCTATATTTTTCTGCAGTTACGACATTTTACAATTTAAATCTCAAATCAATAAAACCTAATCTGTACATTTTCTTCTTTTTTAAGTAGTATTACGATGAAAATAACAAAATAGTTGTTTAGACTCAAATCTTTTGTGGTTATTTTAAACCAAATATGTTGTTTTTTGTACGCCATAAATGGCAACACATGCAGATCTAACCATTATTATAAGACCTTGCACATGTTATGATTTAGGTACACTCATATTTTTACAATAAAAATATATTCTTCTATTCTTCTTCTTTTTCTATGTTGTATACCTTTATCCTATATAATAAATAATATACTAAGAGTTGTAGTAAGCCACATGATTGCTATCTATACCTACAAATAATTAAAATTGAAGTGTCTGTTTGTAATGTCAAAATAACAGCTGTTTACTAAATGCATATGAAAATATATACCTACATACGGTACTTACCTATAACCAATAAACAATTTAAAAATTAAAAAAAAACAGACAGCTGTTTGTTTGTTCTGGCTAATCTCTGAAATGGCTGGACCCATTTCGACAGGACTTTCACTGGTATTAGGCTGATTTTATTTTAGAAAAAGAATTAGGGTTCCGCACGAAAAAATAAAACCTTTGAAATCCCACTTGTTTCCCGACATGCACGCGAACGGCTTCGCGGCACAGCTAGTCGTTAATATAAACAACGCTTTATTCGTGTAATAAACTGTTATATTTTACCTTGCTCCATTCTCAATTATTTCTCATTCCGGAAAACGCGAAATAAGCCACAGACTATATGTCCATAAATAAATCATAAATTTATTATGTGTTTATGAGCTGTCACGTTTTTATTATAATATTGTGCAAGTTTGTACAAACACGTTTTGCGCATTTTGCGTGAATCACTTATCAACGATAACCTTTAATTAATTTATTAAGTGCAACTAGAAACATAGACTGTGTCAGATAAGCTTGCAGCATCTACGTGCCGGGATAAACGTTTACCCTGTACTCGTTATTTTCCACGTAGATCACGTTTTGTAGCTAAACTTACATGATAGCGATAACTCCTGAACTTTTCGTCTAAAATAAACCTGTGTGTTATGTGATGTTTGGGGTAGCACTTAGCGATAACGACGAAACATGCGAGTACCATGTGCTCACCTAGTTTGAAGTAAGTGTTACGAATGCGAAGATTGTGTATACGATCTATTTCTTTTTGTTTTATTGTTTTTAATCTGTGTGTTTATCATTTATTTTTATGTTATGCCTTATATTCCTCCACACTGATAAATAACTGATTATGTTTACATAACGTGTGGCGGGACCCTGGTGATCTGCTATACCTACATTCCCAGTGCAGACACCAGTCTCTCACAACTAGTGTCAATAGTTTCTAAGCTTGTCTAATTTTATATGATGCCATTGTTTGTGAAGAGAAAATAAATTATTTGAATTTTAAAACTAAATGTTAAACAACTTTTCAATAGCCAATTGCACTGAATTTCAGGACTACAATCATTATCTTCTATAATGTAAAAATTAATCGCTGAATGTGTTGCTAAGCGCAAATCTCGAGAACAGCTGAAAAAATTGCCTGGAAAGGTCTAAAAACAACTAAAGAAAGAAGAAAGAAAATACATTTATTCACACTACATACAACACTACTACTACACTACACTACACAACACACACTACACTACTATTTATAGATTTTTTAACACTTTTCTATACTCCCATACAAACGAATACAAATTTTGTTTCGGGGTGGGTTGGGGGTACAAGAAATGTCACGTGGACGAAGTGGCGGGCAGAAGCTAGTTTTATATAAAAAGATATTCACTGCTAGACACTCCCCTAAGTATCACCCCAGATACTTGGGGGCCCCAGCCTAGTGACCGGTCCTGCGCTGCCCTCATCGAGCGAATTCCCGTTGGATCCACCTTGTGGAAGCGTAAGTAGGTACCGACACGTGACGCTGATTCTTCCGGGACGCGGTCACCACCCCAGAACTTTTGGGACTCCTCGGCCATCTATGTTTAGCCATATCCTTAGTTCATCTGTACATAACGTGTTTAATGTTTCATGAATAAATAAATGTGCTGGAAACGCACAAGGAGGTTCGTTTACGTATGCATAATCAATGTATTACGGGCTTCCATCGGCTCCTCTTGATTTATCGTCAATGTGTATGAAGTGGGCTGAAGGGGCGTGCTTGTGCATTGAATCTAAGTGTTCCAAGTGTGCCGAACTGGCTAAATGGCATGTGCATACATTAGTGTTCCTACATGTGCTATAAATAGCTGCAATCTATTATTTTTCCCACGACTTCGTGCTCATGAAACTTGTACCCTCGTAAAACCGAAGGGCAAAGATTTTGTATAAGTAATGTCTTTAGGTAAGTAGTAGATACCAACTTGTTTAAGAAACCGACTTTTGGGCTTCATAGTTCCGAAGATTTAATTACTTTTATATGATAATCGGTAATAGTTCTATGATTATTAATTAGAACCTGTTTTTTTTTTGTTAATAAACAAGCATTCCGCAATGTTCTTTAACCGTGCTGGCAGTTTCGAATTTATCTAAATCCTCCTCTCGACTCAAACTATTGAGATTAAGATTAAAAGTTAGGCCATAAAGTTAAAAAAAAAAATCCTATTGGAATCTGTCCAGCCTATAAAGAGACGCGCATACTGATAGAAATATCCGATATGCTGATGAAAATGCTTGTGAAAAAAATAGTGTGGTCTATCACTTTAGTTCAAGGAAAGTGATATGATATAAGATCACGACCTTATCATCATTGATGTTACTCATCACGTTTTACTACGCGTGAATATGTTTTTCATAAGAGAAAATAATAAAATGTGTGTACCGCAGGGCTCAATATTGGGGTCGTTCCTATTTTTAGTATACCTACATAATAGTTAGTTCCTAATTTTGTAATGTTACTTACATAAGTTGATGAAATAAACAATTATTAATTAATTGAATTATTATATATACGTAAATGATTTACCTCATTTACTAAAAACCCGACCACAAATGGCGTTATTTGCTGATGACACATCACTGATTTTTAAAGTAGGCAGACGTGCACGGGTGCTTGACGACGTAAATAAAGCTATGCTTATGGTCCATAATTGGTTTACTGTAAATAATTTAGTATTAAATGTTCGAATGTTCGAAGTAGTGAATGTCACGTTGAATTGAATACAACGTGACGGACGATACTTGAATTCGTCGAAAATACAGTTTTCTCGGGGATCACGCTTGACTCAAAGCTGCAGTTGGGTCCTCACCTAACTCACCTACCTCATCACTTGCAGGTCGGCTAAGTTCAGCCGCTTACGATTTGTGATTGTTGATTGATTGTTTGGAAAATCCGCCAATTAACAGACGTGGATAGCGCGAGACTGGTCTATTTTAGTTACTTCCATAGCATCATGTCTTACGGTATTTTGCTGTGGGGACGGGTTGCAGATATTGATTCTATCTTCATTCTGCAAAAGAGGGCTGTCAGAGCCATCTACAATCTCAGCAGTCGCGAATCTATAGGGGAACTGCTTAAAAAAATTAACATCATGACGGTTCCTTGTCAATATATATACGAAAACATTATGCACGTTCGAAAAATCTACATCTTTTTAGTAAGATAAGTGACAGGCATAATTTTAACACTAGGAATAGAAACAAACTAGATCAACGCGATTCAGATTGTCTAAAGTAAAAACTTCTTTTATGGGGTACTGTGTAAAATGCTATAATAAAATACCACTCGATATTCTTCAATTAAATGAGAAGAAATTTAAATCATGCATTAAACGCACACTATGTAGACAAGCATATTATAAGTTCCGCTAGGGCTGCGGGTTGTTCGAAAGAGATACTGTGGCCCCTGGCACAGGCAACTGAAGGAACACGGGTGAGTTTTAGTCAGTAAAAGTCTGACATGCCTTTCCGCTCAGCCCAGAGCGGGAGAGGTCATTTGATGATTTCCCACCCAAAAAAAAAAAAGAAGCATATTATAAGTTGGATGAGGATATCGTAGATAAAAACGCTTGGTTTAGTGCTAGTCCTGCTCCACAGGCACTTGGGCTCACTAGTTGATCACAATTTCAATATTTGATAGAGATGCGTCCCCTTTTTTTTTGTTTTTTTTTTGTGTTTCTGACATTGCGAACTTAATGTTTATTTTATTCAATCATGATTTAATTCTTAATACTTCAATATGAAATACCTCTTCCTGATTGGTAGTAATTTTTATTTTTTTTTCTCATCTCATAAATAAATTGCAAACTATAGTTTTGTATAATTTAGAAACATTTTTAAAAATTTTTAAATGCCAAAACCAATACCATGGATCCGTTTTTTATGATATTTTGATGTTGACTTGAAAGAGCATGGCAGTTGAGAATATGTCATGTTCACCTAAATGTCTCACTGGTGGTGGCGCGTGTGTTGGATCATTCGGTTCCCTACAAAATGGTTGAGCTGGGTGGTGCTGATCCACGCGTCATGTTCGTGAACTGTCGCCGTCGGTTGAGACTGGTCATCTCTTAACTGCCAGGGCGTATTTTTAATCTTGATTTAAAAGAGTGTCCTTGGAGTTTCTTGCCCGTTCTTCTCCATAGAGATAAAAAAATAATAAATGATTTGAGTTTGAGTTTTACAGTTTCCTTGGAAAATTAGCAGCTTAAGTTCATACGTGACAAAAATGAGCTATAATTTGACTCTTTAATAGATAGAATAGACGAATTTGCGAGAAATAGGTTTACATGTTTAAGGAAAGAACTATAAATTGCGGTGTTTTATTACATAACTTATAATAAATAATACCTATTACTTATTGCTAAAAACTTTTTGACCAAAAAACGTGTGTGAGTTTGTTTACGCATCAAAGAACATTCTAGAATTCCGTCGAACAATTTCGAATACGGGGGTCTCTCGTATCTTATTTGCCAATTTAATACATCATACGGATACAGTAGGTTCGTATTGTACACAAATTGCTAAATTGATGCACGAGTTTGATTCGTAACACATTGTCAATTGCCTAATGGGCTAAAAGCAAGTTTGCCTACGACCCGCGAGCATCAAGCATCTCTCTGGCTCTTTTATTTCATGGTTACCTTGGCGACCTGTAACATCCGCAAAGTACGAAGAAAATAGTAAGCTGCTTTTAGATTTATGCCGAGTTATTTCTTGGAAATACTTATTACAGATTCCTGTTTCAGTGAGTGCTAAAGATAATATTTGTACCTTGTATTCTCAGAGGACCTCGAAAACAAATTGGTTGTTATGTATGTGTTTGTTTATTTCTGTCATTCTAAACATAAAGATCTTGGGTACATACATATCCGTTAGTAAATTTAGAATCGATTGAATAAGTTTTCGTTTAGAATACTCTATGAATGTTTGTGATAATAGAAACATAGATGTTGATGTTATTTCTCCGGGGTGACCGGTCATTCGTCACCGTCATCGATTCATACGTAGAGATGATTATCTTAATATAATTAATTTCGTTATGTTAATTAAACACGAGACTAAAACGAATAATGTCATGGAATTTAAAAATAGACGACATTTTACCTACATTCACTTATAAATTGCTGCAAAATCTATATACAGTGCAACCTCAATATAACAAATCGGAAGGGAACAAGTAAATATTCGTTATATCAAGTAATTCGTTAAACTGAGGTATGTTATATATTGAGTTCAGGTTGGTCTAAAATTCGTTAAAAAAGGTAAAAACGTGTCGAAACCTGTCGTGACTGAATCGTTTTGGGTTGACAAAATTCGTTAATTAGAGGTTTACACTTTTTTTTGATAGTTGAAAATTCGCTATAAAGAGGTTGTTCGCAAAAAATCTTCGCAATGTAAAGGTATATTTTACACTAGCTTCTGCCCGCGGCTTCGCCCGCGTGGATGTCGGAACTTATCCCACGGGAACGTGCTACCAGGATAAAAAGTATATGCTTCCCCAGGATGCCATCTATCTCTTTGCCAAATCAGAAGTTCAGTGGTTTAGGCGTGAAAATGTAACATACAGTTTCAAGTTCAAATCCTCCTCTAAAAACCGAATTACCCCTTTTTACCCCGTCAGGGATCAATTTTCGACAACTTTACATAGGTACTTATTATTAATTATTTTCTGTCGAAAGTATCAATGCTGAGTTCCGAGTTAATCGGACCGCGCATTCAATTTCTTCCACACAAACTTCAACACCCCTATATCCCCCTTTGAGGGGTAGTTTGAAAAACTTATAATGATAAACTTTATTACTTACTTAGTTTATTAACTAAATTAATAAGATTTTTCATATAACTGTACCCCGCTTTTCACCCCCACAGGGGTGGAATTTTAAAATATTCTTGAAAATTCATAACTTGACTCAAAGATTATTTATACCAATTTTATAATTAATCAAGCCACTTATTATAATCGTCCCCTGTAAAACTAACTACCCCTTTTCACCTCGTATGTGTTATTATTTATTTTTAGTCTTAAGTACACACACTGAGTTTCGAGTCAATCGGATCGCGCGTTCAAATTCTTCCACACAAACTTTAACACCCCCATAGCCCCTTTGAGGGGTAGTTTTGAAAAACTAATAATGATAAACTTTATTGCTTACTTAGGCGAGTATTCATGCCAATTTTCAAGATTATTAACCTAACGAATAAGATTTTTCATATAAACTGTATCCCCGCTTTTCACCCCCACAGGGGTGGAATTTTGAAAAATCATTTGGGATGTGTTCATAACTTGACTCAAAGATTATTTATACCAATTTTCGAGTTAATCAAGCCACGCTGTAAAATCCTCCCCTGTAAAATTGACTACCCTTTTCAGGCCGTCAGGGGTAGATTTTCGAAAAACCCTGATACACATTATTCTTCTCTTTCAATTATAGGTATAAATACTGAGTTTCGATTAAATCGGACTGCGCGCTCAAATTCTTCCATACAAACTTTGAAACCCCCCAATCCTCTTTTAGGGGGTAGTTTATATAAACAAAAAATGCCCAACTTCATAATTTACTTAGATAAGTATTCGTGCCAAGTTTCAAGTTTATTAACGCAAGGAATAAGATTTTTCATACAAACAAAATCCCCCCATTTCACCCTCTTAGGGGTGGAATTTCGAAAAACCCTTTCTTAGTGGATACCTACTCTTCACAAAGAATACACCCTCCAAATTTCATGTCTCTAGGACCAGCGGTTTAGGCTGTGCGTTGATGTCTCAGTCAGTCAGTCAGTCAGTCAGTCAGTCAGTCAGTCAGGACTTTGAATTTTATATATATAGATTGACTCTTATGGACAATTCAAGGGGATTACCAAGAATTCGTTATATCGAGGAATTCGTTATATTGAGGTACGTTATATTAAGGTTGCACTGTACTAATCTGATATAATGAAATTAAAAAATGTATGGATGGATAATGTGGATGAAATTATTTAGATAATCATGAGCGTACCTACCCAAGGTACCCTCATCATTATCAACATAATTTCAGCCGAAAGACGTCCACTGTTGGTCATGTCCAACAGGTACTATGTGTCTCGCCGGCAGCGGATTCCTAACCTGCGATTAATAAAAAACAAACTCATTTTAATAGAAATTGGAAAGTTTGCCATCGCATTTGAGGCGGCATTTGCAGCCCAAGTCGAAGGTGACGAGAAACAGGAGAGAATGAAAAGACAAGCACGCGTGTGGAATACACTGCATTCCTAAAAGCTGTGCAATTCTTTCTTTCTTTTTTATAATGTAGTGTGCACAGCCTTGTGTATTGCTACTGTTTATTTCCAGAATAACGTTCATTAAGTAGTTCAAAAGCCGCGAGAGATGTCCACCAAAAAATATGTGCCTCAGAATTTCGATTCTGATAAATTGGTTATTTAATATTATATATCTTTAGTAATCATAAAGCTGCCGAGTAAGTTGGTTTGTCTGTTTGAACGCGCTAATCTCTGGAACTACCGGGCGGATTTGTAAAAAAAATTGCATTTGATAGCCCAATTCATGTGGAAGGACAACAACATCAACATTCATTTACACACACACACACATTCACACACGTCACACACACACACACACCCTCACACTCTCACACACACCCTCCCATTAATTACATCACATACACTCACATACACATTCACATTCATTTTAACATCATAATATCCTTATAAGTCAGGCAAAAAGAAAAAAAGTATGAAAGAATGCTCAGCGAGAACGAGGTGATAGCGCGGCAGGTGACGCGATGCGACACGGTGGGTCGAGGGAACAAGGAATTTCATGCGGACGAAGTCGCAGGCAGAAGCTAGTATTTTATAAAATACATTGTTTCAAATCACACGTTATTAGGAAAATTACAATTTGTCATTTCCCAAAAAAGTACTTACTTAACGCGTGATTTTATGTTAAGTGTGTCTATTCCGCAACTGGTTTGTCGGAGCGGTAGGACCTTACCCTTATCATCTAAACGATACCTACCTATTATCGTTAACTATATCTTACTGTTTTACCTAAAAAACAGCCCACAACGCGGTGTGGTCACTGTAAAGCATCCAACATGATCCATGATCGTTTAGAAATAATCATCACCTTTACCTGTAATTTGTATGGTGTACAATAAAGAGTATATCTATTCTATTCTTTGAACCTATTTTTCTGTTTTTTTCTTGTCTGTTACTATATGTGTGTACGTAAATGATTAAATAAATAAATAAACATGTTTTTGGCGTTTTCGATCTTTGAGCGTCACACACATACATACATTTTCATAGTTTTCACAAAAAAACAGAGGACCTCAGTAGGTACAGATCACATTAATTATTTTAGTTTCAAAGATTAACTTTATTTATACGAGTATATTTATATTTATTTATATAAACTTTGTTATAAACATGAAACCATTTCTAAAAGTAGGTAGGTAAGTACTTACATTGTTGTTGCATAGTTAAAAATTATAATTCTTGTTACATATTCATTGTTTTAATCTGAAATTTGTTGTGTAGGTACTTTTAACTTGTCATCCACACGCATGCGCATTTTTAAAACATTTTTGTTGAAGGATTAAGGGTGTATTTTACGTACCTTTAGATTTTCTTCTTTGCTCTGACTTGAGCAGGCCGTGGCCCGAATAGAAGGGTAATTACGTCACACACTAACAGAAGGAAAATGTCTTTCAATTTGACAGTTCAACAACATTCATTGCGTTAATTACGTTGTTAAGCAGATATTTTTTTGGAACATATAAAGCAATGGACTGAAACTAAATGATTCAGATTGTAATTGATAGTGTGTTATGCAATTAGGGTCCAGTTCCTAAAATTTTGAAGAAAATACTAATAGGTATCAACCTAAATATTTTCTTGTCATTTTTTTTTAATAATACATTAAATAGTATTGTTTAATAGTAAATACTTGTATATTCATACAATTGCTATTCTGTGGGAGACACAGTATTATTGTATCTCCCATAGACACAATATTAGAACTAGGCATAGGTACATACTCATACAATTACCATTCATAAGGATTGGGTCCTTGTCCCCAGACCCCAGAGGTCCCCAGACGGTCTTAGATACGGCACACATCATAAAAAAGATTTTAGATTTGGAATTATCCTACCAGTACCGTCCTAAGGCTAGCCTCATAATTTCGTGTCAGGGTCTTCCTGGCTACGTCACGTCCATGTTAGTATATTTTTATAGCAGACCATGCTTCGGTAGAAGTTCATACATTAAAAAAAAAAAGATTTTGGAAAACCCTTTGGATGCGAGAAGCACAGGTTGGTTGAGCTGAATGGTGCTAATCTATGGGTCATGTTCGTGAACGGCGCCGTCAGTAGGTACTGGTCAACTCTTTGCTGTCATGGGTTATTTTAATTTAAGCGTCATGGGTTTTTATCTTTTCATTACGGACGCTTTTAACGTTCTGCATCGTTCTCACGTGCATAATTTTTAACATGAATGATGTAACCAATACTTTGTTACTATATTATTGTGATTTAAAAGAGTGACCATGGAGTTTCTTGCCCGTTCTTCTCCATATTATGTACTCGTACCTACAACGCTTTGGAATGGGCAACTAGCTTTGTTGAGGATGGCTAAGATAATTATGCTTGTTAGCATGGAAACACGATCACAGCTTTAGGTGTATATTTTTACCATTTTTTTAGAGAGTGAGTGGCAGCAAAAGACAAAACAATAAATTTATAGAAAAATAAATATATCAATATAAAAAAGGTTGGTTGCTGGTCGTCAACATGGCCCCCGATGGTGTGAAGGCACCAATTTACTGGCAGGCGACCAGCAAGACAACCTTACGAGTGGGTTGACGCAGCACGCCCCCCTTCGTTGTAACGTCCACCACTCTCACTATTCCGTCTCTCCCTGGGTGCACTTCCGCGATTCACCCAAGGGGCCATTGGTTCTTGGGTAGGATGCCGTCCGCGATAAAAACTAAATCGCCCACCCTAAATGGACGAGCCTCCTGCAACCGCTTCCTGGGTGTGAGCGTGGGCAGGTAAATGTATGTATGTAAAAAATCCATCTCTTGCGTGCGTCTGGCAATAGAGACGCTCAGGGGGCCAAAATAATCTAACCCTACGTGGGAGAAAGGGTGCTGGTGATGTGCTAACCTGGCATCTGGCAAGTTTCCCTCTGGTAGTGATTCCGGCTTAGCCTTCCGATTGCGGCAAAACTGGCATCTCTGCGAGGTTCTTCTGACGGCTGGTCTGAGACTTAGTATAGGTGCGGATAATTGGCATGTGTCACTCCTATCAACAACATGGGCTTCGCATCATCGGTTCCTCTCGTGCCGATTGGAAGAAAGATAGCAACCATTCATAGCTGGAATTGAATCTGTAGCAGATTGAGTACCGAGTCTTACATGAAAATAACAGTATAATGGTACAGTCAGTAAAAGAGATAAGTCAACAAGGTCGTCGGATATAGTTGAAGTTTAGTCAGAAACCAATGGATGTTTTCGGATGGAATTTAATTTGCTAAATTAACTCTTTTTTTGCGCTTTAAGGCACAAATCAGCCAAATCACCCAAAAAGCAGCTAACAAAGAACACGTTTGCTGCATCTGAAAACGTCCAACGGCATCGCGGAAGACCCAGGCGATAGCCGGACGAACTTGAGGCCTGTATGAGGGATTGGTCCATATTGGCTCAGGATCGAGATGAGTGGAAAAAGGAAAGGGAGGCCTTTGCCCTGCCGCGCAAATTAAGTACGGGCTAATTACACAAGCCAACAAAAAAAAAATGTTTTTTTGGTGCCTGCGTAATTGGGTTACAACTTTAATTTTTACTACCTTCGAATACAAAAAGTAGAGTATTTAAACGTTAAAACTTCGTAGAGTTTCGTAAAACTACCTTTACTTAACAAATTTTCGTATAAGTGATCGTTTTTAGTAGTTTGTTTTCGTCATTTCGTCAGTTATAATATATTAATTTTCAATATGTCTTCGTCTAGGAGAATGTGCGAAAATAATACGAATGCATTTTGTTAACTTTGTGGTGAATATATAGTGAAAAAAATTCGAAAATCTATAATTGAATAACTGAATTTCTATAACTGAATTCAGAGAGCGGTTCCATCAGGATTTAAAAGTCTTGGAAGATAGGTATCAAGGTTGATGGGATGAACACATGATGGCTGATTACTGCTGGAGCATCAGGCGAGAGTGTCTTAAGAACCATGAGTGTTCAAGGAGGAGGGAACAAATTTTTTTTCATGTAGAGCAATGCGGTAAATTGTATGGTTCGAATTATTCGTATATGCAATATTACAAAAACTACGCGTAGTACAGATACAATATAAATGCAGTTACAATCTAGATACATAGAAAATGCAAAAACTGCTTTATTTTTAGCGGCACCAAAACCATTGTAGACCTGACGTGCATGTTATTATTTATTCGAAAACATCCATCGGTACTAAATTTCAACTATATCCGACAGCCCTGGTTACTAAACTCCTTTGGTGACCGTACCCACTACAAATTATGATGTCCCAAAAGTCCATCACAATCATTCTCCTTGCCCTGCAATATGGTTCAACCTTTCTTGACCTTCTTTTTCAGATACCTATAGAGCTATTTCCAGCAATGGAGTACGATATAGCACGACGATGGTTTAAAATAGTGTTGTGTAATTTCCATGCAAATGAGGTACCCGGAATACATAACAGGTAATGAATATTTAAAGAGTCGTTCGACAGAAGCAGAACCATAACACGGAATAATTTCTTTATCACCTTATCTACGGCGCTATTTAATGAAATTTCAGGTTGAAACCTAATTGCCAACCGTATTGAGCGGGTGATTAGTGACCATATTTACATACCAAGACCCCTACGTACCTCGGAAAACACGTTAAGCCGTTGGTCCAGGCTGTCATTCGTGGATCTTTGGCAGTAGTTACGGTTCGTCAGAAGCCCGAAAATCTGACAGTCTTATTAAGAGGTATCGTATAACCCAGTAACTGGGTTGTGGAGGTCACATAGGCAGTCGCTCTATGTAAAGTACTGCTATTTAGCTGCATCCAGTTACACTGGAAGCCGACCCCAACATAGTTGGGAAAAGGCGAGGCAGATGATTGAATGGATGATAAGCTTCTTTCTTCGCCTTGTTACAGCATTTAGCCATTACAACAAGCTGATGGCTCTGGACATGTAGGTACATTAACACTGTCACTTTTACATAATAATGTTTAATGAATATTGACACAAAATTATTCGATAAGCCGACTGCCCCGACTGCCTCCTTAATCACTAGATCAGTCGACATGACGTGAGGTCCTAGGTTTGATTCCCAGGTCGGGCAAAGTTTTCTTAGGTTTTTCCATCGGGAATTTCTCAGTAATAGCCCGAAGTCTGGATTTGTGCTCGGATATGTGAATTGTCCCGGCAATAGGCTCGGCTCCTATTACATGGGACTGAAACATAGCAGGCGGAATGTGGGTGTACTATATCTATAAGTAGTATACCTACACCTCTGCCTTGTCCTTCGGGGAAAATAGGCACGATGTCATGTTATGAAATACGTCAAGCACTGTAGTACAGCGCCGCAACAAATCTTGTGTCTCCACCCTTACAGTTTTATGCAACATTGATTACAGCGCTATCGTCCGGCAGTATACGGAACTAAATAAAGAAACTCTTCGCCGATGTAGGAACCGCGTGAATTGTCTGGTGTTCCAAAAATCCCCGCTAGATGTAGGCACAAGCTTCAACAACATGTTGCTTATTAGGTACAGGCGAGACGCCAGCACATCGAGCTACTACAATCTGTCAAATTTCTTTAGTAGATTTTCAACTTTTCAAGTGTTCAAGCTTGATTGGGTAAATTTGACAGTTTCGGGTAGCTTGACCCCGCTGGCGTCTGTACACTAAACCTTCCCCATGAAGGTCGGTCGAAGTGAAGCTAATTGTACATGGCGTCACCATACTAGCTCGGTCGCTACTAGGGAGTAGGGACCGAGCTGCCGCCGCGCCGAGCTGAGCTGAGACCGTAGGGACGGCCTACAATAAAGATATTTCGTCCATTCATTACATTTCGTGTTCATTCGTTTGATTTTATTGCACTATTTTGATATTGTCTGTGATTTCATATTTTAAATCAAGTATTTGATATGGAAAGTGGTACAGAATTTTAAAACTTAAAGATATAAACAATATGATTGATTTGATTTGTTTCTCTGTTTAAGTTTTCAATCACACTTTTCTAATTTTAGTCTCTTCTGGAAAAGGGTGGACTCCAATTTCGGAGAATTTAGTAACACAACAATGCGCCATTTTCGCTAAAAATAAAATAAAAGCATTTTACGCCTCATATTTTATTAGTTGGTTTTGGGAACTAAGTACGACAGCGCCATCTTAGCAGTTGACTTCCTCATTATTAGGTTATAACCTAAGTCATCAGAAACCCCCACGTTTTATTTATTATAAACTAGCTTCTGCCTGCGACTTCGTCCGCGTAAAGCAACTTTCTTATTTTTTCTCCGTAAGCACCTTCTACAAAGAATTCGAAAACTTAAAAAATAAATTTGTTGAAATCGGTAAAGTCGTTCTCAAGTTATGGCGTGACCAAGGGAAATAGGGACTCATTTATATATATTTATATATTATATTCCCTTCTCACAGAGAGGAGGCCTGTGTCACAGCAGTGGGAACATTATAGGGTGATTATGCTATGCTATATTCCCAAATTTAGCATAGCATATTCACCCTAAAATTTTGTTACGTTTTTGCTTATATATAATTTGCCAGTATTTCCTAAAATTATCCATCCTTATTATTTATATTCTGCCAAATGCATAAAAATGGCTGCCATTAGTAATAACTTTGACTAACAAGAAAGCAATTAAGTTTTTTCGACAGGTGAAATTATCTGGCACGCTTTCCACATTAATTTAATTTATTACTTTGCAACTGACATAGTAATATTAAATTCGATATATTTACACGATATGTACACCACCAACCCGAAAACCCGAAACCCGGTAACCCGATATGTGCACCTCATTCAATAGATGATTCTTTTGATTCGATTTCAGTAGTGCTTTTCAAACTTACACAATCAATCAGTGCAATGTGTCCTCAGAACATTACTTAAAAAACGCAAAATAAAGCTTTCAAAGATGAATTTTTTCTTTCTATTTTGTCGTCCGATCTCATATAATAAATTATTTCAAAGACTAGTTTTTGCCCACGGCTTCGCCCGAGTGGATGTCGAAGAATATCCTACGGGGTCGTAGTATGTACCGGGATTAAAAGTAACCTATGTGTCAATCCAATTTATAAACTACCTGTGTGCAAAATTTCATCCAAATCCATTCAGCCGTTTTTGGGTCAATCCGGAACATATATCCAGACAAACGGACAAAAATTCTAATTACTATATTTTCGGCATTAGACTCATTCCCACATCTCGTAGCAAATACTATTTTTTTTAAACTAATAGTTTTGAAAAAAAAGTATTTAATAAAAATAAAGTACCTATAAACGTACAGTTTTGACTTTTTACGTTACTACCTATTTTATTAATTATAATTAGTAGGTCAATCAGCATAGGTAATTTGATTAATTGTTGTTAACCAGTACTAGGGGCGTTAGCATTTTTAATTTTCTTTTACCTACCTACTCTATATACTTACTAATATTTCATGGTGTGTCACCATGACTGTGTGGCTGGCCTGGAGGACTCGGCTCAGCGCACGTTAGAGGAGTGCCCAGCTTGGGCAGGGCTGCGCCGTTACCTCATCGTAGCATTAGGCGGGAGTGATCTCTCGCTCCAGGCCGTAGTCCAATCTATGGTCGAGACGTGGTTGCCTCCTTTTGCGAGGACGTCATGTCTGCAAAGGAAGCGACCGAGCGGGAGTGAGAGAAGCCGCATCCTCTCTCTCCAAATGCAGGAGACGCACCGGGCGCCCGAGAAGGGTGTGAAACAATCTGCGATTTCCATGAGCGGGTCGAGCCCTGTCAGGGGAGCGGTGAATGCTTATGCGAAATTTTGGAGCATCGAGATGACAACAGAATTCGCCTAGCACTTCTAAATACTATACAATAATTTCTCCCTATCAGCAATCTTTTTCAGGAACAAAGGATAACAAAATAGAGGGAGGGTAGGAGAGGATATCCTAATCGCCGCATCCGAGTTCTATCTAAATGTGCATGTGCACACAGATACGAGTACCCGGCAACATACTCATCCTCTACAAGGACCAGCATTATGATAGCTGGGTCATGACCGACGAAGAACATTACAACAGCAACCCGATAGTTCTAATGCAAGAACGAAACAACCAACGTCAAAACACCACAACATATTACGCCTTTAGTTAACCAGTACAACACACGTGAAGAGCAAGGACAATCCACGAAACCCCAGTCTCATGAGATGACGACAGAATTTGCCTAACACTTCTAAATAATATACAAGAATTTCTCCATAACAGCAATCTCTCCCAGGAACAAAGGATAACAAAATACATAACCACGCAGATTAACATGACGTTCTGGGGAGGAGAGGATATCCTAATCGCCGTGTCCGAGTTCTATCTCGTAAATGTGTACACGGATACCAGCATCACACTGGTGTATTCTCCTACCGACGAACCACAACCTGGCAACATACACATCCAGTACAAGAACCAGCATTATAATACCTGGGTCATGACCGACGACGAACATTACAACAGCAACCCGATAGTTTTAATGCAAGAACGAAACAACCAACGTCAAAACACCACAACATATTAAGCCTTTAGTTAACCAGTACAACATACGTGAATAGCAAGGACAATCCATGAAACCCCAGTCTCAAACAAACAGTCCTCAATTGGCTAGCTCATTAACACAGTATGATCAACAAAAACGTAGTGGGAATCATTAATAAAATGCTTAACGGGACAGCTCCCGGAACTGACCAAGTTGTAATTGAGCTTTACAAAGCGATACCCCATTTATTACAGGAAGCCGTCATGTGCGTCACCGAACACATGGGCAAAGCCTGGACACAGAACGAAACGCCCGACACGTAGCTGGAGCAGATACCAATTCCGAAAACAATAACCCTAAAGATGCGTATGAATAACGGAATTGGGCAACTATCAAGCTGCCTTTTTAAACCATAGATCAACAGACGACCATATCTTTACGCTTAAAAGGGTCTTAGATAAAGAAAGGCTTGCAGGTAAAAGAATTTCTGTACTCGCTATATGAGCGAGTTATCATGAGAGTATTATTCGATTAATCGAGTCTGGTTTAACCACGCTGGGATCGGTGCATTTCATTAATTCCCGATCGTCAACAGTGTTGACGACAAGGTGTTACTGATCGGGAATATTCGGTATTTTATTTTTCACTAAAATAAAAAGAACACAACACAACTCTAGCACGAGATTAAAAACAGTATGTGAGTTATTTTTTGTGTGAACCAGCTTTTCAAAGACCTGAAGGCTAATTCTTGTAATTTAAAACGTTCAACGGCGACAAACAAATGCCAAAAACTGGTCAAAAATGCATGGAAATTAAAGGTATATTTGACAGATTGAGACTGAGATTAGACTGTGAATGTTCATAAAATTATGAGAATTGCCCCTCAGATTTTACTGGCTTATGTTTTAAGGTATTGTTTAGAGAAATTTTCCTCAGGCCATTTTGGAGACATTTTACTCGGGTAAAAAGAACTGAAAAGCAGAAAACAAAATAAATATTGTGAGTGGAAATATTTGTGGCCTGAGAAATAAATATCTATGTGGATTGCACACACATTATATACTTAGATAGTTACCCGGGAAAGATCTAACTCCTAAGGTACAGGCTCGGCCTAGTTTAGGTGTTAGTGGTCATTCGAATTGTGTTCAATTGCAGAATTTGTACCTACTGTTTGCCAAAATCAACTTGTAAAATATTTTTGTGTCAATAAAACTTTTTTATTTTTATTATTTTATTATTATTTATTGCCCAGGCCATTTCAGGAAGTTGGAAAGTACCTGGGAACGTTATAATTTCGGAACATGCTACTACGGATAATAATAACCCTAGGTATATCTAGGTCTTACCTGAACATCATTGTACTTGTCTAGATAATTTGAATTTAAATGCTGTCTTGATAACAAAAATATGTTCTGAAATAAACATTGTTTACCGTCTAGTGGCATTTGGTTTCAGGTTGTCAACTATTCTTTTAAATGTACGGAACTTATTAGTTTGAGTTGCTCGTTACAAAATAGATCCCCTGCCTATGTAACAAAAATATACATACAACGGCTTACATTGAATTAATTTTATTTACATACAATGTCGCAAAAATCTAATTACGTGGCATTTGCACTTAACGGGCCACACGTGTTGACCACATTAAATACCTAGGAATTACAATAGACCAATTCCTCAGCTCAAACCACATATAGACGTCCTGGTTACGAGATTGCGCAAACTCATTTAAATATTCAGGAATCTAAAACACGCCTTGTATCAGTCGCTTATAGACTACCGCATCACCTTCTGGGGAGATGCTGCTACAACGCACTTCATAGAGGCAGAAAGAGCTCAACGTGTCATACTTAAGGTTGCTGCGGGTCTTCCCTTCCGCTTTCCTACAGTGGACTTATACAAAAACTGGGATGTAGTGTCTGAGCAGAAGGGCGTTCAAGTCACGACTGAAGGCTTGCCGAGATCGTGAGGATCAGATTCATATGGACACCCTTGCTGAGAAGCATTCTAAGGGTGACTTTCATGGTTTCTGGAAAAGCACCAGCAAAACAAATGTTAGGCCGGGTCTTCCTGTGGTCATCGATGGTATTAGTGACGGCGGATGTCTTTAGGGACCATTTTTCTGTACAATCCCCTCTGGGGCCTGCTGGTGGGGGTTTTCAATGCTGAAATGCCGAACGAGGCGATCAGGTTAAAGTTTATTGCGAGACGTGGATAAAGTTATTAAGAAAACGAGAAGAGGCAAAACCCCGGAGCACAACGGCCTCAGCACTGAACACCTGCAACATGCTGACCCGAATATCTCTAGAACTTTAGCGATGTTCTTCTTACTGTGCGTGAACCACTCTTACTTGCCCTCGGATCTTTTGAAGTCTGTGGTGGTGCTTGTCGTGAAAATAAAACGGGTGACCAACGAAATATAGGCCTTTTTCTCTAACCAACATCAAAGCCAAAGTGTTTGACGGGTTGCTAAACATATTAACAGTCGGCTTCAATCAAAGGATTGAATGTCTCTACGAATATATTTAATAGCTGAATTGAGTGGCTATTCTCTTAACTTTGGCAAATTGTTTATTGACATATATCAAATATTGGATGGTGTATGGATTGGTGTTTAGATTTAATTTTAGAAACCAAAACGATTGGCGCAACAATAAAAGACATTTAAATATTTATTGCAATATATTGTATTGCAATGAAGACTTCATCAGGCGTTTTTTGTGATGGTAAATTAGTTTTAAGTATATACTTCTTGTGTTTTCTTTGTTCTTCGGAATACATACGTATTCTACAGCTCCAGTCTCTTATTTTCATTTTTTCTGCCTAATCACTCATCTCAGCATAATTTGGTCCATATCGAGCCTGATAAGTGATCTAGGAATAAGGATAAATCCAGAAAATATAAAATTTATCAGAAAATACTGCCATTTGGAGTTTTGTGAGTAGCTGGCTAAGGTCAAAAGGGTCACAGCGCAGCATACTGCAGTACAGAGGTTAGTGCTGATTCCCCCCGAAATAATAAAAAAATCGTTTACTTATAAACATCTATAATTAATCAAATAATCTTATATGAATGAATCATTTAGGTAATACAAGATCTAAATCCTTTTACTAGACAATAAGCATTTCTTAGAGCATCATATTGCGATCACGAACTCGTCTGCTGAGCTACATTATTACGCTAACCTTTGTAGGTACAGTCTTCCTTCCAAGAACCATTTATCAACGGGAAGGTATGCCAGAGGTTCTCCGTTACCTTGACTAATCTAAAACTTTACGTAGTATCGAATGATTTCAATTAAAAAATCAAGCAAAAATATCAGCCTAACTTTGACTATTTTGTTCCAAACCTCAAACTTGGCCTGTCACAGCAATGGCTATTATAGGCTGATTATGCTATCCTATGCTCAAACTTGGCGACTTGAATCGACTAGGGCGAGAGACTCTTGCTCCTGACGCGAGTCGGTTGTGACTTAGACGCCATCGTTATTTATTTATTTGCTCTCATGCACATCATACATTTTGCAACAGATTATTTGTTGGTTTATATCTGGCAGGGGCGTCGAACGAAACAAAAAACATACCGTCGCTTTTGCACACAATCTACGTAATTACGTATGACCTAGGTTAGTTCATACCATTGCTAAAATTCAATTCGTTACATCAAGTAACGCATTAGGTCTCTGAGTTAAAAACTCGAGATGGGACTTTTATTTTTCTTTTCCAACAATAATTAATAATTTAATAATAATACTTGTTTATTTCATCAACTTATGTAAGTAACATTACAAAATTAGGAACTACCTTGTAGTAGGTAGTTCCGCTCCTCTAATTTACAGTAGCGGTACATAAATTTTAAACTAGTGACGATTTTAACTAAGTACATAATAAAACTAAAAAAATTAAAACTATTTGAAATAAACTAAACTTCAATAAAGAATATTTTAAATAAAAAAACAGAAAAAAAAAGAAAAGTTAAGCTCAGTTTGCGCACTGGGTGTGTTAGAAGGGGGGGGGGGGGGGTAATGGTGTGTGGGGGGGTGGGTCTATGTATGTTTCTAATTATTTGAATGCATATAGGATCGACTCGATTTCGGCGTAACTCTTGTTTGTCAGCCATTGAGTGACTGTTTTTTTGCAGGCATGGTATGTCATAGAATATACTTGTATATTATTTTCTTTATTAAGAATCCTACTAATATTATAAATGCGAAAGTTTGTATGGATGTATGGATGTTTGTTACTCTTTCACGCAAAAACTACTGAACAGATTTTGACGAAATTTAGCACACAGATAGTTTATAACCAGGATTAACATATAGGATACTTTTTATCCCGAGATTCCCACGGGATCGAAACTTATGCGGGTGAAACCGCGGGGCGCAGCTAGTATTATATATGTGTGACGATTGTTTTGTATAACCCTAAAGACGCGAATGACTATCGACGCATATCGGTTTGCAATACGGGTTACAGAATCTATGCCTCATACGTCCTAAAAAAACTAGATAATGTAATAACGGAATTGGGCAACTACCAAGCCGCCTTTTTAAACAATAGATCAACAGACGACCACATCTTCACACTCAAAAGGGTCCTAGACGAGGAATGGCAGGCAGTTAAAAGAATTTATGTACTCGCCCTTGACATAGAAAAAGCCTTTGACAACGTAGACCTCAACGCACTAAGAGATATCCTATTACAACGTACCAACAAACCGCTAACTAACAAGATAATCAAGGTATGCTTGAATGAACGAACATGCATCAAATGGTGTGGCAAATCAGTTGGATTATTAAAGGAAAGGGATTCAAACAAGGTTGCCCTCTGTCCCCTCGACTGTTTACACTGGTCATTGACGAAGTCCTCAGAACCCTCGAGGAGGAAACCCAACTAATAAAACTTGACCAGGATCGTGAAATCTCACTACCCCTGGTACTATCATTTGCGGACGACCTTATCTTCATTACAGATGACTTAGATGGGTTAGAAGGTATCCTATACCATATTAAACCCCTACTTGATAGTGTAGGCCTCCAAGTAAACGAAACAAAAACAAAAATACTAATTAGGGACCCCATAGCTACAAAGAAAACGACTTACGTGACCCTTAATGGAAAAAGCAAACCGACATGTGATGAGATTAGGTACACTTATAACATCTAAATTAAGCAGAAAATGCACTATTAAAAAACGTTGCAAACAGGCCATAAGAAACGCCAAATCGTTACTACCATTCATAAAAAACTCAAATATGGACTGGAAATTAGCCAGACTTATGTATCGAATGGTGATCGTTCCGTGCATGATACATGGTTTGAAAGTATTGGCACTTACTAAAGCTAACAGATCAAGACTCAGAAAATATGAGCGAGTTATCATGAGAGATTTGATAAACCACTCCAGGAACAAACCGAGACAAAAGAAAATGCATGAAATCTTAGACGGAAAAACAGTAACCAACGCATCAAGAACCACAGGATGTGCTACCTCGCATATGTTTACAGGCGCCGCGTAGCACATCTTCTGCATGCAGCAATGGAGTACAAGGCCAAGAGCAAGAAGGTCGGTCGACCTATCTACACGTGGAACGACAACCTAAAACAGGACATGAAGTACTACGACAAGGGAATCGACTTTTGGACGGATACGGCTGAAGACAAAAACAAGATCAAGACTGCTGATAGTGAAATATACAAAAAACCGGAAACGGATAGTAGCGAGAACTCCGACGACGACATTGAAAACAGAAACATCTAACACAACTCAACACAGCAGAGCAAGGACATACAAAAGAACCGAGAAAGCAGCAGAACCTCGCCAAAAGATTCACGGGTGAAGCTCGACCTGAAGCACCTGGCCGCGTAGTCTTTAAAAGATGCCCATCCATAGACAAATATCACCCATCTCTCCACTAATCCAATGCTTACTCTAGGATGCATATCCGGTAGGCTCTTAAATCCTACCCTTTCCTACGGGCACGTCCTCCTTACAAAAACCGCGCCCCCCGGTCTACTTCTTGATATGCAATGGTCGCTGTAGCACCATGAACATGAGGCTACAGGAGCTAGTGTGAATCTTGGGGTTCATTCGATTAATCGAGTCTGGTCAAACCATGCTGGGATCGGTGCCATTCATTCATTCATTCATTCATGTGTGACGATTGTTTTGTATATTGTCTCGTAGCAAATGTAGTTTTGACTGGAATTTCTGGAGCAACCAGAAACCTAGTTTGTGTCCTAGAAGGGATGAAGGGAAGGGATTTGTTTTTTTTTTTTAACGATCTGAAGGATATACAGCTTCCTTAACCTAACCAAACCGAACCTCGGGGTGCCTTTGACGTCGACCGTCTTGTGTCGCACAAGCGTGCATTCGAACTATGGTGAGTCGAAACTGTCAATCTATAGCTTTATGAGAATGTCACTCCACTTTTGTCCACTACTGTACATGAACCCTGTCAAGACCCTACAAATCACAATTTTGGTTTGTTGTGCAGTTATTATTATTATGAGCCCGTGTTGTATGACCACTGCAGGACACATGTGGGGTACTCAGCCGTATGATTCTTCCCTCTTTCCACTTTTCCCGGTCTACTGCGATTTTGTGGTCAATCCTTTTAGGAGTCTAGCTCATCCTGTTGAGTTTGTGAACATTAACATAAATTGTCATGGGCCTTAACCACTGCGCCATCATGGTATCATGATGGTCATGGCGAAGGCGTCGTCTCTCATTCACGAGGTTGTGGGCTCAAATCCGGGCAAGTTACTTTTTCATTCACATTACTGACATGTGTGAAGGAAAACATCGTAAGGAAACCAGGGTTTATAGTTGCCTAATATAAGTTTGAAATCGCCAACCCGTCTTAAGCAAGCGTGGTGAACAACGCGCATGCCTTCTTTTTTCAGAAGTGGTGTTTGCCTTGCAGTGGGACAGTTATAGGTTGATATTATTATTATTATTTATTTAACATAGTTTCAGTCAAAACTTACCTTCATGGGCGAGAGAATCGCGGCGTTCTCGGCATGCCATCAAACACTATGATTCACTCTTCACACGGTGACATCATCGCAAAGATAATTTGTTGGCGTGGCGAGATTATCGTCACTATTCTCTCACCCGTAGAGATGGCACCGAGACATATTTTTATGAGGAGAGGAAAAACATCCTTAATTTAGATATTATTTTATTTCCAACATGAAACAATTCTGTATAATTACAAATAACCGCATCATAATATAATAATAAGTAGGTACCTACAACATCATAAAATAAGTGGCCGTCATAAGACCCGCTGACTACTATTCACTTTAGGTGGAGAGCTTCTGTACAATTCAGATTTTCTGCTAAATCATTTATTCTAAGTTAATTTTCTGTCCTGTTTTCTCTTCGACTGTTAAGGCTGGGTCATCCCGCCTCCACACTGGGTGAGTTCCGTCACCGGTTCTCTTCACCCGTCCCTCTATCATTTCCTTCGGTACTGATTTCAAATCATATGCCCATCCGATTTTCGCCATGATTTCGATGAATAATTTAGTATAGTTAAGAGAATAGCCGCCGAGCTCAGCTGTTCTGTAGTCCCAAGGGAAAGTGTGGTGGTAATTGTGGAAGCCTTCTCCTGCAGTAAAGAATGATAACACCTTGAGCTCCACTGGTCGGATGTGCTTATCATACGGCTGAGTACCCCACATGTGTGCTGCTGAGTTCACTAGTGCAGTTATGTTGGTCGTAAAAGTAAAACGTAAAGACATTGCGACGAAATGAGCAATCCAGTACTTCTCACCCCAGAGAACAGGAATAAAGGTTGCAGTTGAAATCGCGAGAAAACCCAGGAACACGAAATATCTGTAAACAAAAAATGGAATAATTTTACACTTATAGTAAACTCATCTAATTCTGTGACTCGCCTAATTCGGTGATATTTGGTTTTGAATTTGAACTTTATCACAGAGGCTTAAGGTTGTATTTCAAACCATTGATTTCACTCGTATAGCCCTATGATAGCGCAGGCGCTCAAACCAAATATCACTGAATTAGGCGAGTCACAGAATTAGATGAGTTTACCCTATTCTTAGTAATAATTTACTAAAGGGGGATCGGCGGCGGCAATCTCTCGCGTCCGGCCCTGGTCCAGGTCACGGTACGGAGCGAGAGGGAAGCCGTCGCCTCCTTCTGCGAAACAGTAATGCTCGCGAAGGAGGAGGCGGAGCGCGTGAGGGACAGGTAATATCTGCGCCCCTAGTCGCCGCAAGAGACGCCCTGGGCGTCGAGAGTTGAGAGCCTATTCTCGGCCACCGTACGCGCTCTGGGCTTGCGGACGGCGAGCAATAGGTAGCTCGCCGCCCTGTCAGGACCAGGCCTGGGTCGACGGCACTTTGTGTTCCACGCGCGCCTCAAAGAGATGTCAGCACAAAGTGACGGGGTCCGCTAGGGCCGATGCCTGGCAGGGCCGCGGGTTGTTCGAAAGAGATACTGTGGCCCCTGGCACAGGCAACTGAAGGAACACGGGTGGGTTTTAGTCAGTAAAAGTCTGACACGCCCTCCCGATCCGCCCAGAGTGGGAGAATTCATTTGATGATATCCCACCCAAAAAAAGGGGGGTTCCGTTAATGAAGCCCACAGTTTTAATGCAGTTTTACGTTGTGTGTTGATCAAAATTCAATACGCGGCAATTATGATAAAATATTGATTATTGAAAATATAAAACATCAGCTCTCGAAATTATATTTAATGGAAAAATACTATTTCATGAAACCATGACGACTTGCAGCGAATATAATTATATTTTATTAGTAATACTTCTTCGTCTTAATTTAAAACTTGATGGCAAGAAACTAGATGCTATTACGGAAACTGTATCTCTGGGAATAACTTTAGATTCAAAATTACAATGGGGCGCACACATTAGAGCTCTTTCAGGTAAATTAAGTTCAGCTGCATATGCAGTAAGAAAAATAAGGCAGTTGACATAGCCACAGCAAGGTTAGAATACTTTGCTTATTTCCAAAGTATTATGTCTTATGGTGTTCTGCTGTGGGGATCGGCAGCTAACGTAGATTCAATTTTCATTTTACAAAAGAGGGCGATCTGCGCAATCTATAAAATGGGTCCTCGCGAGTCTCTTAGAAACAAATTCAAAGAAATTGATATACTAACTCTGTCTTCTCTTTACATTTTAGAAAGTATTTTATATGTTTGTAAAAACTTAGGACTTTTCAAAATAAGAAGCGATTTCCATAATACACTATGACGTAGTATAAAAGAAATTTTGGAGGGTGAGTTTTTCGTGAAGAGTAGGCATCCACTAAGAAAGGATTTTTCGAAATTCCACCACTAACAGGGTGAAATGGGGGGATTTCTTTCCTATGAAAAATCTTATTCCTTAGTTAATAAACTTGAAACTTGGCACGAATACTTATCCAAATAAATTATGAAGATTTCCAGTTTTTTTTTTCTAAACTACCCGCTAACAAGAGATTGAGGGGTTTTAAGACTTTTAACCGCGTGGTCCGATTTTACAGGGAGATTTTACAGCGTGGCTTGATTAATTCGAAAATTGGCATAAATAATCTTTGAGTTAAGTTATGAACACATCCCAAACGATTTTATGAAATTCCACCCCTGTAGAGGTGAAAAGCGGGGGGGATACAGTTTATATGAAAAATGTTATTCTATAGGTTAATAAACTTGAAAATTGGCAAAAATACTTGCCTACGTAAGTAATAAAATTTATCATTATAAGTTTTTCAAAACTACCCCTCAAAGGGGGATATAAGGGTGTTAAAGTTTGTGTGGAAGAATTTGAAAGCACGGTCCGATTAACTCGAAACTCAGTGTTTATACTTAAGACCAAAAATAAAAATAACATGTAACAGGGTTTTTCAAAAATCTACCCCTAACGGGGTAAAAAGGGGTAGTTAATTTTACAGGAGAGGATTATAATGCGTGGCTTGATTAACTCGAAAATTGGTGTCTTTGAGTCAAGTTATGAATACATCCCAAACGAGTTTTCAAAATTCCACATTTGTAGGAGTGAAAAGCGGGAATACCATTTATATGATTATTTTTTTTCCTTTGGTAGGTACTTGGCGCTTTAACTTGAAACTTGGCGCTGGAAAAATCAGCCCTTAAATAGATAAAGATCGTAAACATACATATTCGAAATTTTTAGAGTAAAGTACACGCGGACGAAGTCGCGGGCATAGTGCTATACTATGTAAAATTATAAATTATGTCTGTATGTTACATTTTCACGCATAGACCACTGAACGGATTTCGATAAAATTGCCTGCCAGCAGATGCCAAAGAGATAGATGGCATGCTGGGGAAGGACATACTTCTTATCTTTTCCGAGATCCACGCGGGCGAAGCCGTGGGCAGAAGCTAGTTTCTTATAAACAGCATCCGCTTTTATAACAAGTTGCCAATGCCAGTTACAGAACTTAGCGATTGAAAGTTCAAAACCCTCATCAAACGTTTCCTTATCAAAAAAGCATATTCTAAGAGCAAAGACTACGTTGAAGACAAGGTACAATGATTTCTTCTGCACGTGTTCCCTGGCACCTCATTAATGGCATAACTACGTAACTATGTCCATTAACTGCTCTCAAATTACGATGTTTATTTGTTTTTTACATACTTCTTTGACATAATCTTTTTATTATTTGACATTATATACAATAATTCTAGTTTCAACTCTTTATTAGTGGTTGTAATGGCAGTCATGTCACTTAGTTTTAATAGGTTTTTATATTTTATCTGATCTTTTGATTGATTCTTCTATATTTTGTAAATGTGAGGACTTTGTAGGCCTTGTAGACTTTAGATCTGAGGACCATTTTTTATTTTATCAAGTACCTGGTACTTGTTGACAGGCCTATGCTATCCTCCCATACCTACTGTAATTTGAAAACATTGTAAAAGCCAATTATTTTTAAAAGAGTAACCGTGGAGTTTCCTGCCGGCTATTCTCCTTAAGAAACGACCGATTGGAATCGTGCAGCTATGTAGCTTCTGACGTTTCATAAGTGCCCATGTTGGTTTATATGAAATAAAATATTTTGAGTTCAGGACATGACGCTACACCCTGCTGTCTGCACAGCCAACTGAGTTAGGTCTGATTCTGGTGCCACTTCTGCTACCCAACAAAGCTAGATTGGTGATAAGGCCCTGACTGACTACATATATGAGGTAATAAGGAAACGTAGTTTATCGTTTGCTCAAGGTGACGTTGGTGACTCATAATGAGTTAACGACTCTAGAATTTGTCTTCAAGAGGAATATTATGTGTATTTTGTAAAGAAACTTACTTATGCTGGAAATGCAGTAATGGGTCGGCCCAGAGATCACTCACATCCACCTCCTTGATCTTAGATTTGAGCTCGGGGTGTCTTCTGACCAGCATCCAGCCTATATGCGAGAAGAAGAAGCCTCTCTGTGCGTTGTGCGGATCAGCATCCGTGTCGCTGTACTTGTGATGCGTGCGATGATTTTTCACCCATACGATTACAGAGTTCTAAAAACAGTAGCGAACATTTAACAAGCTTCAGTTCAATTGGAAACCAGGAAGTACTTAACAAATGGATGATACGCAGAGTAACCGATCTGTTTCCGGTTACACTATTTGTCAATTTAGAAAAAAAATCACGGTCGAAGCAAGCTTGTAAAAATAGCCTTTCTTTTGATGTTCCCGAATTATTTTGTTCATGGTAGCCCAGAAGGTTCTTCAGCAAGCATATGCAAAATATAAAGTTGATAGCTGAGTAGGTGCGGCAGTATGAGAGAACAACGAAAATATATTTGATAAGTTTCAGATCCTGTCTGAAACTTATCAAATATATTTTCGTTGTTCTGCACTGTGGTCGTTGAAAATGGAATAAAAATAACATGATCTCCAGACACTTATGTTTTGGTATGACCGTTTGCTGTCTAACCTATAAATAAGCAAATCCGATGTAAAAATTGTTGGCTTTCCATAAATCTAACGACTGAAAATTCAGATTTGGGCAATATTTAAAAGGATATTCAAAGGGAATTAATAAAATGTACTCTATGCAATAATGTCACGAGCCCTGATATTTAATATTATATCTGTCGGATTGATGGAGAATTGTGGAAATTATAACCATTTTATTTTATTTAGGTAAGTACCCAAAAGTGGTCATAATTTTGCATTTATCTCTAAATCAACGTATAGAATAGCGATTGTTGTTTGATAAAGCTGCAATGATGGAAAACCACAATTACTATAATTAAACCCACCATTATCGTTATCCGTTAGTACATTTCTGCCTATGCCTAAGAAATATGTATCAACTGCTTTTAAGGGTTTTTAATCCATTTACAGTTTTGGGACGGGAAAATATATGTACGGTTGTTTGTCCTCCTGTATTAAAAGTAGGTGCGGTACCTACCATTTGACCAAAAACATTGGAAAATAAAAAAAAAGTTCAAAAAAAAAAATGTTCAATGTTTAAAAATACTCCGCCCAGTGAAATAATGGAATAAGTCAACTATTGTCACACACTGGTATAGCACCTATTGTGTTCACTCACATCTCAGTCTCATTTCCTACATAATTTATGGAAAGCTTTTTGCGATTTTTTACTTTACTAGTACTCAAACCTCAGTCGGAGACGAGTCTCCTAAAACCTTTTTCTTGTCATATTGCAGCCCCAAATCAAAAATCCACCCTGTGTATGACATGATTGACTGCTTAGCTCCATAAAAGTATAGTGTAATGATAATCATTTAAAATATTAAATCTGTAAATATGGCTCCTCTTTTTACAATTTGCGGTAAACGATAAAAGACGAATACGAACAAGTTGTAATATTGGTCATCCCCCATAGCAAATAGCGGGATAATTTATAGCCTACTAACTGACCAGACTTACAGGGAATATCTATAAAAAAGAAGAAAATCTATCTGGTAAATTTTGATCGTGATGCTGAGACGTACTACATTCAAACAAACAGACAGACAAATATTTAAAAAAAATATTTTTTGGCATAAGAATCGTTTCCAGACCATGGAAAAATTACTTAAAAAAAATTAAAAATGTACCTACAGTTTGGACTTCGCTACGATTTTATTATATTATGTAGGTACTAGCTGCGCCCCGCGGTTTCACCCGCATAAGTTTCGATCCCGTGGGAGTATCGGGATAAAAAGTATCCTATCATGCTAATCTTGGTTATAAACCATCTGTGTGTCAAATTTCGTCCAAGTCCGTTCAGTAGTTTTTGCGTGAAAGAGTAACAAGCATCCATCCACCCATCCATCTATCCATCTATCCATCTAGATCCATCCATACAAACTTTCGCATTTATAATATTAGAATATAATAATAATAATCAATTAATAATTATAATAAATAATAATAGTAGGAGTAGGATGTAATAGCTGCGCCCCGTGGTTTCTCCCGCGTAAGTTTCGATCCCGTGGGAATATCGGGATTAAAGTATCCTATATGTTAATCCTGGTTATTGACAGACAAGCACCAGACACAAGCAAGCAGAAACAAAATAAGCATAATTATTATTTATAATTTAAATATGTTCATTTATTTAGTTTAGTTAGACTTGTCGTCACAGTGATACTATTTTATATTTTTATTGTAATCAATTCATTACTGATTACAAACTGACAAATTATACTATGTATTTGCCACCTAGCTGTAGGAGACAAATTGCTAATCTTTTAGTATACAATATACTCAGTGACACTGGTACTTGTAGTGTACCATCGATTCCTGTTAGTACTGATACTAATACTACTTTTGATACGCCTTGTAGTTTAAACTACTTATTAGATGCGACAACGGGTCAGCCACATAATATTATGTTGAATGTTGTACATCAAAATATGCAGGGTCTGTACACAAAGAGCTAGAATTAAGTTTATTTATGGAGAACTATGATGTTCAGGTTTGACTGAACACTGGTTGAAGGAACATGAAGTAGTGTTTATAAATGATGAAAACTTTACCGTACGGAGCGCATTTGTGAGAAAAAGTGCTATTCGCGGTGGCTCTTTAGTTCTTGTTTCAAACAAGTTGAAATTTAAACAACGTTTAGATTTAGTTAATCGAGCGCACTAGAGAGTTGTCTTGTGTTGAACTTGAGCGATATGTTATAATTTGCGTTTATCGACCCCCCTCTGGGGATTTTATTAGTTTCGAATCGGTAATGGAGGATTCTCTCAATAGGTTGAAATCAAGTAACAAAAGTATTATTTTATGTGGAGATTTCAATATTAATAGGTACGAGTATTTTAGATGTTACTCCATTAAGTATTAGGCTTCTCAATCTTTTTAGGTCTTATAATTTAATTAACTTGTTTTTTGAACCTACTAGGATCACAGCTTCTTCGTCAACTGGTCTTGATAATATATTTAGTGATTGTGTTGCCAAAAATAAATAAGTGTTAACTGACTTAACGTCCGAGCACTGTGGTTTATTAGCTAGCTTCCCCATGCCATTACATAAAAAGCGGCAGAAACTTGAATGTAGGCCTTATACGACTACAGCTAGTCGTTGCAAAATGTTTAAAAATAATATAGCTCATAGAAATAAACCATCTATGGTAGAATACGAGAATCCTAATGAAATTTATGGTGCCCTTTTTGATGTTGTGCAAAAAGAGTACCTACCAATCTACTTTCAAGACCAAAACTATTAACATTAATGGAACCTCTGTTGGCTTTAACCAATGGGCTACTCCAAGTATTTATAAAAGTAGAGCGAGACAATACGAGTTACATGGTTTGAAAAAATACAGGTTTGATACTCCTTTCCTCCTTTAGAGTATGTCAAAAATTATTCAAAAAGATTAGTGCTTTTACTAAATCAAAAATTTTAGGGGATACAATTAAAAATTATAATAATAAAGTAAAAATCACTTGGAAAATTATTAATAATAAAACGGGTAAAGCGGTTAAACAAGAAAAACTACTTGAGATTATGGTCGACAAAAAAATAAGTTAATAAAGCAGCTGACGTAGCTGAGGCATTTAATGAGTTTTTTGCCAACATACCGATAACTACGACTCGCTCCTTAAATTCGTCCTCGTCTAAAGCTGAAAACCTTTTGCATAGTCGTGTACCTAAATGTAGTCCTTTAATTAGTTTCGAACATGTAACCCCGCGTGATGTAGTTAATGTTTTTAATACACTTACGTCTAAAAACACCGGTGATTATTGGGGCATCTCCATTAAGCTTTTAAGTAATATAATAGACATCGCAGCTCCCTATCTAGCTGTTACTTCTAATAAATGTGTTGATTTAGGAACTTTTCCTGACCCCATGAAGAGTAGTAAAGTCATACCATTATTTAAATCAGGTAATAAGAATGACGTTGGCAATTTCAGGCCTATTTCTATCTTACCTGCATTTAGCAAAATATTTGAAAACTTAATACTCAAGCAGTTGCAAAGACATTTTAGTTTAAATAGCCCCTCCTCCATAATGAGCAATATGGCTTTACAAAAGGTCGTTCAACTACAAATGCGGGTGTTGCTCTGCTGAGACACATATTTGACGCATGGGAGAAATAGCAAAATGCTATTGGAGTTTTCTGTGATCTCTCCAAAGCCTTTGATTGCGTGCACCATGACACGCTTATGCGTAAGTTACGTAATTACGGTGTTCAAAACGAAGCTCTCAACGTAATAATTTCTTATTTACATAATAGGGTCCAATGTGTAGATGTTAATGGTGTAAAATCTTCCGGGGTACCAGTTCAGTTAGGTGTTCCGCAAGGCTCAATACTGGGTCCATTCTTGGTCTTAGCATATATCAATGATTTACCATTACATTTGAAGGCCATCTGTGACGGTGTACTGTTTGCAGATTTGAGAAAGTAGACAGGAATAGACAAGATTTTGACAACTTAAACACTTAAACAGTGCAATTTCAACAGTTACAGATTGGTTTACGTCAAATAACCTAGTTCTCAATGCCAAGAAAACGAAATGTGTAAAGTTCGCCTTACCAAATGTTAGAAATCTAGGACCCAACATAGTCTTAGATAAAGAGGTGCTTGAAACTGTAGGTTCGGCATTTTTTCTAGGACTAACAGTAGATGCCAAACTTCAGTGGGGACCTCATATATCAAGTCTAGCAGGAAGGTTCAGTTTGTTGTAATATTAGCTTAATAGAATTTTATGTCATTGAATTACTTGCAAGTTTTTATGTCTATGGTCTTTGAAAAGATTATGTTGTTGGAAGCATTTTGAATTGATTTGAAAAGAATTGGCATAGACTGTGTCAGTTAGTCTTATGGAGATATTTGGATAGATAACTATGTTTAATTTTGAGTGACTTTATTTTGTTATAGAAGATAATATATTGTGTGTTATGAATTGAAGATATTAAATGTGATGGGGTAATCAAATTGGAGTTTACTTGAAGGTCCTATATTCTCACAACATGATATTAACAAGAAACTAAGTTTTCAAAACAGTTCAGCTGCCTACGCCGTCAGGAAAGTAAGACAATACACTGACATTGATACAGCTCGTTTAGTCTATTTTAGTTATTCACACAGTCACAGCGTTATGTCCTACGGTATTCTGCTGTGGGGCAAAGCGGCTGATATACAATATATATTTGTCCTTCAAAAACGAACTGTTTGAGCAATTTACCAGCTAGGTGCCAGAGTTTCTCTAAGAGATTTTTTTAAAGATATTGATATTCTCACGGTTGCATCACAATTTATCTTTGCCAACATACTATATATTAGGCAAAATTTACACTTGTACACTAAAAACAGTGTAAACACTAGAAATAAGGACAAACTACGTGCCCCCTTTCACCGGCTTCATAAGGTTCATAACACATTTGTTGGGTTTGGTATAACCTTTAATAACAATATACCCTCTTCCTTGCTAGACTTTCCTTTTAATGCGTTTAAAGCTCAAGTAAAATCCAACCTTTGTTCAAAGGCATTCCATTCCATCAAAGACTATATTTACACGATAAGAATAGTTGGTCGCCCTAATTTAACGCAAGACAATGTTTATGCTCTTTCTCCAGAATTAGCTCACTGACAGGTTATTGTTATTAACTTATTTATTTATTTTACTTCGATGGTCTTAGTTTATCATTTGTGACTTCAAGTGACATGTGAACAGAACCCAGCAATGCATAAATATGTAAGCTGGCACGCTCTTTATGCCTGGAGGCTTTTATTTGGGAAGTAAGTTTTTAATTTACATTTTAATTTTAATTAATTATTTTTTAGCTTGAGTACGTACCTATAGTTTTTATTATATTTGTTCGTATAGTGGCGTGGCTAGCTGACATAATATGGCAAATAATTTAATTTTATGTTCTGGTCTTGTAATGTTAATTACCGAACATAGGTACCTAGTATTGTATACAATTTATACTGACAGCTTTGCTGGGGAGTTTATTGCGCCACTTCTTCTTCCCACCGATAGCACTAGGAAGTGGTGAAGGGCGGGCGTTTTTGGGGGACCAAATTTCATTCAAGTCTGTTCGGTAGTTTTTGCGTGAAAGAGTAACAAACATCCATCCATCCACACAAACTTTCACATTTATTATATTGGTAAGTAGTATAGTATTATATTATGTATAGAATAAAAAGATAGTTAGAATAGATACTTTTAAGAAAACCAACCTGTACTGCCATAGTATACAGTGTTAAGAGTATGACGCGTAGTGGTAGCGTAGCTTTGTACGATTTGTGAGACCATAGTCGATGTGCTCCGGCAGTCACACCTAATGTTGTAAGAAAGTGTAAACTTATTGCTGAAAAAAAATACATGATTTCAGAAATCTGTGAATATTTTAGATCATCAATGAAAAGATCAATACTAATATGTCGTGTCTGTATAATAATAATAATAATATCCCTGGACATTTCACACAGCACCATTTGTCCCAAGCTAAGCAACCTAATGCTTGTGTTATGGTAACAAGATGGCTGATAAACTACTTATATACATTTTTTTTTTGTAAATACGTACATATTATAGATAGAAAAACACCCAGACTCGGAACAAATACATGTAGGTCATACAAATATTTGTTCCGTGCGGGAATCGAACCCGCGACACGCAGCGCAGCAGTCAATCGCTTCACCACTGCGCCAACCGTGCCGTCAATAAATAAATAAATAAATTAAACTGTCAACTATGAAAACATTCCACTATCTAAACTTCTAAAAGTACAAGAAAATTCATTTAATTCAGGTACTTAGACATATATTAGTGTGTTTGTTTGTATATATAATTATGTATGTATTGTCTACTTCTCTAATTATTCTGTTGTTATTGTATTTACAGGTAGGCAAGGTACCTACAGCACAAACCTGACAGAGACGACTAACTTAGTCTAGTGTAAGGCGGGGTACTAAGTAGGTACCTACCTACACCTTTAACTAACATAGTAAAAAGAGGTCAAATTGTTTAGTTATTTGTGTGTTTATTTCACAGGTTGATCTCTTGCTATAGGTACTAATGCGATGCGAAGATTATTTCACTGATAGTATAGACACTAAGTTACAATATCGCCGAGTGCCATGGGAAAATGCTTCTTCCACGCAGATGAAGTCACGGGCAAAAACTTGTTTGTAATTTAACTACGTAGGTAGCTATATACCTGTAGGAAACAAAGCAGAATGTTTCAATATACACAGCACCTAGGCATACATCAATATTACCTCAAGTAGGAACAGACCTACTTTTTCTCTTTAATTTGTAAAACGGAACACACATCTCTGTTTTCTTCCAATTTAAGGGATGGTAGCACGATGGCAGACTTAAGTTCTACTTACCAAACGCGCATGTCTGCCACTTTGCCTTCATCAAGAACAAATAAGCTCCAAACAAAGCTGCTATGTGAATTATTAATACAACTATCACTCTTTCCCACACTATCTCCCACTTTCTGGGAACCATGACCACGTTTCCCATAACTTCAGAATCGGGATTCAACGTCGATGTGTTCGTTCCAGAATGTTTTATACTGCAACGAGAAAAATTAAGGATACATACTTACAACCATATCTACCTACGTATAACCAACAACTATACCTATATATTTTTTGATATTGTAATTAAGATCTTAATAATGACATTATTATTATGAATTCTTGGAAATTGTAATTTTTATTTTGACATTATGATTTTTATTCTTTGACATTATGATTTATATTTTCGACATTTTAGATATAACTATTAATATTTTGACATTATAAATAAATAATGCATTTTTGATAAATCTTAACCAGTCTGCGTGTATTTAATATTTCTACACCAGCAACTGTAGTATGTGTGCAACAATGTTGATATAAGACCTCAATGTATACCATAATGCTGAGAAATAAATAAATACAATACAATACGAATATGACAGTAAAATTTTACTTCATTAAAAAAACGGCCAAGTGTGAGTCGTACCACACGGAGGGTTGAAAAATATGCCTGTTAGAAATATATTTTTTCATTTTCTCGTTTAGGTATTTAGGACCACTATAATTGTATGTAAAGGCTTATTAGCGATTTCTCAAACACTGTGCTAGATATAGATATATACCGACTTATTTTATCCTCTGAACCAAAACAGGGCATAAAAGGTAAACGGAGATGAAGCACAGAAATCTCTTTTTTATTACATTCAATCCTTTGATTGAAGCCGGCCGATGGGTCCAATCAGAGGATTTAATGTCGCTACGAATTAATTGATAATTTCCTTGCGTAGAGTAGGGTGCGTATAAGTTGTTTATTATATTATTTAAGGATTTATTTAATTATTTAGAAAAAATATATTTTTTGGGTGAGGTGTGAAATTGAAGGTTGAAGGGACCATCAAACTTGTAAACATAAACATTGTATAATGAGTATTTCGACAAGTAACGATACACACGAACATTTAATGTTTGTTTTCATCTAACTAGATGAAAACAAACATTAAATGTTCGTGTGTATCGCGGCGTGGCTAACTAGCGCGGAGGTTTTAAGATCGCTTAGAGAGGATATGATTGCAATTTCAAAAAGAAATTGAAAAAGAAAAAGAAATTGGGCAATACGTTGGTTGGAAACCACGTCAAGCCGTGCTGTTTTTGAAAGTATTTGTTTCGGGTCGTAACAAATTCAATCTATTAGCAGTCTACCTAATAGTTTAAAACTTGAGAGGTATTATATGAGAACGTAGGCTAGTTCCGACATCATCTTGAAAATCCTAGTCGAAAAACACTATTGTTGTCTTTATAATGAATATATTATACTATAATGAATACCTACATTCAATTGTTTCTTTTTTTTTCAATAAAGGAGTATTAAATACTCCTTGTGCAAAAATTCGATATTACTCGTATTATTTCAATTACTTGCATTTCAATGACAAGATACATTTAGACGAGACAAAAAAGGATGAAGGCCGTTTGACATTTTGTAAATAATCAAAATCCATTCAGTTTTCGCTTTTGATGTAAATATAATAGAATACAACATGTTTGAAAGTGTAGAAACTCGTAAAGGCTGTAAAAGTGCACTATTTAGTGCGTATTTAATCAGTGACACACAGATATCGCGTTCAATTCCCAAGCAGGTTCAATGTTATTGCATTTTGAAAATTGCCACCACATCCATTATAGTACGGACACCAAAGGAGATAAGTAACCAGGGTCGGTGGATATAGTTGAAGTTTAGTAAGAAACCTATGCATATTTTCGATTAACATTTAATTTAGTTAATAGAAAACAAACAGTTCATTTATCAAATAAAATTTCATTCGAATACATTCATCGGTTTCTTACTAAATTTCAACTATATCCGACGACCCCTTTAGTACCTACCCATTACTCTGATATTTCATAAAAAACTTTTTAAACAGGTACCTTGGAGCCTGCGCCATTATACATTTAGGTATAGCTAATTTTTGGGACACCTTCACGATTTCACAGGAAAATGAATACTAGAATAGAATCAATCGACGTGGCATTTTACATAATTAATTAGTTGCACATTATTTGAATGTGATAACAATAGAACTTTTATTGTAAATTTTCTAGCTTCTGCCCGCGACTTCGTTCGCGTAGATGTTGTAAGAGATACAATATACTAAAATAACAGCCACATTTTTACAAAACCCTCTCGGCCCCGACCCAACTCATCGCATCGCATCGTCCACTTGCGCTATTACTTCGTTTTCGCTTAGCGATCTTTCTGACTTTGTTTTCTTTTGCCCGGCTCTTAGCAGCGTGAAGTTTGCTTTCCTAACCTTCCTCAAGAATTAGGATAACAAATGCAAATTTTTTTTTTCAAATCCGACTGGTACCTACCTATTTCCAGTGATTAGCACGCAAACAAACAAACTCTTTAGTTTTATTATTAGTAGGTATAAATAATGTATTATGTATACCTACCTATTTTTAATATATTGCAGATTTGTGAAAACCAGTTTTCGATTCAGTGATCCGTTTGCGGAATATCAGGCTTTAAGTACAGTAATTTTTGTTAGAGTTAAGTGTCCTCCCCCTGCCAGATAAATTGTTGCTTTCGGCTATGTGAAAAAAAACACAGCAGTAGAATATACATAATATAACGAAGTTAAAAGGAAAACTATCACAGTTAAGTAGGCTTTACAAGCTTACGAGTAATAGTCGACCAACTTACATTTGCAGTTGGAATATAAGGGAGAAAATGTTTTCAACTACAACGTTAAGTTTAATCTTGGGATAAACTTATTCCAACTACGGAACTCTCATCGGGACGGATTGTGCGTGGTCCGATACGCACTTGGCCAGGTTTTGGGGCAACTCGCGCCCACGCATACTTTCGCGCCTATGCGTACCTACGCGCTGCCAAAATTTGTATGCATTATGTAAACGACATGGCTAAATGACTGCCCCTAGCAGGAAGATGTAACCTCACATTAACTCGTAATCTATATATATAAAATTCAAAGTCCTGACTGACTGACTGACTGACTGACTGACTGAGACATCAACGCACAGCCTAAACCGCTGGTCCTAGAGACATGAAATTTGGAGGGTGTATTCTTCGTGAAGAGTAGGTATCCACTAAGAAAGGGTTTTTCGAAATTCCACCCCTAAGAGGGTGAAATGGGGGGATTTTGTTTGTATGAAAAATCTTATTCCTTGAGTTAATAAACTTAAAACTTGGCACGAATACTTATCTAAGTAAATTATGAAGTTGGGCATTTTTTGTTTTTATAAACTACCCCCTAAATGGTGATTGGGGGGTTTCAAAGTTTGTATGGAAGAATTTTAGCGCGCGGTCCGATTTGATCGAAACTCAGTATTTATACCTAAAATTGAATGGAAAGAATAATGTGTATCAGAGTTTTTCGAAAATCTACCCCTGACGGCCTGAAAAGGGGTAGTCAATTTTTACAGGGGAGGATTTTACAGCGTGGCTTGATTAACTCGAAAATTGGTATAAATAATCGTTGAGTCAAGTTATGAACACATCCCAAATGATTTTTCAAAATTCCACCCCTGTGGGGGTGAAAAGCGGGGATACAGTTTATATGAAAAATCTTATTCGTTAGGTTAATAATCTTGGAAATTGGCATGAATACTCGCCTAAGTAAGCAATAAAGTTTATCATTATTAGTTTTTCAAAACTACCCGTCAAAGGGGATATAGGGGTGTTAAAGTTTGTGTGGAAGAATTTGAACGCGCGCGGTCCGATTAACTCGAAACTCAGTGTACTGTGTGTGTACTTAAGACTAAAAATAAATAATAACACGTATGAGGGTTTTTCGAAAATCTACCCCTAACGGGGTGAAAAGGGGTAGTTAATTTTACAGGGGAGGATTATAATAAGTGGCTTGATTAATTATAAAATTGGTATAAATAATCTTTGAGTCAAGCTATGAATTTTTATGGTTTTTTTTAAATTCCACCCCTATGGGGTTGAAAAATCTTATTAATTTCGTTAATAAACTTGAAACTTGGCAACAATACTTGCCTAAGTAAGTAATAAAGTTTATCATTATAAGTTTTTCAAACTACCCCTCAAAGGGGGATATAGGGGTATTGAAGTTTATGTGGAAGAAATTGAATGCGCGGTCCGATTAACTCGAAACTCAGTATTGATACTTTCGACAGAAAATAATTAATAATAAGTATGTAAACTTGTCGAAAATTGACCCCTGATGGGGCAAAAAGGGGTAATTCGGTTTTTAGGGGAGGATTTTAACTTGAAACTGTATGTTACATTTTCACGCCTAAACCACTGAACTTCTGATTTGGCAAAGAGATAGATGGCATTCTGGGGAAGCACATACTTTTTATCCTGGTAGCACGTTCCCGTGGGATAACTTCCGACATCCACGCGGGCGAAGCCGCGGGCAGAAGCTAGTATATTATATACATAAATATATAATTTATTAATGAATTATTAAGCGTTTAATAATTTCCTAGAACTTTCGTGAACTGTTCAACATAAAAAAAAGTATCTTAATTTCTTTTTTCGATTGACATGACAAGTTCAAGGGGAATAATAATACAGTACCGTGTCGGTCCCGGAGAAAGAATAGGACCACCCCAATGATTTGATCAGGCAGACAGATAACATAAACTATTTTTTTTAAAATAATGTTCTTATAAGATTCACAGAATAAATAAATAAATCGCTTGGTTACTAAGTGTGTTCGTTATCTAGTCTAGGCAGGATTTAATAATCACCACATACTAATTAAACTAAGTCCCCCCGGCGCGTTTGTCTGTCTGTACGGATGTATCAACAAACAGATTTTGATGGGGTTGTCACCAGTAGGTAGATTGGTTCTATCGGAAGGTTTAGGTATACATTCGTGTAGGTTGTATTGACCAATGCAAAACAAATCAGAAAAATTCTGCCGCCTGAGTATTATTCTTGCGCGCGTTGCATTCAGCGCCCAGAACCCGCCTCTCGAGTCCATTTATTTTCAGTTAATATTAATCCTTATTTACAATATCAATATACAATTATCAATATCATCGCAGATACATTTAAACGCCTAGGTACAAGTTCATAGCAATGTCATTTATTTGCAGTTTTTGTATGCCTATTGACGTAGGAGTTACACGATTTCATTTTCAGGATTATAAAGATATTAAAAGTTCCTTAAAAAAAAATTATATGAAATATTAATATTCAGCTATTCAACATTACATATTGCTAGGTACCATGTTTATACATTGCTGAAACGTCGTCCATACTTCTATTTAGCTATCTCCTTTAAATAAATTAATGGAAAATAAACAGTGTAGGGTTGCTTGTTGTGAAATGAAAGCCCCGTTGAACTTGATGATATTTTATTGGCAACTTAACTTATTTTACGTTACAGTTTACAATTTATATATATCATGAGGCAACCCTAAGTGGAGGGATAAAAGCGACTGCGTGGCTATCGCCCTTCAGACATCTCCTAGCTGGCTAGTTTCCTGAAGACTGCTGGGCTATCGAAACAGGGAACTAGTCGTACTAAGGATCAGAGTTGGCTGCGTGGCTACCGAGTTCAGAAACCTCTATCTAAAATGACTGATGATTTTTTCTCTTTTTTTATAAGTGGCATCTCGTAGTTGACGGTTATTAATTCATCATTTACATAACTTACCGAAGGCGAAAACACGTGATCTACTTATTTATTTAATTTATATTTAATATACAAGTAACAATGGACTGAAATATGTTAGTAACAATATTTCTTAACAACTATGTTAATAAACTTAATCTAACACAGCCATATAGTTATGAGAAATCCTGCTATAAGCTCATTATCATCATTTGCGTCGGATGCGAGACACCAACAGCAGTGTCCTCAGCATTGTTGCGAGTAAGACTGAAGAAAGTCGCCTGATGAGGCACCTGTGCGCAGTGCATTTACTGTTGCCGGGTGTCTCCAGAAGATGGCTTAATAGATATAACTAGTACTTAAGTTATATTGGTTGATATTATTGTTCCTTGTTTGTTTATGTGTATGTCTTTGATAATTATACTAACATAGTTTTAAGTAATACTCACAAAATTATGGGTAATGTGCCTGACATAAAGATAAATAAATAAATAAACAAAATTACCAAAGTAAATGATGTGATGTGTAGAATAGAATAGAATACTCCTCAATAATGAACACTATTTATGCAAGCAAGCAGCACAAGCAGTCCAGTCTGCTCGCGATGCACCGCAGTATAATGTTGGGGCTGGCCCGCATCCGGCGCACCAAGGAGGCACATCTTTTTCGCATTGTAGCGTAAAAGCAATGGACACGAGCGAGCAAACATCCCTGATGCGCTACAGAAGCGGAACAGACACATCAACATCCGGAACGCATTATTATATTAAATGCGAAGGGCGCTATACGATTTCTGAGTGTAATCTACCCACAGGCTGTACGTATAAAATGAGGTGCAATATGCACGAAATAAGGTTCTTTTTACTAATCTGGAACAACGTGCAAATCTGCGAGCGATCATTAGCTCTCGCCGACAGCGCCCTTCTTTCTCTTTCATTATCATCATCATCTTTGAGGTCAGCAGTCAAAAGATGTCCCAAGTATTTCACTTTATATACCCTTATAAGCGATATTCCGTTCAATTTGATTTGGACTTCGTGCAGAACAAATATCTATATGTAGGACCAGCACATACGTTCCGCCATAGCTACTATCACCAACCGTCTTTGAGATGGTACCGTATGGTTCTCGGTATCTTCCTGTATGTTGTCCGAGTCAGTTACTCTCGTCAAACTGTAAGAATGCGACAGTAGATAAAGTTATTATTCGCCTAGTGACCTAATACATAGAATAAACTGGAATGTCCCAAACCTGACCTTGAAGGAACAACTTAAGAAACATAATTCCTAATTAATTGCTGATGACACATCTAGCTTTGTATCTTTGTTCCCACTGAGAAGCTCATCAAATTAATAGTCAAATCGTGTCACTTTAACATAACGCTATTGTTGGCCTTATGATGCTGTACCTCTGATGTATGGCAGTAAAAACTGGATGGGTTTGGGATGCAGGCTAAAATGGTATAAATGTGGTGGGATTTACGACTCGTTGCCAAAGAACTGAGTACCACTACAAGAGATGGTAAGTGAGTCTCCTGTGTCGTTTTGTTACGACCATAAGCACAATGAGGCGTATTTTAATCAGTTACTGGTTCTTCTAATGGGCTTCCATGGATTACAAAAAATAACGAAGTGCTTTAATTAAGCAAGCTTAAGAAGAAGTCGACAAAAGAGTCCTGCAATAAACTTATGAAATCTTGAATATTATTCATCATAAGTTCTATTATTTCAGGGGAAGATTCTGATGCTAGTGCTCATTACCGCAGCAGCAGCCATAGCAAGCCGGGATGTCCGTTCTCCAGGTAAGTAACACATTATTTTACGGTTTATTAAACTTTGTGCTCTACAATGGTGGTGCAGAGATCACATGACAGGTGTTTGTTCGTAAGGTTGTCTTAACTTGCCCAGGGACTTCACTAAATCCAGCCCGCTACTCAGCTGTCTTCAGCACAATATAGTAAATTGTTCACCGAGGGGAGAAAGTAGCTGATTACTAACGAGGGTGTAGTTTGAGGCCCGACGCTCAGCTGAGAGCCTTAATACATACGAGTTGGGAGTTGCACTTCCTTCAGTATTCTTAGGAATATAAAATGCATTTTTTTTAAGTAAAATTTTTATATTAAAATAATTACAGTTTTAAAACTCAATGTAATACTTTTGCCAAGGAGATTAATATTGGTTTGAATGAACAACAAAAGTATGTGGCCAGTGTCATTTTGCGCTTGGTGATAAAAACTTTTTGTCTTTTGCCATTGTACTATATTTAATTAGGTTAGCTACTGAATTGACGGAAATAAAAAAAAAATACAGTACCTACGTTAACAATGGATTTAAATACAGTTTTTCTGCCCGCTGAGTACATTTTAACAATAAATATGGAAAGACTTGCCCTTGTCGGTAAGGCGTGCTCAATCTTTGTCCATTTTTAAAATTATGATAAAAAAGCACTTCCTCTTTCGTTAAACATCATCTTTATACAGTATTTGTCTCTCCTCAATTTTAATACATCCAAATGTTATCTTTAAAATACCGCTCTTAGCGATAAGACCGCCCATTGTGTCACTGTTTGTAAAATTTACTTAGTCGTGTTCTGTAATTTATATGTTGTGCATATTATAGAGTATTCTGTTCTATTCTATGTTCAAATTTTATTTATGTTTCAAATTGACGTTATTTCAAGTTAAACAAATATCAACTTTATTTTAATGTCGGTTAAGTTGATTTCAGAGTGACTAGCACTATTGAAAAAGTTATAAAAATGTTTGAAGTTGTAGCGTAAACTGAACTTTATTGTGTAGGAATTAAAGTTATTTTTCCGTAAACTCATATTTTTTTTAATTATGGCGAATATTTCGCGATTCAAATTTAGGTAGGTATCTACTACACACTTTGTTATATTAAATTTATTCTATTTTTGCACAGCTCATGAAAAGTACGTAAGTACAGTTACCTAAACTGGATGTGAAGGTGACTTGCCAAAAGCAATAACATTGAACTTGTCTTTGTACATATATCTGCGTGTCACTGATTAAATTCGCACTATATTTAGAAACATGCACAGGAAATAAAAGCGAGTGTGATGAGACGTGTATCCTGGATACATGTCTTATCACACTCACTTTTTAGCGAAAACTGGGATTGATTTTGAATTTTTACAAACGTTAAACATCCGACGTCCTTTTTTGTCTCGTCTAAAATCCTGTCATTGTAATGCAAGTGATGGAAATAAAAATATCGATTATTTGTACAAGAAGTATTTAATACTTCTTTATTGAAAAAAAAAAAAACATTTAGTGTATTTATATTTATTATAGGTACCTACCTACTGACAAGAATTGTGTTTCTCGGCTAGGATTTTCAAGATGCTGTTGGAGCTAGCCCACGTTCTACTTGATAAACATGCGGTATTTTTTTCCTTATTAAATAATGTCGTAAGTAGTTCTCTAAGTAGGTAATATGCGGCCCCACAAGTTTATAGGTACTGCTCTAACATTGAATTTGGCACGGCTTGCCGCGGATTCAAACGTTGGTTTGAATCCGCGGCAAGCCGTGCCAAATGTTGCCCAACGTCGTCATTCAATACCGATGATGTGTACAGTCACGAGCAAAAGTATGTATACACTCGGCTTTATTCAAAAGCGATTCACTCCTTCATTTTTTAATGAAATTGTGTGTTGTTACGAACATAGCATTTTCGAACCCGTAGGTGTATGTAATGTGTCGCATTTCAACGTTGCATTCGTTATTTCACGAAAAAATCGCAATTGAAAGTTGCCAAGTGTTGACATATTGGTGCTCATGACTGTACATATCTATGTCAAAAAGAAAATTGTTTTTGGGAATTAAAACTCCATTCATATCCGCCTAACAAAACTCCAAGCTAACTAGACGAAAACAAACATTACTTAGATGTTCTTGTGTATCGATACGTGTTGAAATATCTGCTAGGTACATTATGAAATGTTTTTGCAAAAATAGAAATAACTATTGTAGGAACTTGCAGGTTTTTTGCTGGGGAAGTACGTAGTGGTACAGTAAACAGCAAAAGTAGATGATCAAAATCAGAAATTCAATACTAATTAACGGAGTTCGCGTCAGAACTGTGTGGCGTCGAAGTGATTCAAAAGTATGACACTGAGTCTGACATACTTTTGAATCACTTCGACGCCACACAGTTCTGACGCAAACTCCGTTCATTAGTATTAAATTTCTGATTTTGATCATATACTTTTGCTGTTGACTGTACCTACACCCAATAAACCGTAACATCGATAGCACCAAAACTAAAAATTCATACTATTTCATTGTTGCCATTGCCATTGCTACGATTTAGTTTAGTTCGGTCTAATTATTCAGTGCCTGACGTAAATTGACGTAGGTATTCTTAGTAACCAATTTTTTAATCACGTCTAAACTTGTTTATGGAGCGTCTTAATTTGACAGGACTAGACTAATATGTATGTGTGTGTATGTTCTGTCCTTTTCTCAATGAAATAGAAAGAAAAAGATGCACTGAACTTAAATTTAGTTTAGTTTGTGAACAAGAGAATCGGCGCCAATGTCTCCTAACCTTATTAGTATTACACAACACAAAATCAAAAGTCAGTTATCGGGAGCCATCAAAGTTTTGATAGTAACAATGGTTTCGAGGTAGTTAAACATGTGAGTATGCCCGCTCTTTTACGGCATAGCCACAGCCCTAAATCCCAAAACCTTAGCACACGCGTTCTTGTCTTCTACTGATACTGTTGCTGCAAGTGATTACGCGTGGTTACGTACTCAAGATATCTGAAGGAGTAGAGAGTTACCGGTCGTAGGTCCCTATGAATAATAATAATCACCACTATGGTGTTCTTTCCAGGTGGCAGCGGCTGGCAAGTAAGCAACGGTTTCGGTGGAGCACCTTCCGTTGGTCTCGCACGCTCTTCTGGCGGTGGCTGGGCCAGCTCTGGAGGTGGTCTGGGTCGATCAGGCAGTAATGGTGGCTGGCGCGGACCCTCTACCTTCGGATCAAGCGGTCGAAGCCACACCGGAAACGGAAACAGAAGTCCTTCAAGCGGTTGGTCACAAAATGGATACAGCTCCAACGGTGGTTATGGTGGCAATTCATTCAGATCGTCTCCTGGATGGAATGACAGATTTGCAGATTCCACTGTGATCGAAAGTTTTGATTCGTCTAACGGCTGGGACGGAGCAGACCTAGGCTCCCGTTCCAACAATGGATGGCAGTCTTCGGGATGGTAGACTGGAACAGATAGTTAAATTCAGTGGAAATGGCATTCATATTTCTAAAACATCGGCTTTTGTTATTTAACGCATAGTTTAAAATAAATTATCATGAATATACAATCCAAACGTTTTATTATTAGTATTGGAACCACGACCGACGAATTGATTGCATAATTAGCTAATATTGTGATTCAGGGAAATTGAGCAGTTGTCTTACCGATGAAGTGTTTGCTTTCCATTGAAACATGGAAAGGGCGGGTGTTTGAATACTCCATCAAATAGAAACCTAATGCAATGAAATTATGCTATTAGAGAGGTAGGGTATGTTACGGCAGGAAAATACACAAAGTACACAAACCTAGAAAAACTAGTAAGTAAATAAGGTCTATCAATTCATAAAAGGGTCATTGTATTCATCATTACGAACAACTTTTACTATCAGCTGTTCCCTACATTTATGTTCGCATAACTCTTCAAAATTTATGGAACAGCCGACTTTTTTTTTGCGATTTCCTGTTTTGTCCTATAGTAAATGTTGTTCATAACGATGAGTACATGACCTCTCAAGGCCTCTGCCTCAAATCTTGCGGGCAGCGGGGCGGCGGCGGCGGCGGCGCGGGAGCGGCAGGATCTAATGCGTAATAAAACAAATGGACCGGCCCTCGAAAACAGCGGCGCGACAGCGGCAGGTAGGTTAATGAAAATTAAAAATGCACCCCTAGTACATACATATTATGTAAAAAGTACTAGCAGTGCCCCACTTTTTCACCCGCATAAGTGTCGATCCCGTGGGAATATCGAGATAAAAAATAACATAAGTGTTATGCTGATGTATAAGCTATATTACTGTAAAGTTTCATGAAAATCCTTTCAGTAGTTTTTGCGTGAAAGAGGAACAAACATCCATCCATCCTCACAAACTTTCGCATTTATAATATTAGTAGGATAGGATAGTAGTAGGATGTTTTATTCATATTAAGTAACAATCAGCTTTATTGAATTAGGTATGCAATTATTTAAATTACATTGCAGGTCATTAAATGGTGATTGACCTACTAACTACAAATCAATCTGTAGGTATAGCCTTTTCCCAACTATGTTGGAGTCGGCTTCCTGGATGTGAATCTGTTTGTTGTCGGAAAATATCCCACGGGAACGTACCTACTACCGGGATTAAAAGTGTGTTAATCCAGGTTATAAACTATAGGTACGTGTGCCAAATTTCATCCAAACCAGTTTAGCCGTTTTTGCGCCAACAACACACATCCAGACAAACGGACAAACATTCTAAAAACTATATTGATATGACGGCACGGTTGGCGCAATAAGCGATAAGCGAGCGAGCGGTAAGCGATTGACTGCTGCGCTGCGTGTCGCGGGTTCGATTCCCGCACGGAACAAATATTTGTATGACCTACATGTATTTGTTCCGAGTCTGGGTGTTTTTCTATCTATAATAAGTATTTACAAAAAAAAAAATGTATAATATAAGTAGTTTATCAGCCATCTTGTTACCATAACACAAGCATTAGGTTGCTTAGCTTGGGACAAATGGTGCTGTGTGAAATGTCCAGGGATATTATTATTATTATATTTAGGCATCAGCCTCGAAGAAATTACATAAAAAAAAAATGTACAGTTTTGACTTCGTTGTTATCTATCTATATCTTCTATATCTATACTAATAATAAAGCAGAAGAGTTTGTTTGTTGGTTTGTTTGAACGCACAAATCTCTAATTTGAAAAAATATTGTTGCCTTTGATAGCGCAATTCATGAGGCAGGCTATAGGCAATTTAACTTCACACGAGCAAAAAAAAAGTCAGAAAGAGGGCAGGCGATGCGATGCGACAGGGTGAATAAGAAATTTAACGCGAACGAAGTCGCCGGCAAAAGCTAGTTTTATTATGTTCCTAGATATAGAAGATTTGGTTTCTTCATTAACTAGCAAGTTGTTAACAAAAAAGTTTTTAATAATTGCGATATCATTATACTTACCTACAATTTTTATAATCAAACAACAAAGTAGATGTGCGTAATGACATTAATTTGATTTTAATTATACCAAACAACTGCAGTACCTACAAGAAGGTAAAGTTTGTAATTCCGAGACTTCACTAGAAAACACTGTTAAAACTGTGTTGAGTTTGTATCTCACATTGGGTTCTTAGCAATTTTAAATGACTAAATAGTAACCCAATAATTAAGACCCAATACGGAAGTATTCCTCCAAGGACTGGAAGACGAGATGTGCTTCAACCGGCGGCGATATGGGCAAACAACATTGTTGCCATCGCGGGCAAAACCTAGATGAGGCTGGCACAGGAGCGTGGGGATTCTAGTCAGGGGTTGCAGAAGGATCATACGTTCCCGCGACCCCCGGTGTAGGTGTGAGATGGAACATCGGGGTGGTTTTTAGTCAGTACGACTCTGACAGACCCCTCCGCCCCCCACGGCGGAGAACATCAAAAAACATAAAAAAGGAGCGCGGGGATTGCCACAAGAGAAGTCGGGCTGTGGATGATGATGATGACAGAAAGTATTAGGTACTTACTTTGCGTCTCTTCACACAATTCATGATTTTTACCTACCTCTTCGGAAATTCCGACAATAACGGATATTCCTAGCTAATGATCCTCTACCTACTCTTACCGCCACATAAAGTAAATAAACACTTAATAAGTAGTAGTTTACGACTTTCACGAACAATATCAAACATAACAAGACTTGCGACATTCTCTAGAGGACGTGCTTTGGGTTCATTCATGATGTTGTATAAGGTTTGTTAATTCTAATCTAAATAGCCTACTGACTCACTTCAGGGAAAATGATAAATGATATTATTTTGTAAGTAGGTTTGTACTAACACTTTTACACGTCAATCATATTTTAAAAACTAGATGAGGTGTCGCGGCGTTTACTATCTGACTAATCTGAGAAGAAAGGCCGAAACAAACTCAGAGGTCACAGTCTCTTAGAGTCCAGACCTAATCTTGATGAGATCATATGAAGACCATGTAGATCGATTTCTGAGATGGAATCTTTTGAGGAAAGAATCACACAGATTGAGAAGACCTGTCCAGTCAGTACACGCATTTGTCAGAAATCGTGCAGCTCAACTCAAAATTTAAAGAGCTCAACGATCGACAACGAGGCCTTCCTTTTACACACAATTCTGTCTTTTTCGACATCCACGTTTGTTACTTACCTACTCATTTTAATTAAGTATTAGTTAGGTATAGGTATTTGAATGGCTAATAATAGTAGGTACTAAACTTATAATATGTAAGATATTTTAATGTTCTATTTCAGATAATGAACATATTTCGGTTGTTGGGAGCTCCTGGAGGCGAGACTGACGACCTAGTCGCTCTGATAACCCGTCCGCTTCACAACATAGGCCTCTCATCATACGTTACTATCCACAAAGTGCACTGGGCAGCCAATGTGTCCACATTCTGTTTCTTGACAGCGTGCGTCTTTCAAGTCATCGCACTTTTCATGGCTAAGGAAGATCCTGAAAGGCTCTTCGAATGCTTCAGTGTTCTCGCGTTTTGTGGCATGGGGGTCCTCAAACTACTTTCGTTGCGTAGAAGCCATCTGAGCTGGCGTAAACTTCTCAACCAAATCTCAATGTTGGAGTACATACAAATGAGTAAAGATCCCATCTCACACGCGGAGTACCAGTCCGATAGCGAGGAGGGTGACAACTTTTCTGCCTCCATCAACATTTACACAAATAAATACAGAAATACAGCAACCATTCTAACTAGAATCTATAGCTTTACAGCAGTCATTTTTATAGTGTCTCCGTTCGTGGAACATTTTCTGTGTAAGATACGCGGATTGGAATGTCTGGGGTATCCTCACATTTTGCCCGGCTGGGTTCCACTGGATGACTTGAGTGTTTTCGGCTACATTGTAACCGTTTTATGTGAATTTGTGTCTGCTGTTTACTGTGTCTGTGTCCACATTGCATTTGATCTAACAGCCATTGGGATCATGATATTCGTATGTGGCCAGTTTTCATTGCTCCGCGATTTTAGTTCGCGCATTGGAGGAAAGGGGAAACGGTGCAATCTTTCAAAGAAAAGAGACGAAAGGGCTCACTACAGAATTGTACGGTGCCATCAGACTAACAGCTTACTAGTAAAGTTAGTATGGTTAAAATGTATCTCGTAGGTACACATTTGAATTCAAAACCAAATAATTATTCTTTTAAAACCGAACAAGTATCTATTTTTTATTTAAGTAGGAATGTAGGTATTACTTAGGTACCTATTGTATATCTTAGAGGACACACATTTTTTTTTAATTTTGACCAGCTTAGTTTATCTATAAACCACATGTAGGTATGTACCTAACAACAATAAATTATTTTCAAGTACCTAACTATTTTCAGTTCCATTACGGAGCTTGACAAGTTGTTGAGAGATATAATAGGAGTATATTTCTTCCTTGCCACTCTAACATTGTGCTCAGTTGCTGTCAGATTGAAATCCGTAAGTACCAACAATATATCTCTAGTGCTACTAAGTAGAAAAAGTTTTCATATACCTACCCTGAAGACTTTTTCTTATGAAAAATGATATTATATGTAGTTGTAGTTACATGTATATTTTTCATATTACAAAAAAATTAAAAGCCTGATACCTAGAGGGTTTAATTTTGTCCTTAGGTACTCCTTTAGAAAAAGGTTTCTTAATTCCAATGTTTTTTTTTGTCCGTTCCTATATGCGATGGTTTAATTCAAATACTTACTTCAATTATTTGAGTGAGTTTGAGATTTTATAGAACAGCATTATTCTCAATTTTCATTTATTTTTCTCTATTTCCGTTTCAGGAAGACATGAGCATAATGCAGCTCGTATCATTAACACAGTACATGTGCGGTACTCTAACACAACTCTTTTTATTTTGCCGGTACGGTGACGCAGTTTTACACGAGGTAGGTACAGGTAAACCAGAAAAGGTATATGAGTATGCGCTTCAGTAATCTTCGTCTTTCCGAATAAGCACGAACGTCGCGCCGCAGAGTAATCAATGCAATGCTTCTAAGCTTTGTAGTACCACGCTTTGTAGTAGGTACGTACACCTATCGATGCGCGATTGTATGAAGTTTTCTCTGTCGGCTCATTTATTTATTTATTTATTAGGGACAAAAAACAGTTACATGCTACAAAATACAGAGAGGAGGTGATTGAGAGGAAATGCGTAGAGTTGTAATTCTATAATTTTATAGCGAAGCAGAACACTTGCGCGAACCCACTTGCGCGAAAAGACATTTCCGCGAATGGACTCTTGCTCAAATGGACTGTTGTGCGAATGGAATTTTGCGCGAAAGACACTTGCGCGAATAAAAAGTAGCGGAAATGAGATTTCTTCATAACATCACGCCTGTATTCTTTCAAAGGGTTTGGTAGGGATATCAGTTTAATTTTCGGGGGCGCCATCAATAATAGGGATGAAAATGACAACAATAATATCTACCCCTAATTTAACCCTATTATTGTTGTCAGCAATCTCGAGAACCATGAAAACGACACCCATATTCGGTAGGTATTGAGTGCCATACATTAATCCAGTGTGGTAAAAATAAGAGATTGGACATTAATATTTCTTATCGTTTTCGCTAATCATCATGGAAGATAAACTGGGCTGACTGCTGTTTAGTAAGACATCAGACAAGGCATGGGGACACCCACCAACACGCACTGGGCACACAGAGGAGAGGTCTGTTTCTCAGCAGTGCATTAGGTATAGGCTGATTATGTTTATGCAGACATCAGACGTTCAGTTTTATAACGACCAAAAATCTATATCTACATATGTGTACAAATCTATAATACTCTACACAAATAAATAAAATTGAAGTGTCTGTTTGCAAAATATTAGCTTTTTACTAAATGCATAATATGAAAGTATTATGTATAATGTAAAGTACGGTACTGACGGTAAAAAAAAAAAAAATATGTCTGTCTGTTACTTTGTTTGTTCCAGCTAATATCCGAAACGGCTGGACCGATTTTGACGACACTTTCACTGGCAGATAACTGAAGGCCAATTCTCGTAATTTAAAACGTTCAAAATCTAGTCGCAATCTCATCTCAGCGACAAACAAATGTCAAATTTTTGACAGATTGATACTGAGACCAGACTGTGAACGTTCTTAAAATTACGAGAATTGCTCCTCTGATGTTATACTAAGGAGTAACCTAATCTACCTACTTTTATTTTAGAAAAAAAATTAGGTTTCCGCGCCTTAAACTAAAAACCCATGAAATCCATTTTTTTTCGATGTGCATGCGAACAAAGTCGCGGGCACTGCTAGTAATCAATAAATGTAAAATTAATGGGCATTTCTAAACTTTTCAGAGCTCAATAGGAATGGGCCAAGGGCCTTTCGCAGCGGCGTCATGGTGCCTCAGCCCTCGCGTCAGACGGGACCTGACGATGCTCAGCGCCGGTATGATGAGTCCACGACATCTGCGCGCTGGGCCCTTCAATTTCCTCGATTTGCCTTCATTTATACACGTACGCATAATCCTTGTCATTGGACAAGGAAGTCTAGTCATACAATGCTTACTTACAAACCATTTCAAAGATTAGATTTCATTAGATACCTACCAGACGGGTATACCACGGGTACTTAATAAGGGCTACCCAGAATGAAATAATAGTACCTAAGTACCTACAATAAACTCCTGGTTTGACGCTGGGAGTGGGCTTGTAGTCGCATCTAAATCTGCGAATTACGCAGCACACTGACTTCACGCAAAATTCTGCATCGCGCAAGTGAAGTTTACCGCGCAACTAGTATATATACCTACAACGTCCCGACAGCAGTCATCGGGCATCATTTCATCAGCCAGAATGAAAGCAAATCAAATGAGTGGCCTGTATTTGCAGACCGCCACCGTATAATCTTCTGCGGCCAGGGGGGCTATGGCGGGATACCGCTCGCTACGCCCCGTTGCGGGGGCGTCGGGCAGTTGCCCACCAGACACGACATCCGAAGAATGAGTGAACTTTACACCCAGTTCCTCATGCCTGGCTTTACGATACAAGAGTTATAACCGAGCTTTCATGTTATCATTTTATTTCAGGTGGTACGAACAGCCTACAGTTATTTCGCTGTATTGGGCAAAAAGGAGTAACTGAAATTGGACACGGAGTTTTTGGCCATTTCTAACAAATACTACGGAAACTGCGAAAACGTAATGGCCAATGAAAACTTACCTTCAGTTTCTAATAGAGAAGGGCATTAAAATAAGAAACTTTTCTTAATAAAAAAACACACATGAATCAAATTATTAATTCTCACATTATTGACATCTTTATTTAACACTAGCTTCTGCCCGCAACTTCGTTCGCTCGTTCGCTTCGTTTTCTTGCTCTCTCGACCCACCGAACGAAGTAATAGCGCAGGCAAGCGATGCGATGCGAAGGGCATCGCATCGCCTGCCTGCGCTATTACTTCGTTTTCGATCTTTCGATTTTAAGTAGGTAATTAATAAATATTTATTAAGGTCACATTGCAGAAATATCGATAATAGTTATTTGTTATATTTATATTAATTGAATCACGAGCGCAGCGAGTGATTCAAAATTAGAATCCTGAGCGTTAGCGAGGGAATCAAAAGAGCACGAGGTGAAAAATATTTGCACTCGAGTGCAACACGTAACTTTTCATTCCACCTCAGCGAGGAAATGACTAAATGCAAAATGATTGTTGAGGGAGAAAGCTAATTTGCGCATTATTAACAGTTTCAGTCAATTCTGTTGGCGTCAAGCAAACTTCCTCGTCGCTAGAATCACTCATTTTAGTTTTTTCACTTGTTTTCAAGTTTCTTGTTTTTAATATAAGGTTTAACAATGACGTGAAAGAATGCCGCGTAAAGAATCGCGTACAAAGCAAATTGAAAAAAGAACACCAAGAAGGTTCCGAGTCTGAGTTTTTAACAAATTAAAAAAAAGTTGTATGATATATTCGGCACCATAGAGGTAGCAGTAAATAGGTTTAATGATTTTTTTAATTCACAAACTTAGTGCACACGATGTTCTAAATTCAATTTACTTTATCCTCTAGAGAATAAAAACGGCTTTTCCACTCAGATATTGAAGATTAAAAATACTCTTTCCGAGATGGTGGGATGAAAAGATTATTACTGTCGTCACTCGCACGTCATTAGCACTAACGCCCTTCGATTTTAATTAAAGTGCGGAATATTTAGTGTATTTTAATGATTATTCTGTAGAACACAAATAAAAGTACAATTTGATCTTACTTCAGTTTTATTTCATAGCCAAAGAGACGAGTTACAGACAGGTTCCCAAAATTACGTGGAGTTAGAACAATATTGCACGTGTATTTTTAAATGATGATAATCTGCGTTCGCAATTTAGTAGACAAATTTATGAGTTTATGGAAAAATAACTTTAATTCATAACGTTCAGTTTAACATAATAAAGTTCAGTTTAACAAACTTCAAACATTTTTATAACATTTTCAATAGTGCTAGTCACTCTGAAATCAACTTAATTACCACTACAATAAAGTTTATATTTGTTTAAATTGAAATAAAATCAATTGGAAACGTAAATTTGAATAGACCTTACATTGGTAATTTGAATATAAATAATTAAGGCCCTAAGATATGACTATTTATTCGAATTCCAGCATACTTGGCACCCCTCAAACAGATTTAAATAGAAATAAGAAAGAAAATACATTTATTTGGCACAGACTAAAAGACACACAATACACCAGATACATACATGACATATATCTGATATAAACAAATAAAAAAAAGATTAAATAAAGAGAGTCCGATGTAAGAAATTAGCAGGAAAGTGTGCCTCACGGCTGCGGCAAAAAGGCCAAAAATAGATAGGTGTAGGTTGTGCTAAGAGACCATCAATCCTACAAGTGAACTGTTGAGCTTGTGTAGTCTTATATAGAGAAGTATTACGATCATATTGAGAAAACCTACGTTTTTAACACATAAGTACTTCGAGATCATCAAAAAAATCTTAAACAAATATTAAAGTAACTAAGTTACTGCAATGAGTTCTACATGACACTATTGTGTGTGATCTATGGGAGCTATTCTTTTAAGTAAGAATAAATGCATTATAAATGTACAGACGCCAGCAGGTCAAGCTACCCGAAACTGTCAAATTTTCCCAATAAACTTTGAACTTTAATTCTTTAGCGATAAAGTTGAAAATCTATTAAAGAAATTTGACAGATTGTAGTAGCTTGATGTGCTGGCGTCTGTACAGACTTTATAAATCGGATCAAACTCGGTCCTTTATCATTTTTATAGAAAAAATACAATAAGATAAGTATATAGACACTTATGGATTATGTATTATTAACGCTTATGATTAAAACCTGCATAGACCAAATCCACCATTTTCTTTTTATCTTATCGTGTCGCAATCACTCCGCGCTTGGCGCAAATCTGTCAAACCTCAGTCAAATCACAACGCAGCCCACGCTCAGATCCCGAATATAATAATAGACACCAAGATACAATAATGTAAAGACATCAAAAATTTTGCTTCGCGTAAGTAGACTATGGCCGCGAACGGATCAGCGATCCCGTAACCGTGTAATAGTACATTATTTACCAAGGGGATAAAGCACTGTATTATGTCAAGGGCGCAATATTGAATCCCGAGCGCCCCGGACGAGGAACTCTAAGAGCTCCTGAGCGCAGCGATGGATCTCAGAATAGAATCCTTAGAGTAGTGAGGGATACAAGCTCGCCCAAGACGAAGACACCTTTATACCCGACACACCCGAGAGGTTATAAAAAGCACCCGTCATTTTGTACAACTTTCGTTAGAAACTCTTACTCAATTCGTGGATTAAAAACTAAGCACCAGTAAGCAACAGTAGAATTTGTTTATTTTCTATTTCGATGTATGTATGTTTGTTTTTTTACAATTATTTTATGAGTTTTATCGCGATAGTTCTTTAGAGTGCGTGTAGAATCGCCACCTTGACGGATGCAGGTAGAGTAAATCGCCACCCTGTATTTATTTTTGTAAAAGTTTTTTGAAATCACATTATTGTGATTGACCAGTTGTTAAAATTAAATTCAATGCATTATTATTACCCAGTTTGAACCCAGGGCTTTAGAGGCTTACTTTAGGTTAGGTTTGTATGACATATAATTTGACATTATCGAGCAGGTGGCTTCAAACAGTTTTATATTCCCGAAAGAATCGATATGTCTCAGAACTTTGACGATGCGCGAACATAAATTGTAAACGCAGTTTTAAAACCACGTTCAGTACCCCGATGTTAAGTACTTATACCCTACGAATTAAGCGTGATGGTTGTTGTTTATCCAGGTCGCCACGTGGTTGAGATGATAGGCGTTCCATCGTATGTTGTTGCCAACTGTCTCGAGCGCGCGCTTCCGAGCGGACTCGCCTGCGCCCGCCTCAGGGTATTGAGCGAAGAATTCTTGCATCTGCAAATAAAACGAACTTTATAAATAAATAGGGCAAGCTACTTTGGTACTTATATTTAGCACCCTAATTAGGTAACACACTATCATCATAATCTGAATCATTTTGAAGGATATTACTAATGCATTGCTACATAATGTTCAATAAATTCGCCTGCTGAACAAGGAACAACGTAATGAATGTTGTTGAGCTGTAAAATGAAAGACTGAAAATTAGTTGCTAGTGAAAATTAGTGTAGCTCCTAGGGCTAAGGCTAAAATAATTTATGAATAAAAAATATGGATATCTTTTAAGTTGCAACATTTTATAAGCCCTTTTTGCATGCTGTTTTATCCTAGTTCAACATGTTTGTGCCATAACATTGTATTTAATGTTTTATGCAAATACATGATCTACTATTATTGAGCAATGGATTAAGAAAATCACCCTTACTACTACGAAATAAAGGCACTGCCTAAGTCCATGTTTTCATGGCCGTGAGACTGCTGCACACACAAAAATAGCACCTAAACATACCTCTTTAAGCTTCAAATCAGTGTTAAAACTCGCAGTAATGCTAGGTATCAAGCCGCCTAGATAGCGGCTGTTGAGCGTGAAGCGCTGGACGAGCTGCGGCCATCGCGAGCGCACGTCGTCCCATACGAGTGATGTGCCCGACGGGTTGGCGCTGATCTGCGACACCACGTTCAGGTAGTCTTGACTGCGGATGTTGGTCTCGTCCCAGGCCATTAGCAGGAATCTAGGAAAAAAAAACGTTTTTTATGTGCCACTTGGAGATGTACACAAAAAAAAAAACGATAACATAGCCAAAAAACAACCAAATCTTATAAAAATATGAGTGTGTGTGTGTACGTCTGCACCAATTATAACATGGTAGGCGGATTCGCTATAGTCCGCGCGGAAATAGTTGGCCGCGCCTTAGGTATGTGTGCGGTGGGAGGGAGGGGCCCCGCGCACTACGTACGTACGTTGTGACCCGCCGCCTCACCCCCGCTATCCCTCCCGTCCCACCGCTCACATACCTAAGGCGTGGCCAACTAGTTCTGCGCGGACTATAATCAGAGACAGTTTGAACAACTAATTTTAACTTTATCGACGTCATTACAAAAAATATAAATCTTAATTAGAATTTCGAACTTTATTCCCACAACGTTATTAAACGAGATATTTAGAACATTGTTATCCATGGATGCTCACGTTGTTATCAGCGCCAAAATGGCGAAAATCAAATGTCTTCGTTTTGTCATCGATAGTATGATATCCAGCTTACTTGTATAATATAGGTCAGTGTATTATCGCGATTACGATGATGGCCCCATGGAGAGAGTTGTTCAGTTTGATGGTCCGTGCCACAACCTTAAAATATGACCACACCTTTCTGACACATGCTGTATAGCAGTACCAGCCACTTACTTGCGCAAAATGGCGGTGTCTCGTGGAGCAGCTAATGCTCTTCGTAGCTTCACCTTCTCTTGGACATCTTCCTCCTTTTGGTACAATTGCCACAGACTGTCCCAATCTGCCATAGAAGCCGATTTCATACCTGGGGCAAGAAATAAGTATGTAAACATAGACATAGAAAAAAAAAATACATGTATTGCCACTTATTCAACGTTTTACTTTAGTGTTAAGTTAATTTTTGATTGACCGACTGTAATAAAAAGGTCTTAATAGATTTTGGTTGCAATGGAATTTGAACTTTGTCACATATGACATAGAGTTTGTATTCCCAAAACTTTATAATTATTTGAACTGTTCAAATAATCTGTTAGAATGTTATAACTTATTACATGAGAAATTCGTACTTCGGCTGGAAAACGACCCTTTTACTTATTCTACACTTAAACCCGACTTATATCTCCAAATCCCCTCTTTCAAAACAGTTACAAGCACATAATATAGGTAAACGCAAGTCCTGAAAGTAGTTCGTTCATCAACTACTGAATCGATTTGAGTAACTTTTAATATAGCAGAAGCTACAGAAAGCCACCTGTTACGATACTTACATTCTCTTCTTGCTGCGCCCCACATTCATACATCTGGTTTTACACGAACGCCGGGTGCGAGTACTACGCACCTGACGTTTCTGATTATCATCACCAAAAAGCTCATTATATCTCCTTCTAGGACCTATTGTTAGTAGCCTTTTTGTTAGTGAAAGTATGTATAGACCATTACCGTTAAAATACACAAGATCCCTAAGGTCCTGTTGAATGGGCTTGCTCTCAAACTTGCCGTGTCGGTTCAGCCAGACTTGGAACATAGTCTTAGCCCTCTCTTCAGCCTCTGGTAGCTGATAACGCGCAGCCAATGACAGTATCATTGTTCGTAGTAAACTGAAACAAATATTATGGTCAAGTTTGAATTTCGATTTAGGAATAAGATTTTTCGTGCTTGACTGTTGGTTGCCGACATATTTTGAGTAAATATGACGTCATTTATGCGATGAGGATTAGTCAAGCGGAGGTGTAAAAATAACGTATTAATGAGTTTTGCATAATAAAGAAAACATAACATTAAAAGCCCCTTAAAATTACAAGGAAAATCAGTAAAATATTTTATTTCGTACTGTACCTATCTTGGACGGGCAAATTCATAGCGTCCCAGTCCTGTTTCACGTAAATCGGCCGAATAATGCGCTGGACGTATTTCTGTTAACAATTATAACAAAATATTTCTATATTTAACGAAGACAACTGGATTTATTTTTTGTAGGTAAGTAAAATGTTATTTGAAAAAGAAAGGAGAGGATTTTGCCCTGCAGTGGAACAATACAAGCTGAATTATTATTAAAATATTATTATTGTAAGTAATAACTATTATTTATATATCGCAAAATTCCAGGCATACCATCAGATTGTCATACGCCAAAGTGTTTTGCAGTCTATCCGCGAGGTTCATGAATATAGATGAAGCAGTCTGCCAGGGTACGAGATCATTCTCCACCAATAAGTATGTGGTGAGGTTCAGCGCCATATTGAATGGCACCGCGCGAGACTCGGCTAAAGCGAAAATATCGTCCATGAGGTTTGATCTGTCTGCTGGGGTGAGCTGTAAAATGAAGATTTATTAATTGTATATTACTATAAATAAAATTGAAGTGTCTGTTTGTAATGCAAAATAACAGCTTTTTACTAAATAAATATGAAAGGGGTTTGAAGATTTTTATATGGAGCTGACCTACAGACTGACGCGCCATTTTGAAAATGGCGGCCACGCATGAGACCTATGTATACAAATCGATAGCTGACATCAATGCAAACAAAAAACTTAATGTGACCAAACCCCGTAAAGTATCACGTTTCCGAGATATTAAAGTTCAAAGTTGATCAATTATTGCAGTTCCAACGGATCCTCATACGGCAGTTATTAAGTTTGAATGCATAAATAACTACATTTTTACATTCCAATGGAGTATCAGGCAGCATTACCGAATGTAGTAACTAAGGAAACCAACCTTAGTGCTACGAAATAGAGGCGAATTTAAAGTCAAAATTTGTTACCATGTGTGCGCTTGGATGTTCGTAATATTTATTGGTATGTTCACCTGTTTAGATTTAGACTTCATAGCTTCAATCAGTGTCTGCCACATAGGTAGTGAATAATTAACTCTGTAGTACCCAACTTGATTAATGTTCAGCTTTATCCAACTATGGCCTTCATCCCCTCTCAATTTTACTGAAAAGTACAAATATTCTTAGTCTATTATTTAAAGGCAAACCTACAAATTTCCATCTTTAAGGCCGCTTACGCACTAAGGCGACTTTAGCAGCGCGACAGACGCGCGACCGTCGCACAGTCAGAATTTCATATTGTAAACAGAAGCGCGGCCTCCGTGTGCGCTCAGTCGGTGATGAGCACAGAACATATGTGATGAGACAGTATTGCAAGCGCAAGTGATTATAGACTGCACAATGAGCGAGTTTGAGACCGAACGATTAGGTCTAAACTGCGCTGCTATCGCGCGGCTGTTCTTACTATAATAATAATAATTTATTTAATAAAAACGTTTACAAAAGGTGTACAATTAGCCAAGAGTGGCAAATTTTCCATACAATTATAGTGCCTAAAAGTAAACTACAACTAAAATATTTTATTTTTTATTACGGGTGCAAGTACCTAATGATGGTTCGGAATTCGAGTGTTAGGTAGCGACCCACCCGAACTAGGTTTAATTCAAACCTGTGTTTCAGGCCATCACTTTACATTTTAATTACATTTGGGAATTCAATTTTAAATAAAACTGGTATATAAAAATAATTATTTAACAGCTCTGCGAAAAAGCACAATAGTACATTAATACCTAATACTAAGCCTATGTAAACATACAAAAATACTGTTCTTATAATGTGAAGGCATCTGCTTCTGCCGCTCTACTATCGCGCTGCTAACGTCCTAATGTGAAAGCGGCCTAAGGCTGCCTGTCCATTGAAGCGGTGCTCTGCGGAGCGGAGAAACGGAGAAATATTAACCAATAGGATTGGGCGGAGCGGAGATTTTATGCAACCCTTAATAATATTTCTCCGTTTCTCCACTCCGCAGCCTCGCTCCGCTTCAATGGAGAGGCAGCCTAAAACTCTTACCATTTTGAGCAGTATCGGAGAGCCATACAATCTCTTCATTTGTACTGGTGTTCGTTTTGAATGTTATAGGCACAAACCATCGGTAGCTAGAACACACGAAATATCATGACAATTGGGACTAATGACAGTCTTCAGGGACCATAATAATTATAAGTGTTAAATTCATAATTTGTTCAAATGCGAAAAAGGGATGGCACTTATTATGTTCTGTATAATAACATCTCTTTCTGGCACCTGGCCTGTGCACTGGCTTGTTGAAAACTATAGAAGTTAGGAATCTGCCATTCTATTGGTTCACAAAATATGTGGCAACTTACTTGAACTTAGAATCGTTAGTGTAACTCGCGTCAGGGTCAATTAGGAATCGTGACTGTGACACAAAGTAAGTGTTAGGCATGTCACCCATCTTTACTTCTAACACTGGGTAACCCATCTGCCGCGTCCAAGTGGCCATTACGTATCTGAAACAAATCAAATACATAGTAGTATTTTATATTGGTATATTTTATCGTTTTTTATTTTATCGGCTCGTATGCGTGGTGCGGGAGATTTCTTCAAAGCATGGGAACCACATGTTTTATTAGTCGATGCCCCACGTGTGGGGTGCTGGAGATTTCTGTAAAGCATGCCATAGGGCCCGTATTCGGATAACTTTTTTATTAGTCGATAGAGAACGATTGCGGTTTATGGAGAACCTGCATCGCACGTTTGGCAGCTGCTCGGTTTTTAACGCCCGATTAATTTCATTGATCACTTCGCCATAAATGCAAAACAATGTTTATTTACAGATGCTTATATATATATTTTTTAATAAAACCTGGCAATAAATACTTAATACTTTTGTAATATCATAAAAAAGGGAACTTACGAGAGATTTAAATCCGGATAATCTTTCTTGAAGTAAGGTTCCAATGTTGAGAGTAGGTCTTGGGTGACAGTGTTCCCAAACTCAAACTTCTTCAAGTAATCAGACACCCCCAAACGGAAATTCTCATGTCCAATAAAACCTTCCAACATTCTTAAGATTGACGCTCCCTATAAACGTAATATTATTTTAAAAGTTATGTTGCACTAGCAGCGCCCCGCGGTTTCATCCGCAAAAGGCGCCTTCCTCACCGGACCCGCGCGTTTTCGTTACGGTACAGATTGATTACCGAGCGCATACACACGTCTCTGTACCGAGTAGGTACTACCGAACCATTCGACTGTACAGATTCGGTACAGAAACGAAAACGAAATGGTCCTGTCGGAATATCAGGATAAAAAGTATCCGATGTGTTAATCCTGGTTATAATCTATCTGTGTGCCAAATTTCAACCAAATCCGTTCAGTAATTTTTGCGTGACAGAGTAACCAACATCCATCCATCCATCCTCACAAACTTTCGCGTTTATAATATTAGTAGGATTATAGTAGGAATAGCAGCACCCCGCGGTTTCACCCGCATAAGTGTCGATCCCGTGGGAATATCGAGATAAAAAGTATCCTATGTGTTATTCAAATGTATAAGCTATATTACTGTAAAGTTTCTTCCAAATCCGTTCAGTAGTTTTTGCGTGAAAGAGTAACAAACATCCATCGATCTCTCCTCACAAACTTTCGCGTTCATAATATTAGTAGGAAGTAGGATTTATGGCAATGAAGGTAGGCTTACTTTTCCCTCTCACTGAGAGGAAGCCAGTGTCCCAGCAGTGGGAACAATGTAGACTGATTGTGTATGCATTTATACGTGCCGCACGCAAATAATTTAACAATTCGTTGAACGTCGTCATTGCGTAGCCAGCACGTGCGGACGTTAATAAAGACTTAGTCTCCTTGAACAAGAGCTGCTCACCAAGCCGCGCTAAAGGTGCCATTCGCAGCTCTTGAAGTCGAGGGTTTCAGCAAATGCAGAACATACAACTCTTGTAGTATGCATCTTTAAACGATGGGTTAACTCTTGCCTCGTGATGCAAAAACAAAACATACCTTATTGTATGAAATTGAGTCAAATATAGCCGTTATTTGATCAGGAGTGTCCACAGTTTGCACTATTGGGTGGCTTGACAGTTTAGCATCAGTCACCAGCACTGGGTGCAAGGTTTTTGTAAGGAAGTGATCCAACTGAAAGGAAAATAAGATACATTTTATACTAAACTTGTTTTCTTCATAATAAGATACCTTACATTTAAAATTTATAAAAATTAAAATGCCATTAACTTACAACTTTCCAGGTTGGCTCGATGGTATCTAAGGCTTTGACTTGCATGTAGGAAGCAAAGCCTTCATTTAGCCAAACTTCATCCCACCACTTCATTGTCACTAAAAACATTTTCATAATAAAATATAAAGTTATTACAATACATAAATCTTGTTGAGTATGATGTATGAGAATGTAAAATAATACCACATAAAATATTTGAAAATACCATAAAACAGCTGTTACCTAAGTTTCCAAACCACATATGAGCCAGTTCGTGAGTGATTGTGTTGGCAACACTAATTTTGTTGGCAGCTGATGCCTTAGCCTCATCAACGAGGAATGAAGTCTCCCTATAAGTAATCAGACCCCAGTGCTCCGTAGCACCTGATACGTAATCAGGAATACCAATCATGTCTGAAACATTTAATTATCAAGTAAAGTTAAATTGACACAGAAAAAATATATTAGATGCTAGAGTTTTGATTAAAAAATGTAAAAGTACTAAAATTTTATTTCAAACCTAGTTTAGGTAGAGGGAAAGGTACTTCATAATATTTGATGTAGAACTCGGTGGCTCTCTTTCCGATATCTTGAGCAAAGTCAATTTTGTGCAATTCTTGTTTTTGAGCAAATGAGCGGAGCATGAAAGTCTTTCCAATTCCTCCGGTGTTAATTTCAGTCTGTTTGTGATCAAAATCACAGACAACGAAGCATGCTAAGTATGTGGACATTGGCACACTTGTTGCGAAAGTCACCTGGTCCATTTTAGCATCATTATCAAATGTCGATGAGATTTTCTGGAGGAAAAATATTTAGTTATGTTTACTGAGTAAAACCATAATTATAATATTCTTAAGATGTTCTCAATGTACCATTGTTTTTTTTAACTTGCACTAAAAGAACAAAGAGTTCTACAATAAAATAGGTTAATTAATATTGAGACTAGTTTTATAGTGTATGTAAGAATCATAACAGGTAGTTTACTGTAGTTTCTGTCTGCCCCCATGGGAAATAGGCATTATGTATGTATGTATGTAGTTTTATACTGCAATACTGTAAGATACTTGCATTCATGTTGGAAAGTGCGATGTAAGACTGTGGCTTCCACAAAGTTATATCATATGTAGCCTTGAAGTCTGGCTCATCAAAGCAAGGGAATGTTTGCCGAGCATAGGTGGGCTGGAACTTACTAGCAACCATTTTCCTGGAACAGTTAGATACTTATAAGAATCACATAAAAAAATGGGATTTATTTCAACTTTTTGTAGAACTATTTGGTAATTGAACACCATGTAAGGAAAAAAGAACAAAAACTTATTGTTTAAAATAAGATATGGCTACCTTAACTCCAATAATAGTATTTATCAAAATAATTCCAATGAAGAGAGGAAGGCAATTTATTTTAATTTATAACTTAAAGTAGGTATTATTAAAATTTATTTTAAGATATTTTGTTTGATAAATTAGTAAGTCATGCATTTAATATATCATACAGGTCTAATTTACCTAGAATCATTCAAACGTGAAGAATAGAAACCAACAATATCTCTGGTTAGGTCCCCATTGAATTCAATACAGATTTTGTAATTCCCTGCGCTAAGAGCAGAATCAAAATGTATGAATAATTGTTCCACCTTTTTAATCTCACAAAACTTTGAGACGACGATCTCATCTGTTCCTTTGTATACCTTAACTTCAGTTATATTCAGAAATTTTGAATGTAGACATAAATATTTTCTTTCTTCCTTGATCACAACGTCTATTTTCACGCTCCCCTGAAATGCGCCTTGTTCTAAGTCAGGACGTAATTCAAGGTTGTAGTTCACAGGATAAACTAACGGGGAGAGCCGATCAGTAAGTTTCACGTTAAGACTCATATCTTCCATGGTCTTAGTAACGGAAGCAAAGTTTTGTCGAGCTAAAACAGTGAACCTTGCAGTGAACCTAAATATCAGTCTACGACTACGATGTCGGAGAGGCATATGCTTTACGTCCCAACACTTTTTAATTAATAAACCGCGAGAACATAACATTAGATAAAACAATAACTTGAACTTAGCTAAATGAAGATAATGTAATGTATTTTGATTTGCACAGCTGATTTAACGCAGACGCAAGATTATTTTCAAATGTCTATTCTATTCTATTCTATTTTTCTCTATGGCAATGGTGCCGATGTCGACAATTCTGCCAATGTCAGATGTGATATGAGAAAACGTGTGAAAAAAAAAATAACACTTAAAGTTCGAAATCCAATAATAAAACTTTGGATTTACTGTGAAACTTGTTGACGGGTATGAGTAGTACACTGAAAACCAACAAAATAAAAAAATATGGTTAGTTATATTATTACATAAATGAATATAAATGATCACACAAAAATCATCATAATTTGATATCATTGACACGTATAAAAAACATCAAAGCCTGAAAGAGCTTTGGGGAAGAATGTGTTAGTAGGGATGGAAAGTTAGTTGGGACAGGGATCTTTAATTTAGGGAGATAACTATATAAGTCATGGGCTGGGTTATTATTGGAGCAGTTAAAGAAGATGTGCTCCAAAGTACCTTCATCCAACCCACATTCGCAGAGCGATGTATCTCTGACCCGGATTTTGTGGAGGAATACCGGGGAACAACAATGGCCTATGCGGAGACGGGAAATAATAGAAATTACCTTCTTCGATGTTTTTTTATAAGGGTAAAACCAAGGCTTGGGCGTAACATTAGGCTGTATTGCGTGATAATAAGCACCTTTCTGCTTACTCGAATTTTGCCACTGCACCTGCCATGAGGTTAGCAAGCTCTTTTTTGGAAGGCTCAGCAAATCGTAGCCCGGACATTTAAAGTGTTTAAGGTCAGCTGCTTGGGACGTAACAGCATCCTTAGCAAGAGCATCCACATATTCGTTTCCTCTTATGCCACAATGACTTGGAATCCAAACCAGGTGAACGGTTTTGTGATTCTTGGCACAAGAGAAAAGAGACTTTTTAATTTGGAGAACTATAGGACTGTACAGTTTACTCTTGAGAGGATTCTGCTCCAAAACTTGCAAGCAACTGAGTGAGTCCGTAAAGATGACACCAAAAACACAAGGCTTCTATAAATAGGCAGGCTTCTAATATGGCCACGCACTCACCCGTAAACACAGATGATTGCATAGGGCATTTGAATTTTAACACAATTTTGGAGTTTTGATAGTATACCGCAGCACCAGTGCAACTTAAGTCTGATAACTTAGAGGCGTCCGTGAAAAATCTTTGAAAGTTGTACCACCGCTCACCAACCGCCGCATTGAAAGCAGAGTCAGCCGAAGGAGAGTTTTTAAATATGCCAATATTGTAGAAAATATCAGGTTTAAAACATAAAATTTCATAATCAAAACTGTAAATAGGGAGTTTCGGAAACTGAATAACGGGGGAATCTAAATTTTGATAAAAACGGAAGGATTTTAAAAACAAAGGGACTTCTTTATGGTTCCAATAATTGGAACTGCGACATGCAACATCCAAGACATCCACCCTTTGGACAAGAGGGTGGGAGGATTTGGTAATGACTCTAGCCCAAAATCTCGATGCTAGATACTGCCTTCTCAGTGCCAACGGTGGTTCTGCGCACTCTACTTGCAATGCGTTGATTGGTGAGGACTTCATACAACCCGATATGATCCGTAGGCACTTAGCCTGAATTCCGTCTAACCTTGCCAAAGCACCTTTATTGCAAGGAATTAAAAGAAAAGATCCGTAGTCCAGAACACTCCGGATTAAGGCATTGTATACCAGTTTCATGGAGTAGGGATGAGCGCCCCACCAGACACCGGCAAGTACTTTTAGTACGGGTATGGTTCTCTCACATCTATTAACTAAATAATTTAGATGGTGTAAGCCACTCAATTTGGAATCTAAAAAAACGCCTAAGAATTTTACTTTTGAAGAAACCGGTACACAATGCCCTTGAATGCTTATTGAAATTTGTGGTATTAGCCTCCTGCGAGAAAACACAACTACAGCACTTTTTGGGGCAGACAAACTCAGACCATGGGAATTTAACCATTGGTTCAGAGACTCCAGGGATACGCAGAGAGATGTAGCAGCGTCGCTAACTGAGCTATTGGTGGTGTATAAAGCCAAGTCGTCAGCATACTGAAGAATTTGACAGTCGTTATTGAGGCATGAACCTATGTCTGCTGTATATAAGTTGTACAGTAAAGGACTAAGCACAGAACCTTGTGGTAGGCCCTTCCATGACATCCTGGCGTCAAATTCTTCCCCTGGGACTCTCAAAACCAAAGACCTAGACATGAGTAAACTACAGATGCACTGTACCATTCTTTCCGGTAAACTCAGCTGTTGCAATTTTTGCCTGAGAATGGGAAGAAGGACATTGTCATATGCAGAGGAAATGTCCAAGAAGGCAGCGACTACAGATTCATTTTTAGAAAACGATGTGCGTATATCTGATACCAAAACCCCAACACTATCCATAGCACTGAGTCCCTTTCTAAAACCAAATTGAGACTTAGGAAGTAAGTCTCTGGATTCTACTATAAATTCTAGTCTGTTCTTTATTAAATGTTCAAAAATTTTGGCAAGGACTGATGACAAAGCGATTGGTCTGAAGCTGTTCGGATCATCGATGTGTTTACCAGGTTTCAAAATGGGTATGATAATTTGAGATTTCCACTGGTCAGGGACCCAGCCATTAGTGTAGCAAAAATTTAAAATATCTAAAAAAAAGGTTTTTGCTCTATGACCCGCGCGTGACATAAATGAATAGACAATACCGTCTACACCGGGGGCAGAGTCATGAACATGCTTTAAAACAGAGTTAAGCTCCTGCATAGAAAATGGCGCATCAAAAGGATCCTCAGAAAAAATAAAAACCGGCTGATTATGTTCCGTTTCCGATGGTACATACGGAGGAGCCAGTTTATCAAAGAACTGCTCAGCAGTCTCACGAGGGATGGGAGAAGAAATTGAAGGGGAACACCCAGATCTAAAGCGGTTGATCTTCTTCCAAACAACTGATAAAGGAGTGGATGGGGACAGAGAACCACAAAAGTCAGCCCAACCAGCGCGTTTCTTCCTTCGCAGCAATCTTCTAGATTTAGCAAGGGTCCTGTTGAACGTTATTAGGTTAGCGCTAATCATCGCGTCATTGTATATCTTTTCAGCATCATCCCTTTCCCTTATAACTGCAGTGCATTCCTGATCCCACCATGGTGGAGGAGGAATCTTCCCGCGTGCTGAGTTTTTAACAGGAAAGCATGATTCTGCACTAGCTGTTATAGCTGAAATGAGATTATTATAACAGTTTGACACATGGAGGGGACTAAGCAAATCAAAATCACGTGAAGCTAAATTTGGAAGTGAATCAATTTTGACCTCCAATAATGAGGAATACTCTGCCCAATCAGGATTAGACAAATTATACCTCAAGAGTGGAGGACTCGACTTTTCTAGGTATGTTTTATCAGCCAAAGTTATTACAATTGGATAGTGGTCGCTCCCATGTGACAAACTGGTACACTCCCAATGACACGACGCTGCGATATCCAGTGTGCAAAATGTAAGGTCAACACAACTCTTATGCTGTCCAGGAAGAGACCTACGAGTTGGACAACCATTGTTTAAAATGCACAGGTTAAGGTCATCTAAGATTTCAACTAAGCCTTCCCCAAAAGAGTCGCAGCGTTCAGAACCCCACCTAAAGTGATGGCAGTTGAAGTCCCCCATAACAAGTATAGGGCCTGCTATGTTTTCCAGGGTACGCTTAAAGATTGGAAGGAAACTTTGGTGAGGGTGAGCAATATAGACAGATAAGAGGGTTACACCCTCTACCCTACTAGCCACTATGCTAATATCATCGCCAATAGAAGGTAAGGATACCGCCGCAAGTGGAACACGATTGTTCACGCAGAGAGCCGACCCGCCATAGCCATCAGATCGGTCACATCTGAGAATATTATAGGAAGGTAAACGGAAACTAAGACTCGGAACTAGCCAAGTCTCAGCAAGGGAACAAGCTAAAGGTTTGTATCTGTTCAGAAGGAACGTGAGCTCGTGCTTCTTATGCCACACGCTCCTCACATTCCATTGAAGAAACACAAACCGAGGCATTGTTAAGGGATGAAAGAGAGTTAATGAGTGATGTGGCAACGTTGGACGGTAATTGAGTTTTGCTGGATGAGGACATTAAAGTTAACAAGAGTTTACTGAGAAGTTCAATTATTGAAGACAAGTTTTCAGGAGATTCTGTTAATTGACTGTTGAGAGCACAGCCATTAGGCTGAGAAGATTGAGGAGTGCTAGTGAACTGCTGGTGAGCTGTTTTATTATAGGAGGGAGAAAGGGGAGCATGGGTCCTTGGCTTAAGAGACACAGTTTTGCGGTATGACTGGCTTTGTGATTTTGCAATGTCTGCATAGCTACGAGTAGAAATAGGTACAGTTTTACTTGCCTCGGAATATGAGATCACCTTCTCAGCCATAATAGTCTTAATGGTCTTCTGCCTGCTGTACTCCGGACAGGACCTGCTATTTGCAAAGTGACCTCCAGAGCACAACACGCAGAAAGCCTCGCTCTCAGCAATGCTGCAACCATCACCGGGGTGATCATTGCCGCACTTGCTACAACGGGGTTTGGAACGACAAAGGGATTCTACGTGACCAAATCGGCAACACTTGCGGCATTGAATGGTGGGGTAGACATATTGTTCTACAGTAAGGGACGTATAAAAACAAAAAATTCTGTGTGGTAAGACTTGGCCATCAAATGTGATGACACAAGTTTCTGTGGGCCTGTATTCAGTTAAACCATCTTTGTAAACTTTTCTATTTATTCGCCTTACTTTAATAATAGGTCCACAGCCTACTGGTACTTTTAAATAGGTTAGAACTTCCTCTTCTGAGAATTCCGTAGGAATTCCACTTACAACACCCATACGGGTTATATTAAAGGATGGAATGACGGCTTCATACAAATTTGTGCCTAAAATAGTGTTCGAGATGAAAGCATTTGCATCCTGAGGGGATGAAAACTCCACAGATACGCGGTTTCTACCAACACGCTTGACTGTAACAACATTCGAAATTTTCTGGTTTGCCAAAAAACGCCCAAATGTAACTGGGTGTAAGGTAGTTCCAGAATTGGCTTGAGGTTCCTGACGGGAAACATGGACGATGAAAGGACCTTTGTCTATTGCTGAGTACCTAACACGGCCAATATGAGATCTCGGTTGTTTAGTAGGGCGATTGGGTACATCCTCTTCATTACCAGGGCGTTTGCGTATGTTAGTCTGGTAATTCTGGGATGGGAGGATTTGGGACTCCAGGTTACAGACAACATCTGCAAACTGGCTTAATGGGTTGGGGGTGGGAGACGGGTTAGATGTAGAAAAGCCGGATAAGGGGGTTAGAGGGATATCATCAGGAGGGTCTGGGGGTTTGTTTTTATCCATGTTCATATTGGATAATCGTGGCCAATGTCATTAAAAAAAAAGAAAAAAAACAAACACTAAACAAACCTGACAGCAGGTAACAACGAGACAAACACAAACAATCACAATAACAAGTCACAATAAACACAATATCACAAAAAAAAACCGCAAAGATTCGAACACACGTGTTACCCAAAAGCACACTGTGGCGAGAATCCATTTTCAAATGTCATCTAAGTTATGTCAATTCATCCGTCAATGTGACATTTATTTATTTATTTTTGGACATAAGCCCTTTAGCTTGAAAAGGTAAAAGGTTATATTTCTCTAACTTGTACAAATTGTTTAGAATTGTTCTACATCGACATTCCTACAAATAATTACTACAGATTTATATTAGGTACGTTGTTTATATAAATTCATCTACCCGCTTACACCTCACAGATACGGTGGTAAGTACGCTGTAGGAGATTTTACGGCCGGCTGCACTGTGCTGCGCCTTGCAACGGTATGACATGAATACTTAAAAACACAAACATACTTTTGGATGTATGTACACAGTCACTCCCCGGCAAAAGTAAGGTAAGTAGTAAGTATGTGTAAGTACGGACGCCAGCAGGTCAAGCTATGACCTGCTGGCGTCCGTACTTACACATACAATAATTAAAAAGCTTGTGATTTTACCGACTAGATACTTAAGTAACTAGATGGTGGATGTATAAATATGATAGGGTGTCTACTTACCCACCATTTTTAAAATGGCTTCCATAAAATCCGACGATTTTATTATCCAATCTACCAGAGAAAAGAATGAACAACTGGTAGTATTCCTTGTGTATTTCATGTTCTAAATTAATAATCAACAGCTCTCTTTTATCTAGAGTCTTTTTAATAGATACAATTGGTATGCTTTGATTATTACTGTTTTTTAAGCTGACAGAATAAATAGTCAAATTATTTGTGTGCAGCGTTATTGTTTGAATAATTTGCTTGACTCTTATTGTTATCATTACAGATCCATCAAAAGTATTATTAGACATGTTAGGATGCAACGCAAGTCTATAGTTTTTTGGTTCAACGCTTCTTGGCAGCCGGTAATAATTTTTATCCTGGAAATTAAAAAAGACGATTTTACAGTCCGTTCACAGTCAGTCTACATCAGATTTTGGATCATAGTAATCTTTTCTCAATACTGATTAGTTGCTGTCAGAGGTAACGAGTACAGTTCGTGCTGACTCTTGAGAACAGATTGTAGACATGGCTCAGAAGAGAGAATGGCCTATATTTCTTAAGCAGGGCAAGGTCGCCATTTTTAAAGAAGAGTATCATCAGTCCTCTGTTCAACACCTATGGTGTTTTCCCCCCGAGTATGACGGAATGAAACAGCTGAAGGCTCTCATCAACCAGCCTTCAGGAGATCGGCCGAAATTCCGTCATCACCACTCGGCTTTTGTTTAGGCTGATCACTAGTACTTCTTTCTATAAGACTTTTTTTTTTAATAGGTTTACTTAAAACTGTTTTTATTTTCACCATAATATTTTATACACAACATTTTATCCCTAATGGGGAAAAGTGATCTCAGAGTTTATGCGAGTCAACGTCAAAACTTTTAACATTTTTGGTACACACACACAGCTTCAACATTCATCATCATTTCAGCCTGGAATCACCCAATGCTGGGTATTGGCCTCCCCTTTTTTCTGCCATACCTACTTCCCGGTCCCGACAACTAGGCCGGTCTGGTTCCGATGGTTAGAACAGCTTGGTGGAGAATAATGCCAAATTCAGGCACCCACCTGCATTTTTGTGGAATTAGTTTCTGCTTTAGTTATGTTTCCTTCAATCGCTTCATGTTCAATAAGTCGTGCGCATGCTGTTTTGTCTATGGTCGCTAAAGCAACGGTAGACACGAACAGGCTTAGAGCGGCCAGTATGAAGAATATCAGTAATTTATTATTACTAGTCCATTTTCTTAGTTTAGACTTACTCATCTGAAATGGAAAAGTTGTCTGTTGATTAGGCTACCTACCCACAAAACTTTTCGTATTCAGCTTTTGCCTTTGCCAGTGGCGAGATCGATGATCAAAGCATGCCAGCCAGAACCAAACTAATTACATAGTCTTAATTGCAAGAAAATGTTGATAGTTCGTTAAACTGTAGAGCGTTCCGTTCTTCCATCATAGACCTTATCCATCGCTTTCCATTAGGCTGGATCGAGATCAAGAGCAGCACCCTAATTGCGTAACACACGATCAATCGGAATCGGTTCCATTTTGATAGTTCAACAACATTGATTGCGTTATTTACGTTGTTGAGCAGACACAGTCATGATACATTTTTTGAACACATGAAGCAATGGATTAGCAATATCCTTCAAAATGATGCAGATTGAGATTGATTGTGTGTTACGCAAATAGGGCGCAGGACCGTTCAATCATTAAAAAAAAAAGGGTAGGTAGAGCACTGGATAAGTCCCGGTAAAGAGATAGATAGCCTAGGTGCCTACCTAGGCCCCCCCGGTGGGTTCCCGCATTGTCGAGGCGGGGGGGCTCAGTAGCCGTGGCTTGAAGGACCACGGTGAAGCTAAGAGGAACCCGAGCGGGGGCCGCTTGTCAGGGCTTTGCGGCTAAGTCGACGACGTAGCGGCCGGGGCGGGTAGGTTGCGGTTGTGTGCCGCTTGGGCGACATCACAACCTACCAGAGGCGGGCCGCGATATCGTATGGGAGACATCGCGGCTGAGGATTGGAGGCCGCGGCGGGAGAGGAGTGCCGGTATTGCGGTGCGCCGCTCTCCCTACCTTCCGCGGCCTTGATGGGGTCGCCACCGTTTGATGGCGGATGCGGTGTGGCCGCAGGAGAAGAGGAGTGTCGGTATGACGTTGGCCGCTCTCCCTATCCTCTGCGGCCGTAGCCCCCTTACCTGGGGGGCATGCGGGGCCCGCCAGCTAGGCGGGCGTGGAGGCCAGCAGGCAACGGGTGCGGGGACGCCAGCCCAGCTAGGCGGGCATGCGCCGGGAGGGTTGTGTAAGTAAAGGCTAAGCCGGTTTCCCATGGCCCTCCCATCACGGCGATGTGGGAACACCGCTGAGTTTTAGTGGGTATACTGTCATTCCGACAGGGAGTCCCACATACCCCGTCTCGTACCCCACGAGGCTGCTGGGGATGCATAATGCATTTCTCAGCGACAATAAAAAAAAAAAGGTGCCTACCTGGCTATTTTGTATCTCGTTTCGCGTACCTACAGATATATGTATATCTTTAAGTACGCGAAACGAGATACAAAATAGGTACAACACAAACACAGTGATTACCGTGATTACTTAACGTAGCTAGGTATGACATACATTTTTATAATTTATGCATACAGTATGTTATGCACGCAGCCCGCTAGCAAAAACCATAAAATGTAGATTGTTATGAGATAATTGAGATAGACAGTGAAGGTACAGACGCCAGCAGGTCAAGCTACCCGAAACTGTCAAATTTTCCCAATCAACCTTGAACCTTAATGATTTGGCAATAAGGTTGAAAATCTATTAAAGTATTTTGACAGATTGTAGTAGCTTGATGTGCTGGCGTACATACATATACGTAACAAATAAATAGGTAAATATTATTATATTATCTACCAACATTATCTTTTATATGCTCTCTCTTTCCAGTTTCCCATTTACCTACCTATGAGATACTAGGTATTCCCGGAAAGTGACACAGCGACCTCTCAGACAGATTAGACTACTGCTCACAGACTAGCAATTAAGAATAATAAAACCACTCTAATTATAATTACAATGAAGGTGAACTAAATTAACTGTTTCACTTCACTACTGTCTCTTAACTTTCTCACTTCACTCTCATAATCACTACACTGATAATTTAATCATTTGTAACGAACGCGCGAATTATTTATCTAGATACTTACCCACCCAACTGTGCATATCATTGTCAGTAGGTATCATGGCGAATCAGTATACCTACATATAATCTACGAATAAAAAAGTATACACTTACCTTGTTGAGAATAATATTATTTCACTCTTAAAATTGCAGGTATCACTTTAAAATTCCTCTTAATTATTATTTACAATATTTACTAACAAACAGAACAGAGATCTGGCTTGTACTGGCTTGTTCGAGTCAGTCAGCACTACGATTAAAATGCTCGTACTAGCTATCGATGTTACGACATAAGTTTCACTTGCACACTGCGGCCGTCACTCCAGATGGACGCAATAGTTTGACAAAACAAAGTTACCATGTTACGACTATTACTTAGTTTTTAGGTAGAAGAAAAAATACCAGATTTTGCGGCCGTTTTCGTACTTTCACCTACATTTTTAATCACGTTAGATAAAGTTAGGCGACGAGTGCTTTAAAAATTAGTAACGTAAGTAGATATAACGTTACAATTTTTGATTGAATTGAAAGGACTCCTCGTCTAGCCTAGCAGTTAGAAAAGCTAGTTAGCTACTAAATCCGCGAGGTAATTGCGCAATACACTATTAATTTGTAGCAAGGGGTTTCATTTTGACAGTTCAACAACATTCATTGCGTTATTTCCGTTGTTGAGCAGACACATTTTTCGAACATATGAAGCAATGGATAAGCATATCCTTCAAAATGATTCAGATTTAGGTTGATAGTGCGTGTAACGCATTAAGGGTGCTGGTATTTAATAATGGTGTTAAATTAGCCTATTTGAAGTATACTTTTGCCGGGGAGTGACTGTGTACAGACGCCAGCAGGTCAAGCTACCCGAAACTGTCAAGTTTTCCCAATCAACCTGGAACCTTAATGCTTTAACGATAAAGTTGAAAATCTATTAAAGAATTTTGACAGATTGTAGTAGCTTGAGGTGCTGGCGTCCGTACATTCACAACTGCAACCAAACAATAGCGGAACAAAACAAAACTGAATTTTGATAAATTAGCTCACGGATTATTGAATTAATATTAGCTTACGTAGACGGATTTTATTTTTTTACTTAATAAGCCTGTGGAGCAAGTTAATCAAAATCGGATGACTGAACCAATTAGCTTCATCTTTCTGACTGACCGACCCTTTGACAATTCAAAAGTGCCTGTAATTGGTCTAGTTGAAATAAATGATTTGAGTTTGATGATCGCCCTTTACTATATTGGTTCTGTAGTTAATTAGGTAGGTACACTAAATGATGGCAGGATATAATAAGTAAACGTTAACGTCATTTGTAGAATAATTGGCGGTTATTTCTCGAAGTTTGTGCAAGGAACACCTGGTAGATAGGTACCCGACACAACTACACCTCTTTTTATAAAATACAAACTTTTGCCCGCGATTTCGTCCGCGTGAAGTAACTAAAAATACGTCAATTTACGTCAGGCGCTGATAAAGAATATCTCATGTTAACTTCTTTCTCATTATGATTGCTCAAAGTACCTAACAACAAGCAATCTAAAACCTAATATTATGAAGCTGAAGAGTCGGTTTGTTAGTTTTAACGCGCTAATCTTTGTAACCAGTCGGATTTGTAAAAATATATTTGCATTTGATTACCCAATTCTTGAGGATAGTTATCACGCTACGACCCTTAGCCGAGGTAAAAGAAAAAAGCAGAAATAACGCTATGCGAAAACGAGATAGGTAAGTAATATTGCGGGCGATGTGATGCGACGCGGTAGGTAGGGCAAAGGCTAGTATAATCAATCAAAACCACATGACAGAAACCGGGGTTGTGTAGAGGTACTAGAAATAAATGGGTAGGAAATCCGTGGGTCTATCTAAAAATACGAATAAAAAACAAAATACCTAAGTTAGTTCTATGTAAAGGTCAACTTATCACAGCAGGTAGAACATTTAAACAAAACTATTATTTTAAGAATACCTAATTAAGATTTTAATTATGATTGTCATTACAAGAACAATGTAGTAATGTAGCTTTGAATTTACAATAACTACATAGGTAAGTAAGAAAATAATTACATATTGTTCCGACTTTAACGTTGAAAAATGAATAACGTAGGTACCTTTGGGAAATGTTATTTTACTGCGAGCAATGACTATTAACTGTAAAAGGTAAGTCTAATTAATATTTTTCTTTATATGATGGTAGCTAAAAGTGTCCACCAGTTCATCATCATTTCAGCCGAAAGACGTCCACTGCTGGACATAGGCTTCCCCCAAGCACCTCCACTTCGACCGGTTCTGTGCTTCTCGTATCCAACGGGTTCCTGCGGCCTTCACAAGTTCGTCGGTCCACCTTGAGGGAGGTCTTCCAACGCTACGTTTTCCGGTACGCGGCATAACCCGAAGAATTGCTAAACTTAAGTGGCAGCGGGCAGGGCATATTGCTCGCAGAACAGATGGCCGATGGGGCCGAAAGGTTCTGGGGTGGCGACCGCGCCCACCAGCTAATTGGAAAAAAAATCGGCCAAGTGCGAGTCAGATTTTTGTTATGGGTTGGTACTTAATAAACCACCAAACCTGTTTTAAGTAGTTTATTTTTTTATTGTTTGCCGCGAGAATCCCATACTCGTACTAGTTGACTATTCTGTAAAAAATCTGCGAAAACAGATTCCCCTAGTGTTCGAATTTCAGAGTCCCATTCTGTACAAAAGTCAATTGTCGAGCTATTAAAGTTAAAATGACAGACAGACAGACGCGTTTGTATTGTTGTTTGTTTGACTGATATTGTACATAATTAGGAACGTATAGCCTGATGGAACAGGTCGAGAGCTCATGAGCTGACAACCAGTTTTCTCATCCATAACATTTGGAATTTCTAATTTTATGCTTAGCATAGCCTTTAACCCTGCGCCTTTCTTGGGAAAATATATGCAAGTTGGTGTTTTCTAAGTTATATTATGGACGACTTTATCTCCCCGCAGACGTCCACTTGAAAAGTTTGTTGAAGATTTTGCCTTTTGTACGCCCCAGAAAAGGTCCGGCGACACCCGAATTGCTTTAGCGTGGCAATAGCGGACATTGCCCTTTCTCTAATATCTCTCCGCAGGAACCCAAATAATATAAGCTTTGTACGGTATTTCTTTATTAAAACATGTTGAAGATCACGATAGATATTGATTCAGGAGGTTAACGGCCCATCTCAGAATATCGAAAATGTCGTGTAGCGACAAGAAAAACTTAACTACAAAGCCAGAGGTAATGAAATTAAAGAAAGGGAGGTAGAAAATAATTATAGATAAGTATATATTTTTACAAACAATGAAAAGATGGAGATGGACTGAAGAGTTATGTGTACCTAGTATGTGGAGGTGGGGTGTATGGATGAAAGTGGGTTGAGGAGGCTGAGGTGGAGATCCAATCGGAGCTGAGCAGGTAGAAGCCCTTATTTCAGTTCTTGAAATAAATAATGCTAGAAAATGTAGATGGGTCAATGACCGCTATTGCCACGCTAAAATGATTCGGGTAAATATAATACGATCACTAATCCGTATAGGCACCGACCAACCATTCGAATATAGGATTGCCCGTTATGTTTCGTCGTAGTCAAAAATCAAAATCAAAAGTCATTTATTCAAATTAGGCTGAGAATCAGCACTTTTTGAACGTCAAAATTACAAAAGACAGTCCCCCAAAAACGCCCGCCCTTCACACACACAGTGGTAAAGAGGTCTACCTCTTGGGAGATAAAACAAACAAACACAATAATTGTACTGACCAATGGGCCAAACTTATGACCCAATGGGTCCCTCTTAATAGCAAACGACATCACGGCAGGCCCAGCAGTGCGATTCTGTAACCATCTCACAGTGAAAACTTAGGTGACGTGAGCGTGGAGATTGCTGTCATTCCAACTAATGCTAGGGATTGACACTATTGACAGCTCACTCTAAGCTCATTAACTTTTCACGGTGAGATTTTTACAGAATCGATCGGCAGACAGAGATAGCGGAGTGAGCTTGACTCCTTTATTAAGAACTGATCCTCAGAAGCTTTAAACAGAGAGAGATGGAAGGAGAGTCGGGGAGGCCTTTGCCCTGCAGTGGGACATCACAGGCTTTTAATAATAATTATAAATGTACCGCTTGTGGTCCACATGTGTGCCACAAGCGGTACTAGTCAGCAATCGCAATCGCGTAAGTACTTATCAGTTTGAATTATCTTCATTATGATGAAGATAATTCATACAATTTATTTATCGAGCTGTGTGTGTACCGCTGCACCTGACGGGATCGTACTTGGTTGTTACATACGATCGTGATCCAACTGGCACAAAAATGAAATTATACCCATAAATTGAAATATTAAATCCTCTTAAAACTCATTGACGTAATGATGACACTTTTTTTAAATTAATGAACCTCTAAATGCACTTTTTTAAATAATAGAGCCTTTTTTAACTTTTTGCCTTTTCTCACAACTGTTGGAAAAGGTCAGAAAGTTAAGAAGAGGCTATTATTAAGTTAGGGCACCCCGACCACATGGGTTAGGTTAGCAGCGGCCGGCGAGCGCTACATCCATATTGGTCGTAGTTAAAAAAAAAAAAAAAAAACCATGCCCCACACTAGGAATTACTACTGCATCGTGGGTGCGTTTACAAACATTTAAACCCGCATACACAAACGGCCAGACCCGGAACCAATACCTGTAGGCAATACAAATATTTGTTCCGTGCGGGAATCGAACCAGCGGCACGCAGCGCAGCAGTCGGTCGCTCAGCCTTTGCGCCAACCGTGTCGTCAATAGTTACTTGGCTATGTAGTATTTTTAGGTCCCCAAATAGGAATTATTGTTCAATAATCTTTTTAGGAGCGTAAAAAGGGAATTATTAGAGTTTGGAGACAGGTGGAAGTTATCCTACCTATAATATTATAAACGTAAAAGTTTGTATGGATGGATGTTTGTTACTCTTTCACGCAAAAACTACTGAACGAATTTGGCACACAGATGGTTTATAACTAGGATTAACATATAGGATACTTTTTATAGCGATATTCCCACGGGATCGAAACTTATGCGGATGAAACCGGGGCGCAGCTAGTAGTACATAATGTACTTAGTCTATAAATATAAAAATGAATCCCTACTTCCCTTGGTCACGTCATAACTTGAGAACGACTTTACCGATTTCATACATCTTTTTTTTTTAAGTTTTCTTATACTTTGTAGAAGGTTCTTACGGAAAAAAAATAAGAAAGTTGCTTCACGTGGACGAAGTCGCGGGTAAAAGTTAGTATATAATAAATTCTTGTGAGTAATTTGAATTGAGATGGAATATTTTAATATGTGAGAGGAGCCTACTTACATAGTTAGTAAAGCCGTCTGTTTGTAGGTACCTACACTGTACCCTCATTACTTAATTTTGATACCTTCATTATATCTACAAAGGCCAAATCTAGCTAACTATTGTAGGCGACGGGAGTCACACGTACTTATAGATAACTAGTATGATCTTTTGCTCATTATAACGTTTAATAACCCCATCAAAGCTTTTAGTGGTTTTACTTCCAGGCTTTACTACTTGCTATGTTTATCAACCAGTTTGTCTAGAGAAAATCTACTAAGTAAAAAATTGAGCCATCGTGGGACGCCTGGTAGATGTGAAACATCGATACTATTTTGTATAGAAAATATGCATGAAAAAATGGTTTATTAAAGGAAATACAAATAAATGGCATAATCAAAAAAACAAAATACCTATCTGAAAAGGGAAAGCTATCAGGCGCAGGGTTTGTTTTTGTAAGAAACTTCTATTTTTATTAAAATTAAGTCAATCTCCAGTGATAAATCTCCCATCATTAGTAAGTATGGTATAGTTGGACTTGGAAGATTTTTGGTACTAGGTATAGTGAAAGGGTAACCGACGTGACGTGGCGGAAGGTAGGTTTTATGCTCAATTCTTGTGAATTTTTTAAGTGGGTTTGTTCTGTCTTTATTTTACTTTGAACACAAAACACATTTGTTATTTTTATTTCTGTTTTACGATCTATAGTTAGATTCAGCTGCTATAAAAGAGTTATGACGATAAACTAAATGTAGCTACAACAGTTAAATTTAAGTACTAAACAAATGGCTAGCATTATGTAACACTAACATACTCATTATGTTATATCAGACATGATTGCAAAAGTTACGTTGATAGGTAGGCAGGGCTGGTCAAAATACATGCTTTGCTTTATTATATTTTGTATAAACACATTTTTAATACATTTTTTTTTGGCCAATTTTGACGTAGATACGTACAGTCATAGCGTACAGTGTACATAACAGGTGCAGTGATGCCAACTCTAATAGCTGCTTTACCATCATTGCACTCTCGCCTCGACCTCACACTCACGATAACGAAGGTTAAATGTATTTTAATGTTAAAATATATTTTGAAGCCTCAAGTATATGAAATACTAATTACAAAAAATTATCGTTAGGTATTTGAAATACGAATTACCAATTACATTATAAGGAAGTAATTGAAATACAAATACCAAATACGTATTTTAATTACAAGTAATTGAAATACTGCCCAACCCTATAGGTAACCCGTAACTTTTGCAATCAAACAAAATGTAGGTATCAGCAACCAAGACCGTCGGATATTAGTTGAAGTTTAGTCAGAAACCGTAGTCTGTTTTCGAATAAAATTGAATGAATAGAAAACAAATACCTACTTAATTTATCAAATTACATTCGAAAATATTAATCAGTTCGGATAGCTTTACACGACGCCAAGTCTTAAGCGGGACACGCTCAGTGTGAAAACACTCTTACACCAACTAAGAAAAAGCTAAATTCAATAATGTCTCAAAAATATTTAAAGGTATTGGCAAAGGCTGTCTTAACACGTTAGCTGTCCAATGTACCGAATACAGTACACGCCGCGTGGGTCCATCACGTCCGTGTACCGTAAATGGTACACTCGCCCCTTTAACTTTCTATGCGCTCTAACTTCATGGACTTGTGTGTTATGTTGCTCTATTTGTCAGGACTTGTCAACAGACAGAATATTACAAAAAATGATTTGGACATTTGGGGTTATCGAAAAATTATGTATGGGGACAGTTAACGTGTTAATTCTATACCCAAATGAAGGTGGCCCTTGTCGTGTACCGGTTCACACTTGACTAACTAACAGAATTACAGCAAGTTTGATCAAAAACCTCGTCCAGGTAGAATAAGATTCGAATAAAACGAACTCTACGGTGGATTAACTCATTCAGCAGAAAGAATTAGTTGCTAACTTTTCTGGTTTTTAAATGGAATACAAATTAATAAACTAAAAAAGAGCTTAATTAAGTACCTAAATCGTTCAATATAATGTTGCTTGCATGCTTTTTTTTTTTATTGCATGCTTGAAATATGTTTGAATTTTATGCAATAAAATTAAGAAAAAAGTACACGTTTTATAATATTTAACTCTTAACACTTGTGTGCTAAGAGAAGTGGGGGCCCAACGGCATCGACCGTGGCCTACGAGTTACTTTGTGTAAATTATTTCACCACCACTGCTCTCAAAACGGTAAAGGAAAACATCGAGAGGAAATGCATGTACTAGAATAAAAAAATCGAAGACATGTGATATCCACCAACCCGCACAGAGCCCGCGTGGTGGATTCCCTCTCACCTAGAGTAGTTCCGGTGTCCCAGCAGTGGGAACATTATACGCTGATTATGATCACTTATGTGCGCTAGTGCTCTGTTTTCTATAACAAAAAAAAATCTAAAATTCAAAATGTACCAATTGGCTAATACATATTTCTGGAGTTGTCGACTCGCCCGCAAATAGATTAACTTCGTGCGAGTCGTGTATAGAAAAAATCATATTTAAAACTGACGATTCCCATTTTGCGGGCGATCAAAATTGCCATTCAAATTTATTTCCAAAATATCTATGTTTATGTCTCAAAACGCTCCAGTTAACCAATTAATATTTCTAACATTCCCAACAGTTGCCTTGGGGGAATGATATATGAGAAGTTGAGAACTGAACTAAGTATTTCTTGGAAATATTAATTGGGTTTCTCTTACACGCAAAGGTACAAACCTAAGAAAACAGGGTAACTAATTACGAACATATCTCCTGCTTATCCTTGTTAAAGGAAGGGTTCATTAATGGTTAAATCGTCTAAATTGGGAAGAAATTCAACATTCGTAGGCGTAGGATAATATGCCACAAATATATGTATCTATAAAACTATAAATACACCTAAGTATATCTATGAGAGCTTGGGCCAAGTAATAACAGCCGCACGGGTCGATCGAGCGGGTTAAGCTACGTTTGCCGCGGTTGGTCCGTTAATGGGTGAACATCTTTATATACCAAGACCCTTCCGTGCCTCGGAAAGAACGTTAAGCCATTGGTCCCGGCTGTCATTCGTGTATCTTTTCTTTACGGGTCGTCAGAAGCCCGAAAGTCTGACAGGGGGGGGACTGTCTTACCAGGGGGTTTCGTATTACCCAGCAGCTGGTTTGTGGAGGTCAGATAGGCAGTCGCTTCATGTAGAATACTGGTCCTCAGCTGCATCCAGTTAGACTGGAAGCCGACCCCAACACAGTTGGGAAAAGGCTAGGGAAATGATGATATACCATCTATGTAACACATATGGAATGCAATAAAGATTTGAGTATTGAGTATTGACTTATACTAATAATAAAGCTGAAGAGTTTGTTTGTTTGAACGCACTAATCTCTGGAACTATCAGTCGGATTTAAAAAAGTCTTTTTGCATTTGATAGCCTAATTCTCGATGAATTTTATAAGCTTTTTAACATTACGGTAGGACCCTTAGCAGCCGGCCAAAAAGAAAAAAAAAACTCGGAAAGAAATCTAAGCGAAAGCGAAGTAACAGCGCGAGCAGGCGATGCGGTACGACGGGGTGGCTGAAATTTTACGTGGACGAAGTCGGGGGCGGAAGCTAGTTGAAATATAAAGTGACCCATACTTTTTTTGAAAAAGCTTATGAGACATCAATGAGACATGCCAGCGTCTCCTATTTTGATTTTGTAATTTTAAAACTGAAATTACGTCAATTCTTATAAGCCTGGATGAACCCTATGACTTTGAATGGATAATTGCTAAGTCATTCATACATGTAGGTAGCGCATATAGCACTGTATGATGACCTGTGCACGTTTGCACATTGTCGTGAATTTCCTGTAAATGTGAAGTGACAAAATGCTGTACTCCATTGGTATACGGGTTGCAATAATGACGTAGGTACCGCTGGGACTATCGAACGTATTTGTCAAAGTGCTGCTTTTGGTTTGCTTTGTAATTGGGAAACAGCACAGTGAGTTCTGACAACTATCGTCACATAGATCATATGGTTGAATAGTCAAAGGTGAGCCTTTGTCTGAAACTGAGCGCTCAGTTTATACACACGTAAAACTGCTGTCAGGTTTGGTATCGAACTATCAATTACTAGCAGCGCCCCGCGGTTTCACCCGCATAGGTTTCTATCCCGTGGGAACATTGGGATAAAAAGTAGTCTATGTGTAAATCCAGGGTGTCAGCTGCGTCCATACCAAATTTCATCAAAATTGGTCCAGCCGTTTGAGAGTGAAGAAGTAACAAACATACGAACACACTCACTCAAAAAGTTTCGCCTTTATAATAGTGTGATACATCCTTTTAAAGGAGTGACGCAGTTCTTTACTTGCCTATAACATAATTATTATGCTCACCTGCCTTTCGGTTCAAAACCACACGTCAAACATTTTGCTTAGGGTTAGCGCTACGCAAACGTTTGACGTGTGGTTCAAAAATTAGGCGTATTTTCGATAGCAAACACTGCGTAGAGGATACACACATGCGTACTGCTCATTTCTTTATCATTCTATTCTGTCTGCCTGATTAGATAGTATCTTTTAATAATAAGGTACAAAATTATTTACTCTACTATTTATAAGCATGAAATTTGCAATAACGTATGTATTAAGCCATGCTAATGCTTGATTTGATTTTATAGCAAATCAAATCAAGCATGAGCATGGCATGGCATTAACTGCCATATCGGGAGTTGGTGCGGATAATGTAATATTTTCGGTTGTCATAATGACGATATTATACGAAACTAATGTCAGTATTATTGTATGATATTTCTACTTAAAACCTCTTTACAATTCAATGACAGTCTCTGTTGATAGAAAAATAAACTCAAATACATTTAGAATTTAGAGCGTTGGGCTTGTGCCTAAGTTATAACCATAGACTATAACAGCCGCACGGGTCGATCACTTGCCGTGGTTGGTCCGTGGATCTTTGGTAGTCGTTACGGGTCGTTAGAAGTTTGAAAGTCTGCCAACCGGTCTTACCGAGGTGTATCGTATTGCCCATTAACTGGGTTGTGGAGGTCAGATAGGCAGTCGCTTTATGTAAAATAGTGGTATTCAGCTGCGTCTGATGAGACTGGAAGCCGACCCCAACATTATTTGGAAAAAGGCTAGGCAGATGATGATTAGAATTGAGAGCATCAAATGTAGTTTAATTCCTAAAATCCTATTATTAACTCTTGTTTAACTATTCTTTTGAACATTTATTTGACACTAACTGACCCGGAAAACGTTGTTTTGCCATTTAAATTATTTCTAGCTGCCCAGCGCTACTTCGTTCACATGGTGTCCTACCCCCTACCCTACCCCTACCCTACTCCTACACTACTCCTACCCTACTCCTACCCTAATCCTACACTACTCCTACCCTACTCCTACACTACTCCTACCCTACTCCTACCCTATTCCAACCCTACTTCTACCCTACTCCTACCCTACTCCTACCCTACTCCTACACTACTCCTACCCTACTCCAGCGCCACTTACCGGGTCCAATATTTATACAAACCTTGTCCTAACAATAACGAATACATAAAACCAAGAATCATCTAATTTGGTGCAGTTGTTCAAAAGTTATGGGCGTTTACTTGAAATTAAGCAAAAAAGTGTTACCTAGGTATGGGATATTAGAGACGGCGTCTATACAATGTCGATACCTGTGGACCACGTAATCCGCTTGCACTTACTCCAACTAAGTCTAGGCTAGCCAAATATTATGTTCAGTCATTAAAGTGAAGATAATCTGAATTAATCCTTTAGTGTAAGAAGCTTTCATAAACATTTTAGATGCCTGCACTTTAATAGATCCTCTCTAGACCTTAGTTTAAAAGGAAAACATTTTTATTTCCTGAAATCTCCTGCGTCGAGACATCCTAACTGCCGAAATACAATACTCCTTGGTAAGACTGGTTGTCAGGCCTTCTGACTACCCGTAACGACTGTCAAAGATCCACGAATGACAGCCGGGACCAACCATTTAACGTGCTTTCCGAGGCATTAAGGGGTCTCGGTATGTAAAGATGGTCATCCATCTACAGACCAACCGCGGCAAGCGTATCTTAACCTGATCGATCGACCTGTGCGACTATTATTATTTATCCCCGGGCCCCTTATTATAGTTACCTAAGTATATGCACAAGTGAATTTGTTTGTTACTAAATCTCGTAGAAACGGCTGGTAGTTTTAGATGAAATCCGTCACACAGATGGCATTTGCAGATAGACTATGACCTAGGCAAGGACACAGGCTATTTTTCAGCCTGTATCGCAACAAAGTCGCGGGCAACAGCTAGTTTTAAATAAATCTTATTCCTTTTTATTATTAAAATCGTTGCATAACCGTATTCTCTTCTAACTATATTCTCTTCTATAACAAGACCAGGGTAAAGTCGCACAAATGTTGGTCTAGTTTGGGAATCGAACCCGTTATTCATAGCGCAAGAGCCAAAGACATTTAAAAGCTTAGAAGTAAAGCTTCTATCAGCTGTAATTTCGCCCCTTGTAATAAGAATACGTGGTTGGTTACAGGATGAATAAATAAACTGACACGCAAACGAAATTCCTAAAAGGGAAGTATAAGTACTATAAGTAGAAGTAATCCGATTCGAACTGCCTACGTTATAGTGATTAAAGTTAACATTCGATTCGAACTGTCGAACCTACATCATGTTGTTAAAGTGATTTGAGTTAATTTAATCTGAATAAATTAACGATTTCTTGAAATTCAAATGTAAGTAATAAGGTATAAGCGAGAATTAATATGTAGTGATAAAAAAGTTTGGCTCTAATTGCGTAACACACTAACAGTTAGCAATGGCTTACAGTTTGACAGTTCAACAACATTCAATGCGTGATTTACGTTGTTGAAAGGACAAATTTTTCGAACACATGAATCAATAGATTGGCAATATCCGTCAAAATCATTCAGGTTGTGATTGAATGTGTGTTACGCAATTAGGGTGCAGGATGGGCTGAAGACGAGTCATGACTCTTTCGAATGCACTTTAAAAGTATGGACCGCCATACTTTTAAAGTGCATTCGTTCATTCATAGTCGCTGTCTTATCTCGGCGACAAACAATTTTCAAAAAACAGTCAAAATGTAGGGAAATTAGAGGTATTTTTGAGACTGAGATCAGACTATGGACGTTCTTAAAATTATGAGAATTGCCCCTTATATGTATTAATATTGACGAAGCAAAAGGAGTATGTAAGGATCGTTGCAGGTGGCGTTCTGTTGTTTCTGCCTACCCCCATGGGAAGACGGCGTAAGTTTATGTCATAATATGTATGTGAGGATTTTTCCTTGGTGCATTTATTTAGCCTCATCGTTTTCATTAAATTCCGGTAGGTAAGTGATAAAACTAATCGATAATTTAGAATTGGTTTATGCATATAAATTGAGATTATTATTTCTTTATGCAATACCTAACATTAACATTTCAACAATAAAATAAAATTGAACTCATAGCATTCAGAAACTAATAAACTACGTATAAACGGCTTAAATAATTTTCATGATGTATTTCATAACAAATTCGTTTTTATCGCATAAAATAATCTACAAGTAAAAATATAAAAATTATTTTGAGTACAATAAAATAAATATGAGCTCTAAGCCACTTTCAACTATACTTAGCATTTCATACTTCAGTAGATTTAGAGTCTTTAAAATACATTATGAATTATGATCATTACATTATGATGATGAGTAATGGTAGGTTCACTCTCCTACGTTTATAAAGAGGACTGCAAATGTATTTTTGTCACTAAAACCGCAAAGGTCATTTATCACATTCCACACTGCCACGCACCACGCCTTATATATATTAGTCTATGACCACGCCACGTAGCGCATGAATGCGTGTTTTAACATTGCTTGTAAGGCGGATCACGCACTGCAACGCGCCGCAATGTTTGATTGACCAAAGAAAAAATACGTATCCATTATTTTTCTATAATCTAACTGACGGACTAAATATAATTATTATTTTTTTACCCAGGCATCTACCCTATTGACATACTGTAAAGGGTAAATGTTATCTCTATAATGTCCTTGTGATCATAAAATAATTTATTTTGATATTTAAAAATTATATTTCATCCAAACCTAAACATGTCAAAAAAATACTTTTTTATAACATAAAAGTGATATTAGAAGATAAAATATAAGAGATAGAAATATGGTGTTGCGGACTTTTTTGTAGAACTATTTAAGGCGGACCAGATTGCCATACATTATTTTTAGCTATAATCAACTGTTAGGGCAGCGCATGCAAATAATTCTGTTTTAAGAGGTATTTGTTTCCGACTTGCTAGACAAAAGTTGTGATAGCTCAGCTAAAATGCATGATGTAAACATAATTTAAAGCGTATATCACTAACACATAATGTAGCTTTCTACCAGTGAAAACATTTTTAGAATTGGATTATTAACTCCGGAGATTACCCCCTACATACATACATACCAAAAATTCGAAGACATGTGACATCTACCACCCCGCACTAAGATTAGCTTCCTACTTGATAATCAATTACTTCTGGCTACTTTATAAAGAATGCCACTAAAAAAATAAAAACATTTTTTTAAGAATAATTATTTTTACGATTTACAGCCACACATTATTCATTTTTTACTTCATAATTCATTCTATAATCAGCCTATAATGTTCCCACTGCTGGGACACACGCCTCCTCTCGGTGAGAGGGAGTGGGCCGTAATCCACCACGCGGGCCAAGTGCGGATTGGTGGATGTCACATGCCTTCGAGTTTTTGGTTCTAGGACATGCCATTTCCTCACGATATTTTCCTTCACCGTTTTGAGAGCAGTGTTGATGAAAATAGTTTACACAAAGCAAAGCGCCTGTCTGGCATTGAAACTACGACCTAGAACTCGTAAGTTGCGGCCGTTACACTAATTTTGCTTAGTAGGTATGATTTAAGCCCACTCGCGCGTTTAATGAATAAATCTATAGTTTGTAAACTCCGGAGTTCAGTAATTAAAATTGTAACTCTTATGATGCGGGCCTAAAGTAACACCGGGTTAGTTCAAATTCAAATTCAAATTCATTTATTTATTGTTTGTCACAGGTAAATAGACAGATCTTATAATAGTATTAATGAATCACTGTAACATACCCATGGGGTGTACAATATTTATATTAATAAGTAGGTAGGTATGTCAATGTTATTGGTTATGTTAATATAAAGAATAATAATAAATTAATAATTGGCTGTTTTAGTCAACCTCGTTTTACATTAATTCTTACACAATTATTAGGGACATACAATTTAGTTTAATAAGTCAAAAAATAAACATTAAAAAATAAGTTACCATGTCAATTTTTCGTCAACCTCATCAGACATTATTATTAGACAATTATTTTGGTCATTCGATTTACATTAAATAGGTACAAAAAAAGTAAATTAAATTAAAATAAGTATAATATGTCAAGTTTTAGTCAACCTCATACTAACATTAATTAGAAGACATAATTATTAGGTCGTATCATTCACATTAAATAAGTCAAAAACAAGTTTAGTCAATAATTCGGTCTGTTAGAAATTCATTAATTGAATAATATGTTTTACATAAGAGAAATTCTTTTAGCTTTAATTTAAAAACTTTTAATGAAGAGATATTCTTGATACAGTTTGGTAGCTTGTTATAGATTTTAACTCCAACACCAAATACACTCGATTTAAATTTTACTGTTCTACATTTAATGCCTTTAAGTTCAGTTTTGTGTCTCGCACTTCTCAACGTTTCATACTTATCTATATCGCGTTTTATCATCATTGCCGCTTCAAATATGTATAGTGAAGGTAGGGTTAAGATTTTCAACCTTTTGAAAACTGGTCTACATGAATCAGTCTGTCTCAATCCGCATATACTTCTGATGCACTTTTTTTGTGCTTTTAGAGCACACTCTCTGTTCGGTGAATTACCCCAGAATAGGATACCGTATTTTAGTATGGAGCCTACATATGCATGGTAAACACTTAATAAAGTACTCTCATTTGTAACTTTACTTAACATGTAGAGGGCATATGAGAACTGATTTAGTTTTTTGCAAACATGGTCAATCTGTATTTTCCAGTTTAGTGCAGAGTCAATATGTATGCCAAGAAATTTGGTTGTCTTAACTTCTTTTAAAGTTTCACCTTTGTATTTTACGTTTAGGTTCTTTAGTTTTTTATTTATATTAGCAAACGAAATATAGCAAGTTTTTTCTAAGTTAATTTTAAGATTATTTACATTTAACCAATTTATAATACATTCAAGGGAATTATTTACATTAATTTCGTATTTATCTTCATCCTCGTCAGTGAAAATAGCTGTACTGTCATCTGCAAACAATATCATGTCATGGATTATGGCTTTCGGGAAGTCATTTATGTATATTATGAACAAAAGTGGACCAAGAATACTTCCTTGAGGTACCCCGTACTTAATCGTTTTAGGCTTAGACTGAAACGTTTGTTCATATTTTGTTTTATTTGATATTCTTGTTATTTGTGTTATTTGAACCCTATTTTTGAGGTATGATTTTATAAGATCTAAAGCATTCCCTCTAACTCCGTATTGTTCTAGTTTATTTAAGAGTATGTCATGGTCTACGTAGTCAAATGCTTTTGACATGTCCATAAATATTGTGGTTATATGTCGTTTATGGTCCAGTCCTGTCATTACCTTCTTCAAAAAATTAAAAAGTGCGTCGCCCGTTGATTTGCCTTTTCGAAACCCAAATTGCTCATGTGTGAATATATTATTGGATTCAAAATAGTTATATAAATTTTTATAAATGACTTTTTCAAAAATTTTTGCAATAATTGGTATTAAAGCTATTGGTCTATAAAATTTCATCTCTTTTCTATCTTCCTTTTTAAATAATGGGTTAATGACTGTTATTTTTAGTTTTGACGGAAATATTCCGTATTCTAGGCACAGATTTATAATTGTGCTGAGTACTGGAGCTATGATATGGGAAACGCGTTTAATTATTTTAGTATTTATATTATCATACCCTGTACTATTAGTGTTTTTTAGTCCTTTTATTATTTGGTCAACTTCGTACGGATTAGTCGGTTTCATGAACATTGAATTACAATTATTGTATGTCAGTGTTTTTGGGTAGGTATCATTTTCCTTAGTTGTATGTTTTATGTCATCTATAAAATAATTATTAAAAGCTTCAGCTATTTCTTTCGGCGTCGTAATTGTTTTATCCTTTACTTTAATTTCCATAATATCCTCTTTGGGAGTTACAGTTTTATAGTTATTTACTATCTGCCATGTCGCTTTGGATTTGTTGGTAGCTGAACTTATATAATAATTGTTTTGTGATTTTTGGGTCTTTTTAATTATAGTTCTTAGCCTTTTTGTGTATTCTTTAAAGTATTTTTTATCTTTCGGATTAGATGTTAACCTATACTTCCAAAGTAGTTGACGTTTTCGTTTAGAGCATGCTCGGATACCATTACTTAGCCATTTTGGTTTTATGGAAATAGGTATCTTAACTCGTATGATGGGGAAACATAAATCATAAAATAGCTTAAATAGCTCATAAAATGCCTCATAAGCCTTTTCAGGGTAATTATTTGTGTAACATTCTGTAAAACTGAGGCTTTCAATGCAATTTATAAATTTCCTCATGTTATCTTCACTATAGTTACGTTTAGATTTGAACCAGTGTGTGATGTGATAACTTTTCTTTACAGGGAACGTTAAAATTTGTGCTGTATGATCAGATAGCGAGAGTTCTACAACTTTTGATTTGGAGCCTCTGATATTATGGGCTATATTGTCGATACATGTCATGCTACCCAGTCTAGTCGGTTGAGTTATTGATAATTTTAAATTATAACACGCTAGTAATTGCTCAAACTGTCGGGAGATGTTGCTATCGTCTAACCTGTTTATGTTAAAATCACCACATAGTATAACTTTTTTTCTTGTAAAACATATTTTATTTAATAAGTCCGTTAGTCTAGTGAAAAATAAGTCAATATATTCTTTGCCATTTTTTGGTGGTCGATAAATACATAATATTATAATTTTATGTTCTATAAGTTCAATGCCACTACATTCAAATATATTAGTAATACTTAGAGTTTTGGCTTCAGTAACCACTCTAAATTTATGGCTCGATTTTATAATTATGCAAGAACCTCCATTTCTATTAGTTCGTGAGAAAGAGTCACATAGGGTAAAATTAGGCATTTTTAGTAGTTTAGTATCTTCTACAGTCATATTGTGCTCAGTAATGCAGAGAACATCGACAGGGATGCTGTTAATATTTTCTCTTAATGAGTACAGATGAACCGTAAGCTCATCTATTTTAGTAAGTAGACCGTTAATGTTTTGATGAAGAATATTCATGTGTTTATAAACGAAAAAAATCATTACTCGCCGGAATATTCTCATTATCTAAATTTAAATTGTTTTGTTCCGTTTGCGTTAATGTCTGAGTACTTTTGTCAATAGCAGTAGGAGTTTTACTATGAGTGTTAAGTTTATGGTTGATATGGGTGTCATAGTTTTGCTTATAACCAGCTCTCAAAATTTCTCTAAGCAATAATTGTGATATGTGTAGTGATAGAAAGCGATACTTTGGCACATACAATGAGAAATTCATGTCCACATATGTTGCATGAGTGTACTGAGAACAGATAAATTTTAATCTATAATTCAACTTTCTTTCATTTAAACACGTATTAAATAGTACTTCAGAAATTATAACATTTGTGTTTTTAGTAGTATTTAAAAATTTCATAAGACCGAGTTGAATTTCTTCTGGGTTTTTATCATTAACACCGCCCAAAACAACCACGAAGTCGTTTTTATTCAATAAATTTATTTCTGTTTTTTCTGTGTCTAAGACCTCATGTAGAGATGCTCCTGGCTTCCAAAAACATCGGACTAAAAAATCTTTGCCTAAGAGTTTTTGCAGAGTTCTCTGAATAAACCGTCCCTGTTGATCCGCAATGATAATAACTTTCTTCATATTTATGACAGTATTATCAGAATTTGATGATAATTTTGGTGGTGTGATTGGGCTCAGCTCGTTAGCCTGAATGTTGCTGTTGCGCGTCGTTGCATTTATTTCAATGTCGTGTTCACTGTTACCATGTATACCTGTATTTATTGAAATCTTTTTCTCACCGTTTTGATTGAATAATATGTTTGCTTGATTGTCATTGTTGTGCGAGGTCGAATTCAATTTTATTAAATCAATATCTGAATTGTTGCTATGTTCCAGCATAGTGTTTTTAACCATATTTGTTGGATCAGTGTCATTCTCTTCGGTCTGTTTTTGTTTCTGTGGCAATACGATTGGTTGCTTTTTGTGTGTCGCAGGCGTTACTTTATTTTGTTTATTTTTCCGTTTTCGTCCCGAGGGTGGTGTCGAAATTATCATGTCAGCATTTACCTCTTTGTATGCATTTACTATTTTAATATATTTTTGTACGTCTGTTTTGAGTCGAAAATTTTCTGTGTTTAAATTTTCTATTTCCTGATGAGCACTTTGTAAATCCATAGATAACTGCTTAAGTTTTTCCTGCAGCTCAAAATTGGATTGACTTGTATCATTTATGGAAGTATTAGGCAGACTCATCATTGTCGTGTCAAAAAGTGCTGAATTGTCCGCAGTAACGTCACAAAGTGAACTTGATCTGCATAATCTTATATTGCGGTAGGTAATGTTGTCATCCATATTTATTTTCGTCAAGTGGTTAGTTTACCAATGTACTACCAAAACAATAAAAAAAAAAAAAAAAATTACAAAAACACAATTCAAATTCTATTGTTTCGTCCTCACAAAGTGTTCAAAAATTATTTATTTTCTACCAAATACTAAAATCTTTTTAAGTGGTATCCCTAAATTGATTTTGCGCCACTGGTGTCAAGTAGCGGTACTATATTGGTTCGTCTATTCAGCGCGCCGTGCCGTGCTGGCGCTAGTTGTCGAACATTCATCTGAGTCCAAAGGTCAATTTTTAAAATATTTTTCTTAACGATGTTAATATAGTCGTCTTTTCTAATTACTGCACTATTTTTAATATAAAACTGCACTCATCTTCACTATTTGATATAACTAAGATGATGCTGTATTGATTTGTGGTTTTATCACTGTATTATTGTTTGTGAAGTGTTTTGAACCGTCACATAATGTTGTTGATTTATTTATTATATACACTTGTCGTTAGCAGTCACCAATAATGTCACTCGTTAATTATAGTTATTGCACTGAGTCCCACTACTTTTTAGTCACGTAAGAATGTATTTTATATTTAATTACAAATTTGAAATACGCAGGTCTTAGTTAACCAGACATTAGTGTTTTTTGAGTTGGGCACATTGTAGTTCAATCGATGAAACATATAAAATAGAATTGCAATGTCTATGCCCTGATATGTAATCCGACTAAAATGAATGAACGAACGTCATTCGTGGATGTTTGACACTCGTTACGGGTCGTCAGAAGCCCGAAATTCTGACAGTCTTACCCAGGGGTATCGTATTACCCATTTGTGGAGGTCAGATAGGCCGTCGCTCCTTGTAAAATACTGGTATTTTTTTTATTTTTTTTTGTAAATACATACATAATTATTATAGATAGAAAAGCACCCAGACTCGGAACAAATACATGTAGGTCATACAAATATTTGATCCGTGCGGGAATCGAACCCGCGACACGCAGTGCAGCAGTCAATCGCTTAACCACTGCGCCAACCGTGCCGTCAACTGCATCTGGTTAGACTGGAAGCCAACCTCAACATAGTTGGGAAAAGGCTAGGCAGATGATTACGAACACTTACCCAGAGTTTAGCGACTTAAGTCTCCTACATTGGTGGGTTTAATATTTAAAAGTTTAACTCTAAGTTTACCTCTAACTCTTGGTGGTGCAAGATGAATTATTTGATGAACACTAAGTTAGCTGTTAACTCCAAGTTAAGTAAGTATATACAGCGTGGCGCTTTAGTGGCGACATTAATTTAACACACGTATACGGTTACGCGTTTTAGTTTTATGAATATATAATTTTAATTTAATTAAACATTAATATTTATTTATTTATTTACAATTTTCTAAAATAGCATCTTAGAGCAACCTGACTTAAAGAACTGAAGCGCAGGGGTCATTTGCTGGGGTCACGGATCATAACATCGCATCAATGTAATTAAAGTAAATATCGTGCAAAGAGAAGGCGAATTGAAGGAAAGAGTGGAAGTTTTCAAGTTACGATTTTTTTCATGTTGTTATAATTTTTATGATTACTGGCCGCTAGCCCTACCCGTGTGTTAAATTAATGTCGCTATTGTAGCGCCACGTTGTGTAATAAGATAACCCTTGAACGAGCAAGTGGGCCTTAGGCAAGGTTTTTTTATCTGTAACTGATGTATTTTTATAGGTACAAGAAAAGATTTAGATTACCACATAATATATCATTTAATAGAACTATAATTTATTATATATCATTTATTTAGTGCCAAACCAAACCTGTGACATTTAGGGCTGGTTGTTTCAAACGGTTGGTAAACGTCAAATATTAAAGAGTACGTAATCGTAACTACTTGACGTAAGTCAAGGCCATAATCTGTAATGGTAATTAAACAACGCTTTTTTTGGTTTGGCGATAGTTAGCGCTATTTTTGCGTCAAGTGGACGTGAAACAACCCACCCTTATACTTTTTGGTGTACAGTAGGTGTGAGGTAGCTCTTCCCAGATATACAAGGCATGTTGTGTGGCTGGAAAAAAATATGGGAAAAATCTACTATCACTATCACAACAAAATAAAAATGTCGTAAACCAATGTATTTAGTTGTTTATTTATATTATTTTATTTGGTCGTGTGGTAAAAATACAACAATGCACGTTGGCACGTTTGAAACAGTGCTAATTAACATGGAATAACTAAGACCAACGTTCAGCAACAGAGCTTCCCGGTTATGTGAGTTTTAAATTTTCTGTTTTATTTTTAATTTCTACAATTAGATAATATGTTAAACTTTAGGAAAACAAAATGGGTTACATTTTACACTAAATTTTAAGCTACAGTTAATAGAAAAGTTAAATCAATTTCATTTCATCATTTCAATTTTTCATGTCTTGAAATAAACAACAATCAAGCCTTTACTTTGAGAAAATACTTAGCGAAAAGCTTGAATACTATGGACACTTAGGTTTTCAAATAAATTAAATACAAATAGGTAATTTCAATAAATACTAAGACTAATAACAACTAACATCAAGACAATTAGTAGTGATGCAACTGATGAACACAATTATGCAACTTTCCAAATACATAACATAGCATTACGCCTGTATTTTCCGAAGGTTTAAGCAGAGTTGCACCCATTAGCACTCCCACATTTTCACCAGTTATGTCATAAAGTCCCAGGTAGTAGGGGGCAATCATATTGCCACAAATCTAGTGTTCCAGACTCCGGACTTTTTAAAATAGTTGCATTAATTGCATCACTTTACAATTTAATAAATAAGACAGTAGTTACCTACATTATGTTTAAATAACTAATAAGTCAACATACATTGGTCATCAATATGATAACGTTTATTCAAAGCAACAATAGATTTACTTAAATAAAATAACGAAGGCGGTATGACAATCTGATAAGGTTTGCAGGGCCAACGCAACATGGCCAGATATCGCGCAAGATGCGAGAAGATCGCGTCATGTCACGTACAAAAAGTCCCCCGAATAACCGAGGACATGCAGAGAGCGGACCGGACAAAAGTACGGGGGAGTCCCCCAAAAAAAAAAAAAATAGAACTCGTGTGTTTAGGCGCAGCAACGCACATGGCGGACTTTGCAAATGCACTTTGCACTTCTCTACATTTCCGGGCAACAAATGATGGCACACCGTGTGCGTTGAGTTCGTGATAAATCCGCGGTGGACTTTTATTCGCGGAGCGTACTTTTCTCTCCGCCGCGGAGAAAAGTCCGTCGTCTGCGCAGGCCTTTATTGTGTAGCGCCAGGAATGATAGATTTTGGACAGATTCAAAAAAATATGAAAGACAAAATCTAAAGTTTATCTTGCACCTTTACTTATGCCCACATTTTTCCTTTATTAAAAATAAATAAACTAAAATCAATAAATTATTTTTCGCAATTCTCTAGAATTTGTAAACCACCTCCTTCTTAGGCACAAATGTTACGTAGGTAGATAACATTAATTAACTTAATATATTTTAAAATAAATAAATGAACAGTCGTGTCCAAAAGTTTTAACAACTTACATTTTTAGAATAAATTAATTAATATATAGGTAGGTACAGTAGTAGGCCGTCAGTGGCAACAAAACCAGTATAAGCCGACCTCTTCTTTTACTGCAAATTCCGTACTACATTAGACCAGCTCAAGGTCAAAGGTCAAAGTGTTGTCACTGACTTGTTGAAATTATATCTAATGATTGAAAAAAATCTTTATGCGGCTAATTTGGATGAATATTAATCTTTACAAACAGAAGTGTATTTCTTCTTAAGCTTATTTCACGTGTACAATCCGCTTTTTAGCGATTATTTTATATAGAGCTGAGTAAATCAGTAGTGATCACTAAAGTAGCTGTAAACTGAAGTTAGCCTTGTGATTGGTTGATCCAAATAACAAAAACCAGACTTATGCCACAATGCTATTATTATTGGCCACAGAAAAAACAGAAAAGGCGTTCATTGGTGGAATTGTGTAACACACTAACAGTAGCAATAGCTTTCATTTTGACAGTTCAACAACATTGATGACGTCATTTACGCTTTTGATCAGACAAATGTTTCGAACATTATGAAGCACTATCTTTCAAAATTATTGATAAGAACACAATCTGAATAATTTTCACTACGGTACAATAATTTTATTGGCTGCAAATTGCTTTTAAAACTTAGTACGATAATTGTCGCCTTTGTCGACAATATCTAATTATGTTAATCTTAGTGAGTGAAGAAGGAGACATTCTGCTTACTCCACTTATATCTAGAGATCCACATGTATTTTTATTTAGATATTTATGTATTAATAACAACTCTCCCGTGCTTCGCATGATTGCAACAATGTACTTTCTGATGTGGCATTTCGGTGCTATACGAATATAAATACAATATACACATTAACTTTCCAGAATAAATTTTCTAAGTGATGGTCAAAACCATAACAAAATCCAATGAGCAGTTTTGAAACCAAGCGGTCACACAGACAGACACATGAAGTTACTTAATTTAAATTATGTATAGAAACAGATCTCTCTTTAAAATTTATATACTTAAATAATTTATTTTAATTTAGTTGAAGTTATCAGATGGTTTCAGTCATTACCTACATCAAGTACCTACATCTTGCAGTTCTGAGGAAAAGCTCTTTAAGGGCGTTAACATACCTACATACATTCAATTTAAATAAGAAGCATAGTGCTCTATTCCGTTGTCATGGTAACCATAGTGAGCACTGGCCATCTCAGCGTCTCTTCCCTTGAATGAGTTGTGATTTTTAAAAGCATTGATCATGATCAGGGTAAGTGCTAACTTTCCTACTAAGAAAGACTTGACCAGCATGAACTTCAACATGCCCATGACGAGGGGCATTATCGCTGACTGTAGGACGAACGGCAAAATAAACATCGGTAGGATTTTCGCCATCATGTTTTTCTTCTTTTTTCGACCTGAAATAGAATAAAAATAATACAGGTAAGTTTTTTTGAAATATTATATTTTACTAAGATTCTATGTACTTTTTTTGTGAGGAAGGCCGTTTGGAAACAATACCTTGAATATACCGGCTGTTTTATTTTTGCCGTCTGGACAAAAACAGGGTATAAAAGGTGAATAGAGTCTGTGGCACAGAAATCTTTTTCAAAAACCTGTAGGTACGTAATGGAATTTACCTATCAATAAATACTATTAAAAAAATAGATTTTATTTTATTTATTGTGAAAAATAAACGAGACTTCTGTGCCTGAGGCTTTTACTCCGTTCACCTTTTATACCCTGTTTTTGTCCAGAGGGTAAAAAAGGCAGTGGATTTTTTTTAAAGAAATTATGCTATTTATCAATTTAGGGTCGATTTTCGTTTGCAATGAGAAACCTATTTTTATAACGTAAGTAAAAATATGCAACAGACTCGCGGATACATATGTAAGCATTACTTTTTTCCACGAACGTCATTAGTACTGTCACCGACATTGACAGCAAATTATAAATCTCACAATGAGTTATCTTAAGCTAAATAAAACGACGTGAAATTATATAAAGTTACTTTTGCGTGACATTTTGCTTCTGCAGTCTGCATAACTTTCACAATAACCACGCAAGCTGTGATAATTATTCGAATAAAATAGTACGAAAATATAATAAACGTAGGTGATTATAAAAACAAATGCAATAAAAAAGTGTCTATAAAAATGTTCATTTCTAATAAATTATTGGATATTCATTCTTAATTAAAATAATAAAATTTGATAATACTAAAAACATTTGATAATACTAATAATCTTTCATTCATTTCGTAAGAATACGATATTTAAAACGATTACTATATAGTTACTATAGATATTTATGTAGTTTCAGTTCTATATAAGCATTAAGTTACTATTGTTCATATTATTAATAAAGGAAATGATTACAACCTAACATAACGCGGTGCTCAAGTAATGAAACCACATAGTTTTGAAGTTGTTTTTTTAACAAATGGTAAAAAAAAACTTTTGTGAGCCTATGAATCAAAGTATTTATACATTTCTATTTATTTCCTGGTATCGGACAGTTCTGGGCCTAGGATAGGAACCGTATTTCACAGTAAATACAGGGTGGCAGAGACATCGACCACCTGTTACCATGGATTCAGTATCTTTATGATTCTGGACACCCTGCGTTGTCATGGTTACAGTTTGCGTGTCGATGTCCCTGTCACCTTTTCTCCGAAATGTTTATACACAAAACGATTAAAAAGTAATAAACTAAGTACATACCTAGATTCAACCTACGCGAATTTGGTCGTTTGTCGAAGTAATTTTCTACCTACTCATTCAACTCTACTTGTAAATAAAAACTACTTGTTAAAAATTTGAATGTAAACGATATCCTCCATTACTCAATTCAACTCAATTTCGTGATTCTCGTAGAAAGAAATTCTTTGAAAAATGGCTGGTAGGTAATTTGGTTTGTCTTTACATTTATGTCCCTTGGTTTACTTTCCAAAAGGTCACCTACCTACCACAGACCACAGCACTTCAGTACAAAAAAGGCCAGTGAAGTAGGTATAATACTCGTAATATCCGGTTACTTGTCTTCACAAAGTTCGTAATAAAAAACGACATTCAAGTCCATGGCCTGCGCGTACGATCGGACCGGTTTGTTCGCGATCGCCGCACTTTCAAGTGCTCTAATTATTTCGGTAACTTTATAAGTACAATCGCTGTATAAAAACCTTGACCATTCTTAGAAACCTTGGCCTTAAGAATCTTAATCATACATAATGTATGTAAATGAAGTCTTAAATGTGATGTGACACATAACAGTGATAAATGCAGGGAGCGAAAATCAGGGAAATTATTATTTTGTTTAGCAAATTGTCATTCTCTGGCAGTTGTATGAAATGGCTGTAACACTGCAAATTGGCGTAATTGCTTATTTGATTATTTCCCTCACTGTACATAATTTTCAAACACATCCAAAAGTGTTCAATGTTTTTTTAACGTGATTGTACGTACCGTCTTAAAAAATATGTCGCAAATAGGCAATTTTCTACTTTTGCATCGGTTTGATATAGAAATGGCGGCAAAAGATTTTTAGTAAAAGAAAGATATACTCATGGGTAAATTGCTCATGGAAAGTAAAGATGCCACAGTTAACCGTATTGAATATTCTTATCACTACCTACTCTAGCAATAAACAATAAATTGCGGTCTGTCACCGGTCTGATTATTACCTATTTGTATGTCGATGTCGGACGCATTTCACTGTACTTTCTAGATACGATACATGAACCGTAATAAACCTATGAATTAGGGCGGGTGTTCATCAAATTTCCTTTCCAGTTATTCGTATACTATGTTTACCTACTCTTGTTTGTACTGATTTCACGCATAGGTACACACGCGTTACGTTACGGTTTAAATTTCGGGATTGGAGTGAAATTTTGGATAAACTCGGCAATCAAGTGGTATTATAATATTCGCTAGTTAGAGAGAGATAGGTGGACTCTATCTCTCTCTAACTTATACTTACCAGCTTTGTTTTATGTAATTACTAGCTTTTGCTCACGGCGGCGTGGGAGTTACAAGCTAAGTTAGAAATTATCCGACGGGATCGTACTACCAGGATAGAAGTAAATATCCTATCGATCCTAACCCTGGTCATGTTCTATCTATGGCAGGCATGAAAGTAATAGACAGACAGCTTTACTTTCGCATTTTATTATAAGTAAGAGTATGGACTATGGATGCGGGGTAATTGCGTAACACAATAAAGAAAGAAAGAAAGAAAAAGTATTTATTGCGACTCGTACAGAAAGACAGCAAAGACAACAACAGTAGCAAAGACTTTCATTTTGACAGTTCAACAACATTCATTGCGTTATTTGCGTTGTTGACAAGAAACAGTTTTGAACATATGAAGCAATGGATTAGCAATATCCTTCATAATGATTCAGATTGTGCTTTGATAGTGTGTTACGCAATACGGTAGTTTCCTGGGTAAAAAAATAATACTCATATTTAGTCCGTCAGTTACATTATCGAAAAATAATGGCCAGGTATTTTTTCTTATGTCAATCAAACAAAAAAATGACAAAGATAAAGCGCGTCAAAATTTGGAATCGTGACGTCACTTGCTTGCAATAGTGTCGCAAGCAAGTGACGTCACGCGGAACTTTAACGGGCGATATCTTCATCATTTTTTACATAATTGACAAAAGAAAAAATACGGGTTCAATATTTTTTGATAATCTAACTGACGGACTAATTAGATTTTTTTAGGAAACTAGCCTATTGGGGTGCTGGTTCGACTCTAGTATTAAGAGTGTTGTCGTGTTGCATCTTTTTTCTCGCAGTAAGAGGCCAGTATTAGGTACTGCTCCACTCGCAAGTGTAGTAGCTTCATCTATCTAGTAAAGATAGCTATAATTATCATTAATTGTTGCACGCATGTAGACAACAGCATTTCTTCAACAAGATTTTTTAAAGTTATCACCGAGATGCATGCTCTTCTAATAAATACATCCGATGAAGTATTATGAGTGCGTGCAACTCGGACATAACTTTAAAAATATAGAGACGCTGACGTTTGAAGACGACTACAGTTACGTCAGTTACGTTCGTCATACAAATCCAAATTATTTTATTTTACATAAACCTACATGGGCATTCATGAAACGTCAGAAGCCAGGTGTACAGTTGATGACTCGAGGACACTTCCGTGCAAATATAAGTAAGTACGTAGGACCCAATTATACCTAAAAAATATAGTATAATTGGACCTTACGTACGTACCTAGTAAAATGTGTAATTTTACCTTCAAAATAACAGTTTGTACTTTATGACTATGCAACAGACAATATTTTCAAAATTTCTTTTGTTTTTAATTAATAAATTAATAATAATTAACACATATTTCATACCATCGCAGCGGGGATGTTAAACACATAGCAACAGTCGTGTTGTCTAAAGCTAAATTTATTTTTCACTTCAGGACACAAACATCTGAGTAGCACAGGCTCTTGTGTACTAGGAATTCCTGTATAACATTGTACCCATACCATAGAATTTCCCTGTAGGTATTTGTCTTGACTTTGTAAGCTTGAGCTTTGAAAGTCGTTTCGGGTAGTCAGAAGCCCGAGTCTGACAACCAGTGTTACCGGCACCCAAATTGCGTAACACACAATCAATCGGAATCTGAATCATTTTGAAGCAAATTGCTAATCCATTGCTTCATAAGTTCGAAAAATTTGTCTGCTCAACACGTAAATAAAGCAATGAATGTTGTTGAACTGTCAAAATGAAACTGATTCAGATTAATCGTGTGTTACGCAATTAGGGTGCGGGTCTTATAGATCGTGTTACCCAGTAACTATGTTGTAGTAGTCCAATAGCCGAAGTCCGGTATTCAGCTGCACCCGGTTATACTGAAAGCCGACCCTAATATAATTGGGGAAAAATCAGAAAAAAGGAACATACAAACATACATAGGCTGATAAACACATTACCACTCCTTTGCGTCGCGCAGTCGGGTAAAAAGCTAGGCAGATGATGATGTAAGCTTGTCTTGCGGCTGGCACATTCAATATCGTGTCACCATTCACAACTTGATTTGTCTAATATTAAATAATAATAATAATATATTTATTCAAAAATATCCTGCGACTTCGTTGTTATTTTTTATTTTATCTTTTTAAGATATCGATGCCAATCACGTCTGCAGAGTTTCGCTAGCTAATTTAATTTACCCTGTATTGGAAAGATACTAAGATCCATTAGGCTTATGTCCATGGTCGTCAATGAGCTCGTTAGCTAACTCCAAGTCACGAAAGTTTTAAATCCTATTAAAGCAGTGAAATAATCTAGACAGCCTAAGTCCTGTCTAAGTACCATACTATATAGAACAAACAAACATAGAGTTGGCACAAGTTGGAATTGCCATCATCGAGAACAGTGATGGTTGGGCCGGTACGTTACTTGAATATAAGAATAAATCAAAAGTGCCGGCTACCTATGCCATAATACTTATATGAAGGAGCCTCGACCAACACCTGAGGAGGCTCTCGTTGGGCAGCTGGATCAAGGGCTTGATTCAGAAAGCGGTACTTCTGGACACGGCTCACATTGTCAGGAGGTTCCTTTCTCTGGAGCCCTGACCGCCGGTAGCTTGTACCCTACTATTTTATAATGTTTTTTTTTTGTTTTTTGTTTATAAAAATATTTAAAATGTAATTTATAATGTATTTAAATTAAATAAAGGAAATGAAGAAAATTAAAACATTCGTTATCGTGCCACTTCTAATCTGAATTCGCGACATATTCGCCAAAAATGTAAGCAAATATGAGTTTATGGAAAAATAACTCTAATTCCTAGACAATAAAGCTTAGTTTACGCTACAACTTCAAACATTTTTATAACTTTTTTAATAGTGCTAGTCACTCTGATATCCACTTAATTACAATTAAAATAAAGTTGATATTTGTTTAACTTGAAATAACGTCAATTTGAAACAAATAGAATATAGCTAGGTATTGAACTTATACTACGATCTTTGTTACTGAATAATTGTAAAACAAAATATTAATAATGCTAAAATGAAAATCGATTCGGTTAGGTACAGTCACGAGCACCAATATGTCAACACCTGGCAACTTTCAAATGCGATTTTTTCGTGAAATAACGAATGCAACGTTGAAATACGACACATTACAAAAGCTATGGGCTCGATAATGCTATGCTCGTAACAGCATAATATTTCATTCAAAAACAAAAGAGTAAATCGCTTTTGAATAAAGCCGAGTGTATACATACTTTTGCTCGTGACTGTACATAGCCTATGTTCGTTCATAAGGTATTGCTTAGTACTAATATTAGCTTAACGATAATAAGGGTCTTTAACTAAATTTTAATTATAATACCTAAAACCGCGAAATCTATCCGCTGATTATCATTAATTTTAACGTTGGTTTTAATTACAATATAATTAATTTTGTACGAGTAAAATGAAATAGGAAATAATGAGGTTTACTCGTTATAATAATGAACAAAAATATTAAATTATTAATATTAGAGAAAACAAGACAGTTTACGCTAAATAAATTACAATATCGTTTACCTACTCACACGTTCGAAATAACGGTAAAAATTTCTAAGATTAAATTAATGGTATCAGACCATACTTTAAACAAGGTGTCGTTTTGCATCCTCGTCAAATTCAAGGAGGTAACTATGCTACTGATTCGCGACACGAATCAATAATAAAAAAGTAGTTTTTTTTTTTCTAATTTTCGTAAATGTGTGGGACACGCATTTTAAAACGCGGCCTATGGGAGACCACACTGTAACTGCCCCGTTACACACACAGCGGCCTCCTATACAATACCATAACGCGATTCGGTTCTTTGAAAGTAGTGTATTCTGAAATACTGTCAAACTTAAATAACTAAAAATACAAGTATGTATCCATTATTTACCAGGGATCGTAATTTTATTTGATTATTTACGTCTTTCATAACAGCCTCCTGACATTTGACGAGGATGCAAACAACAGCTTGTATAAAAAATAACGCTTACCTTCATTCAAGCTCGTGTCGGTATCCAGTTCAAAGGATAGCATCCTTCCCGTGCTATTATCCTTAGGTATGCTCACGAAAACACCATCGTACAGTTCCAGTTTTTCATCTTCCACGTGATCTTGTTTTGGCGGTACATTGTGCGCAGACGCACAAATTGCAAGAAACAGCGCGATAAGGCACAGAATCCGCGTCGGTTGCGGTGCGTCCATTCTGCCGGTCGTTTGGGCAGTGCACCTGCGCCCGCGCGCCCCACCACGCCTTCTACCGTACCCCTAATCTGATCTAAGTCAAGCGCGACCATGTTTTCCACGATCACACTCTCGATATTCAATTTCACTTATTATTTGTGAAATTACTTCGTAATGTAGTCTATTGTTACAGGCAATTTGCAATTATAGGGTAAAAGTTTCAGTTTTGTTTATGATTTGTTGTATCATTAATTCATGAGTTAGGTAAGTTTATGTTCACTATCTGTTTCTGGTTTTTGGGCACTTACGGTTAGCCAAATCAAGATGATACGAGATTCCTAGGTTGACGAATCCCGGGAATTGGAGCATTCATCACAGTATCATGATTAATCCCGAATGCGTGACGAATGTAAATTACCTCATTATGGATTTTCGTAAAGCGAGTTTTCATTCAACCGCTCGATTGACGGTTTTTAATGAAAATTGAAAAACTACACATTTCTCTTTTTCTGGACTGGCATTATATTCTACAATCACTTGTTTCATACTCTGAGTTCCTGGTGCTATACGCACGTTACGAAACGTGAAAGTTTGTATGGATGGATGAATGGATGGAATGGACTTTTATGAATGATGATTTTTGAATTTGTTTTATTTTTATTTTTAACTGTGTTTAGTTTAGTTTATGATCCTGTACGAGTCGCAATAAATCCTTTTTCTTTCTTTCTTTATACTTGTAACACCTTTTTAACATGTATTATGCAAATAAATGATTTGATTTGATTGATTTGATTTGATGGATGGATGGATGGATAGATGGATGGATGGATGTTTGTTACTCTTTCACGCAAAACCTACAGAACGGATTTGGATGACATTTGGCACACATATGGTTTATAATCAGGATTAACATATAGGATACTTTTCATCCCGATATTCCCACGGGATCGAAACCTATGCAGGTGAAACCGCGGGCCACAGCTAGTTTATAATAAGATTGCCTGCGCAGAAAGCGATATGACCGCTCTTTGTCGTATGTTTTGTAAGGTTTTAATTATATTTTGTTATGTATTTTTCTGGTATAGAATAAAGTATAATATTATGAATAAATAGATAGCCTTTCTCAGAAAAAAACAGGGTTTTTTGGAAGACATAAGCAATCGGAACAATCAACTTAATTTATAATAAGATTGCCTGCGCAGAAAGCGATATGGCCGCTCTTTGTCGTATGTTTTGTAAGATTTTAATTATATTTTGTTATGTATTTTTCTGGTATGGAATAAAGTATAATATTATGAATAAATAGATAGCCTTTCTCAGAAAGAAACAGGGTTTTTTGGAAGACATAAGCAATCGGAACAATCAACTTAATCTATCGCAATCCACTGCTGGACATCCTCTCCCACCTTCAGCATCCAGTTCGCCCCAGCCACCTCCTTAAGGTAGTCGGTAGATCTAGCTCTAATCGGAACAGCTTCAGTTAAAATATCAGCATAATTATAGCCCATGGTCGTACGCTGCTGAAACCGCCTTCCTTTCGTTATTTTCCCAATAATTATTTGACTGATTAAGTAGTCCTGTTCAGAGCCTGTAATTCAAACCTCGGTGGTACATATGATGGTTAACGAAGACAGCAACAAACACGATAGATATCGAAAACAATAACATAAGAACTGTAGATGTGCAAATGGTGGGTAACGGTGCAAGTGGAGCACATCGGCCGACCACTTACCTCACTGAAGCGAAGCAAACCAGAGCTGCAACGTTGCCAGCTCTTTCTGATCCACCACACCTGTATATAGCACACCGTATTGAGGTCTCTTGAACATTTAAATAAGAAACCCAAAGAAAACAACGGTGAAGTAAGCTAATTACGTAATTTAAAAGCATAGCAGGCGTTCGCCAAAGGACGCTCAGCCATTAACTCGGGTGTCTGATTAGTTAGTGCTAAGTTGTCTGTTTAAATTCACAAGAATACTCTAATCAGTATGATAAGTATGGACTGGTACGTAATAAGAATTGTTTGCTTTGAAAGTCATATTCACCTTGCTAATATTAATATCGTTATCTGTTTTTTGCTCAAGTACCTACAGTTGCAAAACAAAAACATTCACGTTCTTGACAATGACTTCTTCACAAACTTAAGAATCTACGAGTTCCCAAGTTATATTTTTTAATATAAGACTGAGTACTTTTGCCCAAGTACTCGTACAGTTGCAAAACAAAAACATTCACGTTCTTGACGATGACTTCTTCACAAACTTAAGAATCTACGACTTCCCAAGTTATATTTTTTAATATAAGACTGAGTAGTCATATATTAGTTTTTTTTTAATCCGTGTAGGTACCGAGGCCTATTATTCTTACTCATCAGGTGATTGCTTTGTCAATGTATAATTTTTTTTCACTTAACAATATCATGAAAGAATATGGGAGAGGCTTTTGCCTAGCAGTAGTACAATATAGGCTAAAGGGGAAAAAAACAATAACATATATTTTTTTCCTGCTAATTGTTATTTGAGCCAGTTTTTTCTGACGCCACAGCCCACAATACACAGAAGATACGTTATCTATCATAGGTAGGTACTACCTGAATACGACCTGCCCATCCATTCTGTAAATATCACGCCTAAGGTGAAGTGAGCTTGAAGTGAGCAGTCATTCCACCCAATGCTAGCAGGGATTGACACTCTTGACCGCTAACTGAAGGCCAATTTTAGCAATTTAAAACGTTCAAACAAATGTAAAGAAAGAAAGAAAATACATTTGATGTCATAAACTTGTCAAAATGTGGGGAGTTTAGAGGTATTTTTGACAGATTGAGACTGAGATGAGATCAGGCTGTGAGCGTTCTTAAAATTACGAGAATTGCCCCCTTTGAAATACCGCCTAACGGCATAGACAAGCGCCAGTCGCTCTAAAAGCGTTTTATATTCCTAGAACGATTTTCAATAGGATTGACATAAGCATTTCGGTAGCCTATTCCAATCCAATTCTTTATTTTCTTTTCCATCTTCGCCTTCGTTGATAGAATGAGTAACGAAGCAAAACTTTGCTCGAATAAACTCTCGGTATGTTTATGAACAGAGTCACGTTCATAGCAAAGTATTTTTGCAATTTTAGTCAGAATACAACTAAGTAATTATTGGAAATTGTATATAATATCGAATTAGCTATTTAAACGTAGATTGTAGTTTAATCGAAACAATAAATACGCCCACGTTCGCACGGAAATAAAAATATTGCAGCGAGTTTTTTTCGCGAACGGATCGGTCGGATCGGACGGTTTCGGATTTCAAATCTCGCTGTTGACCCAAGCATGGAGATCCAACAGAGCGCATCCCAGCGCATCAAAAAAATGACAAAAATCGCTGCGGGAAAAACACGCTTTAGACTAACGTCCGAACCTTCTTTCCTATATCTGAGAGAGTGAGAACCTATAGAGCATCTATTAATATGAATTCTAATGTGACACATAACAATCACTGCATGATACGTCATACCCTGGCTACGATGGCTATGGTGGCATACGATGGCTACTTGGCGTTGCCAGCAGTCGTTAGCAAATGTCACTTTTTTTAAGGCCCTCTGATACTCATGTAAGGGCACATCTACATAGCATCGATGGCAAAAAGTTCCAACATTTTTGGCCCAAAATTAAGCTGCGCGAACTCCGTTCACTGACGCATTCTTATGATCATCAAGTGCCTAGGTGACAGGGTGTGCGGCGCAGGAGATAGGAAGATTGAACACGATACTAACAATAGTCCACTATAATTAATATTTTCCCCAGTTAGGCGACATAATAACAACCTTTCCATTGTCTTGCAACATGAACGGGATGACACGCATCTGATACACTCCTAGAATTTTCACGAAGGCGTGAGAAACCTTTTATTCCCACACAATACAAGAAACCAACTTTCTATTACTTACAATAAATATGAATATATAAGTATATAATATTATAGAGAGGGGCCCGTGGCTAAATTATGACAGCGATGGATGACCATCTTTACATATCCAGACCCCTCCGTGCCTCGGAAAGCACGTCAAGCCGTTGGTCCCGCCTGGCATTCGTGGCTCTTTGACAGTCGTTACGGGTAATCAGAAGCCCGAAAGTCTGACAACCAGTCTTACCAGGGGGTATCGTATTACCCAGTAACTGGTTTGTGGAGGTCAGATAGGCAGTCGCTCCATGTAAAGTACTGGTATTCAGATGCATCCGGTTAGACTGGAAGCCGACCCTGTAGCTTGGAAAAGGCTAGGCAGATGATGATATATGTATTATAGAGTAGTGGGGGATTACTGACCCATTCAACAACCAGTGCGAGCGCGTTGCTTCTGATCAGACCCATGCCCCACTTGCTGGAGTCCTAAGTGCCCGTTCAGTTGCTCCTCGGATGACCTAATGAATGCCACTGATGCCGCTATCAACGTGGCCACCTACTGTAGACAACGCTCACTGTAGTTTGAACAGCCAAAAAATACCTAAACAAAATAACGAAAGAATTTGTAAGGGAAGACAGTTGGCACGGAATTTTCGCCAACCGTACCGAACAGTTATTACTTTTGGGTGACAAAGCGTATTTATGAATTACTCCGCTTTGTACGCCTACTTAAATTCCGGAAATTCAAGGATGTAGTAAGAGGTTTTCAGGTTCTCAAACCTATTAGCCAGGAAAACCTGACTGTATGATCACAGGCCAGTTTTTTTTTTATTTCAAAATCACTACCCTACGGCGAATCTGTTTGTGATTCAGTGGAGAAATAACTTTTTCTAATTACCTTTTCTACAACGTGTTTTTTTTTATATCCCATAACACTAGGGGGTCATTGTACTCATTGTCATCATTACGAACAACTTTTACTATGGGACCAAAACTGAAAGCGCGAAAAAAAAAATCAGCTGTTGTTCCTATAACTCGTCAAAATGTAGGGAACACCAGAATTTTGTTTCGCGATTTCGGATTTGGTCCCATAGGAAAAGTTGTTCATAATAATGACAATACCCTCCTAGAGTTATGGGATATCAAACAAACACGTTGTATAAGCGACCAATTAAAAGTCGATAAGTAAAACTTTTATGGAATTAATCCTACTATCCTACTAATATTATAAACACGAAAATTTGTATGGATGGATGGATGTTTGTTACTCTTTCATGTCAAAACTACTGAACTGATTTAAATGAAATTTGGCACACATATATTTTACAACCAGGATTAACACAAATGATACTTTTTATCCTAATATTCCTACGGTATGTAAACTTATGCAAGTGAAACCGCGGGGCGCAGCTAGTTATAAAATATTTTCTGTACCCGTATTTTACTAAATAAAAGCTAACCGAAAAGACGAGCTAAAACGATTCCTGTCAAACCAATTAAAACATAATCAATTAACTTTTGTGTGGGGTTTAGATGACTCACAGATTTTCACGGAACAGCGGCGAAATAATTTGTTTTTCTTACGCCCTATCAATACAACAATTACCTACGGTTGATTGATAAATAGCTAAATCTTCACAGAAATCCATACTTAATGTTATAAATGCAAAAGTCTGCTAGAACGGACTTTGATTTATTTATTTATATAAATAACCTCACACTAGAACGCCGTATGTCAATTACACCAATGGAGCAAAAAATCACTTCATGTGCTACTTTCTATTCATCCTTTTCATTCATTCGCGGACGCTGCATGCTGGTGGTCAGGAACCCGTTGAAGCCCTGGATGCTGGCTGGCTGGGTGACTCACCGCTAAAGCTTGCGGCAGTGATGATGATGACGTCACGCTGAAGTATTTGCACGAAGGCTGCACTGACGTTCATACTCGGGGTCACCAGTATAGAGGTATGAGGAACAGGGTGTAAAGTTCACTCATACTCCATAGAAAAGGGAGGATCCTCCGACCAGACGGGTTTTGTGTCTGGCGGGCAACTGCCCAACGATTGACGTTGGGAAGTTTGAATATATATGCTAATTGCGCGGTAAACTCTGCTGGCGAGATGCAGGATTTGCGTGGCGTTGTAGATACCGCCACAGTACTATTAGTTATTCTGTACCCCAACATAGTTGGGAAAAGGCTAGGCAGATGATGACGCGGGCGAAGCCACAGGCAAAATCTAGTTACAAATAAAGCTATCTTTCTCTTCGTATGAAACTTGTCTGGTACGTGTATATAATACAACTGGGAATGCACATTTATTCAGTCAATAGACCTGTATTAAACTGGTTAGAAACTCTAGGTTAGCTGCCGCATAGTCTAGATATATTTCATGGCTATTTGTAGGTATAGCAGCTAGCCCTTAGTTATACCTACGTATGCATTATCATTATGTGTCGTAATAAATATGCGACTTCTATAAACTTTGCTCGGCTTTATTAGTATGATCTATGATTCAACAACACTCTCTCGTATGTGGTCATTAATAGTAGAAAGTATTGTATTTCGTCTTACATAAAGTTTTGCTAAATTATTTAGATAACAGTGATATTTTCAATTAATAATAACAATATGAAATTGCCATACAACGAGGTAATAACCGCCAGTCTCTTGGGTACATTACCAGTCGACAGCGATGCGGATGAATTTTTCGACGCTATATTTAAGTTTGTGAATAGTTTAAGATAAGTTAGGATATCATTTTGTTATTTTTATTAATTCTTTTTTTTATTTTTATTCTAAATAAAAACACAATCTCACAATATGAAACAAATTAGGTTGCATGAAGATGAAAGCACTTACAAATCACTTATCAATATTATTATCGACTGCAAATTCATACCCCGCGTTTACCCTAAGGTATGAAACATTGAACTATTCCATAAATCCTATCTACTGTTTTGGCTTCAGCACCTAAAACACTATTTTGAATACCTATTCAAGAATACAAGACTTGTCGAAAACAAGTATCCCAACTTGTATACCTACTCTTGTAGTATTTTAGAAATACCTCTTGGAGTTGAATATTGGGATTTTGGAAGTGTGTAGGAAGTTAGCTCCTAGCAACTTTTGTCGAAAAAAAAAGACAAAAACTCTTTTCATATATGTATTGTGGTTAAAAAAATGGTGTTTAATTAGAGGCCGTGCTCATCCCATCCGATTATATTTAAATTGGACATAGAAAAATGAATACAAGGAATGTTACACATGTCGAAAAAACCGGTCAAGTGCGTGTCGGGCCACGCGCAGTGTAGGGTTCCGTAGTTTTTGTAACAGCCAAGTGCAGGTCGTATTCGCTGACTGATAGTTTCGTACCATGCCCTAACTAAAAGCCAAACATGACTACCTACCTAATTTGACTTCCTATACAAATCCTCACCTGATCCGACAATTGTGCACGGAAAGTTATTTTTTTTTTTTTTGAGGTTTGGATAAGACTACAAATACACATACAGGACACAGAGCTACACTACTCACTCGTCACAAAAAAATAAAATTGAGGAATTCTATGGAGTTGTTCGAAATTTTCGAGTCAAATACAATTGGTCGACTATTACTCGTAAACTTGTAAAGCCCACTTAAGTGTGATAGTTTTCCTTTAAACTTCGTTATATATAGGTACTACTGCCGTGGCATTTGAATTCCTAACTACAACGGTTTAGTTAGTAGAGGGGGGGGGGGGGGGGCACTTGACTCTAACGAAAATTGGTACTTTATAGCTTGATAAGTCACGAACGGTTTACTTAATCAAAAAACGGTCTTCCCAAACCCCTAATATTTTCAAAAGAGAGTGTGGGATATCGTTGGATAGGCCAACGATATCCCACACTATGGGAAGGACGAAAAAAAAAATTATCATCCCCACTTTACATGTAGGGGAGGTACCCTAAATAATTGTTTTTTTCAAAATTTTATTTTACCACTTTTTCGGCGTCATTAACATGTATACTCATGCCAAATGATAACTTTCTAGTACCAATAGCTTTTGAGCTAAACCGCAGACAGACAGACAGATAGACGGACATGGCGAAACTATAAGGGTTCCTTGTTGACTACGGAACCCTAATAAAAATGGATGATACTGCACTACTGTCTTTTTAGGGTTCCGTACCTCGAAAGGAAAAAACGGAACCCTTATAGGATCACTTTGTTGTCCGTTCGTCCGTCCGTTTGTCTGTCTGTCAAGACCCTTTTTCTCAGGAACGCGTGGAGGTATCAAGCAGAATAATTAAAACGACAAACGTAGTTTCGTCACAGAATAAATAGTAGGTACAAGTAGTTTCGTGACGTTTTCGCCCTGCAACGCAATGGTGGTTCAGCGATTTCATTTGTGTATAAATGTATTTTTAGTATTTAATTATTTAAAATATATAATATGCAACCAGCCGGTCTATTCTGTAAAAATCTCCGCGTGAAAAGGGGTGTAGGTACTATGCCAAATCGAATGCCAAATAATCGAATATCAATTGATCGACCACTATAAATCGAACGTCTAAATACTCGAACGCTCATAATATCGAATGGTTATTAAATCGAACATTAAATACATCGCACACTCAATACATCGAGTGTTCAAAATATCGAATGTTTGTTTGATCGCAGAAACGTTAGAAACGCATTAAACTAAAGGGACGAAATAACGATCGTGAAAAGGGTTAGGTGAAGTGAGCTTGAAGTGAGCTGTCATGCCACCTAATGCTACGGATTGACACTATTGACAGCTCACTTTACCTATGTTTTCACGGTGAGATTTTTACAGGATAGCACTACAATTTATCTTGGTAGGTACACTAAGCAACATAAATAAAACGAGAAGATAACATATTTTTTATGATCCATGTTACCGCGCTCGTCTAAATATTCTGAACACGGCCTACATTGTTTCATTCTCTTCCTATGTACACATATCGGAATATCGAACTAAATTGACCAAATGATATTGTGGTCAAACTTGCCATCCTATTATGGGAAGCAAGCAATCTTTTTCCTATTTCATCCGAAGTGACCCTTATTAATTTATATATACTTTATTGTACACCAGTAAATACATTACAAAACATACAACGGGTGGCCCTATCGCTTTCTGCGATCTCTTCCAGGCAACCTTGGAATTACCAGGGAATGCGTGGATACAAAAAATAGGGTTGTCAGTGGTGCAAAATAATAAGTATACAGATACAATATACTATAATATGATACCTAGCTAGTTGTGACCCTTTTTCACCATGGCATTTTATTTATTTACTTACTATACTTTACAAAAAGTACAGCTATAACCTTTTTCCTTCCCAGTAGGCACAGTCAATAAAAGAGATAAGTATGCAGGGTTGTCTCGCGTCGGATATAGTTGAAGTTTAGTAAGAAACGGTTTGATGTTTTCGAATGAAATTTAGTTTGGCTCAGTATACTATTGTAGTCTTTGGTTTGGTTGAATTTTATCCGAAAACATCAATCCGTCATCTCTTTTGTTGACTGTACCTACACCTTTTCATACAGTTTTGTTTTCTATTCTTTCTTATACATATAGCGCTTAAAATATTCAAGTAGCAGTCATAGCGGTTTTATATAGGTATGTATTTTCTGTTCATAAATATTATGATAAATTTTATGAAAACTATATAAAATTTCTAATTTTATTGAAGTTTTGAATATAATGAAGACGTGTGTCGGTGCGCATCAGCGCGGCTCGAAACGAAATCATCAGATCATTTCAAGAATGCTAAAAAACTAAGAAATATCTAATTTATTACCTACTAAGGTAAAGGAAAAGTTTTATCTAAATTAGTTTACATTTTATTTAGTTATTTCTCATAAGAAAGGATGACGTTTTACATAGACACCGTTAAACTTAGTTGGAAGCTTTTATTAGCTCGGCTTAAACTTGAAACCTTGCGGTATATAGGTAGTCGTAAATGCCGCTATGTAATAATAATGTAGTTGTAGGACAACCTGCCTACGCAAATAACTGTTAAGACAATGTTGTAGAACTAATAAGTAGTAACCACATTAGTACATTCTTCTTAGCATATCAGAATCTGAAATTGTGCTCCATGGTACTTAAGGGGGAAGCTTTGATATTTCATGAAATAGTCATTCAATACGGTTATATGAACTAAGAGGGTTGTATTGATGATTTTAATTATTATAAATCTGTAAATACATACCTTTTAGAGTCGCAAATCATATTTTGTTCAACATACAACCTGAGACAGAAAAACACGCACCACACCACACCACACCCACCAAAAAACGTAAGAAAATTTGAATTTCGCGGGCTACCCTGGCGCTTTCCCCTTAAGTATTTATGCAATAGGTGCCTTCCCCTTGGTAACAGGCGCAGTGTTATGTAGCTGAAAAACTTACCTATACACGGTGTAAGGGACATTTACGCGCAACTTGATGCCATGTGAATTCAACATTATAATTCTAGACCCTGTGTCAAATACTTATGTAGATGTAGAAAGTTTTGGCCGGTTATTAAAAAAAAACCGGCCAAGAGCGAGTCGGACTCGCGCACCGAGGGTTCTACAAAATTTAAAATTATTAAAAATATTTTTATTATTTATGATTTAACTAAAAATTTACGGTTTTCGCAATGTTTCCTTTACCTGTGCTATAAGACGTTGCTTCGTACCAAATTTCAAGACCTGTAGGTTTTGATTCCCTTGCGAGTGTCGAACATTTTCGGAAATTTGCGGCATAAACGGCTGTATCTTTTGATTGCGTTGGCTTAGAAGTTTTTTCACAACTCCAAGGGTCAGTATACTTGAGTATTTGATATAAATTACAGCTTGATACCTCTACGCGTTCCTGAGAAAAAGGGTCTTCACAGACAGACGGACGGACGGACAACAATGTGATCCTATAAGGGTTCCGTTTTTTCCTTTCGAGATACGGAACCCTAAAAAGCACCTGTTTCATACAAAAGTGCGACATCTACCTACACGGTCAAAATGTAGGTACCTATCATGTATTTTTTAATAACCCGACAAAAAATTCTAGAAGCATGTACTGAATATATAATACATTTTGTAGTTTGTTTGCTCGGCGATATCCCCATAGATGTTGGCTTTAATTGTATTGAATATATTTTACTTCAATGTTTTTATACAAATTGATTATTGATACAGGAAATATTAAATTGTCGTTTGCGAGTTTGAAACTAGATGGTCTTAGTATTTATTGGTTTACTTACATGACTTTTAGAAAATTAAAGACTAACTATAACTACAATAAACTAACTAAGTATACAAACAAAATACTAAAACAAAAGGACACGAAAACGTCGATGTACTCGTCCGCATCGCTGTCATCCGGAAACCTGCCCAGAAGACTGGCAGCATTGCCACGCTGAATGGTGTACATGAAGCAGTAATGCTCGCGAAGGAGGAGGCGGAGCGCATGAGGGAGAGACAATCTCTGCGCCCTCACGCCCCTAGCCGCCGCAGGAGACGCCCTGGACGGGAGTCAACAGCTGACTCCCGGCCACCGTAGGCGCGGGCTTGCGGACGGCGAGCAATGGGCAGCTCGCCGCCCGGTAAGGACCAGGCCCGGGTCGACAGCGCGTTGTGTTCCACGCGCGCCTCAAAGAGATGTCAGCACGAACTGACGGGGTCCGCTTGGGCCGATGCCGCCGGGGCTGCGGGTTGTTCGAAAGAGGTACCGTGGCCCCTGGCACAGGCAACTGAAGGAACACGGGTGGGTTTTAGTCAGTAAAAGTCTGACACGCCCTTTCGCTCAGCCCAGAGCGGGAGAGGTCATTTTGATGATTACCCACCCAAAAAAAAAAAAATGGTGTAAATGAAATACTAATCCTTTAGCTGAACGCTGAATTATTCCTTTAGCCAAAGAACGACTCAGCCCTCTGGTCACGTGAATGTCAACCAGTCGGCTGACTAACAGAGGTTAGTCATGTTTATTTCGCCTTTCAAAGCTAGCAATAAATAACGTTCTATGTATCTCTTGTAACGAACCATACCTGTTGAATTGCCCAAGTGATTTGCTCCTCTACCCAGACAGCATTTAGCGAAATATACTTTACACAAAAACACTTTAATTATACCAGATAATAACTTACCTGTGTTTACTATAGCACGCTTGGTGTCTAAGAATGTGATTAAATAACGTGTCACAGTCTATCAAATTAATTACTAACACGCTGTAACACGCAATTCTACAACAGCATGTATCACTGCCTGTCCTGAACAGAAATTATGTTTATATCTAAAAATATAAGTGGGTGCAATGTCTTGGCTTAATAAGACGTTATTTTTAAATCAGTTTTTACTTTCAAAGCTTTACTCTCGTTATTAAAATAAGTAGCTTATCGTATTGCAAAATTGCCTTTTAATGACGATAGAATGCTTTGTGCTTCTGAAAAAACTAAAGTGAATATAAATTATTTTTGAGTTCAGAGTGACAAGAACAGTATTGCAGAGGTCGTCTTAGCTTAAAATGATTAATTAATGTAAGGATTTTACCGATGTTTCATTAATCATACTTGGTTTCGTTGCTGCAATAGAATACAAAGGTCATTTACCTACAACACTTATGATAGGTTGGTTGGAAAATATATTAAAAGATAACAATGAAACGTGAAAAATAATTTGATAAAGTGAATTTATCATTTGTCAAGTCACATTTCAATATACTCCATAAATCAACATTGTAAATCAAATAAGTATCAAAAATAAATCTGCGTTTTCTTTTAGTCTTTTGCGCTTAAGTACAACGCGTTCGCTTACTAGGAACGATACTTATCAAATAATCCTCCCCAGACCTTATTTCGGCCATGGTGGCCAATCTCAACGGAGGCTAGCAAAGCCTTTGGCGCCTCTCCCGTATTATAGTGCACAAGTGTGTGCGCAGATACAGGTTCACTCTCTCTTCCCTCACTCTCATAGACTGATGGGACGGCAATCCGACACAACCGGAGAGAGATCAGGTGCAGGACCAACGTCTTGACGTGCTTCCCGACCGGCAAGGGGGTATACCTCCGATAAATTTCCTGTTTCTAAGAAATTCCTAATGGATAAACCCAGTAACACTTTGCCCGACTTCGTAATCGAACCTGCGACCACTAGGCCAACGGAGCAGTCGGGGAATTATCTACCAACAACGACAACGATGTCGTTTTTTCAGATAGTAATTCACTATACAAACTTGGCATTTGCAAAAAACAAAAAAGGTAGCGATACTGTTCTGGATTCCACGTGAGAAAGCAAAGTTATTATAGTAGCCATTACGTTATGTGCGCTGCGACATGCGGCCAGTTTAATTTCATTTTGCACCATTATGAAAGTACTTAAGTTACAACACACAGTAAAAGAGAGTCACATTTTTACACGACTGCGCGATGCAAAGCAGGGTAATGTATTTATCAGCCTATGTATGTTTGTTTGTTAGTTTACGGCGCTCTAGAGACCAAACGCGTGGGCCGATTTTGATGATTCTTACGTCAATCGATTCGTCTTAATCTTGTTAGTGTCATCAAAGACAAGACAGTAATCAAAATTTAATATGGCGACAACCAGACTCCATATTGTGAAAGATAAAAAATAAAAGTCGAGTCGTAGACAGTGGGATCAGTTGACAAAGGAAAAATAATAAAATTAATCATTTAGTCAACTCATCCCGCGGGATAAGTTCCAGCGGCCTCAGTTGACTAAAGAGCCACAATCACATGCAGTCTCAGGCAAAAGGTATTTAGTGTTTTTCGGGTTTTTTTTATCATTTCATCATCTGCCTAGCCTTTTCTCAACTATGTTGGGGTCACCTTTTAGTAAAACTGGATACAGCCGAATACCAGTTCTTTACATAGAGAGGCTGCCTATCTGACCTCTCGAACCCAGTTGCTGGCTAACGTGATACTCCTAATTTCAGACTTTCAGCGACCCGTAACGACTGTCAAAGATCAACGATTGACAGCTGGGATCATCGGTTTAACGTGCTTTCCGAGGTACTGTAGAGGTTGTCTGCCGAAGGCAACTTCATTTGATGCAGGCCGGCTATATTTTAGCGCGGGTTCCATTCGAACGTTCAAGCTAAGTGTCAAAGATTCTTAGATTTTGGTTTAGAACTGTCAGTGGTAGTTCAGTTAGAAATATGTAAAGACGTTCGTTCAATATAATCTAAAGGAGTCATAAAAGTGGTTTGGTTCCTCCCGATCCCTAGAGAACTCTTCCAGTCCTCTATAGTACAAAGGGGGTCTTGGAAAGTAAAGATGGAATAATTCTTTGAATTATTTATTGAATAATAAATACTTAAAATTAATCCGATCGTCTATCTTTCACAAAATCTCACAGTTTTCGCGAGAGGCAGACGAACTTACATAAACACATATAAAATCTTAATACTTTTGTGAGAGGAAAAGTAATCAAATTCCTATAAATAAATTAATTAATTCTTAGCGAATAAATAAATGCATGTTAATTGAACTGATTCGCTCAGTCGTTGAGGTAGCCGTAGCGTTTGCTCGATTGGTGGGTTTTCGATTGTGAGTCACCAGGATGTGTGCCTACTTATCATCTATTTTCCATGGAGTATGAAGAAATGGAGCGTTTAAGTCTACCTTCTACGTTTAGCGTTTAGCGTCAACTTATGGCATATGCTGTGCATTCCTAAAGGTTGCCGCGCCACAGACCCTTACCGACCGGTCTTACTGACTCCGTTTATAAAGCGATAGCGACGACGTCTTTAGTCAGACGTTTATCTCATGGTAGTAATTTTTATACTTTTTTTTTTACCGCATTAACACTCCATCCTTATTACATACATATATATACAATACATTCCTATCAGGCACTGGAGTTGCAGATGATCTAGTCAGATATCGGAGCATCGTTGTCAGACCTGCCCCAGGGGGACAGCAGGGGGCCGGGTGCGGGCCAGGGAGCGGGGATAGCCGGTGCGGGTAGCAGCTCAGCACGAGGGTGTAGGTGCACCAGAGATTGTGGCGAAGCAGCCGAGAGGAACAGCCTGGATACAGCCTGGAAAATGGAAACACGCAGGTTATATCATAAAATAACATCAGGCCTGTTTTCCCCGAAGGGTTATGCAGGGTGTACCTACCTAAATAGCCACCTAATAGACAGCAACAAAAGTCAAACCTTTGTTACTTTTACAAATCATTTAAATTGATACACAATGATGCGATACATTCGTTTTCACTATTTCATGTATATGCAAAGAGTTAATTATTGTTAAATAGTCTATTACTGCATGTTTATTAAGAATATTTTGCTCAGTAATTAAGATTTAAACAACTGAAGTGTTAGCCAACTTCTGTTGCTGACCGTACCAGCACCTTAATTGCGCAACACACTATCAATCTCAATCTGAATCATTTTCAATGACATTGCTAATCCATTGCTTGAGATACTCGGAAAATTTGTCGGCTCAAAAAAGTAAACAACGCAATGAATGTTGTTTAACTGTCAACAACCAATGCTCCTGATAGTGTGTTACACCATTACCCTGCTGGTGTCTACAAAATGTGAAACAGTTAATTTTGTTATTTTCAATAAAAAGTCTTACGCAAGAACTGACAACACAATAATCCTGTTACAATGTAAGAACTAAGTTAAACTGATTTAGTGTCTCGTGTCTGGTAGGGTAAACGAAAATGAACTAAACTTTCCTGAAAATATTCCGCAGAAAAATAAGACGTGAAATACTTATCTACTTGTAAGCGGAAAATTTTCGGAAAAAATGATTTCACAAAACTAAATATTTAGTAGGTACACACAACGTCTTATCAAGGTAAACATTTCCAGTTTAAGCTGACCTCGCGATTATATATGCTTTTCATACAAAGCGAAGTCCGCTTATACTGGAAATGTATAGCTTGATATGTCGTCTTGCGTATAGTCAATCAATCCGCATAGCGTTTTCCCAACTATATTGGGGTCGGCTTCCAGTCTAACCAGATGCAGCTGAATGCAGTATTTTACATGAAGCAATGCCTATTTGACCTCCACAACCCAGTAACTGGATAATACGATACTCCTTGGTAAGAATGGTTGTCAGACTTTCGGGCTTCTAACGGTAACGAGACCGTCAAAGGTCGCGTAAGCGTGGCTTAAACTGATCGGTCGGTCGATCACCTGTGGGGCTGTTGTTACGTAGCCACGGGCCCCTGTATAGGTACTGTATACATATTAGTAGCGAAATTCAAAAGCGTTATAATATCAGCTATCTGCATGTGAAAGTCCCGTCAAAATCGGACCAGCCGCTTCGGAGATTAGCCAGAACAAACAGACAGTCAAATATTCAACAAATTGTTTATTTGTATGTATAAGATAAAAATTAAGACAACGTCAATTTGAATCTACCTTTGAGGGGGTTTCTCTAAACCACTTTAGAAAAGAAAAGAAAGGTTTATGTTCCTCTTACAAAAAAGAAGCTATTTCCTCATTCGACTTAGAGTCGAATGAGGAAATAGCTTCCTTTGCTTTTGTAAGAAAATGTTTAGAATACTAAGCATCTTCCTATACTCTGGTATCACTGAAAGCACATTTTTCTTTTGTAGGAAAAGCCTGCTGAATTGTAGTCGGATTTGCGCATGAAGTTTTCATTTTCACAGAATGTGAGTTGCGAGAAGGCCTTTGTCATGACATGGCACATGATTGTAAAACAAAGAATAAAATAAAATTGTTATGATTTGATATGTACGAGTAAGGATTCTGTTCTATTGCTAAATTATCTAGCTATGAAAGAGCGGATTCTCCTAATACAGGCTTTTTTTTTGCCTAAAAGGAGGCTCCAATCATCACCTTGTTGTACTGTTTTGGTTATGAAATAAAAAGATTTTTATTTTATTATTTTGTTTCTACTTTGTCGTACTTTTTTAACCGACTTTTAAAAAAGGAGGAGATTCGGATTGTTATATTTTTTTTTTATGTATGTTTGGGCATAACTCCGTCATATAAGAACGGATTTGTAAAATTATTTTTTTGTTCGAAAGAGGTTTATATCGAAATGGCCCCATTTAGTTTCGTTAAGATCTGATGATGAGCTTCGGAGAAAGACACGGAACTCTTCAATAAATGCCAGCACCGCGACTGCAGCTATCGCATATGTATGCATTGTTTACGCAATCACACAACATAACATCACGCCTGTACCCTATAAAGGGGTACGCAGATGTGTTCAGTAGGTATACCACGGTACACCCTCATTTCTGTCAAAGTTGTTATTGAGGTTTCTCTAATCTTGCAAGTATATAATTATGATTTTTTGTGGGGTAGGTACGTACAACTAAAAAGTATAAACTTTTTTCCAAAAAAAAAAACAACCGACTTCAAAAAAAAAACACTACAAACTGAAAAATAACTTTAATTTCAAAAACGGTGTCAAAAAAACGAAAATGCGGAACCAACGACGCCGAATTCCATATTCAAAAGAGTGTCCCTTGGAATTTCTTGCCCGTTCCTCTCTATAGAGATCTACTTTTTGGAATGGACAACTATCTTCAAATTTCTGACTAACTGACCGACTCTTGGACAGTTCAAAAGTGCCTGTAAATTGTTTAATGAAATAAATAATTTGAGTTTGAGTAAGTGTTGAAAATTTAACAGTACGGTTTTGTTTAGGCATTACATTTAAACCTAGTGATAGTAAATACTAAAAAAAAAACATAAAAAAGTGTGTTTTTCTCGTGGAATTTGTGGTATTTCGTATTTCCTTACCTGACTGACGGATACAATGAGCAGCAAGACTCCGATGGCTAAGTTCTTCACGGAGATGACGGCGAGGGCCATCAGGAGTGTGGAGATGACACCCAGGGTGAACATGACGGGCAGGAAGATGAAGGACAGGCGCTTGAGGGCATTGTGACCAAACGTACGGCCGACGCTTATGTCTGAAAAGAAGCATTTAACTTATAATCGGCTTTTTTATTAGCAGCACTTACCACTAAGTAACTACTTACATTAAGCAGATTTTTGACTTAGTAGGATTATGTTAGGGGATGAGAAAAAGCCAAACATCTAAACGACGCAACTGAAAAAACTATATAGGTACCTAATATACAGCGGAAAATCTTTATATTTCAGTAGGCAACTACATTAAGTTTCAATTTTTTTTTCCAACAGATAAAACAAAATGCTTTGCCGTAGCACAGAGTCGATTTACATTAATAAAGTATTTACTTTTTTCGAGTCAAACCTTCCAGTATAGTATAATCAGTCTCTAATGTTCCCACTGCTGGGACATTAGCCTCCTCTCTTCGAGAGGGAGTGGGCTGTAATCTACCACGCGGGCCAAGTGCGGGTTGATAGATGTCACATGTCTTCGAATTTTTGGTTCTAGAAAATGCCGGTTTCACGATGTTTTACTTCACCGTTTTGGGAGCAGTGGTGATGAAATTATTTACATGAAGTAAAGCGACTGCCTGGGTTCGAACCCATGACCACAACTCGTAAGTTGACCGACGTTACCACTGGGCCACCACTGATCACGCTGCCTTCCAGTCCTGATTGTCAATTTACTTATTTAAAGTAAATTTTAAAAGAGAATATAATATATAATTAAGAGATCAATACATGATTGCACAAACAAGCGTAAGAAACGCTCAGCTTTACAAAATGTTATAGAATATAAAATGATTATGCCCGAAAGAATGTTACATAACATCATATTACGAACACTCACACAGAGGAGCTACTACCATACACTATGCAATCTTGAATGAATATAATACACAGGAACTCCTGAACAGCACGGCTTCTGAATAGCACATAACGAACGGTTCTAAGTCAACATGTGTACAATAATAAGTAACATGAGCCGCGTGTTAGCATGCGATACACTAACTTAGGCTAAGCTTAGAACTTGAATAAAGTTATAGGTACTTAAGGAGGAAGCGTCAGGGTAGCTCGCGAAATTCGAATTGTCTTACGTTTTTTTTTTCAATTTGAAGGTGTCTGGTTGTGTGTTAATGATATGATTCGCGACCAAATATATCTTTATAAAATTATACTGAATCATTAGAAAAATACATTCTGTAAATACATAAGTATTTGTTACGGTCACAAGTCAAATTTTGATCAACATAAAACCTAATAATGACCGAATTCGAATATTCTCTTACGTTTTTTTTGCAATTCACCAATTGCAAAAAAAACGTAGGACAATTCGAATTTCGCGAGCTACCCGGACGCTTTCGCCTTATGAGTTAAACCGTTTACTTTGTTATAGTACCTAATATAAATCAAACCCCAGATCAGTATAATTCACTCGGCTTAAGAATCGCCCTTAGGCACAGAATCTTAGGACCACAGTTCTGTTGCGTTTGTGATAGTCCCTAAAGGCTGATTCCTAAAGGAAGGAACATACATATTACTAATACTTTAAGACTCGCTAAATAATAATCATACGAAATCATGTTTTCACAAATAAAGAATCTTGAATTATTTAATGCCCACTTGCATCATCACTAGAGTTCGATCGTCGAGAGAATGCGTTCTTAACACAACGCAAAACTCGTATTCGTTTTGCGGTAACGGTGGTATTCTCTCCACCACCAAGAAAAGAGTATAAGGCCTCTAAGAAGGCGTTTAAAATGCCACCGTTACCACCGCTTGACATTTTGCAGTCAGATTTGTGTTCTTACGAAGAGCACAAATCTGATTAGCTTTTAGATGGCTTATAAAGAGTGTCCTTTACAAACGAAATCCAGGTACGAGTATTCACATTCTAAAATTCAAATTATAATAATCATCAAAGACTTTCATTTTTTATGTGCTCTTTCCATTGCGTAAACTAATTTATTTTAGACATTTATTAGGCTTTAAGAAACGAAATTAATTGATTCAGCTTACTCTTATGGTTCTCAATTAATTTTTGTTCATTACTTTGTTGTTGTTTTGGACGCAACTAATGATGTAAGATTTTTTAGTTGTTTTGTAAACCTCTCGAGACGGAAAAACATCCTATTGGACTTCAGTCCGGCCGTCGAGAGAATGCATTTCTGACACCTGTCAGTGCACTAATAAAGGACAAATTCGCAAAACGCATATTCGTCTCTATGAAATTGACGGGTGTTAAGAATGCATTCTCACTGCGGCCGAACTATAGTGACGCGCCTTTTAGCTCCCCAGTCGAGTGCGAGAATTCGAATTTTCAGCAAACATTCCGGAATTTCGTTATAGGCCCGGGAAACAGAGCAGCATTAATTTATATGGGACTGAAGCACCTCTGACTCTTTGTGCAATTACAAATCATAATTACCTTGGCTCAAGAAATCCTTAGTTTCCACATTATCACACTGCACTACGGAGACGAAGACAAGGACGTACGTCAAAGTCAACAAGGTGAGTTTGTTGCACATTTTGGCTAACACTGAATATTTTCGGCGGGACAATTAGCTGGTGATCTCCAGACGCCTGCTGGTGTATGACTGATTCGTTACCTGCTTGTATGCCAGGATATAAAGTCTCCTATGAAAGACAATGGCCGGCGAGACCAAAGAATCACGACAAAAGAAAGCGCAGGACAACGTGACTGCACGGTAGAAATGTCGCCCCCGATATCAACGCCTGCGCTGCTTAAGGACTAATGTCGATTCATTAACGGTATGTATGCTCCCGTTGGACATTGTAGCGATCGTTATCGAAGCAAATGAAAGGTGAAAGTGACGATAACATCCTCTTCATCCGTACAGGACTTCCATCCAATATTGTTTGGCTTTAAGGATTACGTATATATTTTTCGCTGTAAGGATTACATTGTCAACCGAATTATAAGAACTGTAAATATTAGAAGAGTAATAAAAGGTACACGTGTCAGGCAGCTTTCAGTGTTTCCAATAACAATAGGAACATTAAATCTAAGTATAAGTACTTATTTGTATGACTTCCTAGCCTACTGTTAACTTACAAAATATTTTGTTCATGATATTAATAAGTAACTGATACTTTGTTAGACTTGAGCATTTTGATTATGAATTGAATAACTCCGATTTTATTTATTCACAATTATGATTTACTGTTTCTAGTCTTATCGGACGTCAATTAAACATAATTAAAATAATTTATATTCGCACTCAAAAAGGAATAAAAATCGATCATAAACTTTATGTCTCCTGTAAGTTTTGCTTTCATTTAATTGCGAGTCGTGTGATAATATAATTAGTGAAAATTATGATTTGCGTGTGTGGCGCATAATTAGTGGGCATTAATCAGGAATCTTGTCACGTACGGTGTAGAGAAACTCGATCGTGGGGCAGCGGCGCGCGACACTGCGCGGGCGCTGCACCACTCAGCCGTGTCCGTGACCGTGCGTATGCTAATCACACACTATGTTCGGCAATATAGGCCATTTCCTGTCAACACGGAATGCCGAAAAATCGAAACGACAACCTAACGCCTAGAATTTTGGGGCAAAATTAGTGATTTCACGTGCCTCTAATTTGATAGTGAATCAACATTGACAAGCTTGTCAATGTTGATTTACTATTCGTGTCATGAACACAGCAATGTATTCATGTCTCGGGATCTGGTGCTACGTCGGTGTCGGAAGTTAAGATCTTATTCAGCTTGTTTGAGTAGTCTTCATCGTAATTTTCAATTCAAAACGTGCAAACATAAAACTGTTCTTCTTGAAATCTACTTCGGTGGTAGCCTTATTCCTTGAGCTGACTGAAACTGTGTAATTCAAAAAGTGCTACTGATCTCTTTTCTAGGTAGGTACTGTGAGAGATTAACAAGCTCTCTGTACCGGGACGAGTAAAATAAACCACAGTTTCTCATATTACTTCACTATTCCTAGAAGATGGTTCTACGTTTTTTCATTTTTAATCTTTTTTTTTCCTATTGGCAAATTTTTATCCTTATCCCTTGGCTTGTCAGCCAAATCTGACGCCTGCAGTTTTTTCTCTTATTCTATAGATATCTATAGATAAATTCATATTTGTTTTGTATTTGCGCCATCTATTTTTAATGGACTCGTGGAGGTTGCACCATTTATCATCATTTCAGCCGAAAGGAGGTTGGAGAGGGGGTTGCATGAAAGCACCATACAGGCCATATAGGTCTCTACAGTACCTGTAGTTCATTTTTTAATCCCAGAGACTAATTTGACAGGTGTGATGTCAACCTTCTGTACTAAAAAAATGCAAACACAAAAGACAAAGTTGTACTTACACTATCATCTATAGTACCTACTCATGACTGATAGTAGGACCATGAAGACAATCGCACATAATTAACTTCTTGCATTCATCATAAATATGAGAGAATATGATCAATGCAAGACACGTAAGAAGCTATAGTCAATTCTCTGACACAATATCAGTAATTTTAATGCATGGGAAATAAAAATCGAAATCAACGAGCCTTGACAATACTGTACAATTGACAATCAATGCACCTTGATTGTTAACGTACCGTTTTATAAATAAAAACGTTAAAACATCTGAAACGGTAAAAAAAAAACCGTACTTTGCACATGAATTACTGAAACAATAGCTACGCATCTCGACATACAGTTCGGAATTAAAAACGTTTTATCGCGATAAACGTCGACAAAAACGTCAAATCACGTAACTCTTACATTCTCTATTACTGATTGTTTCACACTGATATCATGCGCATAAAAACTGCTTAAATTTCATACGCAGCTTATTCTGTTCAACGTTCAAAGTAGCCTTTCGATATCGATTATACTGAGTATGACTGATGTCTAGACGTTGCTTTATTAACAACGACTTTCCATTGCATTTTCGCATTACAATAAAAAAAGTAAACAGTATTTTTAGTCTGTGGTCGCTTTCATTTGTTACTGTCAGTCATACAAAGGCATATAGCGTGCATAGCTGGTCATTTTTAAATACAATTTATATGCACATCCTCGTCACTAATTAGGTATTTTTATGAAATGATTATGCTTAACCATCACGCGAGTATTATACGGCTGTGACGCGATAAGGCTGGCATACACAGATACAATTCTTATGTAATTACTAGAAAGCTTAATTTAGAGCTCTTCCTCATTTGAAATGTTCAAGTTTTTTTTTATTGCTGGCCACTAAAAACAGTCTCTTTTTTTTTCATATCATAATCTGTCAATGGCCTCTCATTGAACGGCCTCAGAGCAAATTACCACTCCGCGCTTGGGGGGTGAATTGCTATTTGTTGTCTTTTAGCAGAGAGAAGGAAACTACTGCCCGTCTTTCTGAATGTGACTATTATAGCTATTCTCTACTGCATCCGATTTGAATCCAAGAAATGACGGTCAGAAGTAGCCATAGAACTATTTCTATGAGGGTTTGCGCACTACATTCGGATTCGGATCAGATGCAGTGCAGAACCGCTCGTAGAATTCCTTCAAGTCTTTGTACAGAGCTGGTCCACATTTTGCCAGTTACGTTTAAGTCCAATGGGGCGCGAGCATATTCTTAATTCCAGGCTGCTGGCTACAGAAAAGTTCTTAATGAAAAAAACTCAATAACACATTGCCCAACCCGGGGATTAAGCCCAGGAGCCCACACTTAGCATTCGCGTTTGGGATCACTAGACCAACGAGGTAATCTAACAATTAATTATATGTAACCTAAAAACAATTAATGAGTGACCACTTTCGCTTTAGGAGTGTTGCGGTTATGTTAATCTAACGGTTAAGGTCCCGACTTTTATAATTGTAACGGAAGTACAAACAGACCGAATAACCTTGCGATTAACAGTAACTACTTATTTTGAGTTGAACGATTAACTGCAAGAAAGTAATGATTGGAACCCGGTAGTAATTTATCATCCATACTTTTATACAATAATAACTCCTTTATACCATATCGGTAATTCTCTCTGTAGGTATGTTACCTTTTCACGCCTCAAAACACTGACGAGTTTCAATGAAATTTGGCAAGGAGATAGAAGGCACCCTGAGGAAGTACATAGGCGTTTTATCCCCTCTTGTTGAAACGACGTAGTTCAGGTTTTAATTACTATTTATTATAAAACTAGTAATTAATGAGTACAGTAATACACGCTCGCTTAATGTCACGGAGTAAGAGAGACAGTAAATTATGATAGAGCGCGTAATATCCCGGTCCTCGGGCAGAACCTATTCATTCATATAGGTACAGGCTGGCTTTGAGTTCATTGGTAATCTTTCAGAGGGCGAAAGTAGGTATTTTTAACTAAAAACAACACTTACTCTGATCGCTATGACATCAATCAATCTGCCTAGTCATTTCCCAAATATGTTGAGGTCAGCTTACAGTCTAACCAGATGTAGCTGAATACCAGAATTTTTTTTAAAATTTTCTGTTACCCAATAACTGGGTTCAGGAAGTATCCTGAACCCAGTTATTGGGTAACACGATACCACTACGTAAAAGTGGTTGTTAGACTTTGAGCTTCTTCTGACTGGGTAGTCAGAGGTCAGCCAGTCTACAGACAGGGTTGACAACCGGGTAGATAGTCGTTACACCCGTAACGACTGTCTACCCGTCTATCAACCCTCAAGTGTCACGAATGACAGCCGGGACGCTGACGAATGACAGCCACGGCTTATTGTGCTTTCCGAGTCATGGAGGGGTCTCGATATGTAATGAATGGGCAACCATCCGCGAACCAACCGCGACAAGCGTAGCTTAACTTTCAATCGACCCATGCGGCTTTTATCATTTAGCGTCGAGTCCTTGGTTGCTAATGAGATGATATTAAAAAAAAATCTGTTGTTGCAAAATAACTACGTAATGAAGCTGATGTTTTTTTTTCATTATCACATAGTTGATGCCGTAGGCAAAGTTTCTATTTAATAAATTATTACTGAATAGGTACTTTCACCATCTGTACTATTACCAACGTCATGCAGTATTTTTGCTTGATTCGATTGAATATTGCATAGCAGTTCTAAGCACGTGTAACTATTATATTTTATGAATGAGTTTATCTATACGTACTCGTATCTTAATATACCTATTATAAATACGTGTGTGTTTGTGTGACCGCGTTATTCTTCTTAACTCTGCAACGGATTTTCATGCGCTTTGCACCATTACTTAGAGAATTTACTTATACTGGAAGGTTTATGTGTATATGTTGATGATAAAAAACAGTTTACATATAATAAAGAAATCTTGATGTTTTGTTAAGTCGTAAAAACCGTGCGAAGCAGGCGCGAGTTGCCAGTCTATAGTATAAAAGCTACTTTAAAAAAAAAACGTTTATGTTTGGATTGGCGTACTGTTTGGAATATTGTGAGGCGAGTGTATGACTGTCGAGTAGTTGTATACTTTTCGTTATTGTACTTAACTTATGAATTTAATTATTTAACTTATGTAATTGTAATTTAAACCCTGTATAGCTGTTTTATGTTACAATAAATAAAATAGGTATAGTTTAAGATAGTAGAAAGTGGAATAAAAATTGTATTTTTATTTTCTTCAACTTTAAAAAAGTCTACACCTTGAAAAGTGGTTAAAAGGGACTTGCTGACCTTACATAAAGTCAAAGTTGAAAAGGCTCATAATTTATACTTATACAACAGGTTCAAATAACCTATTAAACGAGTGCACATTCATATTTTTATATTAACAGAAACAGGAATGATAGTAAACTACGCACCTGAAAAATATCTCTCAACAAAACGTTAATTAGTTATTTATTCATAAAACCGAGGCAATGCCTAAAAATAGTGTGCTGCATGGGTAGGTACCCACCGCTGAAAACCGCGAAAGTTATTTCTAGTGAAAGTGATATTATAACAAGATAGATTATTATGATAGATTACTAAATAACGAAACACTAGGTGGGCCTAATACTGTGGGATAGACATAGTTAATTAATTGATCTTTGATGTATCTAAACGTGCAGATTAGGTTTTTACGCTGGTCATTAGGCCTCACCTAACACCTTTTAGTCTAATAGTAATTAAGTGCCTGAGTTTGAAAACCTTCTAGAACATAAACTGAAGTTAAGAGCATTAATTCTGGAATGTGGGAAATGAAATTATATTATGTTTTCTGCGCTATGTATGTAATAACTTTCTTATTTTGTCGGAAACAAATTGTACAATACAGTGCATTAATCATTATGATAAAACGCAACTCCCACATTTCCGGAAATGCTTCAAACTTAGGGAAAACATAATCCACGATAAAATATTTTTTTCGTGCGCCACCAAACATCGCTTTCGCCCGTTGTGGCGATGCACTTAGCATTTGGAGCGAGTAGTGAGTAGTGAGGGAACCCGCTTTGGCGTCAGTTCAACCGCAGCAATGCGCCCGCTCACCGCACTGCTACTACTGGCCGCGAGCCAGTGTGTGTACGCACACCAGCGCCCGCGAACGTCGCGCGAACAACTCGACACCACGCTACATTCGCTCCTTGGACAATACTACAACCCTGTGCAACGCATATTCTCCTGCACACGCGTATTAGGACCTACAAAATGTCTCAGTGCTCTAAGTGTGTGGCGTGCAGAACGCGCCATCGAATCTTACGCCAAAGACCCCACCAGCCGGTTCAACCTGACTGAGGATGTGGAACAGTTTCCATGGATGAAGTATAGTAATACCACAGACGAACAGTTGTACTCACAGCTCTATGACGATACCAAGAAATTGCTACAGTATCGACCCCTGGGATTCAACATGATACCCGGCTATAACTGTCAACTGGGTTCTAAAGGAAATGGAACGATGAAAGTTGACATTTATACAAGTAAGTTGATTTTACTTCGTGTCAGAAGAAGTTGTATTACTTATTGGGATGAATGAACTCTAATAATGTCAACACTGTAGACGTAACACCATTACTAATGAAATGTTTTGTAAATTAATTTAGTCATATATGTAACGTAGTGCTAAACCATTAACTAATAAAACTCATTAATTTAAGGTCTACGTACGTCGCCATCGTTACTTTTAAATGTATGTGTTTAATACACAATATTATTGAAATCATTTAAATGAAATATGGGCACATGATACCTAGTCGTAATGTGTTTGGTGTTATTTTAAATGAACCTTAACATAACTGTGAAAGCTGAACGACGACAAAATATTGGAAAATTATTTCATTTCACTTAAAAACAATTGTTTTCACTTTCAGGTGATAATGCGGAATCAGGTCGAAGCACCATGAAGAAATTACAGAAATCATTATACAAGTTCGCACCATTAATGTTAGTGCCAGGTTTGGTCATGTCAGCCATCTTCCCTTTTATCTTACCAGGGTTGAAGATGATGACTCTGATGGTTGGGTTGATGAACAACATGGCGCTAATGGGAGCTATATTTACAATTCTAAGGAACAATGCTTTCAACGACAAGTATGAACACAAAGTGGTCTATGTCAACGATGGTTACAACAACGAGAAGTATGCTGCAACAAACATTGAGGAACATGTCCATTCAGATCACTTTGGAGTACTCTACGATGACACTAAGCGACCTCCTAAACATGAAGATCACACATTCGGCGAAGATTTTGACCATGTAGAAGATGTACCAGCATTCTCTGTTAGCCCAGAATGGCTGAAAGCATACGCTGATGGTAAAATGCTGGCTATCATTGGGAAAGATAATAATATTCATCATGGAAAACATTAGACAACCAAAATTGTTTGCCAGCAAAATGTAAACTTGCCAGTTTATAATTATTTATTTATTGTTAGAAATGAAGATGAAAATTGCAATGCTTTAATATTGTGTGGTTTATCTATATCAAAGAAAATATGTTGTAGATGTGTTAGTACATATACGTACTGTAGATGTAGCATTAATTATTTATTGAATATTTGCTATGTATTAGTTTAAGCCCTAAATGCCTTTGTAATGTATAATTATTACTCTATGTTGCCTACTGTCTAAGTGTCTACTTGTTATAAGTGCTATGTTGATTTTTTTAATAAACTACTTCTAGTCTATGCCACCTGTTAAAATAGATTCTTTGTTCATAATTTTATTTTGTTGTTACTCATTACTAAGCTAATAAAAATGTATACCTACTTACGACACTAAGTTAATATTAAGGAACAAGAAAGAAGAAAGATAACTATAAGAATTTTTATAGCCTTCAGGCTTCTTTATCAAAAGAAATAATAATAAGTCCTTCGATATAAATCGAAAGGTAAACTTTGGAACTTTGAAAACAAGGATAAAACTAAAAAGTGCTATTATCTAAACATAAATTACACTAAGTTACTAAAGGACAATGCTCATGGATGTGACTTTGTTTTTTATAGACTACTCTTATCATATTAACTCCTACAAAAGTTTTTTTTTGTAAACAAAACCCGAATTTCTGAGATTTTCAAAAAAATCGAAATAACTTGTAAACTAGATACTTTATTTTGTGTGACATGTCATACACTAACGGCCATTATTGCTCTAAAAAAATGATAATCCTTTAAATAAAAATTATATTCTATTTTATTCTAGTTATTTTTAATTAATGTAGAATCGGCCAAGTATAATTTTTTACATGTTTTTTGAAAGACGTGAGCACTTTCAAAATTCAAGGTTATATTAATCATATCATTTGAAACAGAACGTCATGTAAAGGGAATACAACAAAATCAACACTATTTTACTTGAAATGAAATTCCCTGTTCAAAAATCAAATCCCCGACGCGTAACGCGTAGGTAATGTGTAAAAAAATATGAAAATAATTACTATGTATAATATTTTGATCTTGATGCATGAGACTTTCTGGTACGACTTTTCGTCATTGTCCTTTACAAACTTTAGTTTGTTATTAAATTGTTATAAAAGTAAAAAAAACATGACTGGCGAAATGTACTTTTAGGTACACCTCTGCCTAACTGTTCGGGGAATTTAGGCGTGATGTTGTGTTGTTATCACAAAAAATTCGATTAACCTCCAAGAAAAAATAACAATATCAGTCCAAAATCAGTTAGCTAATACCCCGATAGTTTTAGTTTTCAATCACAATGCCATTGAAATAAATGATAAAGCGAAATCTTCCGCTCTCACTAATATTTGTACCCCGGCGAGAAATCTATATCTTTAGGTGCCATCTTACGAGTATTTATGTACTTTATTATTTACTAGCGACACACCCCCGCTTCCCATGAGTGCAAATATTTATAAGTACTGTTTTGTGTCTTTGCGTGGAATATTGTGTGCGAACGTGTTTACATGAGCTTGCGTAGGCACGTTTATGTAAACACAGGATTATGTTTGGAAAAACCTAATTCAAAAAATTTAAAGCTCATTCAAAATTCGCTTGACTGTTCGAAGGCAACCAGAGTTATTTTACAGCCAGCCTGCACTACATTAGGTGCACTTTTGCAGACAACCCTGTACATGAGCTACGCCCACCCTTGAGTAAAAGGATTGTCGTACTCCTGTTTGCAAATATGACTTTTCTTCATAACATTCGAATACTCAGGCTCATCTCATCATTAAGGATTTAGGCATTCATTTCGCCAGTGATCTGCAGTTTCGCAAGCATGTGGTACTCGTTTGTAAAAAGGCGTACAGGAATCTGGGATTTGTGCTGCGTCAGGCAAATGACTTTACAAACATCAGTGCATTGAAGGCTTTGTATGAGGCTCTTGTGAGGAGTCATCTGGAATATAATGCGGCCGTCTGGAGTCCAAGTGAAACAAAATACAAAAATATGCTCGAACGTATACAGAATAAATTCGTCAGATTTATTTATTTAAAGCTGTATGGGAGATACCCGGGATACCCGTTACTGTATCCTACCTTATTCTGTCTCGGTATGGTGGGCTACTACAAATTAGAAATTAGGCGCGAAGTGGCACTGGCAACGTATCTTTTCAAAGTTTTAAGAGGTAGTATACAAAACTCAGGTATACTATCAGAAATAGGGTTTAATTTACCGGATAAGTACGTGGCGCGGCGGCGCAGGCCGCAGCTGCTGGTGGTGCCGAGTGCGCGCACTAACCTGCTGGAGCGCGCACCGGTGACTCGTGCGCTGCGCACTCTCAACACGGTGGCGGATGCCATAGACTTATTCACCTGTACACTGGGTGAGTTCACAAGGGCCACGTATTGTGTAGCATGTAAGGTATAGTAAGTAAGGTTAAGTATATTTTTAAGTTACTTTGTCGCATTAGATTTATCTGTAATGGCAAAGGAAACATGTGATAAATAAATAAATAAAAATAAATAAATAAATCTTGCCTACGCCTATAAGAACAATTACCAAACGCCAGAAATCCATTCTACAATATGAGGTCCGACTATTGCAAGATAAGCCTAAAGCCGGTTGCAGACCGAAAACTAAGCTATGCCAAGGCTAAACTAAGCTATGCCAAGCAAGCTAGGCTAAGCTAAGCTAGAAATAAATAGCGTGCACACCAACAGCTAAGCCAAAGCTCCATAATCGCTACTAAACGACCGTGCGTACAACAAAGAACACTAGACAGCACTGGCGAAGGATGTGCAAAGGGTGTGCGGGGCAGCGGGAGGGGCTTAGCTTAGCTTGTGTAGCTGCGCATCGGCATACACAACTAACTTAGCTTCGCATATTTTAGTTAGCTCACATAGCTTAGTTCGCATAGTTTGCGGTCTGCACACAAGTATGGAAAACTGCGTCAGCTATGCGAGCTAAGCTAAACTAACTTAGCTTAGCTCTTGGTCTGCAACCCGTATTAAGTCAGGACGAACGAATCGCGAATCTGACGCTATGATAAGTGTCAGATAAATTAAACATTAATGTGTGCCACTATGCACGCACACAAGCTAACGTCGTCATGCTCAAACCTCGTCGCGCCAAAACTGGCGAAAAAGGAGAAAATCAAACAAGTTGACGTGACAATTCAGTCTCAAAGGAGTTAAAAAAAAGAATCTTAACATCTTATTCTTTTACTCCATCGGACAGTATTAAGCCAGAGGGAGAGAAAATGCTAAGAAGTCAGAGTTCATCGAAAAAACTTGATTAGATTGAATTAGATTTTTGAGATTTTTCCTCTGGAGTCCGGAGGAAAAACCTCAACTTAATTCCAAACTGCATTAAATATCCGTCAATGCTGATCAAACTGTGGGTCCTCAATCATAAGCAGAACCAATGATGTCAACTAAACACGCTTTGTGAAGGCCCCGTTACCAAAGCTGGTCACATCCTAGACTGAGCATCACTAGAGCATCCTTTCTGTTCTCCAGGCGACGTTTTTGCGCCTATTTTATCTCATCCTCCGATTAGCATGTGAGCGGTCTCGCTTCTTAAATTTACTCGTATAATCGTATGGGGAGTATCGCTTCTTCGCATAATGCGGTTTATCCTCAAAACACTAAAACAAATTGGCGCCTTCACCACTTGAGGTTGTGCGTGAAATATTGAAACGTTGTATACTTTTAACGCCCTGTAAATTATACAACGTTATATTTATAACATACATTCTTTCATTGTTGAAAAAAAACTACACCATTCCCGAGTGCATCGGATAGGTACCTACTACTATTGATTCAGTACTTAACAACCTCATCATCACCTTCCGGCCTTCGTACTATGTTACTTGGAATCGGCGCAATACGTTTTATTCTTCACGCCTACCATTCAGTTCCTTCTCTTTCATATCATTCCTCACACAATCCATCCATCTTGTGTTTGGCCTTCCATTGGGGGTTCTTCCTTCAGTACACGTAGAATCCATAATGTTTGAAACCTTAGTTGATTTGGTTGTGGTAGGTATTACCTTCCATTCCTCTTGCCTATTCGTGGTGAAATTGTTGGTATCATTCTAATAATGACCAATGAAGGATCATCACTTCTCCTGCCTTTATCCCAATTTATTTGAGGTCGGCGCAACTTGTCTTTTTCTACCATACTTCTCTATTAGTCGTCATCTCGGTATTTTTCTTATAATTTTGAATTTTTGACAGTTCTTCCATACAAAATCTGTCAGACATCAATTTTATTCCACGAATAAAAATTATCTCTTGATTGAAAAATCGGCCCTTTCAATTTTATAAGGACATCAAGAGACAAATAAAAACAGGACAGTAACGATTCACAAATTTATTAAAATATCAAGATTTAATTTACAATCGTGTTACACTAATGCCAGCACTCGCATATGTAAATTTAACGTTATGGAACCATAATGTTTCAGAGTGTGGGCGTTATTAACCTTATTTAAAGCAGCTTCCATTCCGAATGTTTCGCTGCTAAATAAATTAAAACTTACATCAAGTTTGTGTCAAGTTTCACTAAGAGCCTGAAATATCTTAAAATTAGCGTCGTTTAAAAGATTGTTGGATCATCTTCAGTACTTATCAAACGTGACGCTATTCAGGCTCTTAATAAAGTAATAAATTAAAAAATAAATATCTTTAACAATCACCACCAGAGCGATATCACATACAAGTGTACGAAATATACTAAATACTAACAAAGTACTAGATACATAAGTCGGTTCAGTCACTTATGAATAATACCTACCCACCATCTCTTGTGTATATTAATTACCTTATTTAGCCTTATACAAGATATAAGACGACCGAATGCCGCTAATCTAATAATATACAACATGAGAATGTTATTCTTCTAAGGATGTGTCCTATCATCATTTACAACCAAACCAGGAAAGTAACTATTTTATAGGTACGTATAAAGTATACCTTTAGATTACATTCACAATTTGTTATTTACAAAATTACAACCATTGGACCTTCTTTTGTTTGGCTCTTTCTAACATTTGATTCATGTAGAAGCGACATAATGTATCTATTAAATTTTCTTGAGCGATTTGTGTAGGTGTCGAATTTCAAGCACGCTAAACATGCGTAATATGCTAAAGAATATTACAATAAAATTTAAACATAAAATGCTCACAAAATACACTAACAGTCAGTCACCAGAAATAGGTATAGGGACGTTCATTCGTACAGAAGAAAAATTAAAACAAATTCCATAACTTGAGGAATCTATTCAGTTTTTCTGTGGACGATTTCTGCAAACTGTTTCTCTTCTTCAGTCATGTCCGTGTCCTCCCAGCCCCACACTGGGTTCTCTGGGTGGTAGTGCTCTCCCTCCTCTAGACCCTCCTTAGACCACGGGTGGGTTCCGTCCCCTGTCCTGTTCACCCTCTGTCGGATCATATCGGCTGATACTGTTTTCAAATCGTAAGCCATACCTGTGAAGAAAACGAATTTGTTTTATCTTTTTATAGAAAAACTGAACTTTGAATGGAAGAGCTGTGTAATAAATCTACACGGTTATTAACGGTATATTGGTTAACATAGGTACTGTTCGTGGAATAAAATAATCTTTTCTAAAATATTGCACTTTTGGTTCAATATTACAATTTAGTAAGTGGGATAGCTTAGGTGCGTAATTCGATTTTGTTCGTTATTCGAATCAGTGCTGTAAGTGGAATACTTTAAAATTGATAGACTTCCGATAATCTTTTTTTTTTTTATTGACAATGGGCTCACTCTTGACCTCAATCCAGCCCAGAGGCAGGGATGATCGAACACAAACTCCCGTGTATTGCTTTGTCACAAATGGGACACATAAATTATAAAAGCCACACCGCAGGAAATGGTTGGATGGAATACGAGCGAAATTTCATTGCAGGAACCTACACATTGTACGTATATTTCACTAATGTGTGATAGTCTTCTTTGTTTACGAGCACACGATGTGAATATACTTGAAAGAAAGAGTAATTATTTAACAACACAATTTTAGTGGCACTCACATACCTAGGTCCATTAATTAATACCAACCAACCGTAATTCACAAAATTATAAATAAGTTAGTTCTTACCGTGTTTAGCGGCGAAGTCTATTAAGGCAGTAGACAAGTTTGTGCTGTAGTTTCCAAGTTCTGCCGCCTTGTAGTCCCAAGGGAAGACGTGGTGGTAGTTGTGCCATCCTTCGCCGAACGCACAGAGCGCGACCGTCTTGTTATCAGTAGCGCCTATGTTTCTGAAATAGCAATATGTTACGTTAGTGAAACAGATTTATTTTGCTCATGGAGATTATCCGGTGCAGTGTGATAAACGCCATGCTCGGTTCCTATAAACAAAAACGAATCGTTTTGCTTACGAACGGTAGCATTTTTTACTATCAAACTGGGCATATAAACAGATCAGTAGGCTAGTTTGACCTGCGCTATCTAGTACCATAGATTTTCTTGGTCTTTGCTTCATTATTGGTAAAGATACAGGAGTCTTCATTTTAACCAATAACGGTCCGTAAATTATAGGAATCGGCCATTAGTCTGTTTATCCCACGTTCAACGGCAATCACGATTTTTTTTTTTGATAACCGACGAAAAATTTCTACGCTTTGGTGTCTAAACTCATGGGCTGAATTCATGGTTACAGTTTGCGCGTCGATGTCCCCTACTACCCTGTATTATAATTATTTAATGCATTTTTTTTGCATCACTTCCTGGGTTCGATTTCCAGGTCGGGCAAGGTGTAAGTGGGTTTTTCCATCTGGGATTTCTCATTACCAGCCAAGAGTCTGGATTTGTGGCCGGTCGATGCCAATAGGCTCTTCCTATATAACATATGGAACTTAAACATAACAGACTGCCGAAATATGGGTATACTAAAAAGGTACACCTCTGCTCAACCCTTCAGGGACTACAGGCGTAATGTTATTCGTCACTTTCACAACGATTATTATTTATATTACACTAGCTGCGCCCCACGGTTTCACCCGCATAAGTTCCGATCCCGTGGGAATATCGGGATAAAAAGTATCCTATGTGTTAATCCTGGTTATAAACTGTCTGTGTGCCAAGTTTCATCCAAATCCATTCTGTAGTTTTGGCGTGAAAGAGTAACAAACATCCATTCATCCATCCATTCATCCATCCATTCATCCATGTCCATCCATCCATCTATACAAACTTTCGCATTTATAATATTAGTAGGATTACTGTAGCTACAGTTCAATAAAAGGCAATCGTGAATTTCTGTAACTGAACCAATAAATTGACTGAAATATTCAGGATGTTGGTAGTTAGCAGTCTATTACCTAACAAACATCACGCGATCTACAACAAGTACCTATATACATACATATACACGCATCGAACGTGACCTAAAATTTATGTTAGCAATTATAAATGGACTTGGATTTACTTAATTTCTTACTGCACCGTCAACAACAAAAGGCGATGACTATACCAAGATTTTTCAGGCAAACAATACATACGTAACATCACGCCTGAAATCCCAGAGGATCAGGCAGAGGTGTACCTTTAGTACCTACACCTACATTTCGGCAGTTATGATTGTTAGACACCCTATTGCCATCGACGGGACCCAAACCCAGGCTCTTGGTTGCTGCTGAAAAGTTCCAGATGAAAAACCACACACACTTTGTCCGACCTGGGATTGAACCCGGGACCCCACCCACGCTCAGTAGTCGAGCTTGCAACCACGAGACCAACGAGGTAGGCAAGCAATAAAACCAATTCTGTTAAATGTTCTTGTTCTACTCTTTAGGTAATATAATATTAAAATTTATCTTCAAAGTAGATAAAAAAAAAATAAGTTCAAAATTTTAAAAAGCCCCGACAAACATAGCTAAGAACACTCCCGAATAATTCACCTTTCAAACAAAAAAACAAACAAAATCAAAATCTGTTCATCCGTTCGGGAACTACGATGCCACAGACAGACACACACACACGTCAAACTTATAACACCCCGTCGTTTTTGCGTCGGGGGTTAAAAAGGAAGCTAAAGTAAGAATAAAAAAGCATTTTCGTCTTCGTTGCGACCGTCAAAACCTTTCTGGCTCCTTAAAAATGCATCATTCACCTGCTTCTAATGTTGACTGTACGTACGACAACGTTGCCTTCAAGAATTTGTATTGTGAAGTGCCCATTTCTTATGTCTGTTACATTAATTTATTGCTCTATTTAGGTAATATATCACTGTCACGTTTTAACCACTGTACGTCAGGACATTGAAATTATTTTAATTAAGTAAAATAAAGCCCTTTATAAATGAATACCTACAAAGCTACAATAAATTGTAACTTTTTTTTTTTACTTTTATTAGACATTAATGACCGAATGCTGGGCAAAAACTTCCCTACTCTCTTTCCAACTCTCTCTGTCCTGAGCTGCTAAGGACCAATCTTTATTACAGGAGTCCAGCTCATCCCGGAATCTCCTTAGATTTAGGACAAAAACATTGTTTAAACTATTATTAAAAGTACGTACGAAGTACTCCTAAAGTGTCACCACATAATTAAGTACAAAAAATAACATAGCCAACATATTAGTTATTACATACAATGTATCATACTTTATCGTGAAACACAACTTACAGGAACCTAAAGGAAATACCTACACAGTTAAAGTTGTGCCATTAATAACAAAGTACACACAATAACAATAACAACGTAACTAAGTAATATTTCGTTCAGTAATCTGTAAGTTAACTGAGCCGTAACTGGGTCAAGAATGCGCTGCATTTTTTTCAACTTTCACCAAATGTTCGTTTAACTTAATAACTTAAAAGTGAAATGTTTGTCACTTACTTGTCGTAGGGCCTATTGCCCCAGATGTGGGCCGCGGAGTTGACGAGCCAGGTGAAATGGAGGGCCACTGTGTATCTGGTGATGGACGCCACGTACCACGAGATCCAGGCGTTCTCGCCCCAGAAGTAGACGGGGATCCAGGCAGGGATGATGAAGCATAGGATTGGCATCACCACGAGATATGTTCTAGAAAGAGATTGGAATTTTTTGTAAGATGGCGTCGACAGCTGTGGCTATTGACTGTTTGTTAGTTATAGTTTATGTTAAAGTTTAAGTTTTGGCTACAACATTTCTTGCTTGAAAACCAAAGAAAGTTCTTCATGTTGAACCAAGACAGAGACAAGATAAACTTTCGAGGTCATTAACAATACACACTATCCACTGGACATGAAATCTACATCTCCCGAGGATTCTTATTCAAATAAGAATTGTCATAATATTTGCTCGAAGTGCAAACTTAACTTTCTTCAAATAGCTGAAGTAAATTGAAAGTTCAAAATCAGGTGTTTACAAACTTAGCGGATCTTTAGAACTTAGTTCCGAGCTATATTTAACTGTCGGTCGATTTGTTTTTAATTATGATAGCTCATAAAGCAGCTCCTCGTGCCCCTCACGTGGAAGGTGAATGAATTATTTAAATTTATTGTGGTTTCTGTGTAGTTATCTGTTTAATATAAATGTGCCTACTACCTATCTACACAATTTCTGAAAATACCAATAGTTACGAATGAATTAAGTATATTCACATCCAATATATGTTCGTCACCATAAGGGTTGTTTTTGTCTGCTCATTGCACGATAGAATCCACTTTCACACCTCTGATTTTGCACCACTGTCAAAATCACAGTGATCTTTACTCTCATTGCAATAAGGTTGCTATTGGGTTGCTGAAACTGAGATGTCTGTCAAAATCACTATGATCTTTATTCTCGTCCCCATAAAGTTGCTGTTAGGTTGCTGCTGTCAGAGGTAAAATAACTGTGAACGGACTGTATATTTCGTCGTAACGTTAATACCGCATAATGAAATTCAGCCATCTTCTTAAAATGCCAGACCGAATTAAAAATGTGACACTAACAGACTTTTATAATCAAAAGTTATTTTTTTTATTTATAATTCATAAAACGGCCAGACCATTATACAGGATTTAGCTTTATGTCAACTTGATATTGTTGTATAGGTATATGCTATTTTGATAGTGTCAAGTAATTAAATATAGTTTTTTATGCAATAGTTTGCTTATTAACGCTATTCAAATCTGCAGTCTGCAGAGTTTCGCTAGCTAATTTAATTTGTCCCTGCATTGTCAATATATTAAAATCATGTGGCGGTATCTACAACGCCACATGCGAACAACGCGTCATACTGACGTCACGCAAATCCTGCATCTCGCAAGCAGAGTTTACCGCACAATTAGCATACATACATACTTCCCGACATCAGTCGTTGGGCAATTGCCCGCCAGACACAACACCCGTCTGGTCGGAGGATCCTCTCTTTTCTATGGAGGATGAGTGAACTCATCCCCCCCCCCCCCATCCCTGTTCCTCATGCCTCTATACACTTATCTATGAAACAGCGGATACTTTTCTTAATATCCGACGACAAATTTCTACGTTAGGTTAGATCTAGAATGATGACGCTGAATTCATAGTTACAGTTTAAGGGTTCAATGTACCTGCCAGCATGTACATGAATGATACCATAGATCGGAGTAGGTAGATTAAATTGGGGTCATTGATCTGAAACGTATATGGACATTCCTCCGGATTTTCGGAATTGTTTGATTATTAAAAAAAAAACCGGAACTTAGGTAGGAATTGTATTAAAATGAGCAATATAATATTGTTCATAATTATTTTTAACGTTACCCAGTCAAGATTTGATTTGATGTTTTTATTATTCAACAGGTAAATAATATATTAATTTAGTTTTGGTACCTTCCTTTAAATGAATTTAGTAGTAATAATATCACTACCAACATTAACAATATTTAATTGTATCCGGAAATACCGGAATTACTTTCCGGGAAAATTACTTATCCATGTTATCTTTCTGTGAACGTTTATGATACAAGTACCAAAAATCAATCTTCCTACTCCGATCCCTGATGATAACTGAGGCAAATAATGATATATGCTTTAGTTTAATAATAGTTTCTTGGAAATTGGTAAAAGCTATTTATTTCCAATGAAATCATTTCTGAAGCTGCCTTACAAAACACCTACTGGAAATAAGTATGTAGGTAGGTAGTACAACCGAGTGATTGTGGGAATATGAAAGATGTTGCGTAGGTAGGAACAAAGCTCGTTTGAAAGGCTTCAGTGGACAGTGAACCATAATTCAAAGAAATAAATACTGCTTTTGATCAGCAAATGCTTGATCGTTCTTTATGCTCTTCTTTAAAGTTACGACCTTCCCTTGGAGACCTATCAAAACCACGTAGGTTGTCGTTGTTGATTGTTAGAATTACATACCGAGATGTTTTCTAACACTTGCTAAATGCTTTCCCTCACACACTCCCTCTCACAGAGGGCCTGTGTTCCAGCAGTCCCAGCAGTGAGTACGTTACAGGCTGATTATAATATAATATATAATATATCCTTGGACATTTCACACAGCACCATTTGTCCCAAGCTAAGCAACCTAATGCTTGTGTTATGGTAACAAGATGGCTGATAAACTACTTATATACAATTTATTTTTTTGTAAATACATACATATTATAGATAGAAAAACACCCAGACTCGGAACAAATACATGTAGGTCATACAAATATTTGTTCCGTGCGGGAATCGAACCCGCGACACGCAGCGCAGCAGTCAATCGCTTAACCACTGCGCCAACCGTACCGTCAAATTATGCTTTATACTTTTCTATAAAAGGGCGATTTGAAGCGACTTGGCTAGGTTTTCGGACTCCTCTCGTTTTACTATTTCAGTAAATCTAACCTGTAACCTGAGGGGCAATTCTCTTAATAATTTTAAGAACGTTCACAGTCTGATCTCAGTCTCAATCTGTCAAAAATTCCTCTAATTTCCCTACATTTTGACAAGTTTTTGGCATTTGTTTGTCGCCGAGATGAGACTGCGACTAGATTTTGAACGTTTTAAATTAAGAGAATACGCCTTCTGACTTTTGCTCTAGTAGTAGGCTAGGAAGCAGGAATAATATAAGTCGTATTCCTGGCAATAATTCATTAAAAATAAAAGTAAAAAATAGAAGGACAAAAAATAATGAACTACAAAACAATACTCGGTAGGTATAAAATTCTTCTTCTGAAATCATAGCCTTGGTGAACTTTTGGAGACAACATACAATCATGGCGCATGTAATCATCAATCGTTTCAGTAGTTTACACTGTCTAGGCTAACAGATTATCAGGCATACACATTTAAAAATCTTTGTCTATATGTGAAATTCAAATCATCATCTGCCTAGCCTTTTCCCAACAATGTTGGGGTCGACTTTCAATCTAACCGGATGCTGAATACGTTGTTTCACATGGAGTGACTGCCTGCCTGACCTCCAAAACCCAGTAACTGGGTAACACGATACCCCTGGGTAAGAATGATGCTCAGGCTTTCAGGTTTCCGTAACCACTAAAAAATCCATGAATGACAACCGGGTTTAACCGCTTAACGTGCTTTCCAAGGCTCGAGTGTGAGATTCAATTAAACGTTAATTAAATACTCGTATGAATACCCTTAGCTTTCGCTTGAGTAGAGTGAAAATACTTATTATATTTGTCACTTACTTCTTTTGGAACATAACGATCGGGTCTTTCTCCAGATCGGACATGTCGACGGTGGCGCCCTTCTCGAAGACATCCTTGTGTTTGCGCACCATCAGCCAGCCGATGTGGGAGAAGAAGAAGCCGCGCTTCGCATTGTGCGGGTCTGCGTCCGTCTCCGTAAACTTGTGGTGGACTCTGTACAAGAAAACATTGCTTAGTCAAATAATTCGCCATCGATCAAACCTTTTCGATAGTTTGCTTGCTTCTTACCAGACGACGGCCCACTTTTTCGAGTGCTTAAAGAATCCCTAGTTTTGAACATTTGAGGTAGTAAAGAACTGAAGCTGAAAACAACGTGGCCACATACTGGGCCAAAGTAATCTATGTAATTAGCTTGACGAATGTTGTATCATTGGATTCGAAAAGAAAAAGAAGAAGTGTGAGTCTCACAAGGCACTGGGCGACGGCTCCAGTTGACTCTACCGTTGACGCGTGCCGCTCGTTTGTATGAGCACTTACCGAATTAAACAAACCGACTACTATGGATTTCCTAGGAATCTGTGCCCTAAAGTTTAACGCGCGTATGACTATATGAATCAACCAACAGAATGGCTGGGTCTTTGGGACAGTTCAACTATCGAAGATGAGTTGCAATTTATCCAGACCTCTATAAGGTGTGACTGAGCCGATGAGCTATCCCTGCTTGTCTAAAGTTTGCTCCAAATTAAAAAAAAGGTCTAGTTATAGAAGCGAAACAAAAATAAAAGGTCCTTAAACTTTTGAAGGAACAAAAAGGCTCAAACAAAAATAAAAAAAAGATCGTTTGAACACTCCATGGGTATATTTACCAGAACCTTTTAAACTTACTTAAGCGTAGTAGGTTCTGGAGAATTTAAATAATATCTAACTAGTTAGCTCATATTTAATTTCCGTCTGAAAATTTTATTCAACGAAGTTTATTTATACCCTACTGGTGTGTTTACTAACGTGACCCGAAGTTTCTAAGCAATCAGTTCAGTATCCAATTAGCCAAAATGGTTGGAAAAATATGTTTAAAAATTCGCTTAGCACGCATGACGAAATATCAAGCTATACATTTCCAATAGGGAGTTTGGTGCCCTACTTCTTCTTCCCATCGAAAGCACTAGAGAGAGGTGAAGGGCGGGCGTTTTGGAAGACTGTCTTATGTAATTTTGACATTCGAAAAGTACTGATTCTCAGCCTAATTTGAATAAAGGACTATTTATTTTTGATTGTAAGAAATGCTTATATTTGTATAGACATTTCTTACAATCAAAAATAAATAGTCGAAGCGAAGTCAGATAAATCTGGAAATGTATAGCTTGATAATATGTTGTTGTGTGTACCACAATGTTCAAAAATTTTTCAACATTCCTAATAATATGTAGCAACAGCAATTCGCTATGATGGTAAACCCTCAAAACCTCATCTTTTACCACGCCGCTGTGCTCATTAAATCATCGTTTCTGCTAGTTTTTTCTATGAAGTAAATAAACATACGCGTGAAGAATATAAACGAGATAAGAATTGTATTGTAATTAAAGTGCTCAACTATGCGTTACGAACCTCCGTGGTTTCCGTGGTCCGTTTCATTAGAAAAATGTATTTGACCCTTACAAAATTTCATATTATGTTTACTTTCACAACTAAAATTTCATTAATTCCGGTTTATATACCTACCTCAAAGTGGGATTCCGTTGTTGAGCTCAAAACTAGTCGGGGAATCCCGATAACAGACACGTGAGTGAAACCATAAGTACTGTTATTTACAAGGTGGTGCAAAACCACGATCAACGTAGAGATACACTACCATCGACATATCCGGCAGCGCTGTACATACATCAGTAAAAATATTTATAGATACCGTCTATGTGTGTAAGCAGTTAGTGACCACTGGTGAACCGTTCATGTTTACTGTTGTCAAATAACTATAAATTAGGTACCTATTGACATTATTGGTAAACCTAATTTGAGGGCCTAATTTTTCTCCCGTCTAATAAATACGGGAGCAAAAATAACGTCTACTCTCAATAAAACATACTAGTGCTAATTTGTTATCTTCAACGAAGAGTCACGAATTTATTTGGTAATGCGACATAATATTTATTTTTCAGAGGTTTGGCAATAACATTATATAATTCTTCTTTATTGATAGCGTTGCTATGCTCTATCGAATTCATAATATTGTCAATGCTCTTAACTTTATTTCGCACCTAGCAAAATTAACTTTGGTGGCAGAAGTACATAGGTAAAAAGATACGCTTATTTTATGAACTAACCAATATTTACTTAGTTAGCAAAATAATGAAAATCAAAATGTATAATATCACACCCATTTCAGCGTCGTAGATGAGTTCATTGAAAATTGCGATTTTCATAGTAAACAACAAATCGTAACTCCTATATATAATACCTACACGTATATCTTTATATATTAAAACTTAATGTCACTTTTCGTGTCTGTCTATGTGACTGCGTTGTGTTTCTAAACTACACAAAGGATTTTGATGCGGTTTTAACTATAATTTAGAGAATTTATTGTGAAAGGTTTATATGCATAATACTTTTTTTTTTCTTTTTTTTTTTATATGCATAATACTGATATTAAACTTACATAAAATAAAGAAATCTCGATGTTTTGTCAAGTTGTCAACCGTTCAAAGCATGGGCGGGTCCTACGGTACGTCCTCAAATATTCCCTGTAGTGCGCAAACGAATTAATATAAGGGATCATGACTAACCTGTGATCCCGCACCCATTCATAGATGTGGTTCTGAAAAGCCATCGTCTGCATGAAAGCTAGGAACAGTCGCAGAGGCCACCGCGCCTTGTAGGAGCGATGTGCCCACAGTCTATGGGCACCGGCCGTTACGCCCATACCTGACATTATCGCGAAGCTTACACCTGAAAGCAGAAAGACATATAAAATATTAAATCTGCATTCAACCTAAAAATGTTGTAACTTATAAAGGAATAGCCCTTAACGTGCTAAGAATATGAGTCAGTGAGCAATGTCGTGTGTGGCTGACTAGAGTTTGCTGGAAGTACCTACCTAAACTGGCCGTTCTATACATTTTCAGCGTGTGATAAGGTATTACTCGTTTGTATAAAACATAAATGACGAAATATTTCTACGCTAAAAGTCCGTCCAAAAGTTCTAGACCCGAACCATGTGCTGAATTCATGGCAACTGTTTGCGAGACGATGTACCTTACACCGTACCGCCACTCGTCGAGTCTATTATGCATTGATTTTTGCTGACTACAATACCGGTAGGTACCTACTTACTTATAAAGAAACAGGATATGAACCTAAAACTGACGTTATTATGCTCTATGCCTTGCACATATCGCGAACTATGCCAACTTGTAGTTCCGTAGTGCGCACGAGACGTAATGACATCTGTATCGCCACAGTGTCAATGTCAAAAGTCAAAGTCATAGCATTTATTTCAATTAGTCACAATGCACTGTGAGTAGTCAGGAAACTTATCAGTTGGGATGGATTAGTTAAGGTAGATTTTATTATTAGCCAGTAATGTCCTATTGTTGGAATTATTATTATGTTATTATTTAATTTTATATTATTAGGTATAATGTAATTGTAATTTTTGATAATTTTAATCTCTGCTGACATTGTATTTTGTTTTTGACATTTAGACTATTTTAATTTAATTAATTTTGACGACTGTGATATTCCTGACATTGTTTAAACCTTTCTGTACTATTTTATTAAACTTTTGACAATTCTTATTTGTTCACATTGTGAGTTTAAGAGATTTTTGTAATTAATTTAATCTTGATCATAACATCACTATTTTGTATGCCTGTCGGCGGAACATAGGTTGGACCAAACACTATATATACATTTAAGATTGTACCCTGTGTTCACAAAAATAAATGAATTTTGAATTTTGGGCAAAGACCTCCCTACTCTCTTCCCACCTCTTTCGATTCAGGGATGCCAAGAACCATAACATTTTGTTTTAGATTTTTTTCACCAGGATTTTCTCTGTAACAAGGCGGAGTCTGATTTTGTGCCCGGTTAAATAAATTATAGTCAGTCGAAAATTCATTAGGTACTAACAGCGTTTTCAAAGGCAATCAAAGCCCTTAGAACAGATTCCCTGTCAAATGGAATCGTGTTTGGAGCGCCTTGAATAAAATAAATTTAATGTCGTGGTGGCTCGGAGGATCACGGACGTCACAGTGAACAAGCGTTCTTCGAACCTTCACTTTTATGAAAATCCCTTATATAGGCTGTGCGGGCAAACAGGCAGTTTTCTTAAGACTGTTGTTGTGTTAACTACAGTACGACGGACGAAAGAATATGTTCTTGACACCTGTCAGTTTCATATAAACGAATACGAGTGTTGCGAATTTGATTGTATTGGCTACTAGAATTGTCGCAGTGACGGTATAAGGAACGCATTCTCTCGACGACGGCCGGACTGTAAGTACAGGGAAACCAGAAAAGGTATGCGCTTTGGTTATCTCGTGTTTCCGAATTAACACGAACGTCCCACCACTGACTCACAGAGGCAATACTACTAAATTGTATAGTACCGAGCTTTGTATTAGTGTACCAATCATTCATTTTTCTGTCAAGTTACCTATTCCAGTCTCAGACCGTCATTTGTCACTCAAAAGTTTTATTAGCATAGAGTTGTTAATCTAAAATTTTGTAAACATTGTAATAAAAAATAGGCAGAGTTCCATGGTTGTAACAGCTCTATATTAGATTTCATCATCACGCGTTCGTATTTCCGAAGATAGCCGATGATTCCCGAAGCGCATACATTTCTTTGGTAAGCTGTAAATAGTACTTTTAAAGGATAGGTACTTACCAAACAAAATTGTCCACATCTTGACTTTTCCGGTGAACATCAAGTACATTCCGTAAAAAGCTGCAGCGTGCAAGTACACAAACGCTAGTACGTTTCTCCATACCACTTGCCATCTGCAATTAACAAGATTGCCATAAGTAAAACAGTACCTGCCGGTGTTTTAATTGCTTATAATAATTAGATAAGTAACGGGTGTGAGTTGCAAATACAATCAAGTAATTGTATTGTGTTACCGTTGTTCCTGTTTCCTCCTCCATTTTATCGTGAACTGTCATTTATTATAACTAAGCTTGCTAGTTCTTTATATCTGGACTAAAAGTGCGTTAATTAGTTAATTAAATTGTTGTTCAGAATAAATATCATAAGTGACCTACTTGTATCGTAACCAACGCATAAAAATTTCATGCAAATTACGGTTTTAAAAACTTGGTAAGTAGGCATAGTTTGCATGGCACATTTGAGATTTTATAAGATGCTAGCTTTTGCCAGCGGCTTCACCTGGGTATATATCGGAAACTATCCCACGAGAACATACTACCGAGATAAAAAGTATCCTATGTGTTAAATTAGGTTATACACCAAATTACCTATATCCAAATCCGTTCAGCCGTTTTTGCGTGGTTGAGTAAGAAACATACAAACTTTCACATTTATAATATTAGTAGGATATCGCTTAGTGACCACAAAACAATTGAAATGAGCATCATTTCCAATTACTTAGTCCTTGAAAATACTGATCAATCTCTTGAAGCAACTTGGAAACGTCACAGCGTCTTTTGACTGACCACAAAAATAATGTCAAACATTCACAGCTATTCACACTATTCGTGTTGACCAGACACAGAAAAAGACCGCAAATATTTAGTTTTCTACTTAATGCGGAACTAAAGATCACCTCAAAAAGTCTTTTGCGAGAACAATAAAGCTTTAAAATACAGTTAAATTGACTATTATCTCCATGATTCGCCTTTAAAAGATTTAAAACGCATTTACACAGAAAACGAACTTTTGATCGTTGTGGACTCGTTAGCAGAATGCATTTTTTATTGTTCGTATTTTTAACTTTTTCCCGAAACAAAATATTGTAGATACTGTTGGCCTCATTCAAATTCATGAAATTGGCCTGAGCGTGGTCCGGCAAGGTGATTTTGAGTTCACCCCAACTAGCAACAGAATATGTGCCTTTAGCAGATTTTATTTCGGAAAAAAAATGGTAGTCAACCGAGCATGACCGACTACTTCGCTTTTGATTTTGGTATTAAATCTTTGAGCCAGTGATCCACCCAAAAAAACTGCAACACTGAAGTCACTGATGCATGAAAACCAGATACCGACACATTTACAGGTGGTCCCCCGTAACATTGTGTGTCATGTTCTTTGGGTATGAGCGTTTGTTTGTCAAATCGTCAGCTGTCATAAGAAACAGCAGAGAACCACCATGGTATCACTTCACGCTACATGCTGCAGAGCCATTCTGTAAAATATCACTGTGAAAACTTAGGTGAAGTGAGCTTGAAGTGAGTGAGACAGTCTCAATTCCTAAATTCCGTGAAATGATAGCTACTTCAAGATCACTTAAGTTTTCACGGGGAAATTTTCTCAGAATAGACCGGCCGGTATTCATTCTTTAATGGAATTGTACTTGTCCAAGCTAGCTTTGCAGTCAGGGATAACAAGCTAACCTAGAGCTTCGATCTCTTTAATATATATTAGTTGTGCTTCTTAAGAAACTATAGAAAAGATTTTATCTTTATTTAGACAGAGCGGTAGGGACATCGTTGCACAAACAGTAACCATGAATTCAGCACATGTTCATCTAGAATCCTAGGGTAAAAACTTTGCCACGCGCCACCTTCTATTGTCGCCCTCGCCAGTAAGGAAGGGCATTCATGATGGACATAAACCGTAGTATGTCATTTCAATGCAACTCTTATCTCAGAGATAAAAGTTACATTGCAATAACTTACTAATGGTTAAACTTTATACAAATGTGTTAGAAAATGCGCTGCTTAAGTCGTTGTGAACTCGCTCTAATATGGGTACTAATGAATTATTAATAGTCATTTCAGAAGGGTGAGCTTTCCTATATCTATTAATACAATCTAGTCTTTGGAAGGTATAGGGGTACATTCTACTCTCTAAGCTTGAAATCCATAGATTTGGGCTAAGTGTCGAGGGTGTCCCACTCGGTAACACCTAGGGACATAACATTACTTCGGCGCTCGAACTAAGAATGAATGACAACCTGATTTGAGAGTTGTCCTTACTCTCGATATGTCATTGCCTGTTGGAAAAAGTTGGGTAACCAGGAGTAGGGTTCATTCCGATGTATGGAACTACTTTCGGACGGGCCCGTATTTTCGTTGACGTAGAGAGTAAGCTCCCTGGGGTGACATCTGACATCACACAAGTATCACGTTCCTACATATTCTAGAAACTACTACTACAGTTATTACTCCTCTTTGAAGCGACATAAAGCCAAAAGGTCGTCGTTTGTGCCCCAAAATTAAAGGTCTCATATTATACAAGGTGTCGTTTTGCATCCTCGTCAAATTCAAGGAGGTAACTATGCTACTCATTCTCGACACGAATCAATAATAAAATAAGTAGGTTTTTTTTTCTAATTTTCGGACACAAGGGACCTAATTGTTTCATCACTTGCCTAGCCTTTTCCCAACTATGTTGGGGTCGGCTTCCACTCTAACCGAATGCAGCTGCATTCAGTTAGAGTAAAGGCTGACCCCCTAAAATACTGATATCAGCTGATACCAGAATTTTACATGGAGCGACTGCCTATCTGACCTCCACAACCCAGTTACTGGGTAATACGAAACCCCTTGGTAAGACTGGTTGTCAGACTTTCCGGCTTCTGACGACCCGCCCGTAGCGACTAAAGGGGCCCCCTAACGACGACAAGGGTCCTAATCCACTATGACTACATAATGGTTCCTTACTTCGAAACCACGTCAATTCCTTAGCTAATTAATAATTATACAAAAATCATTAAGTCGAAACATCATTTGTTCACCTACCTACATACCTACACTAGTTTCATGAAGAAGTACTCACTCGTAATCTCTGTTCTTATTCTTCACAGGTTCAGCATATCTGACGTCATCGTCCTGCAGTTTGCTGGTGAGCATCGTGTTGGCGAGGAGCAGGGGAGCGCTCGACATCGCGGCCATTCCTCCTCGCTACCTGCAGATCAAAAAGATAACGTTAGCACTTTGACACACGGTAGCTTAGATGAAAACTTAGAATTAGGGGACACACTGCCTCATTAAAATACAAGGTTTACCTTTAGATAAGTTTAAACCATCGAGTCAGTTTTGAATTTCGAACTCTATTTAGACTTTATTTTGTTAAAGTCCTAATTATAAAAACTGACGTCAAACCCGAGTCTAAGGTACTTGCATAAAGAAGCGGGTTTTCGGGCCCGACCCTCGGTAAATATATATCTGCAGGTTGATCTTCGGAAGGAAATGGTTACATGTTTTCCTGTTTGTTTATGTGTGAGCGAATAAGTTAATGTGGGATTATTTCACCCGCACCGATCGGTACTGACTTGCCTTTACCGGGAACCCGCTTCTTTATGCAAGCACTAAGTAGGATTTTTTTACTAAAAAGTTAGAAGAATTTTGTATTGAAAATGTATTGGTACTAATGCTTTGCCAGAACAAAACCAAGAACCACTCGCTCGACAGTCGACCACTAGACTAAAAATCCGTTCAACGAGACAACAGACTTACTTACGACTATTTTGAGACTTAATACTTAAAGCTCTGACCAAATACCGAAGCGAATCCTGCGCGCCCTGACTTTTAATCGATCGCATTACCTACTTATCATAATTTTTTTTGCAGTTCATACATATTATTCAAGCTCAAATCAACTTAGATAATTATTAATTTAACATAAGCACTTTTTTATAATTACTAAAAAGGTGCAGTTAGTTAGCTTCTTGGTTAATATAGCAGAAGGTAGGTATGATATTGTTTAAATTAAATGACGCAATATTGTTAGACCGCAACCGGCCAGCAATCTGTATAATTATTATGATTAAAAAAAAAACAGATTTTTGTTACTTCTTGTATGTACTGGTAGCAATGTTTGTTTTTTAAAGCAGTTTTGCAAATAGTTGTCTCAAAAATCAAATATCCGATTTACCAAAGTTAAGTGCGCATGGGCAAGCAATACAGGGTGGGCAAATAAGAGTTATACACTTTATTTAAAAAAAAAAGTATTTTTATACTATATTTATATAGTAGGTATTTAGGGCGGGCAATTCAGTATGGAAAATAATCTCAGACAAATGACCACCTCTAGCAGCATGGCAGATGTGAACCCTTTTCACTGCGTTTTTTGTGACATTTTCACACATTTCCTGCATTATTTCAGTGACTGTGTCTGAGATATTTTGTTCTAATTCTTGAAGGTTCATTGGCCTGTTAGCATAGTCACGTCCCTTTAGATAGCCCCACAAAAAAAGTCAGGAGCTGTTAAATCCGGGGATCTTGGGGCCAATCAATGTCACCGTTTCTCGAAATTAATCGACCCGGAAACGTAATTTCTAATGTCTCGATTGTGGCTCGTGCCGTATGACATGTGGCCCCGTCTTGTGGAACCACATCATGTTTACTAAGCCCAACTGATTCACTCGATGTAAGAAAACTGCTTTATCTATTACAATGCCATGCTGCTCAAATAAGTGCTCAGGTAAGTGATTTCTACCAAAAATTAGACGCAATTTTCTTAGTTTCCGCAATACGTGATTGGATTGACTAGAATGTTTTAATAATTAAACCACGTTGTTCAGTCGTAAAACGCTCCAAAACGAATTTGCCGTATGTACACAATATCATGTTCATGAAACAACTGTCATATTTGCCACAAAAACAAAATGGCGGCAAAAAAAGTTGTATACCTCCAAGTTTGAAGCAGTAGGTAATTGCGTTTTCTCTATTGTCAATTCGAGCATTTGTACATTTTCCCATATTATATTTCATATGAAGTATTTTAGATCGAAATAATATTGTGCTCTGCGATTTCCTATCAAGTAGGTATAGTAATTGTTTTAATTAAGTTAAAATAAATGAAATATGGATAATGGTATTGGGTGGTAGCAAAAATAACTTTAGGTAGGTTTCACTTGAACACGAGACCTTGTAGGAAGGTAACACGTGAATAATTTTGCGAACACTTTATAATCATATGTATAAGTAAATATTAAACCTTTTAATTAGAATAGTCTTGTTATGATAGCAGTGCTGGCTCAGTGGTAACGGCCCCGACTTACGAGTTGTACGTCGTGAGTTCGAACCCAGGTGCTTTACTTTATGTAATTCATTTCATCGATCACCACTGCTCTCAAAAATGGTGAAGGTAAACATCGTGAGGAAACCGGCATGTCCTAAAAACAAAAATTCGAAGACATGTGACATCTACCAACCCGCACTGGGTCCGCATGGTGGTTTACGGCCCAGCCCCTCTCATAGAGAGGAGGCCTGTGTCCCAGAAGTGGGAACGTTATAGTCTTGTTATACAACATCTCAAGCACATTCATTGTGCTAATAAGATTACTCGCTGTCAAAGTGAAATCGTTATTAAGTTAACCTAACATATTTTATAAAAAAGTATTCAGGTACGCATGTATTCAGAACATGATTCTAAACGCCGCGCCGTAGCGTAGAAATTTTCCGTTGGTTACCAAAAAACAAATCAGCTGTTTCATAGAAAGAGCAATACTAACGCTACACGGTGAAAATGTATGGAACAGCCATTTTTTTAAATTTATAACTGACGAAAAATTTCCATACAGAGGGTTCAGAATCATGTGCTGAATTCATAGTTATAGTTTGCACATCGATGTCGCTGCCACCCTGTATACTTGAAGTGTTGGAATTCTTTTTCAATTACTGTGGTCAAGTGATTCAAGTAGGTATTCACCTGATTTCGCATCATGGTTTATAGAGAGTTTGACGAAGCCGTTAGGAGTTCTCAAGTGTTCCATCACATTATCGTGTAAGTGCTTATAGAAAGTGGCGTTATTTTTTATTGAAGATCTCATGATTGAGATTGCGTCGCAGTAATCGAACGCCCCGCTACTAAATCATTCCACATGACTTGTTATTCCCATATTGCTGTGTTAATGTCCTGTTTTTGTCCCCAACGTGTTTTAAAATTCGAGCAGAGGGTTATGCAGAACTCCTAGTTCTAACCCCGTCTTTTTACAAAGGTATTCATAAGCAGCCTATAATGTTCCTGCTGGGACCCAGGCCTCCCCTCTGTGAGAGGGAGTGGGCCGTAATCCACCTCGCGGGCCCAATAAGGGTTAGTAGATGGCACAACTCTTGGAATGTTTGGTTCTTGGACATGCCGGTTTCCTCCCTATGTTTGCCTTCACCATTTTGAGAGCAGTGGTGATGAATTTTTTTGAACAAAGTATAGCGCCTGACTGGGCTTAAACCCATGACCTACAACTTACTCGTAAGTCGAGTGTTGTATACCAAGGTAAACAACATCTTTCATTCTATTAGTTTCATTTATCGTTTACACCGAAAACAACTTATAAAAATTAGTTGTTTACAAAACTTGTTAGTAAGAAATAATTAACAATACATGTCTGAAACAACCCATTGATAATAGGTACCACATGTTTTTGACAAATCTGACAGGACTTGTCGAAAACATTTAGCACTACATCTTGTATAGGTAAATATAGGGTGTAAACGTGGCGTTATAATACCTAACTAACTATACACGGCTATCATTGTCATACTCGAATCAAATCAAAATTGTTTATTTGCATAAAATGTGGTAGGTACGAAAGATGTTACATAGGTACCCGTAAAAAATCAGTGCAGACACATTCCACCATGTAATGATGGTATGCAAATATTTAATATATGAAGCCTAAAACATGCCTTGTTGTGAAATACAGTAATTACTTAGAGAAAAATTTTTTTTTAGGTTTGTATATTGTTTTTTTGGGCTTTAACGTTAAGAAGTCTATGAACGAAAACAACAATTGATTAAATTCAATACCCGTCTTCCACTAAGGAAGAATGGTGGTTAAGTTGAATGTAGGAAACAGATATACTCGTATGATTTTTTGCGTCAATGATTGGTTTAGTGGCTTCATACAAAGCTTGGGTTATAAGGTATAAGCTAGATTGCCCGATCCGGGCAGTGTCAAGTTAAAAAAACTCTATTAACTTTGCTTTTCTCCTGTCGGTTACCTTGATTGTCTATGTAACGGGGAAAAACCAATGCACCTCTGCAGTGAATACACGACGGTATGTATGCTATTATGTTAGTCATTTCCCTTGTGAAAAGGACTAGCTAAATGCGCGGGCGCACGATCAGTTTAAACGAGCCGACCTTGGCATAGGTCGGGAAATCGCTGCATTAGCCTTGTCAGGTCATTATTATGTTTGAGTAATTATCGCGAAACAATGTGAAATACACACGATTGTATAATATCTAGTTGGTTTTTAGCTAAATGATGATTAGATAAATCGTATATTTGGTGCACACAAAAGACAACACAACATTTTTATTTTATTTTTTATTTATTTACTATTACCACTTACATTTGTTTATACAGGTGGGAACCCAATTCAACTATGAAGTCACAATCACAATTTCCACAATCGGAGACGTCACCATAAACCAATTTGATACCACCACCAACAAAAATGAAATGTTTTTAAACTGTCCTGACATACAAAAGCACGATTAAATATTAATGACTAATTACATGAATGTTAGGAAATAGCTACAAGGTGTCAATCCTACTATATTAATTTTATTATTTATTTTAATTAATCCTACTAATATTATAAACGTGAAAGTTTGTATGGATGGATGGATGGATGTTTGTTACTCTTTCACGCAAAAACTACTGAACGGATTTGGATGAAATTTGGCACACAGATATTTTATAACCAGGATTAACACATATAATAGTTTTTGATGTAATCAAATATTTTTTTACAATTTTATGATTTAAAAGAGTGTCCAGCGAGTTTCTTGCCCGTTCTTCTCCATAGGTACCTACCTACGCTTTGGAATGGGCAACTAGCTTCATCTTTCTGACTGACTGACCCTTTGACAGTTCAAAAGTGCCTGTAATTGGTTTAGTTGAATTAAATGATTTGAGTTTGAGTTTAATATTTTTATTTTCGATATTCCCACGGGATCGAAACATATGCGGGTGAAACCGCGGGACGCTGCTAATATTCAAATAAAAAAGAAGGAAAGTAGACATATTGTGACTGTGATGTCACTATTGGCTGTGAGACACCATGATGAAGTCTACTTTCACGTAATACCTGAACAATAGTGTTATAATAACAATTAGCGAATACTTCACGCTTCTCGGAGAGAAAAAGTGTAGATTAGCGGAGTTGAAAATGACATGTTTACGGGTATTTTCGTAATAGTTATCACCATGTGACGAGGGGCTTATGGTATAACAAGGCTGTTATACCATGGATAAAAGCGGCTTCACTAGCAGCTTCGTAGATGATGGAGTAAAGCTGTGTATCCGATCGTGAGTGACGCCATAATGTTTACCCGTAGAAACCTTACGAGATATATCTATTATACCTACCAACCTGCATATTACAAGAAGGAAGGGCTTTCATATGTGATACTTAAGTACCTAATCCTTACTAAAGAGGGCTACCAAGTAGGTAATATTTCATACGTAGATATATTTCCTACATCGTGGATATCTACAAAATATAACGCTATTTTTCCATTGAAAATCAAAACCAGAAACATAAACAACAGTAAGTTCATCTATAAAATAATAAATATATAACATATTTACATACATAGTTTACATCCTACTAATATTATAAACGCGAAAGTTTGTATGGATGGATTTTTTGTTACTCTTTCACACCAAAACTACTCAACAGATTTGGATGAAATTTGGCACACAGGTAGTTTATAACCAGGATTAACACATAGAATACTTTTTATACCAATATTCCCACGGGATCGAAACTTATGCGGATGAAACCGCGGGGCGCAGCTAGTAGTACAGTCTAATCAGTCTCTACACGCCTTTTTCAACCATATTCCCATTCTCATTCATATTCTAATTTTTGTATATTTTTTATATCTGAGTTGGTTTTCAGTTTACCTAACCAGTTACTAGTTTTAGATGAATTCCATTCCGGAGCTGATAGTGTTAAAATAACTTTTAATAGCAAACCGATTCAATTAATCTTTTTGTAATATTAATAGCACTGCCAGATAATAATTTAACTTATTAAAATTTAATAATTATACAACTGTCATTGTCTTCAATTACCTAGTTTCACTTTCTGTCCCCACAATTAGTAACACAACATGTTTACCGTATTTATCAATGTCAGATTTTTTTACCCTCTATTGCCCCCAAGAGGTACCTATGTTACAGAGTAAATTTTGACCAGCTTTATTTGCAAAAAATACCCGTAGCAACAATAAATCATATTATCCTTGTTCTATTCTGTTATATTCGTTTACAACATATTAAATTGATATAATTGTAAATATGACTAGGTAGTAAGTTCATCAATGACACCCAGAAAAGTCTTCAAAACAAGAAGCAAATTTTGTTTCTGACAGAAGTCAGTCTGGTCACCGGTGTCCGCCAACAATAGATTTTCTATTGTGTCTGTTGTCTGGCAGTCAACGTGTTAAGAAGTCTTAAAACCGACTCCACTCAATAAGCTCGACATGCTTGCAGTAATTGAACCACATGCCGTATGAAGGGATGTCACATGCGCGCTGGAATAAAAGAACCAGGAATCCGATTCCCGACATCCCCCCTACGACCCCGGGTACGCTTAAAAGTCGCAAGAGCTTCTTACGATCCACGCAGGCCACCCAGGACAAACCACCCAATGAGAGAAGCAAATTGTGGGAAGAAAAGCATCCACCACCTCCAGACTTTGTTAAACCCCAGGAACACTTGCCTCTCGGCCGTGATCTGCAGTGGCCTATATGGCAAGCTCTCAATCGATTGCATACCCAAGTAGGGCGCTGCAGATACAATTTGTTGAAATGGGGGATTACTGACCCATCCAATACCCAGTGCGAGTGCGGTGCCTCTAATCCCATGCCCCATTGCTGGAGTGCCCTAAGTGCCCGTTCACCTGCACCTTGGATGACTTAAATTATCTTCGCCACCTACTGGGCTCAAACAATATAAAATATCGAGGAAGAGTACCGTCGACACGAAAAGATAGAAAGAATGATTTCCATTTATGACCAAAAGTATTAATTTGTTACATATTTTTTGTTCATATTTTAACAATTCTCTTGCAAGTAAACAAGTTATTCAAAAATGATGTTACATACATTTAAATAATGAAAGGTTACGAAAATTCGATTTTGTGCCGAAAAAACACTCGTTACCACCATCAAGTCAAGACTGAAGTTTCAGTAGTAACCTATCTATTTGAAATTTAAATGAGACCATTAGATACTTAGATAAGTGGGAGGGAAAGTTTATCCAAACATTCCTTGCCGGAGTCTGTGTTTTTCGGTAGCTAACTAACGTAACGTAAATTTAAGACTCCCAGGGCTCTAATTTACAATGACCACTTAATGATTCCGTACTTAGAAATTACGTCAATTGCTTAGTTTTTTCCTGTGGCAACACTACAGCTAACAGCTGATTTGAATTTGTTCTTGCTATTTTAATTTTAAAATATTTAATTTTTATGTTTCTAAAGCCAATTTCCAATTACTCATCAAGTAACTAGGATAATAATCTGTTTTTTGTATTGGATTCACATAGCAAATGCAAATTTATGTGTAAAAATTTAATTGTGAAACAGTGACAGTTACCGGCTCAAGTGAATTTTGCATTGTCATCTTGTTAACAGGTACAATACATAATATTTTACTTGTTTTTAGTTTGTTTACGTTCCATTATCACACCACACATTACATTGTTCACTTTTATTACGGCTACTTATTGATGCCAATGACCTTTGAACGTAAACATAACCTTAGTTTGGTTTGGTGACAGAACTTCTTACTTCATATAAATTTCATTTTTCCTCTACACTAATCCCCTTTCAAACTGCTGTCTCAACTACCTACTCTCTTTTCTAAATTGTTTTCTCTTCCTTCGTCATGACTATGACTCGTAGTGCCTCGCGTGCTCGCCTCGAAGAGTCCAAACTCAGTGAGGCTTTGAGCCTATTAAAGGCTTCAAGGGAGTCCTGTGACCAACTAATTAAGGAAATAGATGACAATGAAAGAGTGCTCTTTGATGCCAATGAAATGAATAGGAAGTTGAAAAATGAAATGGCTCAGTTATATATTCAATACACTGATGCCATAGAAGCCCGGGATAGGCTCCAGGTTATTGTGGACGGGTTCAGCCAGTGTAGCAAAGAGTATGAACAAGCTCTTAGTCATAAACACCTATTACAACAGCAGCTACATGAGGCTCAAAGTCAGATTACACAACTTGAGAATTCAAATCTCAACATCACCGCCTCGCTGAATCAAAGTCTGTTCAATGAACTGGTGTCTATTGCCCCGTCAATGGTTTCTGCAGTAAACCCCACTATTAATTTGACAGGTGATGATGAATCACAATCACGTAATTCAGTGAGGGTAGTATCCAGTAAAAAAAAACTTAAAAAATACATTAAAATCAATAAATACATTGTTAAAACACAAAAAATGGTAAAGAGACAAAGGTTCTTTATCAAAAACGTTAAATTAAATAGAGAAAGGTTGAATTTGCTTAAACAATTAGATATGTATTCTTTTAATTTGGAGCAGAGTACTAGGAAGTACAACATTGACACAGAAACCTTGCAATCTGAACTTGACCATCTACAGGAGAAACTTAGTTCAATGACTAACAAGTACAATACCTCTGAAGACCTAATGAGGGAATATGTGTTGGCAATGAATGAGCTGGTAAACTCACAAAAAAACAACTGTGAGCATTGTCTAACACCATCCAATGTACTTACGCCAGACCACTCATTGTCAACATGCAATACCTCCTTACAGCAACCCTGTGTTGATTTGATCATTCCTTCTACTAATAGTTCCAATAAACCTTGTACACAAACTTTAAATAATGATATTGTGTTATTTTGTGATGAGATTGGTAAGGACTTAGGTCACTTGTTGACAAATGAATATCCGGGACACTCAATATTAAATTACTGTATGCCTGGTTGTTCTTTGTTTCACATTATGAAACAAATTATTAAATGTAACTTTACCCAGGATACAACTTTACTAATTTTTGTGGGTAATAGGGGAAATGTAAACAAAGGAGAACTGCTCCAGTATTATAAAACATTATGCAATCTTAGTTTAAGAAAAGTTGTGTTGTTTACATTCCCCTATAGTAACAGTTTGCCACAGGAAGAAAATAGCTTAAGATTTGAATTAAATATGACAATGCATAATTTGACATATAATAATAACTTGTTCCATTTGATTGATTTTAACAATTATGTTAGTAATCATTTCTATTTGACAAAAGATAGATATAACAGTGTTATGTACTATCTTTCTAATTATTATAAAAGACAGATAGCTGTGTCGCTATCATATTTTTTTACAATTACAGCCAAAAATTTGGCTAAACAACTTGCTTCTTTTGAGCAATGCAATGACATTTTAAATAATTCTACCACTAATTTGGTCACAATTAATGACATTGTTAATAATTTAAATTAGAAAGTAAGACAATAGAGGCAACCTCTAGCTATATTGTACAGAATGGCAAAAGTACCTCAAAAAAGGGTTTAAAATCAGTAAATAGTATCAACCTGGTGCATCAAAATATTCAAGGATTTATGAGCAAAGATTTAGAAGTAGAATTATTTATGAATTTTAATAGTATTGATATTCTTTGTATAACAGAACATTGGCTGAAAAGCCACCAGTTCTTGTTCAATTTTAATAATCACCAGGTTGGTAGTTCGTTCAGCAGAATAAATGCTATACATGGTGGCTCATTAATTTTAGTAAGTAACCAACTCAAATTTAAAGACCGTAAGGATATTGTGAGCCTATCTGTTGAGCGTACAGTTGAAATTGCCTGTATAGAATTGGAGCATTTTGTTGTATTAAGTGTGTACAGACCCCCATCAGGATTGTATGACTGCTTTGAAAAGGTAATGGATGAAGTGTTAGACAGGATTTGTAACTCAAACAAGTCTGTTATCATTTGTGGTGATTTTAATGTCAATTTATTAGAAAACTCAGGTTCTTGTAGTAAAATTATAAGTCTGTTTCAGTCCTACAATCTTGTAAACCTATTTTTGGAGCCCACAAGAATAACTCCTACTAGTGCCACATGCCTAGATAATATTTATACAGATATTATACCAAGCCACAAAGAAATTATAAATTTACTAGATTCTGATCATTGCGGGCAAAGCATTACTATTCGAAATCAAAACAAAATAGTGGTTAAAAAAGATATCACTGTTAACCCAAAAACTGCAGGTCGCTTGGAGGCTTTCAAAAGTAAACTCACTGATAAATTACCAGTTTTGTCAATTCATGCGGATCCTAATCATCTTTATGGTAATTTTTTTAATATATACTGTAAACAATTTAATTCAACCTTTATTCCCAAGACTATCTCGGTTAATAGTAACGCATCTTTCAGTGATTGGGCTACCATTGGTATTCATAAAAGTAGAACGCGGCTTTATGAACTGTACAATGAAAGGACTTACGTTAACACTGATGCATTTAATTTGTATGTTAGAAATTATTCAAAATTATTTAAAAAAGTTTGTTATATGGCCAAGTCACTTTATTTAGGTTTAAAGATTAAAAACAGCAGTAATGTAATTAAAACGACTTGGAATATTATTAATAGTGAAACGGGAAGGTCTAGTAATCGAAACACTGACTACAGCTTGTCGATTAATGACAACATAATAAAATCAGACTCACAAGTCGCCGAGGCATTTGAAAATTTCTTTTCGGATATTCCCCTTTCAACTACTAAATCCCTAAACTCATCACCTTCTGTTGCTGAGTCTTTGCTTATGGAAAATGTTAATGGTTGCGATTCGGAATTTCATTTTGAACATGTTACTTGTATAGATATAATTAAAACTTTTCACACTTTAAATGTAAAAAAGACTGCAGATCTGTGGGGTAATTCTGTAGAAGTTGCTAAGTCTGTAATTGACATTATAGCGCCTACTCTAGCTCTTATCTTTAATAGTTGTATTGACGGTGGGGAGTTTCCTGACCTCATGAAAAATAGTAAAATAATACCTTTGTTTAAATCGGGTAGTACATCAGACCCCACAAATTATAGACCTATTTCTGTACTACCTACTTTTAGTAAAATTTTTGAGAAATTAATTTTAGAACAAATGCAAAGATTTTTTAATAAACACAAATTATTACATAGCAAACAGTTCGGTTTTACAAGGGGTCGTTCAACTACTGATGCCGGTGTTGAACTTTTAGGACATATTTATAATGCATGGGAAGACAAATGCGATGCCTTGGGCATTTTCTGTGATTTGTCCAAGGCATTCGATTGCGTTCTTCACGAAACTTTAATCAGGAAACTCCGTCACTACGGGATCCGGAACGCTGCTCTGGATCTTCTTACTTCATACTTGAGTAAGAGGATTCAGAGCGTTGACGTTAATGGAAAAAGATCTCCCGGATCTATAGTAACAATGGGAGTCCCACAGGGCTCAATTCTTGGTCCTTTCTTGTTTCTTATTTATATTAATGACTTGCCGTACCTCATAAAGGATAATCATGATATAGTGTTGTTTGCAGATGACACTTCACTTTTGTTTAAACTTAAACGTCAGCAGCAGGTTACTGACGAAGTAAATAGCGCGATCTCTAAAGTAGTCCACTGGTTCAATGTTAATAATTTACTTCTAAACGAGAAAAAAACCAAATGCATTAAGTTTACGCTACCTCACGTTAGGCAGGTGAAAACTAATGTGTTGATAAAGGGCGAAGAATTGAATCCTGAAGACAGCACCGTATTCTTGGGCATAACTTTGGATGCTAAGCTTCAGTGGGGTCCGCATATAGACAAATTGTCAAAAAAGCTAAGTTCCGCAGCATTCGCTGTTAGAAAAATTCGTAATTTAACTGATATAGAGACAGCCCGTTTAGTGTACTTTAGCTATTTTCATAGTGTAATGTCGTACGGTATTCTATTGTGGGGAAATGCCGCTGATATTCAGACTATCTTTGTTCTGCAGAAGCGAGCTGTTCGATCAATTTATAAATTAAGTCCGAGACACTCGCTCAGAGACAAATTTAAAGAGATTAATGTTATGACTGTGCCTTCTCAGTATATTTATGAAAATCTTTTATATGCCCATAAAAATATAAAATTGTTTAAAAAATACAGTGATATCCATGATATAAATACTAGGAACAAATACAAATTTGTTGTACCTATAACAAGGCTCAAGAAAATAGGTGGCTCGTTCAGGTGCCAATGTATACGCTTTTACAATAAAGTTCCAAGCCCCGTTCAAGATCTAAGCCTTAATAAATTCAAATCATTCATTAAACGTAAGTTGTGCCAGAAAGCCTTTTATACCGTTAAGGATTATATCGAGGACAAAAAGGCTTGGGATTAAGGTGCTTCCAATTTTTTACATATTTAATGTTTTTATTTTTATTTATATTTTTTTTCTCTGTGTTGTTGTTGTTGTTTTTTTTTTTTGTTTTATTATATACACTTTGACATGAATGGATTTTATATATACTATGACATTTGCTTACTTTGTAAAGTATTCTATTATTTTAATTATTGTGAATGTGAAGACTATGTGGGTCATTTTATTTATATTATTTTTAATTTTTCTCTCTGTTCTGTTAGTTTTTGTCATGGTCTGGCAGTTTGAGTAATTAATGTGGCCTACCCAAATGTCCTTTCTTTGGTATTGTTCGTCGAATCGTCGAGCTCCTTAAGTTTTGAGTTGAGCTGCACGATTTCTGACAAATGCGTGCACTGGCTGGACAGGTCCTCTCAATCTGTGTGGTTCTTTCCTCAAAAGACCATCTCAGACATCGACCTGCATGGTCTTCATATGATCTGACCAAGATTATGTCTGGACTTTAAAAGAGACTGTGACCTCTGAGTTTGTTTCGGCCTTTCTTCTCAGAGTAGTCAGATAGGAAACGCCGACCTCATCTAGTTTTAAAATATGATTGACGTGTAAAAGTGTTTGTACAAACCTACTTACAAAAATAAAATCATTTATCATTTATCATTTATCATTTATCATAGCTAATCACAAAATTTGCTAATAATGTTGTTTGCTATGGCGAAATGAACGCGAAGTTGACGTGGTTTGAACTGTCAAAATGCCACCCTTGACAACCGTACGTGGTTTGCACGTGGTAAGATTACGCGGGGAATACGTGGGTTGCAACTGAAAATCGATAAATTCTGTAAAAATCTAACCGTGAAAAGTTAGGTGAAGTGAGCTGTCAATAGTGTCAATCCCTAGCATTAGTTGGAATGACGGCTCACTCCACGCTCACTTCACCTAAGTTTTCACGGTGAGATAGTCACAGAATCACACTGCTGTTTCAATAGATGTGATTGCGTAAGAATTTAACCAGGACAAATTATTTATACTTTCATGAAATACTTCGGAACAGACATTAAAATATTAGTGCAGTCTCATCATAAACCTTTCCTTAAAAGCAAGACCTTGAATTATCACCATACCTATTCGTCTTTTGCAGGTATGTAGATCTGTATCTTCACTCTGTATCTAATGTTAATTAATAAAAAATACACTGTAATCCAATTGGTCTAAACTTAAAAAAAGCCAAACACAACAAATAAAAACATCACACATAACAATATTTAGCCATGAGCCCCCCTGCTTTCTAATACATGCTGTATATTGCGATTTGAAGTCTGGTTATTTCTAATGTACCTACGTAGCTAATGTTAGACATTTATTTCTACTTTTAAAATGTCTTTAGATAGAAAAGGATAATCTTCTCCATCCTTGTGAAGATATCTCTTCAACTAACATACCTATGTGGCACGTGGGAAACTATTGTCAATCAAAGCAATATTAATCATAATCAGTTGTGTGTGGTGAACACATAATGAATCAATTTTATTCTGTACAAATATTCCTTTTGTTTCCAATTTTCTTTTACGCATAATTATTAAAGTTTAGCATAATTATTTCGGCTGGCACTTGACATTAATACATAATGAGTTCTTTTGTATAAGTACACAGGTACGTAATTAATTTTATTAATTATTGTATACGCTGAGATTTCATATACAGAATTTCGGAAATGAATTTAGGGTATATTTAGATGACTAATTAGTTACGCTAATTAATTAGACAGGTATTGTAAAAGTATGGTAAAAGCTGTTATTTAAATATATTTAAGAACGTATTTCAAGATCACTGATAAAGTGAATATATGCGTCACAATACTACTTAGTAAAGTACAATGAAGACATCGTTCATTTTCATCTCTTGTCTTGTTAACATGCATCCGACCATGACTGATAGTATCCACGAACAAAGCTGTCCTGTTATTTTGTTATCTATCTTTGATGCGCGAGAGTGAACATGCAATTAAGGGGTATCTGTAATCTCCTACATATATCCAATACATTGTTCACAAATCTTGATTCAACTAAAGTCAGGAAAATTAATTGTCAAAGGTTAGAAGCAGAAAAAAACCGGCCAAGTGCGAGTCGGACTAGCGCACCGAGGGTTCCGTACAATTACAATTTTCGGTGGAAGTTTACACGGTAATGAATGTACATCATATATTTTTTTTAGTTTTATCATTCCCTTATTTCAGAAGTTACAGGGGGGGGGGGGGACATTTTACCACTTTGGAAGTGTCTCTCGCGCAAACTATTCAGTTTAGAAAAAAATTATATTAGAAACCTCAATATCATTTTTGAAGACCTATCCATAGATAGGTATCTCACACGCATGGGTTTGATGAAAAAAAAAATTTTGAGTATCAGTTCTAAGCATGGAACCCCCAAAATTTATTGTTTTATTTTTCTATTTTTGTGTGAAAATCTTAATGCGGTTCACAGAATACATCTACTTACCAAGTTTCAACAGTATGGTTCTTATAGTTTCGGAAGTGGCTGTGACATACGGACGGACAGACAGACAGACATGACGAATCCATAAGGGTTCCGTTTTAGCCATTTGGCTACGGAACCCTAAAAAGGAGAGAAAATACGTTTATTTGCCGTAAACATGACGCAGCGAAAGAACACAAAAACAAAAATGAACGAGTTGGGAGAAAATATGTGTCATATCCACACAAAACGGCCATCGCTCAGCATAATGCTGCGACCCTATGAGAGACAAGAGCTCCAGCGCTGGTTTTCGGCGACAGCCAGCGTTGACGTGATGACGTCAACCGGTGCAGTGTACGAAGAGATATAAATAGCACAATAATAGAGAGTATTCTATTCACGGAGTGTGTAATTTATTTCCCTGATGGTATCTACTATCTACACTAACCATAAATATGATTGGCGTCACTTTTGAAAGGCTCCTCTCAAATAACGGAACAGCTATACCTACATTTGACGGCACGGTTGGCGCAGTGGTTAAGCGATTGACTGCTACGCTGCGTGTCGCAGGTTCGATTCCCGCACGGAACAAATATTTGTATGACCTACAATTAGTTGTTCCGGGTCTGGCTGTTTGTGTATGTGAGTTTATATGTCTGTAAACGCACCCACGACACAGGAGAAATTCCTAGTGTGGGGCAACGTATTTCATAAAAAAAAAAAAAAAAAAATTATCGAAACATATTCACTTATATATTTGCTTATTTGAGACCATAGAAACTACAGTATCATTGAAGTATATTTATTTTAACATAGGTACCGGGAAGTAGGAACTCGACGAATGGAAGGTTTTCTTACATAATAACTATCTTGAACGAACGTAATAAGAACGTGTACATTTACAGCTTCTGAAAGATGAAGCCTCGTACGTTCAGTTTTATCAATTTCAAAGTTATTTTCTTTAAATAAAAAGTATTTACCTCTTATAGCATATAAGCATAATCAGGCTATAATGTTCCCACTGCTGGGACTCTGAGGGAGTGGGCCGTAATCCACCACGCGGTGTCAGTGCGGGTTGGTAGGTGATGATTTACCACTCATTCGTACATAATGAAATAGGTACTAATCTATAATATAAAAATAATTCGCTGAATGTGTTGCTAAGCGCAAATCTCGAGAACAGCTGAACCGATTTCGCTAATTCTTTTTTAGAATATTCCTTGAAGTACGTAGTCAGAGAGTGTACAAGCTTGCCACTATTTAAAAAACGCATAAGGAATCATTTGTTAGACACATAAGATTGGTTCTTGTTTTTATTTTTTTAAGTTTAGCGTGCTGTTTTGTATTTTAACCTAACCTAACAACATACTTACTTGCTTTTTATTTTTATAAAAGATAATATTAATATGGTGCAAAGTTTATTGGATGACTCGACGTCGTAATGTAACCTACATATTGTTAACTTAGTTAAGTTCCTCTAAAAGTGAACTGTATGTTCTTTGAGAAAAAATAAATGTCTTTAAACCGAAGTACGAAGATGGTTCTTACGCAGAGAAAAATTTAAAAAATTGCCTGTAAAAGTCCTATACAAACAAATACAAATTTTGTTTCGGGGTGGGTCGGGGGTACAAGAAATTTTACGCAGATGAAGTCGCGGGCAGAAGCTAGTACATCATATAATTGCTATTGCGTAAACACTTACGCAGGTACAGTACCTAACAAAGATAAAAAAGGACAATAAGTTTCGTGAGAAGATACCTCATTCCGATGCGGTGTTTAATGTTTTTGCGTCGCTAATTCTTTTACATTAACCTTCTCGCTTGGAAGATGGATTTTTGTTCTCGAACAGTAAACGTTATTCGAAAGTTATATCATTGAGAAAATGAAGGAGACAAGAGCGTACTTTCACAACCGACGTATAGCAAGTGGTTCTTGAAAGGTGCGTTATGCCATGTGTCAAGCTCTGCACGTACGTCGCTAGTTGACTAATTACTCAAGAACTAGGCAAGTGGGCACTGGGCACGGGCATGCGATCTCTGACCAGTTAAAATGGAGACTTTGAAAAATACTGCAACTTTTTTATGCGGGATACGGAAAAACTTTACAGGTTCGTCAAATATCTCAATGACAAATGACCTCATTTTTTATCACTTCAATAATATAGGTACGTTACATTACATTGTGAGTTCCTAAGATCTATTTTTAATACAATTATACAGTTTACTGGGTATTTAATCAACAGACTTCAAGAAACCGCAAAACGGATGTTTATCTTTTCGTCTCCTTTAGGCTTTTGTCTACATCCGTTTTACATTTAAGGTGTTCAAAACCTTATCTTAACTTGTTTTTACAGCGTTTACCTTGACCCATTAACAAATAAAACACTCCTCTTCTGAGCATAGAAACAATAAACTCGAACCAAAATTTTCCGTTCGTGGAAAATGAAATGAAAACACGATAAAGTGGCTGTTTTCTTTGTAAATAGTGGTTATTAGTATTGCAACAGCTGACGGAGGCAAACGGGTTGGTAAGATGCATTCTTGCAATCTGTGGACTCGATATACTAACCATGCAAAGGGTGAAGTGACAGTATTTGATGCTATATTAGTACAATTTAAACAAATTTTCGTATACTTTACGACTAAGTATCGTTTTTGTAAGGTGAGAGTTCTGACTACCTATACGTATCATAAAGAGGTATCAAGTTCTCGATACATCGATAATAATTTGCCGATTTATGAATACCAGCTTGCACACAACGTTCATTTTAAACTGTGATCGGCAATCCTACTTTCTAGCAGTTCGGTTCGTACCAAAACATTTTATGCACAGTCAGATAACATTGTGGCCTAAAGTCCATAATAGAACTTACACATAGACACGATGTCTTTGTCTAGACACTCCCATCTGTAAATTCTACAGTGCATACAATAGATTTCGCAAAGGAAAGTTTTATGAATGTCAGTGAGAGAAAGAAGTAAACACTTCTAAAGTCAACCAAAACGTCACATGACACACAGCCGTCGGCAAAATATCGACACATCACACATGACTTCACAAAGCTTTGCTAACTTTTACTCTCTCGAGGAAAAGTAAATAATGGGAACGAAACTTGTTGTGCGCTTGACCTCGAGTTTAACCGACTACAGTGAATGAGATTGCGTGGGGATCGCGGGACACTTTCACCGGCGCAGGCGCATGACGCGATGTACGTACTTGTAGAACCGGTGGAGAGTGACCACGTGCACGTCGGCCGGCCGGCGAATCATAGCTCCGTAAGCTTACGAAGATCCAGAGCTCTTGTCTCGACAAAACTGGAGGTTTTGGAAACTCTTTGAATGGAAACGTTTTAACATGCGAGAAACAGCAATTTAGTAGACACTTTTCATGAATTAAGGTTTTGATGCTAAAGTTTTGCAAAGTCAAGGTGCCTACTAACCTACTTTATAGTTCATACTTTCCAGTTTAATACTTACGTAGTTCAGTTACTTTCATAGTAATCTAGGTACATAAATCCGGTAGCTGATGAGATTCAGGGAGATGAGTAATCAGACCACATAGTACATGCGATCATTTAAGGAAATCGCAGTCTTTAAAATTTTCCAGCAATGAAGCTTCAAAGGCATTTTTAACTTGATAATTCTTATGTAAACGTAAGCAAGGTTCAATGTTGGTCATCTTCCGTTGTGGTTTTCCTCATCGTTTGTAAATGTTCATAAGAGTGTGTGACACTTGCTTCAGTCAATTATTTTTTTTATTATACAAATGCCCTTCTCCATGAAATTATGTATTTACGGAAGCACATAACAGTTTGTCAAGCTCTACTTTAAATAAACTAGAATTAAAATGGTTCTTGCATTACATATAAGTAAGTACTTATGTTACCAACAACACGCACTGTGCCCGCGTGGTGGATTACGGCCCACTCCCTCTCACCGAGAGGAGGCCTGTGTCAAACGTTATAGGCTGATTATGTATGTATGTGTAATGAACATACCTAGTACCTAAATTGAAGTAGATTCATAATAATTGCGTAGCACACTATCAATCTCAATCTGAATCATTTCGACAGATATTGCAAATCCATTGCTTCATGTGTTCGAAAACTGTGTCTGCTCAGCAACGTAAATAGCGCAATGAATGTTGTTGAACTGTCAAAATGAAACCCATACTGGGTTTCATTTTGACAGTTCTGATAGTGTGCTACGCAATTACCCCGCTGATCTCTTTTGAAAGAAGAAGGTAAGAAATATGTAGGTATATGCATACGGTTACGGTTATGGTTAAAATAAGACAAGTAACTTAGCTTTAACTATTATTAAAAAAATCAAAGAAAACTGACCCTTTTAAGTATACCCCGTACATTAGGTTAACCGTTTTTTGACAGCTGTTTTAGAATGTACATATTATTCTACATTACGTACAACTTAACTTTAAAATTCTAAATAGAATAAATATATAAACTACCTTGTCTTATCTTATTTATGGCTTCTTACATACATTATAATACCGTACTTGTATCAATCTATGTATTGTGTGTTGCTGCAATCACTAGTTCCATCTGTCAAAAAACGGTTTATTGAATGGATAGGGTATAGGTACTGCAACGGTTCCAACAATATAAAAATTCAATTTCTTAAAAGAAATTAATAAATGTCATGAAAATTAATAACTGTTTTATTGCTTGTTGTTTTAATTAATTATCATGTATCTGCTAAAACAACATTCATCGCTTTCGACAAGTGAAATGGTGTTAGATTAATGTAAGAGTGAAAGCAGCGTCTTAAAAAATTCCTATACATAATCTGTTCGTAATCTTTGTATGTTATAGGAAACTTATGAAAGGATTATCTAGAACAAAAACAAACGTAAACATGAACGCGTTGCCCGTGGAACGCATTACCTACTGTTTACGTTTTTTTTGTTACCTAACCTATTCAAGCAATCAAATAATAACTATTATTTTGGATCCTTTTAATAATTGTTAAGTAGGTACCTACGAAATATTGAATGTATTCAATTACGATTTTTTTTTATTGATCACTTTTGGCTGTTGAACCCACTTGATTACCTATTTAAACACTGAGGGCTGATTTATCCAACGCCATATTATAATTTTATCGGAGGAATCATTTTGAATTTTTGACAGTTCTTCCATTCAAAAACTCTCAGACATCAATTTTATTCCACGAATAAAAAATATATGTCGATTGAAAAATCAGCCCTAAGTCAGAACCGAAATATACACGTTATTCACACGATTTTGTTTTCATAAAATATATTTTCATAAAATATTTTCATAATATATATAATATTCTTGCCTTTATCTCAATTTATTTGGGGTCTGCGTAATATGATGATTCTCAGCCTAATTTGAATAAATGACTCTTGATATTGATTTTGATTTTATATCTTTTTCTTTCATCTCTATTAGTTGCCATCTAGACTCGGTAGTCACAAACAGTAAGTAGGCAAGTAGTTATTTGAACAATAAACCGTAAATCATCACCAATTTTTTGTTTATCTGGATCAAAGAAAGACCATCATTATCTGTACAAATAGTGCTGTGAAGCGGCCGGGCTTCAATCGTTACTACATAATCGGAAGTAGGTCAAAGTCAGCTGACCTTGATAGTTACACCAATCTTAAAAACCGTACTCTTTACCGTTAATGGCACTAGAAGCATTAATTAATATCTCAACAATAGACGAGATGCTGTATTTGCTTTGAAATTAAGGTTGTAAAAAACATGTCTTTCGTCTTATGAAATCAAGATGCTAGAAAAGAAATCGAAAGTTTGGTTCTCTACATTTTTTCTACGGTATTATACCATTCCACTTTTTTCTATGCATGTAATTGATTCATTCTGTTCTAAATAACCAAACGTGTTTTAGATTATATGCGTGCATAATATTATTATAAAACTCTAGAGAAAAATATTACGTTACTTTTAATTTCTACCGTGAAATGATTAGTGTTTTGTTAGAAATATTTTCGTTATAATCTTTATTTATTTTAATTTTATTTATTAATAACCAACTTATATTAACAGTTAGCACCACACACACACAAGTTAATCGTTAAAAAGTTCATGTTAAGTCGTTAGTTACAAAGAAACAATTAAAGTAAGTTAAATAGTTATGATAACTATGTTAGATACAAGTACAGCTGATTAGAAACGCTAAATATTCCTTGAGCAACGTTTAAATTTCACTAACTAATTATATCTACTACAACCGTTACACGTGCAGTAAGACTATATTTTTTTAAATTGACGACGTCACTATTACATATTTTTGCATTAGGTCTATTAATAGAACTATTGCTTTTTGTAGATTCATATAACCGGTTGCTTTACCTTTCTGCCTGTCATGGTCACTCATATAAAATCGAAAGCGCTTTTATTTTATAATTAAATCATTAAAAGTGAAAGTTTTGCCTACTAGGAAAACATTATTAATCACATTCGTTACAGTAGCTTAAAGAGTAATGACTGGGAATATCGTCAAGTGTGCGTCTAATGGACGACACGGTTGGCGGTTGGGACGACACGGTTTGCGGAATGGCTGAGCGATCGACTGCTGCGCTGCGTGTCGCGGGATCGATTCCCGCACGGAACAAATATTTGTATTGCCTACAGGTAGTTGTTCCGGGTCTGGCTGTTTGTGTTTGTGAGTTTAAATGTTTGTAAACGCACCCACGATACAGGACTAATTACTAGTGTGGGGCAAAGTTAAAAAAAAAATGGAAATGTAGCTAATTATTATACCTAAATATTGAATGTTAATATCTCATAATTAATTTATGAGATACTCATATTAATTAAAGAGATAGTCGCAATTCGTGTCTATATCTGACCGAGTTGTTCTTCGAAATTTGACACCGGATTTTGATGCGGCTTTTTAAATTTGAAACCGTCCGGAATTAATTCTCTAGATGATCCCCATCATCTAGAGAATTTATTCCGGAAGGTTTGTCTAATACATTAAACTTACATATAATAAAGACATCCCATTGTTTTGTCAAGTCGTGAAAACCGTGCAAAGGTGAGTCGGGCTGCTAGTAGATTATAAACCGAATAACCTTGCTTGCACAAAAATACCGATCGGTAAATAAAAGTGGGTTTCTTCGATGTTTAAATTCATTACGATTAGTAATACCCTACAATTTATACACACGTGTGTAAGATTTGGAAACAATTGGTCAAGTATTCGACGAGTTATTAAGCAATAAACAAATGAACCAACTGCAGCCTGTGCATTTTCGCAGTCACAGTATAATTTAAAAACACATACACTTACACTTTCTGTTAGTAGCATTATTTTTCTGTTAGTTACATCTGTGATTGTTTATTGTATGTATGAATTATTTATTAAAATCTGTTTGATGTTTTTTATTATAAGTTATTTTAGTAACTTGTTTTTGCATCTACCATGTTTTGCTTCTGCAGCTCCCAAGGGTCGGTAGCAGCCGAACAGGCAGACAAAGATGGCTGTATTTTGACATTAGATCCATCTCTGTGCAATACCTACTCTTGTGCAGAGTGCAATTATAAATAAATAAACACAAGTTAATGTTAGTGTGTGTTTTTCCTTATATATTAGGAAAACAACAATTGTTTTTATGGCCTAAACGTTTAGGGTTTAAGTTTGTTTCCGAACACATAGTTTACAACGAGCGTGGCCTACAAACTGTTGCTCGTAAAGTTTATTCAAGCAACACAAAGAGGTCGTACCGATGCACTGTTTAGCAACATTGCTTACCTATACAATGCTTAGAAATAGCTAGAATATTTCACATGACTAACTTATTTATTTTGACTTTTTAAACTGTAATAAAAAATGTCTTTCACTGTTTGTAAATGATTAATTTAAGTTTTCTGCTTCGTTAATGAAGAAATCGCCTTGATGAGGCAAAAAATTAAATAAAGTTCAGGGTTCCAAAATATAGTACCTACCTACCTACCCTACGTAGGTAAGTACCTATAAAAAAATATATTTTGCGTTTAGTTTCAGAAGAGATAATAATATTTTTGTTACTTACCTAAGACCTTTGTCACTTTTCTACATTCATAGCTGTAATTTGTATGTTCTACATAATAAAGAATATTTCATTATATGTCTACATTATATTAAATTCTTCGTTCCCTCACCTACCTAAGTACCTACAGATGTTTATACCCACTGTACACAAAACCGATGTAGCTACCTATTTATAAACCTAATTAATGTAAAGGTGGCCTGTTAATTCGTCTCCTTTACAATCAAACAAAGGTACTGATAAAGGCATCTTCATCAAAGAGAACAAAATTAATTCATATTAACAAGGACATCGTTATAAATGCAGACTCATCTGTTTCGTGTCTGCGGTTGAAAAGGATGGCTGTGTTTGTGTGACAATGAAAGTGAAGACTTAAAACGTTTACTTAAATAATTAGCGGGTTTTATATGTTAACTTTCTAAGGAACCGGCATTAGCTTTGTATGCGATACTTAATGGGAGACTAATTGCTTTCAGTTTTATACCGCAGTTGGACAAATAAGCATTGTTAGAAATTCATTCATTTAAAAAAATAAATGAAGGTGGCCTAAGGCTATGATGCTAGCTTGGGATGCAATAAAGAAAGTCTTGCATTCATCTTGGGTAGTCTACTGCGCTACCAACCGGCTGACTGGCTGGTCAGAGCTGGTGCCGAAACCAGAATGAAGCAGAAGCACTTTGTAAAGTATTATATTATTTTAATTATTGTGAATATGAGGACTATGTGGGTCATTGCTTTTTTTTTCTTCTTAGTTTGTTTTAATAGTGATCTGGCAGTTTGAGTAATTTATGCGGCCTACCCAAATGTACCTACTTTCTTTGGTATTGTTTGTGCTTTGAGCTCCATAAGGTCTGAGTTGAGCTGCACGATTACTGACAAATGCGTGCACTGACCAGGCAAGTCCACTCAATCTGTGTGTTTCTTTCCTCAAAAGACCATTTCAGACACCAATCTACATGGTATTCACATGATCTGACCAAGATTAGGTCTGGAATTTAAAAGAAACGAGTTTGTTTCGGCGTTTCTTCTCAGAGTAGTCAGATAGGAAACGCCGACCTCATCTAGTTTTAAAAATATGATTGACGTGTGTTTGTACAAACCTCTTTAAAGAAATAAAATCATTTATCATTTAAACACAATTTCCTACAAGATCGAGACCACAATATATTAAACTTCGTATATCTTATAACGTTCCCATTCTGCTTACAAGAAATCAGTCAAATAAATCCAATAGTTTATTCAGTATAGCTAGTAAAAGATCGGTAGAACCCTTAGTCAGCCCATCACTATTTAGTTTGTTGAAAAAATCCAAATTTTAGGGCTCGGATGACTTATCCAGTTAAACGTATTGCCAAGAAACGATGAGCTATGAACCCAGGCAAAGTATAGAGGGTAGCATAAAGACTTAGAGTAGAGAGATTTTTTTTCTCCTGAGCATTTTATATAGAAAGTAAAATTGATGAAATTATTTCACTCGGAAATCTCCTAATTATTTTTATTTTACTATCAAAATCGCAATGACTTTTAAAAACCAGAAGTTATTAAATAAATTTAAAGATGAACAAAAATAAACGAATAGTTCAACTTACAAATAATACGTGATTACAAATCGGCACGTGCCTAACACGGTTTTGAATATATTAAACAATGATTATGTTATTGTTTACTAATAACAACAAATTCTTATTTTAGATAGACTCAACGATATTATTATTCTCCGGAAAACAAAACGACATATATTATATTCTCGCAAACTAAATCTAACATAAGATGAAAAACTTAAATTTTTTCCTAATCATCATCTGCCTAACCTTTTCCCTACTACGTTGGGGTCGGGTCGGGTTCGGGTCCAGTCTAACCGGATGCAGCTGAATACCAGTATTTTACATGGAACGATTGCTTATGTGATCTCTACAATCCAGTTACTGAGTATCCCAAATGCAAATGGTTTAGCAAATAAAAATCGAGAGTTTAAATAAATTGTTTTTGTCATGCAGTTATGATGATCAATTTAAACTGAAGTTTCGAAATGCTTTGTATAAACTGGTACCAGTGTTAGCAGACTGCTTAGAAAATATCTTTAAGTCAGACCAAAGATTTTTAGACTCCGACTTAACATTTCTCTCAGACACTTTCTAATCAAAACTTAAACCAAATCGTACACGGTTCCGTAATGAAGATTTTTTAAAAGTAAATTTTGATTTTCTTTTTCTAAAAAACCAACAAGACCGAAATTGTAATTTAAAATAGATTATGAATATCGTTAACATACTTTTCACTTGAAGACGTGCGTAGTCTCGTTGCTCATAAGAGCAAAACCTCAAATGCCCTAATAGCGGTTATACTAAAAGTATTTTTTGTTACTAACACTATTTTTAAGTCTATTCTTGGAGCGTGTGATTTAGATATTAGAAGTTTCATGAAAACCTGTTCACCTGAAATAAAACTACGAGTACCTAACAATGTCTGAAGTATAGCCAATTATTATATTTGAAAGCGAAATCATGTATTTTAATCTGTTTGGCCAAGCACATTACAGATTCTTAGTAAAATCGTAATGGATCACCAACCAAGCCAATTATGAGCGTATTGGTGCTAAAGTGATGACTAAATAATTATGATGACATCTGTCGTATCAATGCACGGACAGCAAAGGAAATACTTTCACGAAATTATCATTTTTATGTGAGTAAACTTGACTCTGAATATATATAATTTCGTGAATAGAGATCACAACCCGTTACTTGCAACTAGCAAGTGATTATGTAATCGTGCTGTATAAGAATGCAATTATGTACGCCTAAATATGAAGATATTATCTTTTTTGACCGTCAATGAACTTCTAAGCAAATCATTTATTAAAGTTTTACGCTCGATTTCAAATTCGTTGCTTACTTTAACAGCTATTTGATATCTAACTGTACCATTCGTAGCTGTAGACGTACTCAAAAATAAATAGAATTTATAAGGTCAGCAGAAGCAACTGGTATTCATTACCTACTGCCGCACTCCAGTTGATTGCATTCCCAGACCAGATAGCAAAAGTAACTACTTAACTTAAAGTGACTGCCAGTTAGTGTTCATTAACTAGTAACTTGTCACTGCTTGCCTAAACTTACTTACCTTTACTTGTTACAAACTCATCTGGTTAAGAGCAGATGACGCGTGCATTAACTTCGAAGTAAACCAGTAAGAAAGTTATACGCATGCAAGTTCCACTGCTGCAACGCTAAGTTGATCAGTTCAGTATGGGGACATATTCGTCCGTGCATTAATTTGTTCCGCCACGCTTGTGTCATTTTTTGTTGGTTTCTACGATGATAACTGCTGTCTAATTGTCCAGTATTGATTAATCCTTTATTTTACGATTGCTCGTGAAATGTTATTTTGGAAGACAATGAAGTATTTCGTCTAGACTGGTGTCGAACATTGTAATGACAGCTGTATGAGTTCTATTGAAAAAAAGTCATGCTGCGCGTCGACCGCAAATTAATTTGGAAAAAGGGCAAGATGTCGATGAATGAAGTGCCTGTTATTGTATTCTACAATTGAGTTCTATAAATAAGTCTCCAAGTAGATCTAGGTAGTCGTAGTAAACAAGTACTTCGCGATAGCTACGTACTAAAGGTTGCGCCTGCGCTTGCGGTTGCACCGCCATTGATTGTTTTCAGTTGCATCTGCATCTTAGCCTCCAACATCTCATTTGCCGGTTCATTGCCATATAAGACCTTATAGTCCCTTTCATTCTGAATGTTTAGATTTCAAAATATCTTTATGATTCATGCAGATTGGTTATAAAAGATTATTATTTCAGGCACACGATACTGCGGTTTTACATCAATGACATGAAAATATGCTTTGAAAAGGGTTTTATCGAAACTATTTCCATTATATTTGATTTATGCGATGTCATGACTGACACAAATTCTAATACAAATGTTATTCACGCTATGGTCCGTCTATTAGTGCTCGTCGTTGCTGGTTACGGCCGTGAAAATTACCGTAGATATCTAACCCAGTTCATCACTCAATACAAATTATAAGTGTTTCTTTTGCAATTAAAGCGCATTAGTTGCTGATTGATATTTTTCTTAAACTTCATGCTAGTTAGGTAATAAATAATTATCGACAAAATTGAAAAGACAATTTCTCCATTCTATTTTTCAAAATTAATTTCTATAAGTAATATTCACCTGCTATTAATTAATTTAACTCGTTAAAGAGTAAAATTAATTTATGAAAGTTACAGAGAATCATAAACTTGGTAACATTTATGAGTCTTCAGCACATTTTATTACTCTAAAAAATAAATTAAAATCTTACCTTATTTCAGAATAGGAATGATGTTTTGAATCCAGAAATGACAACACACACTATTACTGGACGTAGCACTAGGAAATGAAAAGTTAATATGTAGCTGGATTTTTTTAGGGCATAACCACACCGAGCGCCCGTGACACTGCGCGCAGGTCGGAGCTTTGAGTGGCGCGTGCGCACAGATGCCTTACTTATAGTTTCAGCGCGCGGTGTAACACTTTCCCCACCTATCTTCATCTCTTTATAAATGAAAGAGATATTCGAATTTCTCTTTCGTTTAAGATAACGAAAATCTGTTAGGAAAAACTTTTTTGGTTTTAGTACGAATCTTCAGATGCATACATAAATTTGGTTTTTGACCTTTTATTTAAAAACTAGCTGTGCGTGCGGCTTCGTTCACGTGAATGTCGGAAAACAATAATGTGTATCTTTACTAAATCTTTATAACTTCAACTATTTGTCAGTGGAAGTCCCGTAAAATCGGTTCATTCGTTTCGGAGATTAACAGGAGCAAACACACAGGCAGAAAAACAAAAAAAAATGTTTTTTTTTTGTTATTAGTACCGTATATACGCTCGTATGCATTTAGTCAAAATCTGTTATTTTGACATTACAAACAGTAATTTTTTTTAAATTTATTATTGTGCACAGTCGTAGATCAAGAGTGTAACATTCAACTTTCTAAGTTGAACATTTTTGTTATACGTCAAATGTCTAGATAGTAGGTACAGTTGAAACTTTGCATTCACCACTTTTAGGTCCTCTCCATTTTGAACTGACAAAAAATGTTTTCAAAAACGAAAGGATAAAAAACTTCAAATGTTATGCTTGAAACAATAGTTATAAAAATATGATTTTTGCCATTTTCAATCTCAAATAGCACCCAGAGGGTTAATTGCCGACTTTTGCTGTAATAATATTGCTAAGATGTTATTTGCCTTATGAAAACAATACGTTCTTTTTCTGGCACCTTAATTATTGGGTACGAATTGAATGATGTCCTTTGACTGCCTCGTTGGAGTAGTGGTGGCAAGCGCTACGAGGCCTGGGTTCGATTACTAGGTCAGTCAGTCTTATTGGGTTGTCCATCAGGGATTATACCCGGTTGCTCGCAATAGGCCTGCCCTGTCCCAATGTAGAGACTTAAACATGATTGGTGAAATGTGGGTGTACTTCAGGTGGACCTCTGCCGAACCCTTCGGGGAAATCTACTGTGATTTTACGTACGTAGGTACGTGGATAGTGATGTTTTAAATAAACGTAGCAGTAGTAGCCTATTTTGAGAATAAACCAACAACGAAGAACTGAGACCCTGTTACAGAATAAATATCATTGTAGACAAGGATTACTGGCTCTTATATAATGCGACCACAAAACGTTCTCTTGCAGACAGCCTTCGGGTCTAAGGCTTTAAATGGAACTAATTCCAAGATTGTACTAGCTTTATACGCCTACAATGCTGGTTATTGTGACAGATGTTCTAAATTGGGGAACTTGATTCAATTCTGTGGGAAATGGGCAGAATGTTGGTGGAATTAATAAGATTTTCTTGTTGTAAAATTATTAAAATATAATAAATATATTTTTGAAGTATTTACCTGACATCCGTCAAAATAGATTTGTTGTTATGGTACTGGTATAATATAGTGTTATAATTCATATAATCGGAAATATTGCAGAAAAAATATCGTTGTGACAACTTTTTCTTCAATGAAGGTTGAGGTTGCTACAGAATAAAACTAAGTTTGGGAATCTATAAGTTTCCTTTTTGTGTGGCTTTTATTAGATTTTGAGGGGGTGATCCCTGTAGCACTAAATATTTTCTGCAAAAAATGTCTGGACTCTAACCCTATGTGACCCCTATGGGACATACTAATTCCGTGCCCCTGAGTATGTCGGTATTTCTCTCAGACTATTTGAGAGGACGGTATTCCGATTAGAAATGCTGGCGCCGGTTTATTCAAAGGTAGTTACATAAATACCATTACACATACCTAACTTCTCGCATATTTTCCCTGAAGGGTTTGGCAGAGGTGAACATAATACGTAAATACAGGGTGGCAGAAACATCTACGCGCAATCTGTTTCCACGGATTTCTCCGTGCATGCGATGCGATGCGATGCGATGATGAAATTTCATTATTTTTCGTCGGCCGTTAAAAGAAAATACCTGTTCCATACATTTTGACCGTGTATATTGCAGTTTTCTGTGGAACATCAAATTTTATAAGATAAGGGGTCTAAAATCATGTGCAGAATTCATGGTTACAGTTTGCGAGTCGATCACCCTTTTTTTGGGTGGGAAGTCATCAAATGACTTCTCCCGGTCTAAGCTAAGCGGGAGGGCGAGTCAGACTTTTACTGATTAAAACCCACCCGTGTTCATTTAGTTGCCTGGGCCAGGGGCCACGGTAACTCTTTCGAACAAACCGCGACCCTGGCAGGTTCCTGCCATCCTGTTTACATGATGCTACTTGAAACGACAAAAATAATCATAATCATTCGCCTAGTAAAAACCAGTAAAAACGAATAGAGGGCATTATAAATATATTTAAATTAAGTAATATCGATTCCGGACTATGCAATAGCAACGTGCGATTTTCAATGCACTTTAACAAATTGCATTTGTTAATGAAAAGAGAAATTTATTTATTATTATCCAATCAATAGTTATAACTAAACGCTTGTTGCTAAAATAATTATTATTATAACATTTATTAAGGCACGGTTCGAATATAAAAAAATCACAAATATCTACATCATTGCATCTATATCAATAGTTACAATAATGATATTGTAACTTATTATAGGTATATAGGTATGTCTCGTGTGTGATATAGGTATATGTATATATGTTTGCCAGGTATGTACATACAGTCAGTGATTGTGGTATCCTATTTAATATCATCAGTAGCATTGGCCTTGACTTTACATAAGTACAAAAGATGATGAATTCGTTTATATACTTCTTATGTGTAATATAACTTAGTAGAACCCATTGATAATTGGACCGAAACAATTAGACTTAAATATAATTCATGGTCACTTTGCGTAGGCGGCGAGCAATGGGCAGCTTGCCGCACGGTAAAGACCAGGCCCGGGTCGACGGCGCGTTGTGTTCCACGCGCGCCTCAAAGAGATCCAGCACTAACTGACGGGGTCCGCTAGGGCCGCGGGTTGTTCGAAAGAGATACCGGGACCCCTGGCACAGGCAACTGAAGAAACAGGGTTAGGGTGGGTTTTAGTCAGTTAAAGTCTGGCACGCCCTCCCGCTCCGACCAGAGCGGGAGAAGTCATCTGATGATTTCCCACTCAAAATCACTTTTCGTGTCTGTCTGTGTGACTGCATTTATTTCTTAGCTACACAACGGATTTTGATGCGTTTTTCAACATTATTTAGAAGAAAAAATCGGCAGGATTCATACTTTCTGCGCGTCACAGAACAAATTTTAATGAATTTATCTATTCCATTTTAATGTGCGTGTTGTATAAATCTCAGTGATTTCAGTGAATTTTATAGTAAACAACGTTTTTGTATGAGATGCGTACCGTAAAGCTGATCGGAAATAAAAATGAATTATATTATTATTAATAAATGAAAATGCAATGCTGTTAACGGCTGGACTAGTTTGGCTATTTTTAATAGTCCGAATTTGGTTTCTATGGATACAAAATTGGAAAAAAAAACCCATAAAATTTTCAAACTCGGAAAAAACGTCTTTTTGTCTATGGGATTATTGTATGAATTATTGAAAATTGGACACGACAACGTCTGACGGATCAGCCAGTTAAATATTAAAAGTAATTTCTGCCCAGGAAGAGGTGGCGAGATGACTTAGAGACGTACCGCAAGGGTTGGATCGAGGTGGCGCTAGAAAAGACACGTACCGCAAGGGTTGGATCGAGGTGGCGCTAGAAAAGACACGTACCGCAAGGGTTGGATCGAGGTGGCGCTAGAAAAGACACGTACCGCAAAGGTTCGATCGAGGTGGCGCTAGAAAAGACACGTACCGCAAGGGTTGGATTGAGGTGGCGCTAGAAAAGACACGTACCGCAAGGGTTGGATCGAGGTGGCGCTAGAAAAGACATAGAAAGTGAAAGAATTTCCCAAAATCAATTTTTAAGAGAGTGTTAAATTTAATATATATGTAAAAAGCAAGAAATATTTACCTACTGACATAGGTAAGTACTTAATTATCATAAATAATTTAATGACAAAAACGCAAATCAAAATGTAATGTAAGTATCAGTTGAAGTTAACATTTTATTTAGCAATGAATAAGTACTTAAATTACTAATGTACCCACTTAATTAATTATCTAACATTATGTAATTACGAATACAAATCAATATAGTGTGTACCTTACTTAGGTATATCCTGAATAATAGTAAATCCTGAATGTATAAATGTATCATGCACACACAATTGTCTATGATTGTTCATAATTACGACTATTAAGCCGTTTGTACACACGGTTTATTTACAGTACGGCGTATAAACCGCGCCGTAGTAAGTTGGAGTCTCATTACCTACGAATTGTATGGGAAAAGTTTTTTTTGTGATTTCTGAGTTTTCTAGTACTCAAACCTCAGTTGGTCCAGTAGAGGTTTTTGATCTTTATAATAAACAGGATCGATTAGCATAAAGAAATTTTTTTGTGAAAATTGCCCATTTTCCTGCTGACTGTACATTTATATCAAAATTTGAAATTGCAAATCAAAATTTCTCAAAAAGTTAAGGAAAGTCTTTTAACACCGATTTCCTGTAAGTAGGTAGGACGGTTATGGTAACTGCCCCTACTGCCCCATCTCAAAAATTCAGCCTGTATGTATATTTCTATGGTGCCTGGTATTGGTGAGACACGGAGTATAAATCGAAGAAAATAAAATTTGAAGATGTTCACCTATCCACGGGCCTACCGCGGCAAGCGTACCTTAACCTGATCGATCGACACGTGCGGCTGTTAAAACTTATCCACAAACCCCTCGGAAAATGTTGGAATATGTACTCGTATAGTATCATATAAAATTAATCTTCGATTTAATTATTTTTCTAAACTCTCGAAGTATTTCTAGATGGCAGTGAATTCCTAAAGAAATCAAAACATATGATTGTAAGAGTCAGTCTGAATAAATACAAAAACTTAGCTTACTTTCACTTAAAAAGTGATAACGTAGATGTCCTTGATTCTATTACATGCAATTTCGATGTATAAGTTGTTTCGATCCACCATCGACCATTGTCTATTTATATTCATGACTGATCGATTTGAGTGTGACGTACTCTCACAAAAAACGATTCTAGACGAAAAGTAGGTAATACATTTATGATTTCTTGTTTTTGAATAACCAAAATAAATGTACTCAGTTATTTTTGTTGTCAAACGGTACGAGTCGTACTAGGCATTATTTTGATTAGCAATTACAAATTCCAATTTCAAGCTTTTCCTGAAAAATCTACTAGCATACTCATATTTCTTTCCACAAGGTAACAAGGGCTCACTTCAGAAACGAAGTGATCCTCTCAAGCAAATTAACTTCCAATTTATAGTCAAGAACTAACTAATGAGGTACTTTTACCAAATAAATGGAAATAAATACAAATTTGTTTTGCTAAGATCTGAGAATTGTAGAATTTTGTAGATATGGCAGATGACGATTTAATGACTTTTTAATATTCTTATTATTTATTAAGTACCAGAAAGATTTTGTCAAAATTTTGAAACATTTTAATCTGCATTCACAGATTTTGAAAACAATATACAATAAATATGTATATATACAAGACAATGGGCAGTTTTCAGTATTTAATGGCTTTCCATATTTTGTCATACATTCTATCGGACCAACTGAGGTTTGAGTACTAGAAAAGTCAGAAATCGTAAAAAACTACCCACACATTTCGTAGAAAATGAGACTGAGATGAAACAGAACACAATAGGTGGTATACCAGTGTATGATAACAGTTGAATTATTCCATTACTTCGTTGGGCTGAATAGGGAACGAATATAGCTGATAGTTACAGATTTTAAATGATTATCAGCCCGCTATACCTTTAAGGAGCTATGCAGTCAATTATTATCAAAAGACATTATTATTAGAACGGCTATTTTAGTCAACTTTCAACAAAGTAAATAGCTTAGCGTTTCGACGACTGCTTTCCAAACCTATTTTCGATTCGTAACAAAAAAAATGTTTTCCTTTTTGTTATATACTATTACATACTTATACATACCTATTATGATATAATAGTTCGTAAAACTCACACGGAAAAACATAAAGTTTAGGCCTTTTCTGTCATCTTTGGTTATAATAAAAATATATATCTATGGTTAGGCACAGAATAACTGTGGGTTAGGCGACTGTTAATGTGAAATCCCGTGTGTTTACAATCGACTGTATTATTTTAGTCATCGAATCAGTATGCGTCAGTGAATCAGTGTTGTGCCATTATTTAGGATATACAAGAACGCAGGCGTTCATTAATTCGCTAAAAACGAAAAAAAATGCAAGCAATGGGAATTACTACTGAAAGCTGCGGGTGTCGACCTCAGGACGAGCTGCTTTTCACACAGGCAACTGTACGTCCCTTGCTGAGATTCACCTGACTATCTTAATATTTTGGCTGCTGAGACCAAAACTACAAACTTAGTGTACAGGAAAGTTTTATAAAAATGTGAATGTTATTTTAGTTAATTGTGGTGGTTACGACTTCCACGCCCACGTATTCGTGGGCTAAAGCTAGACTATAATATATATAGATCGATATTAGTAAACACTAGTATTTCAACTTGTCCTGTGTTTACTTGGTTGCAGGTAAACAGCTGCTTGGGTAGAGTAAACGTTCACTACAGAGTAAATCAGGGAATTCCAGAAAACCGTTGGATGAAGGATCCTTCTAAGTTGGACTTAGCTTGAAGCTTCGTTCAACATTAACGATACACCCGGGGGAAACAAAGCTGCCTTTATAAAATAAAATACATACACATGAACATAATATCACGCCTGTTACCCCCGCAGGGTTAGGCACAGTTGTTCCCACTTTTCGTCCGTTTTGTTTAAGTCCCATTTAACAGGGGGCGAGCCTGATACCTTAATCCGGGTATAAATCCAGACACCGGGCTGCCGCTGAAAAAAATCTTCAGTAATAGAAAAATCCAATATCACGTTACCCAACCTGGGAATCGAAACCAGGACCTCGTGCTCAGTAGACCTTTATGAAACAATCACATTAGCCCACAAGACTGAAGAACCGAACTAATATCTGCTCAATACAAATGTTCTGCCTCCCGAAGTACGAAACCAATCAATCAACCCTTGCCATCTGCGTTCGATCAATCCAATGTGGGCATCGGGATCGGGCAATGTGGAAGATGGTGTATTTTCAAGACTTCTCTATCTCTGTCTATAGATACTTAGTTCTTTGTCTAAAGCAGTTTACACAACAATAGATATTAAAATGATCAATTATAATGATCAAACATTCCCAGGCTAATGATGTGTTAGAAAATGTGCGTCATAATAACAGTAAAATACGAATGACAGCAATTTATTTTGATTTATTCGTTATAGGGACGCACCTACGTAAGATAGCTTTGGGGATTACAGTTAGCCCCTTCATCAACTGCACAAGTCATCCTAAAACTTGCACAGACGTACCTGCGGTTTCACCTTTTGGAAATGAACCCTACATCTTTCTTTTAGATACACCATGTCGTCTCTGCATCATTTAAAGAACACAGCATAATCAGCCTATACTCCCACTGCTGGGGACACAGACTTCCTCTCTGTGAGAGGGAGCGGGCTGTAATCCACCACCTGCCCCTGCCCAGTACCGGCTGATAGACGTCACGTTTTCGAATTTTCTGTTCTAGGACATGCCGATTTCCTCTTGATGTTGTCCGTCACAATTTTGAGAGCAGTAGCGATGACATCATTTACACAGTATAAGGTGTCTGTCTAGGTTCAAAACTAAAACCTATGGCTAGTTAGTTACGGCCGCGAAATTGTAATACCTACAGACGAAAAACGTACTTTTTCATAAATAGTTAAGGAAAAAGATACAGGTATTTGTATCCCACTGTAAGTCGCTAAAGTTTATATATCCAATTATATCCACACCTATAGGTGTGATCCAATTATTTATAGCCCGACTTAAGTGCCTTGCAGTCTTTGAGCTAAGAGACTAGCGTCCGTGAAACGTAATTTTACCACTTAAAAAATAATACCTAGTAAAAATAAGACATAATACTAAAAAAGATATTTCTCAACATCACTCTCAGCCTCCTTATATAATCGATCACTTTGTAGATAAACTTAGCTAGACTGAAACATCCTGAACAAGCAAAACAGACATGATAACTTCTTAAAGGTCAGCCTGTAAGGTAATATTGGCACTTATTAGAAGAGACATAATGGCTACAGACGGTGCTAAAATATTAAATCAACTAGAACGTTGCTTCGTGGTTTAGACTACTTATGCTATATTTACATAGAACTAGATGTTGACGAAAATAACACCTTCCCACCACTCCTCCTTTTTAATCCTCTTTATTTTATTAAAGTAAATAGATTTGTTGCATGATTTGCGGTTCCGTAACATGAAAATGAAAAAATATGAGGTTTCAAATTAAAATGCATAATTTTAATCCGCGATGGTTCAAATGGCTGAGATTTTTCAATCATCTGATAACTTTATTCGAGGAATCATTTTGATATTTTGACAGTTATTTCATACAAAAACTGTCAAACGTCAATTTTAATCCTCGAATAAAAGTTATCTGGCGATGGAGAAATCGGCCCTTAGTATTATAAATATGAAAGTTTGCATGTTTGATACTCAATCACAATCACGCAAAAACAGCTGCACGGATTTGGATGAAAGGCACACAGATTCATTTTATTACCTGGATTAACACAAAATATTCTTTTTATCCTGATATTCCCACAGGATCGAGACTCATGCGGGTAAAACCTCAGGGCGGTGCTAGCTGGTAATATTTTTTTGAGCTGTATCAAATTGTTAAGTTTATTTTATTTAAAGAAAGCAAGCTATAGCTATACATAGTTTCTAGCATGATATGAGTAACTGATTGGTCTAAATAACAGTGCTCTACAAATTTAAGTTCCAATAACTGTTTTTTTTTAGCTTTGCTTATGTATAATCTGCCTATAATGATCTCACTATTTGGAAACAGGCCTCCTCTTTGCAAGAGGGACTGTAATCCACTACGTGGGCCCAGTGCGGGTTGGTAGATGTCACATGGACTGGCTGGAAGAGACAAGAACTGGCATGTCCCAGAACCAAAAGTCGAATACCATGATGTATTCGACTTCTTGGTTCTGGGATAGTTTCCTCACGATATTTTCCTACACCGTTTTGAGAGCAGTGGTGATGAAATAATTTACACAAAGTAAAGTGCGTCGTTTGGATCTAGGTACAAACTACAACTCATAAATCGCGGCTGTTTCCACTGGGTCACCACAGCACTTATTTTAATAATTATTTTGAGCTTACTATTCCAAAAGAAAATGATTGGTTCCTGAACCGGAAACGTTGGTTCATTATTTTGCTCAGACACAATATCTTACATTCATAGGTAATGCATAGCAATGGCAGTGAACCCGTTTTTCGAAGATGTTTTCCGCAACTAAATAAAGATTTCAGAGAAATCCAACGGTAACAGGAAATGCTACAGATTTTTCTTCAGAACACGAAGATACTTTTTCTGAACATTAACATTTCATAGATAAGGTACTTACTAAAGTAAAAGCACAGATTACTAAATAGTTGTAAAAGTAAGAAGACCTCTTTGAATGATTTGTCAGTAAGGCTTTTAAAAATCTCAAGTTCATCATTAGTTTGTTCTTTTATATTGCAGGGAACATCTTCTTACCATCTGTTTATAAGAACATGGGTTCTTACAAGTAATGTACCAGGAACAAACACGACAGAGTACCTACTAACAGCAGACTACGGTGACTGATATGGACGGTATGCAAACAGAACAGTTCATATTTATTTACTTGGCTCCATAAGGTCCTTTGTCCGTTCAGTTTAATGCTAATTTACATATTCATAATGCTTCGTAAGTATATATCTACAATGTACCATTTACCGGAGACCCCGAAGCCATTCCGTAGGTATGACTAGTTACAATACATGAATGAAATGTTAAGAACGTTAAAAGTTAACCTTACTTGTACATTGTTACTTGCTTGTGGCTAAGTAATACCAGCTGCAAGGGTCGATCGATCAGGTTAAGCTACGCTTGCCCCGGTTGTTCCGTGGATAGGCGACTATCCTTACACACCACGACATTCTCATAGAAATTTATTTTATTTATATTTATATTATTCTCATAGAAAATTCCAAGAATAGGACTAAGTTTTTGACTGCGTTTAGTTTAGTTTTATGATCTTCCTGGACGAGTCGCAATAACTATTTTTCTTTCTTTTTTTTACATGTATTAATAGTTAGGCTAGGATAGGCTTAAGTCCCGACATACGTCCTTCTATTATACGTCTTCCTCACCGTCGAGGCCCAACGCGACACCCCATACCATGTCCGCCCCGAACTTTGCTCGAGCCAGTCCGCGCCGCTGAGCCTGTAATTTTTAATTCGTCCCAAATTAATTACGATCCAGCACAGGCTGGATCGGAATTAATTGCTGCCCTTGCTGCCCTCTCCCCGCGACGCCCTAAGCCGAGGTCCGTACCCCACAGGGAGTGCCCTTAGCGTGAAGTCGCTTAATTTTTTATTTTTTTAAGCCCTAGCTGGAGGCCTTAATTTATTGAGGCATCCACAGGCAAGTCCGGTTAAGCAGACGGGAACCTTATAGGTTGAACTACGAGATGCCACTAAAAAAAAAAATTGTTTGTCGCTGACTGTTAACACACCGCCGCCACGCTCGGGAGAACTCTCTCCATTGTAAGTTTCTTGAGCGAGAAAATAGTCTATTGCTAGTAGTCGGTGGTGGGACAGGTGCCTCAGTTCTACAACTAAATGAATGCCTGAAACTCAAAACACAACTTTATGAGAAGTTGTAAGTCTGACAACCAGTCTTACCAAGGGGTTTCGTGTTACCCAGTAACTGGGTTATGGAGGTCAAATAGGCCATCGCTCCATGTAGAAAACTGGATAGGCAGATGATGAGATACCTGTAAAGAATTCAAATAGGTACTAGTCTAGTCTGTTTTAATAAACTTCAATGATTTTCTATTTCTACGAGAAATGCTGAAATCGGAATATGAATAAACGTACCTATATCGGTACAACATTAAAAATGGAATTTTGACCCATTTGACCTAGTTATGGTGTTAGGCTGGTGATAAATGTCATACTTTAATTCTCATAAAGGTAGGAATATATATTATTTATTATTGTATACAAAATTCTTTATTTCATAACGCGACCCCCGACCCAGTTGAGCCAACCGACGGTTATGATGTTTTATTTTATGTGACAATTTAATGAAATTTAACTAAGACATAAAGTTAAATTTCATTAAATTGTTTAATTAATTTCATTAATTCAGTTTTTATTTTTTTCGTATTTATTTTAATGATGTAATGAATTTAATGTTTTTTATGCAATGTTGATTTATTTAAGTATTGGGACTCAGTGTCTGAGTAAATAAATAAATAAAATAAACATTTAAATGATTGTAAACAATATATAACGCAACTATTTTGATTGACGGCACGGTTGGCGCAGTGGTTAAGCGATTGACTGCTGCGCTGCGTGTCGCGGGTTCGATTCCCGCACGGAACAAATATTTGTATGACCTACATGTATTTGTTCCGAGTCTGGGTGTTTTTCTATCTATAATATGTATGTATTTACAAAAAAAAAAATTGTATACAGTAAGTAGTTTATCAGCCATCTTGTTACCATAACACAAGCATTAGGTTGCTTAGCTTGGGACAAATGGTGCTGTGTGAAATGTCCAGGGATATTATTATTTACATTTATGTAATGTTTAATAGCTGTATTATTGATACTTATAAATACTATTATTACATCAGGTACTAATTTAAATAACTAACTAACTAATCCTAACTAATAGTATAAATGCGAAAGTAAGTTTGTTTGATACGCTTTCACGCGAAAACGGCTCAACGGATTTGGATGAAATTTGGCACGTGGGTAGACCGTGACCTAGAAAAGGACATACTACTTTTCATCCTTGATTGCAGACGAAGTGGCGGGCAACAGCTAGTTATACAAATAAATACAAAAAATCCTTTTGTTTTTTGGGAAGAATGTTTTTTTCAAGAATTTAATTGAAATAAAGCTTTGAATGAATATTCATGAACAACACGTCTTATCGCTGTAACGATTTCGATTTGTAACAAACTGACTGACTGGCAAACTAATGACAACAGATGGACTGGAAACTTAAAAGAGGAAAATAACAAGCAGTTCCTACTCTAGTTGTAATAGCAATTTCGCTAGCAATCAATATAAACCAGCTACTTTAACAAAGCACCTACTTTCACATATTGGTGTTTGTATAGTTTATAGATAATTTATTAAGTGTGTATAACATCGTCTTGGAATACTGTAAGATGTTGTACTAATTGGTGTGAATAAATAAATATTAAATTAAACGTATGGAAGAATGATTTATTTGCCATTTTATTATTATCAGCCTGTGATGTTCCATTGCAGGGCAAAGGCCTCCCTAAACTCTTTTCACTTTTGTCAAAGTCTGTGTCTGTTCAAAGCTGCCAGGGACCAGTTCTTATTGAAGGAGTCCAGCTCATCCCGCCATCTCCGTCTAGGCCTACCGCGATATCGCTTACCCATTAATTTAAGTAGTCGTAGCAGTCTTTCATGCACTTATTGTTTTGTACCTACTATTGAACTGTTTAACATTTAGCGCCTTATGTTTAGGTAATGATCTATTGCCGCAAATCAGCAAGAATAATGTAATTTTAGTAGGCGCAGTCAGACGCGTCCGTTCTTGAAGATTCCGAGGGCTTTTGAACGTGCATCGATGTACGTTAGCCTTGCACGTACTGGTTTTGCTGTCACGAATCCGTCTGCGAAACTGGTGAATAATGGAAGATAGGTACATGGTCCTTGAGAGGTCGTTTCGGTAGGGTCGTCAATCTTTTGCTGCACTAAATCAATACTTTGTCCTACAAAAAGCTTGCACACGACTTTTGCTTAACGACACTACCCATTTCTAAGCGCCCTCACTTATAATAAATTGAACAAGATTTTGAATATACATTCCCTTGACCATTCTCTTAACACATTTCATTGTAAATCTAAAGTTAAAGAATATTTCTTAACTCTTGACTACAGTTAAACAGAAGACCCATTAAAATCTATATATATGTTACTGTAAAAGCTCGAACTGCAGTAAATCCTAAGATATTCCAGTAAAACCTAAGATCTACCAATTCCTAATGGTAAATGTCCAAAAAGATTTGCGATTCGAACTTTTACCACCATTCCGTTGGTAAATCTTAGGATTTACATCAATGGCATGGTAAATGTTGAAAAACAAAACATGTCATAGCGTGCTCAGCGCATCGACTTGTAGCTTGCCGCCCCCGCTACCCGCGCGTTTTTTTAGGAACCTTACCTATTAATCAATTACATTTGATTGTCTTTTTTTACTTCTAAACCAAATAATAAGAAAAATAATAATTAAGTTAGACTAGCTTTTATAAGCATTATGTTTGTATTTCGTTGTTAAATTCCAAATAGAGAAGTACTGATTCAGTTAGATAGATATGACAGAGATTGAGATATTCAGATATATACGTTATGTGTTTTTTCAAAATAATTTAAATAAGTTGATATTAGTTTGTACTATTGTTACTATCATTATGATATCTTTATAATACTATGTACCTGTTTTGTCTAATAGTTCAAAGTAAATAATTAAGAATTACTCATTGTTTTATTCCTAAAACCAACATCTACCAGCTAACAGTGGTAAAACCTAGCATATACTGAGTTCGAATGGTAAAAGCTCGAAAAAATCGTCGTATCTTCAGAAATACTTACATTTACCAACTCATGTCGGTAAATCCTAAGACTTACACTTAAATCTTAAGATTTACCGTAGTTCGAGCTTTTACAGTAACATATATAAAATTCAAAGTCCTGACTGACTGACTGACTGACTGACTGACTGAGACATCAACGCACAGCCTTAACCGCTGGTCCTAGAGTCATGAAATTTGGAGGGTGTATTCTTCGTGAAGAGTAGGTATCCACTAAGAAAGGGTTTTTCGAAATTCCACCCCTAAGAGGGTGAAATGGGGGGATTATGTTTGTATGAAAAACCTTATTCCTTGAGTTAATAAACTTGAAACTTGGCACGAATACTTATCTAAGTAAATTATAAAGTTGGGCATTTTTTGTTTTTATAAACTACCCCCTAAAAGGGGATTGGGGGGTTTCAAAGTTTGTATGGAAGAATTTTAGCGCGCGGTCCGATATGATCGAAACTCAGTATTTATACCTAAAATTGAAAGAAAAGAATAATGTGTATCAGGGTTTTTCGAAAATCTACCCCTGACGGCCTGAAAGGGGGGGTAGTCAATTTTACAGGGGAGGATTTTACAGCGTGACTTGATTAACTCGAAAATTGGTATAAATAATCTTTGAGTCAAATTATGAACACATCCCAAATGATTTTTTAAAAGTTCACCCCTGTGGGGGTGAAAAGCGGGGACACAGTTTATATGAAAAATCTTATTCGTTAGGTTAATAATCTTGAAAATTGGCATGAATACTCGCCTAAGTGAGCAATAAAGTTCATCATTATTAGTTTTTCAAAACTACCCCTCAAAAGGGATATAGGGGTGTTAAAGTTTGTGTGGAAGAATTTGAACGCGCGGTCCGATTAACTCGAAACTCAGTGAAATAAATAATAACACGTATGAGGGTTTTTCGAAAATCTACCCCTAACGGGATGAAAAGGGGTAGTCAATTTTATTTTATTTTTTTTTAACTTAATTTTACAGGGGAGGATTTTACAGCGTGACTTGATTAACTCGAAAATTGGTATAAATAATCTTTCAGTCAAGTTATGAATATATACCAAACGATTTTTTTAAATTCCATCCCTGTGGGGGTGATAAGCGTGGATACAGTTTACATGAAGAATCTTATTCATTTAGTTAATACACTTGAAACTTGGCAACAATACTTGCCTAAGTAAGTAATAAAGTTTATCATTATAAGTTTTTCAAAACTACCGCTCAAAGGGCGCTATAGGGGTGTTGAAGTTTGTGTGGAAGAAATTGAATGCGCGGTCCGATTAACTCGAAACTCAGTATTGATACTTTTGACAGAAAATAATTAATAATAAGTATGTAAGTTGTTGAAAATTGACTCCTGACGGGGCAAAAAGGGGTAATTCGGTTTTTTAGGGAGGATTTGAACTTGAAACTGTATGTTACATTTTCACGCCTAAACCACTGAACTTCTGATTTGGCAAAGAGATAGATGGCATCCTGGGGAAGCACATACTATTTATCCTGGTAGCACGTTCCCGTGGGATAATTTCCGACATCCACGCGGGCGAAGCCGCGGGCAGAAGCTAGTCGCAATATACATGACCAATAAATACAATGACCACTCCATCCACCCTCACCCTCACACCCCCTCAAATACACAGCCTCACACACATACTTACACACGCACTCACCACACCTTTTTCACACTAGATTTAAGCACATAATTGTTCCCCTAAATAATACGTAGGTACTGTAGCGAAATAATAAAAAATATTCACTTGTACACGTTTAATTTAGTAAAAATAAAAAATATTGTAAACCAAACAACAACAACAGAAGGACACAGCACGGTTTGTGATATTTAAAAGGACTAAATTATAACCCTAGAGTTAGAGCCCTATAATAAATTTCTCTATTACTTCGTCGGTTACGATACGTTTGCAAACGTTCCTATAACTCCCGCAATAAATAAATATCTGGTAATCCTAAATGTGTAACTTTGCACCAAGTCAATCGGTTATCAGGTAGCCAGGCAAAAATTTATATGACTGTTTTAAATAAAATATGACAATAGCAACTACTTAAAAAAAGGAAAAAACTACTAAATATACGCAAATCCGGTCCTAGACTCCAGGCTGGCAGTCGGTAGGCTCCTCGCTGGTTGGTACTAGAATACAAAGCGTTGGGTTCGAATCCCAACAGGAAGCTTGCAGTCGTCTGGTCCCAGGCTAGCGGTGGGGGCGAATTCAAGATCCGCCTACGGTCTTCGGACAAATCTACAGAAAATAACGAAAACTGATAATCCGAAACGCAGGCAGAATCTTTTGTAACAAAAGAGCTGAAGATAGGTTAAATTACATACCAAGTCTGAATGAGGAAACCTGACTCCACTTGAGACAAGCTTTTAATTTTGTACATTTAAAAAATAAATGTCGCAGCGCTGGTATTCTGATAGGCCCGCTGTGATGTCACGGGCAATTGTAGTAATAAATAAATTCATAATACTTATATTAATTATGTAAAATATTCTCAGATAAAATAAATAGTTCATTCTTTATCTGCACCAGACGTAACCTCAATACCTACTTGTCTATGCCCTAAATGTCAGAAGCAGTCTGTGGCCGGCATTGATGTGACAAGTATAGGGACGCCTGCGCCGAAAATAAATAAAATAAATACATAAATCTATAATATGCAGTATACATTACGGCTGTGTAGTGGAACAGTAATACAGTGAATATACTATAAAAGTGGAATGTGGTAGTAAATTAACGGCATGGATGAAATGGAGAAATAGAAATGCACTAATGACTACAGTGATAAGTTATAAATTCTAGAAACAAATGACAGACAACGAAACAAAACATTGTCTAGGCCAGCAATAACAATTCGTCTATAGATGCTACAAGTAAAAGCGAGGGATAAACAAAAACATTAATTTTAATTAATTAACTAACGAACCTATCAAACACAAAAACAAGATGCGAGACATATATCTCTACCTACATAATATATAGGTATCGATACCTGTAATATCGTAGCAAATTATTACATGATCAAGGCGGAAAAAAAAATATTATGGACTTCCGTCCTGTGTCCAAAAAAAAACTTCCAATGAAAAATCTCGGTAAGAGAAAAGACAATGACACTTTTAGATTCAAAATCCAAAACCAATATCAATAAAAAAACCTTTCAGGTTAAAAATAAGGTTGGAATTGTTATTTAAAAGAAGGTCGTTGGTGATAAGATTATAATGCCGCATTGCTTACTTACTTATCTGTATAATGGACGCATGGATTACCCCTGTAATACAGGTTCCACCTAGCATGGGGGTAGTTGATCAAATCTCTGTGTACTTGTAAATCCTACGCTGCAAATGCTGCGCATACCTACTTTGTACAGTACGTAAGGAAATAAATTATTTATTATTATTACTTTATATTTTTATTGACTGCTCTACTAAATAAATACTATGTATTCCTATGTCCTATTTCTGAACATTTGCAATCAACGTACTTAATTGATTGTTTGCAATAAATCGCCTGTTTATAGCTATATGTTCTCTCATGATTCGGAAGTTTATTATTATTGCTCTCAGCTGTTACCAGGCGCTACGTGGAAACTACAAGGTACTACTACACTTTCTATGAGGATTTCCAAGTTTTCCGACAGGCACGCGAAATAAGTCGCAGGAACAGCTAGTGTAAATATATATACCTATAATATTACACATGACATAGTAATATAGGAAGCCATGGTAGGCAGTTATCCAGTATCCTTACCCTGAATGTTACTGATAACCGCGAAAGCGCCCGCGCCCGCGCTGTTATATCCGCGAAATGTAAAACCCTTATCAACTTAGCAATATTATCCTCAATAATAGTAGTAGGTAATATGTTTATTGTATGTTTCGCATTATTCGCAAAATACAAATTATTGCAGAAATGCTGTTCTTTATAGAAAAATTACAGCTTAGTTCGGTGCTAAGTTCACATTTAAATTGTAATTCTAAAATTTTAGGTTAGTAGAAAATATTTTGTAAACTAAAGGTCCATGACTAGCTTAGCTTGACTAAGTAATAACAGCCGCACGGGTCGAACGATCAGGTTAAGCTACGCTTGCCACGGTCGGTCAGTGGATGTGTGACCATCTTTACATACCGAAACCCCTCCGTGTCTCGGATCCCGGCTGTCGTTCTTTGATCTTTGACAGTCGTTACGGGTCGTCAGACGCCCGAAAGTGTGACAACCAGTCTTACCAAGAGGTATAGTGTCACCCAGTAACTGGGTTGTGGTGGTCAGATAGGCAGTCGCTCCACGTAAAATACTGGTATTCAGCTGCATCCGGTTAGACTGGAAGCCGACCTCAACAGGCTAGGCAGATTGACTAGCTTACCATAATTATATAGGTAGTCAGCCTATATTGACCCCACTGCTGCTACACAGAGACAGTGGGCCGTAATCTACCACGCAGGCCCAGCGCGGGTTGATAGATGTCACATTTTATCTTGTTCTAGGTTTCCTTCACCGCTTTGAGAGCAGTGGTAATTAAATGATTTACACAAAAGCGTCTGCCTGGGTTCGAACCCACGACCTACAACTATAGATGGAAAATCTACCGGGTTTAAACCCGGTGCTTTTGTAAACACCCAATTTTCTGGGTGTTTATTTAGTAGGTACCGTAAAGGTTGTCTGCCGAAGGCGACTTCATATAATGCAGGCTGGCTATATTTATGCGCGGGTTCCATTCGAACATTCAAGCAAGTGTCATATATTCTAATTAGGATTTTGGTTTAGAACTGTCAGTACTATTTTAGAGAACAAAATGTAAAGACGTTCGCCGAATATAATTTTAAAAGGACTTAAAGGACTCTTCTAGTCCTCTATAGTACCTACCTATATGTATAACTAGCTTCTGCCCGCGGCTTCGCCCGCGTGGATGTCGGAAATTATCCCACGGGAACGTGCTACCAGGATAAATAGTATGTGCTTCCCCAGGATGCCATCTATCTCTTTGCCAAATCAGAAGTTCAGTGGTTTAGGCGTGAAAAGGTAACATACAGTTTCAAGTTCAAATCCTCCCTAAAAACCGAATTACCCCTTTTTGCCCCGTCAGGGGTCAATTTTCAACAACTTTACATACTTATTATTAATTATTTTCTGTCAAAAGTATCAATACTGAGTTTCGAGTTAATCGGACCGCGCATTCAATTTCTTCCACACAAACTTCAACACCCCTATAGCGCCCTTTGAGCGGTAGTTTTGAAAAACTTATAATGATAAACTTTATTACTTACTTAGGCAAGTATTGTTGCCAAGTTTCAAGTGTATTAACTAAATGAATAAGATTCTTCATGTAAACTGTATCCACGCTTATCACCCCCACAGGGGTGGAATTTAAAAAAATCGTTTGGTATATATTCATAACTTGACTGAAAGATTATTTATACCAATTTTCGAGTTAATCAAGTCACGCTGTAAAATCCTCCCCTGTAAAATTAAGTTAAAAAAAAAAAAAAAAAATTGTCTACCCCTTTTCATCCCGTTAGGGGTAGATTTTCGAAAAACCCTCATACGTGTTATTATTTATTTCACTGAGTTTCGAGTTAATCGGAACGCGCGTTCAAATTCTTCCACACAAACTTTAACACCCCTATATCCCTTTTGAGGGGTAGTTTTGAAAAACTAATAATGATGAACTTTATTGCTCACTTAGGCGAGTATTCATGCCAATTTTCAAGATTATTAACCTAACGAATAAGATTTTTCATATAAACTGTGTCCCCGCTTTTCACCCCCACAGGGGTGAACTTTTAAAAAATCATTTGGGATGTGTTCATAACTTGACTCAAAGATTATTTATACCAATTTTCGAGTTAATCAAGTCACGCTGTAAAATCCTCCCCTGTAAAATTGACTACCCCCCCCCCCTTTCAGGCCGTCAGGGGTAGATTTTTTGAAAAACCCTGATACACATTATTCTTTTCTTTCAATTTTAGGTATAAATACTGAGTTTCGATCATATCGGACCGCGCGCTAAAATTCTTCCATACAAACTTTGAAACCCCCCAATCCCCTTTTAGGGGGTAGTTTATAAAAACAAAAAATGCCCAACTTTATAATTTACTTAGATAAGTATTCGTGCCAAGTTTCAAGTTTATTAACTCAAGGAATAAGGTTTTTCATACAAACATAATCCCCCCATTTCACCCTCTTAGGGGTGGAATTTCGAAAAACCCTTTCTTAGTGGATACCTACTCTTCACGAAGAATACACCCTCCAAATTTCATGACTCTAGGACCAGCGGTTTAGGCTGTGCGTTGATATCTCAGTCAGTCAGTCAGTCAGTCAGGACTTTGAATTTTATATATATAGATGATATTTTTCTTATCAGGTTTAAATTATTTTTAACTTTTTAGTCCTTTTTATTACCAAGTAATTGTACGTCAAAGATGACGTAGATTGGGTTTTTATGGTTAAAATAGTGCCTAATATGCACTAATCATTATAAAGTCTTATGTGGCCAGATATAATATTTGTCAAAGAGTTTTTGATTGAGAAGGATTTTTGTTCTCGGAGGGACCACGGGTAATGAAAATCCCCGTGGTCCCTTCCAGGGACTACGGCAGAAACTACCATTTTAATTCGGCAGCATTGTATTTCTCGAAGGGACCACGGGGCACAAATGTTAAAAGCTTGTTTTTTTTTCTTTTTATTTTATTTTATAGGTCGAGTGACCTACCAAGCTAACTCAGGATTTCGGGTAACCAGAAGCCATATCACACCGTGGGCAGGGCCATGACTTTTTTGGCCTTTATTACAATTTCTTTCATACATGGCTTTTATACAAAGTGCTATAGCGAATAAGTCTCCTCGGCTATTTTTTTTCTCTGAACTCTTAAATTAAGGAGCTCGTTATACGGCAAGGAGGTCGTGGAAATTTGTGAGGACTTCGCCGTACATCGAGTACTGCGACGCGTCGGCACTGATATGCCTGAGCGTTCTTCCAGCTATTTAGACTTAGTGCCTGGCTGTACTGCATTAAGAACACTTTTTGGACACGGTACTTTTATCAGTTACTCAGAGAGGTACCGTCTGCAAAATAAGTTCAATTTAAAGAACGATTTATGGTTTTCAATAAATACTTAAAAACCCTGTGCTATTCATGTTCAAAGAGTAATAAATTATAAATCTGTATTAAGAATGGACATTGACGACATGAACTTTATTGGTTCACAAAAAATCGTATACACCGGTGTAAAGCCGGCTGGGTAAAGGTAACATGCAAAAGTGTAACAATCTTACAGGCAAATTCCGCATGCTTAAAGAGTTGTACCTTCAAAAAATAATAATCGGGTAATCTAGTTTTAAATTACTTATCTAAAAATCTAAATTCTAGTGGAGCCCATAATAAATAGGCATAAGTAGTATTAGTTGTGTGCAAAATACTGGTATTCAGCTGCATCCGGTTAGACTGGAAGCCGACCCCAACATAATTGGGAAAAGGCTAGGCAGATGATGAAGTAGTATTAGTTGAAACTTTTCATTCAAAAAGTCACCTTGAAAAGTTTGGTAAAATAATTTAGTTAAAGTTCTGAGGGGCAATTCTCGTAATTTTAAGAACGTTCACATTACGAGAATGGCCCCTCTGATCTCAGTCTCAATCTGTCAAAAATTCCTCGTAATTTTCCTACATTTTGACAAGATTTTGACATTTGTTTGTCGCCGAGATGAGACTGCGACTAGATTTTGTACGTTTTAAATTACGAGAACTAACCTTCTGGTATTGGCGGTACTTGCTTTTAGACTGGTGTTCAAAGCAGTAAAATAGCTTGAAGGAAAGGCTTCTAGAAATGTCTACAAAGTAGTTTTAGTATTTTCCTTACTTTTATTGCTTTAGTATCTTGAAAAAGTTTAACTAAGTAACTCACTCCGTATTTTTTTCCTTCGAGTTTTCTGCTTTCAGTCTCCCCAGAAAAAAAAGACATTGTGTTGATTTTCCTTGTTTACTTATAAACAGATACTTCGTTGTGACTTGAATAATAAAGTTTTAAGATTTATTGCCAATGCTGTTTACATCCATCAATATAACTTGCTACTAGGAGTTCTTCCAGTGGCCACTGAGGCATCAGAAAAAAAAAATAACAAACTTCGTATGTCATGAGTTTGTCCTAATTTTTTTTCTCTAAGTATAAATATCAGTAAGAAGTGGAATGTTTATAGCTTCTAAATGTATACGGTGTGGCGATTAGGTTATCATATTAATTGAAAGCACTTATTCTACATGATGTATTTTAAACATAGGTACACAATTAAAATAATTAATAACAGTTACCATTCTAGCCGTAACCTAATCGGCACACCGCAACGTAATTAGAGGCTATCGATACTCCACTACTTCTCGCTATCTATAGGGAAAATAATTAATTAGGACGAACTTATTACATACAAAGTTTGTTGTTAGGCAAGTTATATTGATGGATGTCAGCAGCATGCAGGACAGTGATCTTCATGGGGTTTAGCTTTAGATACATAAGTATGAGCTTTAATTTTTTTGAGTCTCTTTTGAAAACTTTGACAACGAGTGCTCGGCAATACACATTCTACCGATACCTATTCACATAAGTCATTGACCATGTCGTATGTAGTACCTACAAAAATAATAAAAAAAAACCTTAAGTATTAGCAATACATAAAGTTCATTTTTGGTTGGATTTTAGTAATAGTAATCTTATACAATATAACTTCTGACTCTTTTCCACGGTGATTAGTTACCTTGTTAGGTACTAATGGTGCATCGTATGCTATGCAGGGACTGATATCGATACCCAAAATATTTTAAAGAAAATACCAATAACAGAATATCGACTAACTGAGATAAATATCGATTTTTTATAAAATTATCGATACTCAGTACTGATATTTGGCTCCAATGCGACGTTGCTAGATCGCACATCACAACACGCCACCGTGCAACGGCGCAGTAGCGGGCGGCCGCGGCGCCGGCGCCGGGCGGTGTCGGCGCGCGATCTTGGCGTGAAACGTAACGGCATCAGTGCAATAAGCAGCGAGTATTTGATCAAACGTAGCGCGTGTGCCGCTGCCGTGGCCCGTGCGTGCGTAGTGTTTTATATACAAAATCTAGTTTTTCTGTATTTTCCATTCCGTTTCGTGGCTATCTAACTTGAGCCTAATTGGCGGTCGGAAAAAATAAATGTGTCGTGGGACTTCCGCCAGTAACGAATTACAATATAATTCAAGTATGATTTAAACAATAAAAAAACACATGAAGTTATAGACCCCATGCTCGTTTTTCGAATCTCGGAAGGTATTCGCAGGCACACATAAAAAACAAAAGAATGTTGCGTTAGTCACATTTAGCTTTTCCATTTGTTTTTTTTGCGTTACATTTTCTATCAGTCAAAGGTACCAAACTCATTAGGTTCCAACAAACCATTTTAAAATTACGCGATCTCACTCGATTAAGCTAGATTTAGATTTAGCAACCTACTTATATTCTCAGATTGAGCACATACACACTTTGACGGTCTAGAAACAAGCGAAAAAACTCTAAAGGAAAAAAAATACGAACTAGCCATCTTGATACACCTAATTCATACACGCGCGAGTCGCGCGACCGTTACTAGAGGGGCCGGGCGCGGGAGGCGTATGGACGTACATCGCAAAGATGATGCGGCCGCGGCCGCGGGTAAAGTTATTTATTGGTAATACATAATAATATATCGGTATCTTAGTGTCAGTATCGACACTGATAAAGGCATAGTAAAGTATAGATCTAAGTGTACCTAGTACCTACTGAATAAAAATATATGTATCAATATCGATAAAGAAATATCCACATATCAGTATTTATATCGATATTTTATTATCGATACCTAAATTTTACCGGTATGTAGTCCCTGGTCGTATGTTACTGTCGATTGCAGTACCTAGATAAAAAAGTGACATGACAATTTTATAATAACATACCATCACGCTAAAGTTTCCATGACCCGGCTGGATAGAGGTTAGTGCGAATTGTAAAAGAAATATTAATGTTTAAATGCACCTGCCAGGTAGGTACATACTTTCATGATATCTATATAAATAAATAAAATGGAAGTGTCTATTTGTAATGTTAAAATAACGATACTAATAAAATAACTTTTTACTAAATGCATACGGAAGTATATACGACACTTATCACAACAAAATACAATTTTCAAATTGTTTGTCTATCTGTTTGTTCTGGCTAATCTCCGAAACCAAATGGACCGATTTTGATGAAATTTGGTACCTATAAGTATTTTGAACCCTGGGGAAGGACTGCAATCAGGAGGAAAGCAATCAACGATGCAATAGTTTTAATATGATCTGTTATGGTATATCTAGATATTTTATCATACGCATATATTCAACCTTAAACTGATGTACAGTCACGAGCAAAAGTATGTATACACTCGGCTAAATTCAAAAGCGATTTACTCCTTTATTTTTTAATTAAATTTTATGTTGTTACGAACATAGCATTTTCAAACTCATAGGTTTACCTATGTAATGTGTCGTATTTCAACGTTGCATTCGTTATTTCAAGAAAAAAACGCAACTTAAAGTTGCCAAGTGTTGGCATATTGGTGCTCGTGACTGTACAACAGTGGTAACACTTGCACTACAAAAATCGCACTTACTGCTACGACATAAAGGCGCAGTGAATGTCAAAGTCCAGAAGTCACCGCTGTTGGTCACCGCTCATCAAATTCACACATAACTAAAGCATGTTAGCTTCTAAGCTCGTCAATAGGGATAGTGATGTGCTTATAGTGTTCCTTTCTTTGAGAGTACCTACTCATTTTCTCAGTAACAATTTTAACGTAAATCTTCCTTAATAATAAGGTAAAATACGAATAAATAGAGGAAATACAATAAACCTGTGAAGGTTTTTCCACAGGTTTTTACATAGTAGGCAAATAGGTATCTTCCTGGCCCATTACCGGCACACAATTAAATCGTCCATAATTTCATACCATGTACCTACCTATGACACATACCGCCGTGTGAAAAAATAAGCACCCACCTACTTCACTATATTTTTATTGTTGGTTTCAAGGTTTCAATCTAACATGCATGTGCTAGAACCAAACATTCGAAGACATGTGACAACCACCAACCCGCACCGGGCCCGCGTGGTGGAAAATGGCCCTCTCCCTCTCACAGAAAGGAGGCCTGTGCCCTTGCAGTGGGAACATTAACAGCTGTTTAATATTTTTTGCTACACATCTATCTATTTAATTAGATACACACACCATAAAACTAATTTACATCCGTAAGACCACATAAAATAGGGTCCACTTGAAAACCAGCTTGAAGCATTAGTTGCCTGACATTTATGCTGAACTGGGTCTATTTGGCGCAGCCGTGAGGCACACAATACTATTTTAAGTTTTTTTTTTCCTGTTTTTTTTTTGTGTGAGTACTTACAGTGTGTCTTACTTAACCTGCACCCTAATTGCGTAACACACGATTAATCGGAATCGGTTTCATTTTGACAGTTCAACAACATTCATTGCGTTATTTACGTGTTGAGCAGACAAATTTTTCGAACTTATGAAGCAATGGATTAGATATTTGCTTCAAAATGATTCAGATTCCGATTGATTGTGTGTTACGCAATTGGGGTGCTGGATCAAATAAACTTATTTTATTTTCTTTTTAAGTATCTAACTACCTACATATTACTATTTTTATAAAAATGACGCACGCTCAATTAGTAGTTACCTTATGGTAAATTCATTTATAATCACTGCATACATTAGTGTTATCGTATAATTAATCAATATTAGTAAACAAACTCGAACTATAAATGCGTGACTCATATTCGATTATCACTTTATCGAAACTACTCAAGCTACTAGCTTCAGGCCACGACTTCGTTCGCGTGCTTGTTGCCCCGACCCATCCCGTCGCATCGCATCGCCTGCCCGCGCTACTACTTCGATTTCGCTTAGCATTCTTTCTGACTTTTTTTTTTAATTTTGCTCGTATCCTAAGTGTCCTAGCGTGATGTTAAATTTCCTACAGCCTTTCTCAAGAATTCCCAATTCTTGAGAAATAATAATAAGAAATAGTAATCTCTGGAACTAAGAGCCTTATCAGACTGGCGATTTGCAAGCGCCCCACCGCACTTCAGTAATTGTATCAAAGACCCGAACCCGCCGCGTCGTCGTGGCGTGTTCGGCGCGCGCTCGTTGCGACTGTTGCGAGCTCGTTGCGCACTCGCCTCGCTTTGAACTCGTTCGCTAGTGTGACATCTGCCTAACAGTCGGATATGAAAAATTCAAACTTACAAACAAACAAAGTGGTTTGAGGTAATCTCGGGAAGTAACTTAACCGATTACAAAAAATGTTACACTGATAGAAGCTACACTGTTGCCGAGAGCCATAGGATATGTTTGGTATATTTAAATTCCACTCGGATGCTAGTCGCGGGCGGAAGCTCCCAATTGTAAAATATTGGCTCAAGTGCAAACACCACTCCAACTAGTGATGACAGGAATTCCAAATCACTCAGGCATGGATACGGACTTGTAAAATGCCAAGACTCCTGTTAGAACGTACCACTAAAATACCGATTTTTTTTTCTTGTAACATGAATGAAAGAGATGAGGATAACTCATAAACATATAATTATTGGAATTTTGTTCTACAATAAAGCATACATACCTTGATACCTACCAAAGGTTGACTGGTAGAGAATGCCAAAGGAAATAAGTAAATCTATCTACCAGCAGTCGCAGAACATTAGACTCAGGGGAGCCCACAATTTAAATTCAACATAATCACGGGAAACATTGTACAGGCATCATATTATCGCTTACTACAAGTTTTTTTTTTCGTAGGGAAATCCTCGCGATTACCCTCTGTCTGGGGAGAACGGAGGGTTATGTCGGACTCCTTCCAACTACACTGTTCCTTGTACTTAGGTACATAAGTCGGGGGCCCGAGGGAAACTTGTACATTCCTTGCCCCCCGTTGAGCCCATCACCAAGTATGGCCGATCCCACGACCGCACATCCTCCCAGAAAGGCGCGCACGGAAAACTGCGTGCCACCTCTTTGGGCTTTACTTTTCGAGCGACGACACCGGCCTAATTTTGCCGTCTACCTCTTATTACTATACCTATATATTATTATTATTTATTGGATCAATGAGGAGTAAGTTACCTACTAAGTTCGACCCACGGATAGTTCGACCATTGATGGGATTAAGGTCGATGAAACCATTATTTACCTAGGTTCTGCCTATAATGGTTTCATCGACCTTCCCAGTTCCTAATAACTTGCCTAGAAATTACACAAAAAACCGTTACAGTGGCATCAATAAAGTTATGATAAAGTCATTAGTATTGTGCTGTAGATTACCAACATTTGTTTTACGTATCCGTGTACCGTACCGTACCTAGGTAAGTTAACACACGGGTACCTATGACGTCAAAACTGTGTGCCTTGTGTACATTTTAATGGGTTCATAAGTACAAAATTCCAGTTATAAGCAAACGTTAGGTTACATAACATGTTACCTCCAGAGTACAGACGCCAGCAGGTCAAGCTACCCGAAACTGTCAAATTTTCCCAATCAACCTTGAACATTAATGCTTTAGCGATAAAGTTGAAAATCTATCTAAAAAAATTGACAGATTGTAGTCCTGGCTGGCGTCTGTACGAGGTATTTGAAAAATTCTTTGACAACTATCTTTTTAAGGAATGTTCAGTAACATTGTTTCTTCACATTGTTCTCAAATTCCACAAGAAGAATAACTTACCCAGGATTTTGTATTATCTTGTTTTTAAAGATGTCATGGAGTTTCTTGTCCGTTCTTCTCCACAGAGATCTACATTTTGGAACAGGCAGCTTCAACTTTTTGACTAACAGACTGACTCGTAAGACATAATAATATTTGTATATCTACTCGTAGCATGACTATTTTCACATGACGACTCTAATAGTAAAACTGTGGTCAATGTCAATTTTAATCATGTTTTCCTATCAGTAACTTATTGACATTATATGTAATTTATTTACTATTGACATTATTGCATTTCGTTGAATATTGTCATTACCTGACCTATGGCATTTTATTAAATTACATAAAAAATACTTTTATACTACTGTAACTGAATAATGGTAAAAGTCTTCCATAAGTGTATATTTTGTACTCCAAATAGCAAAACATAAAAAAACTATAACATAACAATTGTTACATATTGTAGAACACACTGTAGTAACCTATGTTTACAAATGAAGACTTACTGATTGATTGATTGGTGAGACAATTCATAAGTGCCTCCGTAAATGGCTTAGTGGAAATACTTGTGTTGAGTTTGAGCTCATTCCTTAATATAAAGGCAGAACTCAAGAGCATCGTTGTGACATTTAATTTTTCTCTTTGACAAACTTGACGACGGAAATTCAGAAAATGTTTCGGAGAATCGACTTGATAGGTACTAGTCTTACTACTTAAGTCTTTAGGGGCTGTTTTTTCAATCGCCGTATAATTTTTATGTGGAATAAAATTGACGTCTGACGGTTTTTGTATGGAAGAATTGTCAAAAATTCAAAATTATTCCTCCAATAAAATTATCTGGCGTTGGTAAAATCAGCCCTTAGTATGAGGTCATTCCGAGTATTTCTTATTAACAAGTAGTAACTTCGAGGTGTATATTGAATTGTATATGTATAACTAGAAAAATACTATAATAATAATATGTAAATGGTACACCACAAACTACCTACTATATTTGTCTCTCCTTAATTTTAATCCATCCAAAGGTTGTCTTTAAAAGATCGCTTTTAGCGATAAGACCGCCCATTGTGTCACCCTTTGTAAAAAAATAATTATTATATTTATGTTCTGTAATTTGTATGGTGTACAATAAAGAGTATTCTATTCTAGAAAAATACCTACTTGCCCACACTCGACATACCTACGTGTTTTCTTTTAGGGCTTAAACTAGATTCCTGTTAGCGTGATGTAACTTGTGAAAGCGGACCCCAGTATGAGTCAAACTAGTATTTCGTAGAAAGTAAATGTCGGAAAAAATGTGTGTAGTGTTCATTATTAATTCATTTTAATGGAACTGACTCTGGGCCAGTTCCATTAAAACTCAGTCACGTTTACCTAGAAAAGGCACAGTTTATTGGACAATAAATTGGATTCAGTTTCCGATAAACCAGCAATTGGATTTACCTAATTAAACTGTTAAAAAGAAATTCATGGTCAATACCATGAAATACGGCAAAATACGGCAATATGAGACAAAAAATATTATACACTGAGAGAAAATACTTAAGTTCATCAAGAACTTCATTATTAATTGTTTGGAAGACAGTAAATACCGCTCTTATTTCGTACTTAAATCGTAATCATCTGCCTAGCCTTTTCTCACCTATGTCGGGGTCAGCTTTCAGTCTAACCGGATGCAGCTAAATACCAATATTTTACTTGGAGCTACTGCTTATCTGACCTTCACAACCCAATTACTGGGTAATAGGATACCCCTTGTAAAGACTGGTGGTTAGACTTTCGGACTTCTGACTACCCATAACGACTGTCAAAGATCCACGAATAACAGCCGGGAGCAACGGAGACACTGAGGGGTCTCGGTATGTGAAGATGGTCACCCATCCACGGATCAACTGCGGCAAGCGTAGCTTAACCTGATTTATCGTCCCGTGCGGCGGTTATTAATTAGCCATGGCCCCTCTTGCATATCGTATTAGGCAATTTCTTCTATACAAGCATAATCCAAAGCTAGAACTTATTTCAGTTTATTAGTAATTTTTATCCTACTATAGGATAGGTGGGTAGGCATCTGTGTGATAGATAAAACTTAAACTGCGTCACCCACTCATTGACAGATAACACTATCTATTCTCCCAACACTGTCGCTAAGTAATAAATGCTTTTTCTTTCAGATAAACTTTTACAAATTTTAGGATAAGTAATTTCATTTCTAGCATAGCATAATCAGTCTAATGTTCCCACTGCTGGGACTCTGGGACACAGACCTCCTCTCTGTGAGAGAGTAGGCCGTAATCCACCACGCGAGGCCAGTGCGGGAAGGTAGATTTCACATGTCTCCGATTTTTTGGTTCTAGATCATTTTTATCACAATGTTTTCCATCACCGTTTTGAGAGCAGTGGTGATGAAATTATTTACACAAAGTAAAGCGGCTGTCTGGGTTCGAACCTACGACTTACAACTTGTAAGTAGCGGTCGTTACCTAGGCCACCACTGCTCTTCAATTCTAGCATTCATAGAAAATGGGTAACGCACACCTAGCGTATCTTATTTCAGAAAACAATCGTCTATTTTGTAAGCAGCAAGCTCTTCCACAAACTCGGCAGGTGAGCCGTGCCATAAAGTTGCCTTGATGTGTTTTTGTTGATAGGTACCTAAGTAAGGCGGATCACACACTACAACGCGTCACTCGACGGGGCATAGATAACGCTCCCCCGCGCGTGATTTTTTTACATAATTAAAAAAACACTCTTCTACGAGGGAAATTAGGCTCCGCTTCCCACGCCCCGTCGCGTGGCGCGTTGTACTGTGTGATCCGCCTAACTACTGCAGGCCTCGTTCATACTAAACGTATAGTCGGTTTAAAAAATGTTAGTCAGTCGATGGCCGACGTTGTCGTATTTTCTTACTTTTTGAACGAGACGCTCATTCCCCGTTCACGCATGGCGATGTTCAGTATTATATTTTATGGTGAAAATCTCAGGCAGTCCATTCTGTAAAAACTTAGGTGAAGCGAGTCGTCATTCCACCTGGTGGTAGATTGATTGACACTATTGGCAGCTCACCTCAAGATGTCCTAAGTTTTCACAGTGAGATTTTTACACAATTAATTATAGATCGGCTGTATCACTCGTCAATACCTCATATGGTTAAAAACAAATGCAGTATGAAACTGCTATAATTATGACCCCAAAATTATTTGGGTCGGGGGCTTTTGGGACTGGGACCGCGGTCCCGGATTCCCCCTATAAATATAGAAGAAGATGAAGCTTTCAAAGCTTTGCCTCTGTGAGGGACTTACACTGTGAGGGCGCGACTTTCGTGCTAATTCGGAAACATAAAGATTTTCGAAGCACATACATACCTTTTCTGGATTAACTATATCTGTTACTTAATTACATTAAATTCAAAGCGACTACAGTATTGTCCAGCAACACATATTTTAGCATAGTCTCACTTTTGTTCTATAATCGGTTAATCAAGTTCTCAAAGAAGTGAAAGAAATTACAATCAAGTTTTTTTTTTATATGAATCCTTTTTTGCTGTCGGGACCCAGGAATGAACATGAATATTATTACAACTATTTTCTTTTGTTCATTTACTTTAACTTAAACCAAAGACGTACCTACAAACAAGTTTTAATTTACAACCTAAACCGATGTTTTAGAAGATATGATTTCACGTTCCGTTTAACTCATAATGCCAATAGAATACAGCCACGTAGTCTTGTGACACCTTTGTTTTTTTTTCCACACGTCTGTATACAAAGAGCCTTAGTGAGCGAAGCCGCGGGCACAGCTAACAAACCCTGTCCATTCGGTAAACCGTTTTTGACAGATGGAACTAGTGATTGCAACAACACACAATACATTGATTCAATGATTGATACACGTAACGTACGGTATTATAATGTCTGTAAGCAGCCATAAATAAGATAATTTAATAAGATAAGGAGTTTATAAATATATATTTTATTACGCATTTTAAAGTTAACTCTTACGTAATATGGAACATGTACGTTCCAAGACAGTTGTCAAAAAATGGTTAACCTAATGGACAGGGTATAGTTGCGATCTGCGTAGCTGGTACCTATAGCGGTAGCTATAAAACGGTATAAGCGGTGTTCATTAAATTGTCAATTTCTAGCCATCTTTTATAAAGGTACGACAATCGAGTCCAATGACTGAGCGCTCTTAAAGAATCAAGAGCAACAAGTGGCGCCCTTTTCACTTTCCAGTGGGAGCGTAAGTTTTACACTGCTTATTGCAGTACTTTACCTCCTTTGGTGACCGTACTAAGTCATTAGGAAACGACATTTAATTTTGAGTTGAAACTAGGCTTAAGTTTTAAGTTTGTATTTTTGAACCTCACTGCGTGAGCTCGCTGGCTTTTCTAACTGTATCTACATTTCTATTTTTACTAGTTAAGAAGTATCAATAAGAAAGGATTGAGAAAATGAATAATTATTAGTGGTTGTTGTTTATTTATTATTAATTGTCTGGCATTTTTGCTGAACTTGACCTTTTTGGCGCAGCCGTGAGGCACACTTTCCTGTTAATTTCTTACATCGGAATTTACACTTTTTATTTTTGTTTTTATCTGATAGAATATGTATCTCGTGTATTGTGCGTCTTTTAGTCTGTGCTACATAATTCCACATATTTAATTATGTGGATCCTATAGGTGCCGTTTTATTTCTTAATTTGGAAACATCGCTAAAACTTGGCCTAACCAGTCGATCTACTACTGTTGTCATCCTTATTTCTCTGACACGAGGCATCGTTGATGTGATCCATTTCGTGATATCACGTGTAGGTGAATGAATTGAATTGATTTGCATGTGAGGCCACTGAAAATCCACGCTGGCATCATGCTGAGTCTAAGAATCTTTGTTACAGTCGTGTTGTGCAGCTGTTCACTATTTATATACTGTGCTCGTTATTAAAGACTTAGTTTGTTTTTTTTAAATCTCATATTTATTATTCGAGTTCATTATCTTTTTGTATGCACGTGTTTCTGGAACAAACCAACCTATTTATCCGACAGTCGTTACGTCGGTCGTCAGAAACCTGAAAGTCTGACAAGCAGTCTTACCAGGGGATATCGTATTACTGCGCCTCATTAGCGACTGTTCTACTAGCATTGGTGATATTTACGTACAGCAAGGATTCCTTAACAACAAAAAAATCATGATGTTCGTTGCCTAAATAATTTATTCATTTCGATTTAGCAATGTTTGCAAACACTACTGAAATTACAGGAAGCAACAGAAAATAAAGAAGTAAATACCTATAACAAACAATTATTGGTAATTACTGCATTTTCTTATTATGACGTACTAAATAGGTGTAATCTTAAAGTAGAACACTTACATTATTAGAAAAAAAACAAAATTAAAAATGCATAATTTACTGCTACACGTGATAGGGATAATATTAATAAATTGAATACCTACGTCCTGTCTACGCGTAAACAAATATATCCGGATAAATAATTATGAGAGTACTTACAGGAAATAACATAACATAATATCACACCTGTTTTTCCAAGGGGACGGCAGAAGAGTATGCCCATTCAAGTTTAGTCCCTTAATGTGATTAAGAGAGTGTAAATCGGTACTTCGTATATACTGCTATTTGATATTCAGGAAACAAACCCTTTCCAAAACTAACCCCTTTTTGTCTACAAAGTAGTCGTAACATCAACTAACGATCAACAAAGTAGTCGTAAAATTAAATAACCATTAAGTATATTTTTAATGACTACTCATTGTCAGTGTGTTAACGTGCGTAACCGCATCCTTAAGCAGTGAATTAGTTCACGATTCCCGTAATAGAAAGGACTAGCATCCTTGTTAGTCACTCGATGCATGGGCTGCATAGTGCACAGTTACACTGCTAAAGTTGTCAAAAAATAAAAGGCCCGTTTTGACATTTGAGAATGCGTTCTTGACACCTGTCAGTTTCATACAAACGAATACGTGTTTTGCGAATTTGATCTTTATTAACTACTAGAACTGTCAATATCAAAACAGGCCTTTTATGTTTTGACAACTTTACTACTAAATTTATTCAATCGAATTAGCAGTAGTGTTCAAGGCCTTGAACTGTAATAAAATAATAACATTAACTTCCAAGGTTGAAGCCCGGCAGGGAACGTCAAGCTCTTAGGATTCAAAAAAACTGTGCGATCGAGAACATTATCTCTACCAAATGGTATATTCATGGGGAGTCTCCAAGTAAAGCAAGTCTAATCAATTTTGAAGGAAAAATGGATAAAACAATACCTAATTAGGTACCGTGCCTAAAATTACGGTAGATGGTTTAAAAATATGTATGTGGAGTGGAGGCTGATTTTACGGTCCATCTCACTATGGTGATGATATTTTTGTGCTCAAAATACGTAACGGGCAGATATTATTTCTACGAGATATAAAAATCTGTAAAAGTCACAAGAAGATTCATTTAGGTCAATATTATTAATTTAGGTCAATTCGAAATACATCATAAAAATAAATCAAAATGATGGTTCTCAGATAAATATATTTAACGCACATAAACGTCAAATTCGAATCGCATCTAAGCGGCCGTCCACACCAAATATAAAGTGTGTCAGACACGTGCGAGGAAAATTACGTAGCAGAAGTGTGGTGTTCGGTGGATGAGCTAGCGACGGCGAGGAGAGCGTCGCGAGGCGCGTGGGTCGCGCCCCGCTGCCGCCACGGTGACGCATCGTGGCGAGACCGACGCAACTGTGACCATGTCCCACGATAAAATTATCATGTAAAAAAAAAAACAAAAAAAAATCACTAATGAATAGTTAAAAGCCCAAGGTTCAAAAGCTTAGGTAGAAAAAAAAACATTGAATACTATAAGTACTTAGTTGAAACAAGACCAAAAAATAAATAGGAACGACACACGAAGACGAACGAACTATGTTTTACATTCACACAATAGAAATTCTTCATGCGGTTCGAGTTACATTAGCATACGTAACCGGAGCAACGAACAAAAATATCTCGAGAACTGTCGTCGGATTGATCGTCCGTGTTTGTATCGTGGCGGAGACATACTAGTGGAATAGGTAGTGCAGTGTTTGGACGGCCCCGACCCCATCCCATCCGTGGTGTTGTGAGCACTTTGAGCAGTCCACCATAGAACGCCGCGCGCGCCGCCTGTATCGTACCACAGCCCCACGTGCCCGTGCTAACCGCTCAACTGTGCGCCGATTGTGTAAACGTGAATTAACCTAGCTTTTCGTCGCGCGAAAAGCGACAAGGTCGCTCTAGATTCAGTACTTTTTGTCAAATCTGTGTTAAAACCCGTGCCACCGAATCGCTCAAGGAACTTCTTGCTTCAATGCAGTTTTCTGTTTACAGTGAATGTAAATAATCGGAGAGACGCCGCTTTTCAGGTAGTGTGTCAAGGTCATTATCCATACTCCTAAGTTAGTGTTAAGCTTGGCAAACCAGTTGTGTGATATGACAGATATCCTATTTATTTACATTCCAATCTGTGTTTATTTTCTAAGAATTCGTGTATTTGAATGTTTAGCAAGAACATTAGAAAACAAAATAAAACCAACTTATCATTGGCATTGGTGCCAAGTGTTTCTTATCTCCAAGTCTCTTCTGTTGGGGTCTAGGGTTCGATTCTTATAAAGCGTGACTCGAATAGTAAAATGGCCTCTTCGTTACGCGGCGGTAACTCGAGATTATTATGCCTGGCCTCTCATATTTACTAGCTGGACAGATTTGTTGTGTGTCGACTGTGAACTTGGTAATAAATGACTTATAACTAAGCATTCATTCGTAGTCCGTTCACCGCCTTTAGTAAACAGTACTCCAGTATTATACATATACGCTAGGTAGATAGTTCTAGATATATAACAATCTATGGTTAATGAATTTCTTATGTGCTATGCGTACTGTGACCTCATCTTCGGACTATTTGGCAATTTATTTATTGTGACATCATCGTACTATGACTATATACAAAATTTCGTTGGTTACAAACAAAAACATAATTAAATCATAGTTATTATGTCATCACAAAACATTTCGAATACCTTGCCTATAACTATAGCATACCAAGTATAACTCATTCTTTATCTGATACAAATGTTTGTTAACTGACAACGGCCAGTTTTACGAATGGTTGTTCGTAGGGCATGAGTCCGCATGACGCTTCTCAGGGCCGTAGGAATCGTACGAATTAACGCATAGTCGTAGTTATTTTGATAAGCTTTCTCTTTTTCTGTCGCAACGCTCGGTTACGAGATGCTAGTGGGCGATACCGTAAGAACTTGTTACTGTTCCTACAAAACTATGATCTATGTTGATGCGTTTTAAATTTGTTGTGGCATGTTGGTAACGTTGTAATTTGTGTACGTGTTCGTCATTGTAACGGTTTTACGTACAAGTTTTCTATACTATGGGACTATTGATTTGTTGTTTCTGAATATTTAAGTGGTGGGTTTTTGTTTATTAGGGGCTGATATTTCAATCGATAATTTTTATTCGTAGAATAAAATTGACGTCTGACAGATTTTGTATGGAAGAATTGTCAACAATTTTACATTATTCCTCGAATAAAATTATCTGGCGTTGGCAAAATCAGTCCTAAGGCAGAATTCCACCAATCTTTTATACCTAGGTACTCTAAGTCTTATTTTAGAATTTTTGACAGTTTTTCCATACTAGGACTGTCCGACGTCAATTTTATTCCACGGGTAAAAGATATCTGATTTGAACTGAGTGTCAAACTAGTACCAACTGAAAAATACCGAGAATGGTAGAATTTATCTCAATAGCACACGACTGTAGTACACTGTATGACTGTGTCAGTACCCAGTATCAATACGATTACGATACCGGCGTAAAATCTGCGGCACTGTAACTTGTGTGTTGCACTGTTGATTGACACAGTTGACAGTTTGTTTGTTTATTGTTCATTGTTGTTGCTATGCACTAACTAGGCCAGCATGTACTATCACCACTATATCTGACCACCGTAAGGACTATTCCAGCTTGCAGCGCATATTATTAGTCGACCTAAAAAGGATCCTCTATTGTTTTACTTACGGACACAGCGTACTTGTACTTGTGGTCATCATGTGCACGGGATTTTGTTTTCAAAATGGTCAGATGTAGGTTTTGGCGGTAGTACTTATAACTGTTACAGGAGATCTAAAGTAAGATCTAAGATCTAAAGATCTGCTATGTCTATTGATCCCTGTACAATGCAAACATTATAAAGTTAAAAAAAAAACAAATGTCAGTCAAATTAAAATTGACAAAAACTAAAAACCGTCACCTATGTCATTATGTCTAAATATGTCTAATAACTGGATATTATTTTGAAGAAGAGAATATGAGGGTCATTAAAATTAAGTTCCAAAATGGCCTACCCATTTTATTATGATTACCACACATACCCGCAAGGTAATTCCGTAACACACTAAAAGTAGGAATTGCTTTCATTTTTACAGTATAAAACATTCATTATTTATATTGTCGAGCAGACAAATATAGAACATAATATTATGAAGCAATGGATTAACAACCAGGGTTCGTAAAAATCCGATATTTATACTGAATACCTATCAAAATATCCGATATTAAAAAATATGCGATTTTCATTCTGTAAGACAGTGGTTTAAATATTATGTGTTTTATGTAGTTGTAGAAAATGTTGTTTTTTTTTGTTTTATTATTAATTTGACAACATAGTTGGGAAAAGGCTCGGCATATATGATGATTATTAATTTGACGTTTTTATTTTGAAAAAGTAATAAAAACTATAGTATTTGGTGATTAATAATAAGTTTTACCACATTAAAACATTAATGTGTTTTGCTAACGAAGTCAAAAACGTCAAGAATGAAAAGTTGTATAAAAAAAGCATTCAACGCTATACCTACTTACGTAAGGGAATTCCCAAAACAAAAAAAGTTACTACAGCGGAATACCTTATATGAACGTAACCTACTATAAACCCTATATATAATGGATATAAGGTTTAAATTTCAATAAAGAGGTAACCGTACTTGCTCGTTATTTGGTCAATTCCCGGAACTTATGATTAGATTGCCACTTCAGGAAAGGTATTCCAAATTGTAGTTTTTTGACAAATTTTGCTGTTGTGGTAAACTTTGAATCAATAATATCAATCTTCAAAATGATTGAGATTGTGATTGATAGTGTGTTATGCAAGCAGGATACTGGTATCAAATATGAGCGGTGAATTAAAACCGGTATCAACACTATTAGAAATTGTACACCCGATCACGGAAAAAAACCACAACTGACTTCCCGCGGGTTCGTAAAAACGAACCACCGTTGGGCTATTAGTCTATTACATGCATGTTTTAAAAGCATGGTTACGTAAACATAACATCACGCCTTTATTTCGCATAAGGACACGCAGAGGCATATCCTACTTATAGTAGGTATCCATGCTACTATATTTTGCTAGTTATTTTTATGACCCAATAGGGGGTTATTGCCTATTACCAATAAGCTGGGGAGTTTGTTGCTCCACTTCTTCCCAGCTAAGGACTACAACACTAGGAAGTGATGAAGGGCGTTTTGTTTGGAGGACTATGTTTTGACGCTCAGTAAGTGCTTATTATTAACCTAGTTTGGATATTATATGAGTTTTGGTTTTGATCAATCTCCGGGCGTTTGCTAACTTCTGTACCATAGTTCGATTATCGCGCTTGTGCGACAAGCAATATTATTAAGACTTTGTCGAGCCCTATTTCTATCTGCAGGGTTTAAAGGAACCTAACCAAACCGAACCTCGGGGTGCCTCTGACGTCGAAGACTTAATATTATTGCTTGTCGCACAAGCGTGCATTCGAACTATGGTGGGTCGCAGTACAGTTTTGTCGCACAAGTGTTATTCGCACATCCATTTGTCGAGCTTACGTAGTACACTTATTCACCACGCCCCTGTGCCAGCCTCATCCAGGTTCTACCCATGGTAACAATGTCGTCCGCCCATCTCGCTGTCGACGACCGACATCTCGTCTTCCAGTTCTTGCTCGCCACTCAGTCACTGCCTTACTCCAGCGTCATCACTGCGCTGTGCCAGGTGTCCTACCATTTGAGTTCCATAACTCGTTTTCAATATAGAAAACCTTCGTACGTCTGTGGATCTTGACGTTTAGGGATAACGCGGAGGGATGGACTAAATGAATTGTTGCTACCTATCTACACATAAATAATGTTCTTTTTTTTAACTTATTTTTATACACGCCATTTCAAGGTTTTCATTAATTACCGGGCACATGTATTTGGTCTAAATTAAAGAGCCGCCCTTCCTTTCACGTCCATAAAAGTTGCTGAAATGTATGGATTACACAAAACAGTATTAAAAGTCTTAAAGCCATTATTTCACCACTTCCTAATGATACAGTTTAGAAAAAGGACGCGTTACTGAAAACATTCCAGCAACATCATTATCTGTTTGGTATAGGTATGTCTGTTATATCTGTATGCAAATATTATCAACACACGAATGCGTCATACTAAATAAATTAATAGTTGAATACACCATCAAAACGGTATTATCAACGGTTTTATAAAGAGAAGAATGTGCGCAATTATAATTTCTTACGTAACGATTATCGTGGACCTCCAAGATAATCACGATAACACGGGGAAGTAAAATGTATGGAAATATGAAGACGCTTTTTCCCGTCTACGATACCGTTATAATGTGCAAAAATTTCCATATATTTTATGAACTTGGATTGGACGTCCCCAACAATATTGTCACGTTAGAAATAAGAAAACTGCCAATTCGGTTTTATTACCTTCTCCTTAACTATACTCGTACATACACACAAATAAATAAAACTGAAGTGTCTGTTTGCTTTTTACTAAATGCATAATTATGAAAGTATATACGGTACTTTTAGTTAAAAACAATTCTAATTTTTTTGTATACTATCTGTCTGTCTTGTTTGTTCCCACTAATCTCCGAAATTGCTTTATTGACTTTGATGAATTTTGGTATGGAGATACTTTGAACCCTGGAGAAGGACATAGGTTACTTTTTATCGACATACCATACAGGCGAAGTCGCGGGTGGAAGCTAGTATGCTAATAAAAAGAACCAGGACAATATCACGTAGGTACAGTCAGGAACCTGCATAGCCCGACCCCTCTTCCCCTCTTTTTCATTGTAAGAGGGGTCTGGTAAAGCAGAGTACCTACCTACTGACCGTACTTTGTACGTATTTATAAATTCAAGTAAAGTAGGTAGGTATACTTACACGACAAATAAAAAGTAGTATGAACGATGTATAAACCAAATTCACTGTGGACACGCATCATTACACATTCAATGGAAACGAACAAGCGACTGTTTTTCGACTTTGGAACGTTCTAGAACGTTCGCCGTTCGGTAAGAATTCTGTCTAGACATAGGAAAATAGATTTTGTCTGATAAACCTAAAAATAATGGAAAGTATAGTTGAATTTGTGGTGACGTAGGTATACATTGCTCTGAAACTGAATAGGTTAGATAATACTTTATGTTTTGTTTTCCTTTTAATTACTTAATGCCCGACTATAGAGAAAGCCGGGTTTTGGTTGACTAAGTTTACACTTATTGGTCTATATTTCTTGTTTTAATCTTTACAAGTATAAAAATTACCTACTTTATCTGATAGTGACACTATTAGCCTAATAAAAAATTTCATATCTAGATCAATAATTTATCGTAGTTATTATTATTTCACTTTTGATAAATCATAATCATGTCACCACTACTAAAAGCGGGCACGAGACTGAGATGCCGTGCTTTATACAAATGTGAGGTACCGAGATGCACCCTCGATGGTGATTAGATGACCCAAAAGTCGTACTGCTGACGAGTTTTTGGCAGTAAGTCTGCCTAAGCTAAGCAACCGACCCCGATCTCCCCTACTTTTAATTAAGTGTGCAAAAAAATATCACAGTATTTTCAGACAACCTATAATTTTTGACAACGTTCATAGATTAGTCAGCAGCAAAACAATGGCTATACAGCTTGCTAATTAGAATACAAAACGACGTAGGTAAATAATTGATGTCTGAAGGCTATTTGGTAAATTGCAAAATAAATATATCTACCTACGAAGCGATCTATACATACGTCCTATATTTATGAACGCGTCATCATCGTTGAGAGCTTTAACCTAATTCTTATGCATGAAGTAAGCTCCATCGAAATGGCACATGACGTCAGATTTCTGCCCTCATAGTTAAGTAATACGATTATAATACTTTCTCCCCCAGTCGTTCCAGCTAGCCGTTGGGAGCCGGCCTTGAATGAACGCATTCATATAAATATGACACAATCTAGTCGTGATGTCATTTGAGAAGATATTAGACATGACATGACACACTAACGCAACTACAGACACGTGTAAGCAGATGTAATTCAAAAGCGAATTTCTCTCATCTTTCGAAATTATCTTAATAATATAAACGTGAAAGTTTGTATGGATGGATGAATGGATGGATGGATGTTTGTTACTATTTTACGCAAAAACTACTGAACGGATTTGGATGAAATTTGGCACACAGGTGGTTTATAACCAGGATTAACATATAGGATACTTTCTATCCCAATATTCCCACGGGACCGTAACTTCTGCGGGTGAAACCGCGGGGCGCAGCTTTTTCAGCAATTTCATCACTGCTCTCAAAACGGTAAAGGAAAACATCGTGAGGAAACCTGCATGTCCTAGAACCAGAATTCGAAGACATGTGTCATCTACCAACACGCACTGGGCCCGCGTGATAGTTAATAGCCCACTCCCTATCGAAGAGAGGCGGCCTGTGTCCCAGTAGTGGGAACTTTATAGGTTGATTATGTACTGAATATTACTCACCTACCAAGCAGCAGAAAGCACAAATATGATTAGGTAAATAGTTTGGAAATACATATTTCACATTCACAACTCAGTAGAAAATAGCTTTTGAAACTCGCTGTGTGAACGTTATGTTTACAAATATATTTTTGCACATACCAACCTACCATACCCACCTATGTATATTGTGTATGCACAAAAGTGTTCACGGAATGTTAACCTTTATCTCCATCATAAAACATAGCCCATTTATCTAAATTAAAGCACCAGGTTTAAATAACACGATAAATCTTTGTAAACATTCATTTACTTCGACTAAAACTGTAACGTGATAACGAGAGTAAAGAAAATAAAATTATCTTATCGTTTGTTTTCTTTTACATGGATTATAATGGCGAATTACTAGTTAAAAGCATATTAAGGAATAATTTAATATAACGTCAGCTTACTGAATGACATAAATATTTACTTTGTAAAGTCTTTCAGCCGAAAGACGTCCACTCCTGGACATAAGTCTCCCCCAAGCCCCTCTACTTCGACCGGTTCTGTGTTGCTCTTTGTAAAGTACAAATATTATGTATTCTTTTCTATCGTGCTTGTTAGTGATCCAAAGATTCCTGCTACATTTTCTCTTTTTACCCGTGAGAACCTGTAATTGTATGTCTCATATACAATTGTTATCCTTCTGTTATAGCTGTTGGTTCTCCTATAAATAAATAAATAATATTATTTTAATTATTGTGAATGTGAGGACAATGTGGGTATTTGTTTTTTTTCTTTCTTTTAGTTTAAATTGATGGTAGTGCAGTTTGAGTACGCGGCCTGCCCAAATATCCTTTCTTTGGTATTGTACGAGTATTTCTAATCGTTGAGCTCCTTAAGTTCTGAGTTGAGATGCACGATAATATTGACAAATGCGTGCACTGACTGGACAGGCCCACTCTATCTGTGTGGGTATTTCCTCAAAAGACCATTTCAGACACATGATCTGACCAAGATTAAGTCTGGACTTTAAAAGAGACTTTGACCTCGGAGTTGGTTTCGGCCTTTCTTCTCAGTGTAGTCAGATAGGAAACGCTGACCTCATCTAGTTTTTAAAATATAAATGACGTGTAAAAGTGTTTTTACAAACATAGTTACAGGAATAAAATCACTTATCATCTATTTAAATAAAACGTTTCATTGATAATACAAAGCTGTGTGCTTGTTTACACGAACACTGTCTGTGGATGAGTGTAAAAAGGGTGTCACTGACTGCCACACGTGTATCCGAAATATAAATTCTAAATTGCATGGCAACGAGCTCACTCACACTAGGGACGCGCCCACAAGGCCACAAATGAATAAATTTAATGTACGTGTGTAGTGCGTATCAGCCGAATTATTTTGTCACCATACTGTGCCCAGTGGTAACGGCCGCGACTTACGAATTGTAGGTCGTGGGTTCGAACCTAGACAAGCGCTTTATTTTGTACAAATTGTTTCATCACCACTGCTCTCAAAACGGTGAAGGAAAACATCGTGAGGAAACCGGCATGTCCTATAATCATAAATTTGAAGACATGTGACATTTACCAACCCGCAATGCGGGGTGCAATGACTTCCATTTTGACAGTTCAACAACATTCATTGCGTTATTTACGTTGTTGAGCAGAAAGATTTTTCGAACATAATTATGATGCAATGGATTAGCAATATCCTTCAAAACGATTCAGATTGAGATTGATAGTGTGTTACGCAATTAGGGTGCTGGGCCTGCGTGGTGGATTACGGCCCACTCCCTCTCACAGACGGGAGGCCTGTGAGTGTCCCAGCAGTGGGAACATTATAGGCTGATTACGCTTACTTACTACGTCTACTTACTTTTGCCACAAGTGTATTTGGATCTGTTAATTTGTTCGTGTCTTTACAAATAGTTTGGAGGTCGTTGACATACATTTTTGTGTATCTATGCACACGGCTAGCGTCGAGATATTTTGAAATTATTGAGAGAAGACAACGTTAATAAATATCGAATGTGCGGTTTTTAAACGACTGCCCAAAAAAGGAGTGTTATGTTTTGAGGGTTCATGTATGTTTTTTTCATTTCTAAAGTGACGATGATATTAACGTAGGTAGACGTCCACGTCACGATAACACAGGGAAGTAAGTAAAATGTACGGAAATACATAATATATGAAGACGCTGTTAAATTTCCGTTCACGATAACGTTTTCACGTGCACGTATTCACATTATGATGGTGGTCAGAATACTAATTTATAAATCGTTGCAATTGAAAACAAACAAACGAATTGAGCATTTTATAGACATTATAACTTGCTATGTAGCTTGTATGTAGGTTACTTAGGTACCGTATGTGTGTAATCTATACATGACTAACTTTGTTACTAATGTTATGATGACGTCCTTCGCGGCCACCCTCAGGGAATTACCTCTTTATTGCTGTGGCATTATCCTCACGTTTTTCTTCTTAGAAAAGGAATCTAGAACTAATACCTAGGTACCTCTTATTTACAAACCAAGGCTTAGGTACCTACTCGATGTTTCCTTAATACTTTAAACACATAGGATTGTAGGTTAGTTGGTTATAATAATCATAATCATTTTTTATTTGTGTAACATAGGTAGTGAATACAGTTCTTAAATTAAAGTTCATAGGTCGCTATGTTATGCCAAGAAGCGTACAAATAAGGTTGCATGCTAAATAAAAACAATATGGAGTAATTTCTACAGTCAATGCATAAATAAAGAATCATTAATTACATTAGTCACAATATTCAGTTAAAATTTGTTTCTCCAGTCAAATAAATAAATAAGTCTACATTAATTTATCATTCGGAAATTCATCAGTCGTTTAATAACATGTTTCCATTAATAACAGTTTTAATTTATAATAATGAAATTCCTGTCTCGACCGGATCGGGCGAGACTCAGCGGCCGAGTCGCCTACTAAGCCATTATTAATAACTGCCCACGTTTTTGTCCGCGTGAAATTTCTGGTTGCCCGACCTCGTCGCATCGCAGCGCCTGCCTGCAGTGTTACATCGTTTTCGCTTAGCGTTCTTTCTAACTTTTCTTCTTGCTGGTGACGACCAGCAAGAAGAAAAGTCCTAAGAATCCTAGCGTGATGTTAAATAGCCTATAGTGTTTCCCAAGAATTAGGCTATCAAATGAAAAATATTTTTTCAAATACGACAAGCAGTTCCACAAATTAGCGCGTTCAAACAAACAAACTCTTTAGCTTTATTCATCATCATCATTATTTTCCAGCCCGGACTCACCTACTCCCCTTTCTTCTGCCATACTTCCCTGTTCTGTGCGTCTCTTATTATTAGCATTATTATTAGTGTATGCAACGTGTATTTTCTGATATCCCATAACTCTAGGGGGTACATTGTACTCATCACTATGAAAAACTTTTACTATGGGACCAAACATGAAAGTGCGAAAAAAAGTTAGTTGATCCCTACATTTATGTTCGTATAACTCGTCAAAATGTAGGGAACACCAGATTTTTGTTTCGCGATTTCGGGTTTGGTCCTATAGTAAAAGTTGTTCATACTGATGAGTACAATGACCCCCTAGAGTTATGGGATATAAAAAAAACCGGTCAAGTGCGTGTCAGGCCACGCGCAGTGTAGGGTTCCGTAGTTTTTGTAACAGCCAAGTGCAGGTCGTATTCGCTAACTGATAGTTTCGTACCATGTTCTAAGACCTATCCGACGATATCCCACACTATGGGAAGGACGAAACAAAAATTTATCATCCCCACTTTACATGTAGGGGAGGTACCCTAAATAATTGTTTCTTTCAAAATTTTATTTCACCAATTTTTTGGCGTTATTAACGTGTACTACTATTGTACACGTTAATAACTGTATATTATATACTCATGCCTAATTACAACTTTCTAGTACCAATAGTTTTTGAGCTAAACCGCGGACAGACAGACTGACGGACATGGCGAAACTATAAGGGTTCCTTGGTGACTACGGAACCCTAAAAAACACGTTGCATAGTATAAAATGAAGAACTGGGACCATTCGGATTTTTAGAAAGCGGCCTAGCGTCCTAGCGGCGGAGATGGTGACGTCGGACGGAGTTGACGTCACCATCTCCGCCGCTAGACTCACTCGTCGTCAAAATGAATACACCCAATTTATTTACTCACGTTTTTATTCTTATCACTAGTAAAACACAATAAAGAAAGCCTTAAAACCTAAATTAATAATAGAAATCGTACTCACAAGATATTCTATTGATATACCATGTTTTCACAAAATTCTCCTAGCTAATATGATCCCACAGCGGCTCGCCATTTTAATGACAACCATGACGTCGTCGTTGTGAAGTCATTACACTTATTTATTTACAAAATTGCAGGTAACATTAATTAGAGTAACAAACTTGCTAATTCGTTTGACTATTTCTAGCACTCGATTTTAACAATGAATTAATTCTTTATTGCTTAAAACATTTCAACATTTTTAAAACACGCGCCATGTTTTCCGCTTGATCAATAGTAGCTCAATCAACTATTTTCATTAAACAAATATTAACCAAATTCCATGATCAAACTAACGCATATCGCTTATTAATCAGGAAATGAATTTAGCAATAGACAACCAAAATCTCAAAATCATAAATCTTGTTTAAACCTAAGTTTGAATAAACCTTCAGTTATGGGTGCTACATATTATAGTAACCGGAAATCATAACATGGCTATTTACATTGAAAAGTAGCAAACTGACTACAAAAAATAAATCTAAACTAATTTAAACCTATCCAGTCATATTCAACTGTTAAGTTTGAACTTTACGTTAATATTTTAAAAGTTTAAGTTAGCCTTGCGTCAACGCGTTACGCGTTCCCTTGCGTTATTAATAATGTACATAGAACTTTACCATTCGGAATTAAAGCCTGTTTTATATGGGTAAAATAATAGTCTTCTGTCCTTACCGGTTCTAACGAATATTATCTTTTGTATGAAATACCTAGTAAGTATGTTTGTTATACATTATTCATAGTCACATACACAGTACACTTTTAACAACCTTAATATGATACTTTGGGATCTATTGAAATGTCTAATGCTAAACACGTGTAATGTTACAATCCTTTTAATAATAAAGTAGTCGTGGGACTCCTGGTTAGAACGGAGTTCCTTTCGCTGTATGGTATGTATTAAATAACAGGCACAATACAATAAATAAACCACTTTTTAGAATACAAAACACAAAAATAAAAATAAATCATTTGGTCAAAATGTTACTCTTTCTACGGTCTAGCTCTCATTTGCTTAATGCAGCAGCCAGCGAGCGCTACCTCCAAGTTAGTCACTGTGCTTGGCTATTTCTACAAACTGTATGCAACAAGTGCCGTTCCTGCAATATTGATAAACTGTTACAAAATTTTGTTTAAGTGTTGTTAGTGGAGGTGCTCAGGTGCGGTTCGTGCAAGTACTGTTGAAATCAGTGCTCTGAGTGGAATGCTGCTTTAGTATTAGCGCAAGGTGCGTTCCGTCGCATGTAAGTTTGATACCAGTTCACAATTCATCGTTTTGCCATAGATAGTTTACAAACTATCGAAAAATTATGCATTAAATTGTAATAAAATGGTTTGTTGCAGTTCACAATTTTTCCATAGTTCATAATCTCGCGAGACAGATGATCACAATCACGGTGACATTACATATTTATAAGTATTTCTCAAAAATAGTACAATCAAGATCAGATTAGGATCAAACCTTTTACCATATTGAAAATTAGTGTTATCAATCAAAATCATACTAACTTCAATCGATTCACGTTAGGAAAGATTACTCACAAACTGCTGACTCATCCTAGTTCTTACACGCGCCAACACCAAAGTCAAGGTCAGAACGATTCTAGTTTTTATGTAGTCTAGGCTTACGATAACTGGCTGTACCTAATCTGCGTCCGCGATTTAGCTTCCAAACAAGTAAACAAATATGAATTATTGGAAAAATTACTTTACTACCTACACAGTAAAGTTCTGTTTACGCTACAACTTCAAACAGTTTTAGAACTTTTTCAATAGTACTAGTCACTTGGAAATCCACTTAATTTTCACACCAATAAAGTTGATATTTGTTTAACTACATTAAATTGGAAACATGAATTTGAATACGCCTGTATGTAAAAACTGTCCATACAGTGTTGTATTGTACAAACATCTAATAATTATATTTGTACAGAAAATATGGTTTTATTGTTGCCTTATATTCATGAAAATTCCTTATGACGTTTCATTTTGACGGCTGTTTTGGAGATTCTACTATCAGCTGCCATGTTTTTCGACTGCTAGGTTTAAAGTCTCTTCACTGATAGAAAAAAGCCCCTTCAATTGCTCGCCATCTTGCTCATTCCACAACCTCTGTGGTGTTAACTCTGGCCAGCACTCCAATTGCGAACCCCACTTTCAATCCCAAGCCGAAGGATTGTGACGGAAATTCCTGATCCATTGCTTCATTTTTTTGAAAAATTCCTATGCTCGAAATCGTAAAGAACGCAATGAATGTTGTTGAATTGTCATAATGAAGGCACTCCATTGTAAGTGCGTTACGCAATTACCACACAGTCATCTTTTTCACCCATTGACGATCTTCTTAACCCTGGTTGAATGTCGAATTTTTAGCATGCCATACAATACATATTGTTCTGCTCCAATAATCTTTCCCTCTCAGGAATGTCGTAATAAAATATTTCGTAACATCCTAGTATAACCTTTTCTTTTGCTCTATTTATCAAATTCTATTAGAATGTCATCCAATAAAGCATTTTCTATTGTCTCTTACCAGTATGTAAGTACCCTAGCTTGTGTGCGAATCTACGACGGAATAGATCCAACCTTCGCTCCCCATCAGTATCGAATTACTTATCCCTACTTATGAAGCGCTTACGTCACGTGGGTAAATAAAACCATTAGGGGGACTTGAACTCTTATGTCTGTCTGAACAAAGTAGTAGTATTTGGAGCAATTGGAGCTTCTTTTCAAAGGGCTGGCCTGCAAAAGATTCTAACGCCGTAATAATATCTATACCGTTTTCGGGGGCCCATTATTGAGTATGCAAGTCACCCTCTGCCATTTCATCTGTGAATATTATAATTATCATTGGTCAAGCAGGGGACATAGACCTTCCATACTTCAAGGTGACCGATCCACTATAGCCACCCAAACCCATTTGTTTGTTGTGTAAAGGGCCTCTGCGAGTTGGTTTCGGCCCCTAGTACGCCTTTCAAAGGTCCGGGACCCAAGGGTCCCGAGATATGTCAAAATAACTCCATAATAACATAAAATTTATAAAAAGGTGGCAGGAACTTTGACGCACAAACTGTAACCATGAATGCAACACATGATTCTAAACCTCTAGCGTAGTGTAGTGTAGAAATTTTACGTCAGTATAATGTTATACTATGTGTTGTGTCTTCAATGATGACAAGCGATCTCATCATTCTCGAACGAGACAACTGCAACAGTATAATCCGTGTTGACTTTCACTTACAACCGAAAGGTAAGCACGTCTGTCTATTTTATTAAAGCCGCCATATATATTTTCTGGATTTCGATTAGAAAGCGCCAATTTTGACATTAGAGCAGTTTTGCCGTTTTGAGTTTTGCCTAGACTACAAAGGTTCACAAAGCATTGGTGAGCCCCTTCGGGTTGCCGCTTCGGGTAGAGTTCGAAACAACCTTTTTCCCGATTCGCCACATAAAAACATTAAATATTCTTCAATCATTTAATGTAAAAGCAAAAACTGTATTCGCATTTAATCTGATATTCGTTTCGAAAATTTAAATCGTAGTTTGAAAAACTCGCGCTTTTTTCAGGAAAATTATACCTTTGTAAGTCTTAATGTTCGTAACTGCTTATGAGAGAACCACACGACATGCTGATAAAGTTTTCGTGCCACAACACGACCAACTGATTAAAAGATAGGATTATATCAGTCCATTGACTTAGATTTTTACGTACAATTTACTTTGCTTAGTTTACATACTTACATAGGATAGGTATCATGACCTGTTACATCACCTCCAGATCAGTTCCGTTTCCATCATCATCAGCATCATCATTCTCTTACCCCTTATCCCAATTTAGGAAGATTTTTGTATTTGACTTTACTTTTTTAACCGACTTCTAAAAAAGGAGGAGGTTCTCAATTCGGATGTTATTTTTTTTTTTTATGTTTTGTTCGCGCACAACTCCGTCGCTTGCCAACCAATTTGAAAAATTCTGTTTTTGTTGTATAGGGTATACTTCCCAAATGGTTCCACGAAAATTTTATCGAAATCGGAAAAGCGGTTTTTGAAAAATAAACAAAAATCAAAAAAAATATCACAACAAAAAAGTGAAAAATAAAAACATTTTTACAAAAAAAACAACCGACTTCCATAAAAACACTACAACGTGAAAAATAAATTTAATTTCGGAAGTCGGTGTCTTTGGTTTTTTTATTTCGTTTTTCACCACCGACTTCCGAAATTAAAGTTATTTTTTGCACAGGCCAAAGGCAAAGGTTTTTTACTAAAATAATAATTATTATTAATAGACACAAATACTAAGCATAATAAGCAGTCACTACAGAACGCCACCTCCTACGATCCTTACATTATGTATCTACCAACTCCTTTTGTACAATAGCTAATGCCTTGGTCAAGAGACTATACTCGTAATATAGCCAGTTAACAAGGTTAGTGACTAAGGCTGTATAATCCCATAATCCTAGCAACGACAATGAAAACGTGGGGTAATAACATCACGCCTGTGGAAAGTCGCCTAAGGTAGCCCGTAGCCGGCGTTTAAGGCTTTTTTTTGCAATTTGCAGATTTAAATTGTTTTTATTGATGAGAATATTTTTTACGACCGCAAATTATATTTATATCAACGTACAACTTGATACTGACCTGCAAATGCATGTTAGGAAATTTTAATTTCGCGGGCTACCCTGCCGTGTTTGCTTGATTACTGAATGAGCTTTAAATCCAATATGACTTTTCAATTTATATGCACCAACTTTCTGAGTATATTTTGGACGTTACTGAAATCTGTGCAGGAAACCTGAACGCCAATTCTCGTAATTTAAGACGTTCAAAATCTAGTCGCAGTCTCGTCTCGGCGAGAAACAAATGTCAAAAACTTGTCGTAAATGTGGGGATTGAGACTGAGATCAGACTGCAAACTTAGGGTGACCAGCCCCATTTGCCCCCAAATTCCCAAATTTTCTTGACTGAGAGGCGACACTGAAACTACAGAAAGAGTAGAGGCAGTGACAACGTTGCATTTTGACTTCGTTAGTTGGTGCGTCTCTTGGCACCAGCACCCTAATTGCGTAACACACACATCCATTGCATCATACGTTCGAAAAATTAGTCCGCTCAACAACGTAAATAACGCAATGAATGTTGTTGAACTGTCAAAATGGAAGGCATTACTACTGTTAGTGTGTTACGCAATTCCCGCGGAACACTTCATTAATTTGATTTTAAAAGCTATCTTATTACAATTTTACCCCAAAGAATTTTGTTCACGTGTGTACCTACATATTTATATATAAATACTAGCTGACCCGGCAAACGTTGTTTTGCCATATATAAATTATTTCTAGCTGCCCGGCGCTACTTCGTTCGCGTGGTGTCCTACCCCCTACCCTACTCCTACCCTACTCCTACCCTACTCCTACACTACTCCTACCCTACTCCTACCCTACTCCTACACTACTCCTACACTACTCCTACCCTACTCCTACCCTACTCCTACCCTACTCCTACACTACTCCTACCCTACTCCTACACTACTCCTACACTACTCCTACCCTACTCCTACCCTACTCCTACACTACTCCTACACTACTCCTACCCTACTCCTACCCTACTCCTACCCTACTCCTACACTACTCCTACCCCTTATCCCTCCCTAGGGTAGGAGTAGTGTAGGAGTAGGGTAGGAGTAGGGTATATCTATACCTCCCATCCCTTATCACTTAAGGGTTTGAAATAAAAAATAAAAAAAAAGTAGATAGTAGCCGATTCTCAGACTTACTGAATATGCACAAAAAATTTCATCAAAATCGGTCAAGCCGTTTCGGAGGAGTATGGCAACGAAAACTGTGACACGAGAATTTTATATATTAGATTAATCTTAAAGTGGGATCAGTTGTCAAAGGAAAAATAATAAAATTAATTATTTAGTCAACTCATCCCGCGGGATAAGTTCGAGCGGCCTCAGTTGACTAAAGAGCCCAAAATACACTGGTAAATGTTTTATATTAAAATTTTATTTGTTTCAAATTGACGTTATTTCAAGTTAAACAAATATCAACTTTATTTTAATAGGAATTAAGTTGATTTCAGAGTGACTAGCACTATTGAAAAAGTTATAAAAATGTTTGAAGTTGTAGCACAAACTGAACTTTACTGTGTAGGAATTAAAGTTATTTTTCCATAAACTCATATTTGTTTATATTTTTGGCGAATATGTCGTAGGTCACTGATGAAATAGATATTCCTGACAAATTCAAATGTTCCAAAATTCCATATGAGATTGATTTGTTTCCTTATAATATCCACTGGAGCCCACTGGAGACCGCATATCGGTAATCGTAGTGTGGGACCCCCATTGGACCCCCAGCTAGATGTACAGACGACCTCAAAAAGGTGGCTGAGACAGACAGGACAGGCTGTGGCGTAGCATGAGGGAGGCCTATCTCCAGCAGTGGAATGCGATAGGCTGAGTTGACTGTCCCTCTGCAGGGCAAAGGGCTCTTTTCATACAGAGGAGGGCCGAGCATTAATCTCCTCGCTTGCTGAAAGCGGACACTTACTCAATTTTTTATTTACTTCCCCCTCCTTATTTAATCGAAACAAATACAGAATTAAGTATTTAGTATGTAAGCCTCCTTATACTTATTGAAAATTCCTATGAAAAAGACTAAGTGTGCATACATATGGGCGACTTGGTTCAACAGCAGAGACAACTGCAACCTTCGGCGAGTTTCGACGGCAGCCGTCGACAACGTGCCGTTCGTGTGTTTGAGTACGATGCTCAAATACACGAGCTGCATGTTGCCTCTGCCTAATTCCTAATTTCTGCCCTCTCCCAGGGACGCCCTAAGCCGAGGTCCGTACCCCACAGGGGGTGCCCTTAGCGTGTTAGTAGTCGCTTAGTTTTTCAGTTTTTTTAAGCCCTGGCTGGAGGCCTTAATTTATTGAAGCATCCACAGGCAAGCCCGGTTAAGCAGACGACCACCTCATAGGTTGAACTGCAACGTGCCAAACACAAAAAAAAAAATATACGAGCGGCATGTTGCCTCTGCCGTCGACGAGTGTCGCTCGTGTGTATGAGCACTAACTGAAACAGTACATTTACAAGTACTCAATTAATTTATAAGCCATGCGTTGCATTCCTTGTCTTATTTAATCAGAAGATATCGTATCAAAGTCTAAAGGTCATACGGGTGGAATGGGCTTGATTGATATAGGATTGGTTCAGATTTGTTTCGTAGTCTTCCATACATTCATACACTGAACAGACAGTTGTGCTACTGGGGAATTTGTTGCGCCACTTCTTCTCCCCAGCGAAAGCATTATGTACTGGTGAAGGGCGGGCGTTTTTGGGGACTGTTTTTTGTAATTTTGACGTTCGAAAAGTACTTATTCTCAGCCTAGTTTGAATGGATGACTTTTGACTTTGATACATAAACTCACGTTTTCTTCCCATGGGGAAAAAGGCATCTGCACGGTATCTGCCTAATACGCAGATACTACAGAACGCTTTTTTTGTGACTGGCATCTCGTAGGTCAATTTAGGACAACTTCCTAAATTGACCTACGAGATGCCAGTTGTGTTGTTGGCTGTTTAACCTGACCATGCTGTGGATGCATTAAAAATGAAGGCCTCCAGCCAGGACATAAAACTTATAAACTAAGAGACTACACGCTAAGTGGCTATAGACCTCGGCTTAGGGTAGCCGCTGGGGGAGGACAGAAAGGGACAGACTGGATCGGATCGTCTACAAAAGGCCAACTGCTACAAACCTTATTTACTCATTTACGTTCATACAACTGGTCATACATATACACCCAGTCTTCCATGTCATCGTCATCATCTATCTAGCCTTTTCCAACTGTGTTGGGCTTGACTTCCAGTGTTACCGGATGTTGCTGAATATCAGTATTTTTTACATGGAGCGACTTCCTATCTAGTCTTTCATGTGCTGAATAAATAATAGGCCGTATGTCTATAATATAAAAATGAATCGCTGAATGTGTTGCTAAGCGCAAATCTCGAGAACAGCTGAACCGCTTTCGTTAATTCTTTTTTTAGAATATTCCTTGCAGTACGAGGATGGTTCTTACGAAACAATACAAGAAAATGTAAGAAAGTTGCTTCACGCGGACGAAGTCGCGGGCAAAAGCTAGTTAATCAATAAAGAGAGTAGGTCCCGTTGGTCGAGATTTAATTTCTGTTTATATTCTTAGTTAAAACAGTTCCTTTCATAAATTCTGAAGTATTTAAATTGAACTTTCTGATTAATTTATTCAGCTCGGATTTCCTGAAATGATCTTTTGATAGGTCTTCCTTACGGAAGGTATCAAAAGATCAAAGATCGACTAACGAGATTTCATTTAAACTCTAAGGTTTTATTTAAACTTTGAAATCTTGTTCGTTGATAGCTCTGTCTCCTTGTTGACTGATAGCTCTGTCATCAACAGTGCAGAAGAAATTCAATCATCGTTTTATGTTGATCGAATTGACGCTGCTCTGCCTGTCGACAATTAGGTAAGTACCTACAGTCAGGCCCAAAGAAGTGTAGGTACACGGACAAGGAAACAATTTATTGCCTGCAACCACTGTGCCATACCTAATTGTCTATCCATGTAAACAAAACATATTCTAAAATTTATTTTAAAAAACGAAGTAAACATTTTGTCCAAAACCTTTCACACAGGCCGGGTATATAACTATACTAATATACCTACCCTATGAGCAAAACAAAGTAAACAGTGGTCGTTCCATAACGAGGTAAACAAGTTCTGAAAACTTGTCTTTTCCGGATAAACTTTACAGCACATTGAAGCACATACATAAAATTAGACATCAGCCTATAATTCTTCGACACCTGTGACGTTTTAACACCCGTTACTGTTTTCGTTTCGAAGAGATTTGTCTAAGCGTCAGTAAATCTTCAATGGACGCTGAAGTGTATTCAAACGGCCATTGTACAATGCTCATTGTCTTAATAGGCAATGATAACCGCTGTCAAAAGTGTCACAAACTTGTATGACGTACACGAGGTCATTTTAATATTCCTAGACCACTGAACTGTGTGTTAAATTGTTTGCGGTCTCGCCACAAAACAACTCGTTGGTTGAGTGTGTATACATATTAAAAAAAAAAAATATTGGCTAGCTAAAAGTCAAAGCCATGAAATTCAGGTTTTAGAAATTAAAAATCGAATTTAAAAACCAATTTTTCTAACCGCGAGTTATTTGAGTGTTTGGAATTTCGATTTTCGACTAGAGTCATCATCATCAGCCTACATCAGTCCACTGCTGGACATAGGCCTCTCCTATTGCACGCCATTCAACTCGATTTTCGGCAACTCTCATCCAACTGCTACCAGCCATCCTGCGAAGATCGTCGCTCCACCTAGCCTTTGGTTGTCCTACCTTACGTTTGCCGATTCGCGGTCTCTACTCAAGAACACTGCTAGAGTAGAGTAGAGTTCGACTAGAGTGCTATACCATAATCAATAATTACACGGAATGCTACTTTGTAGCACATATGACACTTGTAGATCAGGCTTAAGGAAAACGCAGAATTACAAGTCATCCTGTAGACTTACTTATTATTCTTACTAAGGAAACTCCATATACCTACCTAAAATCACATCATCTGCCTAGCCTTTTCAACTATGTTGGGGTCTAACCGGATTGAGCTGAATACCAGTATTCTACAAGGAGCAACTGCCCATCTAACCTCCACAACCTAGTTACTGGGTAATACGATAAGACCCCTTGGTAAGACTGGTGATTAGACTTTCGGGCTTCTCACGACCACCTGCTTCCTGGCTTCCAGTAACGACTGTCAAAGATCCACGAATGACAGCCGGAATCAACGTTCCGAGGCACGGAGGGGTCTTGGTAAAGATGTTCAACCATCGACGGATCAACCGCGGCAAGCGTAGCTTAACCTGATCCATCGACCTGTGCGGCTGTGTCTTATTAAGCGACAAGTCCCATATACCTAAGATAAAGTTAACTAATTAACATAATGATGATAATAGCACTAACAGTAAAGTTCTTAGTAAATAATTAAGTAAGATTTACTTTAAGTACGTTTGTTATGTCATGAAGGTCATGGAACAATTGACACTTACATAATTCTGCTTTATTGCGAAAACCCACACCATCGGATTATTATTATACGAAATAATAATAAAAAAGTATCTCCTAAGGTTCCTAGAGCCCTGACCACCGGCAGCATGGACCTTGTTCCCAATACCGATTGGCCACTATTTTAAATATTCTTATAAAAATATCCAAAAAAGTAAATAATATGTATGAAAATGCAATAAAGGAAAATGTATCTCATTATTATCGTATTATGTTCTTTATCAACAATGATACATTAAATTATTATATTCCCACCTTGTTATAATTTTGACTCAGTAGGTATAATAAATAATCATAATTTAAAAGAAAAACAAAATGTCATACAATTGAAGTACTAACAATCCAAATATTCAAATTACAACAGCGGGACAAAACAAACAGCTTTTTTATGTAAGTAATTATAAAGGCCGAAGGGACTCAGCACCCCAATTGCGTAACACACAATCAATCGGAATCTGAATCATTATGAAGCAAATTGCTAATTGCTTCATAAGTTCGAAAAATTTGTCTGCTCAACACGTAATTGTCGCAATGAATGTTGTTGAACTGTCAAAATGAAACCGATTCCAATTAATCGTGTGTTACGCAATTAGGGTGCCGGTGGAATCTTTTCTATGGAAACTTCATGGAAATTGATCTACTAGAGTCGCGTCACGCCTATCTGCGGGAGAGCCTTGAAGACAGATGTTTCGCTTCATCGAAGAGATCGGTAGTCATAGTCGAATGGCAACCTTGAGAGAACATCAAAGATGCATCAAGTAAACAACGTCGTAAACATTTACGTGGCCTTCGTTCATCATTTTTAGTGATCTTAGAATTAGGAAGTCGTGAAACAGGAAGATGTTTCACTTTTAAGAAACACTTAGCGAGTGCTCCTAATTTGTCGTGATGACGGATAGTTGTCTAGCTCAAAGTGTTGTAGCAATAAAAAATAAATAATGTAACGAAGCAGCACATTGCGTAACACATTTTCAGTCACAAACTGAATCATTTGAAGGATGTTGCTAATCCATTGCTTCAAAATGTTCGAAAACTTTGACTGCTCAACCACATAAATAACGCAATGAAAGTTGTTGAACCGTCAAAATGCAAGCCATTGCTACTGTTATGGTGTTACGCAATTATTCCGCTGGTGTATTACATATTTTAGAACAGAGTCACGTTCTCAGCAAAGTACTTTCAAAGACTAGCTATCATAATTATGTTCTACCTGTAGCGGTATCTACAACGCCACATGTGAACAATGCGTCATACTGACGTCACGCAAATCGTGCATCTCGCAAGCAGAGTTTACCGCGCAACAAGCATAAATACAAACGCCCAGACATGATTCATCGGACAATTGCCTGCCAGACACAACACCCGTCTGGTCGGAGGATCCTCCCTTTTCTATAGTATCTATGAGTGATCTTTACACCCTGTTCCTGTTACCTCTAAATACCTTATTTATAATAAGTTGTATATAATATTGAATTAACTATTTAAACATATTATCAGACCATGCCCTGTGACTTGGTAGACTGTCCTAAGTGCCCGTTGACCTGCACCTCGGATGACCTAAAGAATGCCACTGATGACACAATCAACATGGCCGCCTCCTGGGTTCAAACCATGTTCAAACTATTAAAAAAAAAACAACGAGAAAGAGTGTCATCGACACGAAGACATGAAGAAGAACATGTAATGTAAAATAATCGAATCAATAAAAGAGCATTTTCTAAATATGAAATTTTAATGTGATACATAACAATCACTGCAAGATACGTCATACCCGGTGGATGCCTACTTGGAATTGAGTTGTTTACTCATACCACAGCCACTGTCGTCCACGATAGATTAGCAGTGCGCTTCTGTTTTCTCGTCACGCTCGACCCGTGAAAACAGCTAAAAACGACAGTTTCCGTCACGAAAAAAAATGAGAACACGCTTACCTACAGGAAGGAATGAACGATTGCGGAAAAGGCCAAAGTTTGAGAGCTGAGCTTAGGTACAATGATATTTAATGTTGAGATTAACCTGGTGTTTTCTTGGTAAATTCCACAGGAAATAAAGAGAAGATTTGTTAATATTCTTGTAATATGACTATGGTGGTTATCCTTATATAAGTTATACATACAGCGTAAGACAGGAAAATACACATGCTCGAAACAAATAACATAAAAATCAAGAGGAGCTTAAAATCTTTGATATAAGGTGGTCACAGTGCACCGGACACGGCTCTCCGGTGTGCGGTGCAGCGGTTTGTAACTTTGACTGTAGAATCTTAATTTGTATACACACACACTGACATCGCACCTCCGTGCGGTTTACAGTCAAAGCTTAAAACCCGCAGCACCGCTCACCGGAGCGGTGTCCGGTGCAGTGTGACAACAGCCTAATAATACTAGATTGATTATTTCATTATTACTTTTGTTCCTCATCCAGTAATATTAATGCTATGATTATTCCTAATTCGCTCTCAAAAGTCATAACATAACACAGGAAAATACACTTGCTCTATGAAAAAGTGACGTAACATGTAATTGTACTTGCATGAATCATGACCAACTCTGATGATGTCGTAATGAGTCTCCCCGATAGTGTGAAGTGTTTCAAGAGTAAAGTCTGAGCACAAATCCGGGCTGTGAGCTGATAAATTCTATACGGTAAAACACAATAACACTTTGTCCGATCCGGGAATCGAACCCAGAACCTCACGCTCAGCAGTAGCGCTTGCGACCAATCATATCTGCTGTAGGATAGCTAACAACATCCCCTGATATGATTTTTTAACATAAAGCTCCGAAATATACTTTACTATGAACTGGTTTAGCAAAATATAGGAAACAAACTCTGAAAGAGATTTATGTAAGAACACAACTGGCCAGAGAACACATATTAGGTACAACAAACAAGAAATCACGCAAATCGGTTTCATGGATCATTGGATCTCGAGTTATATAACCACACATAACAGACATACAGATAGACGGTGTGTTTTAAAACATTATGACACACACACACACACAGACACATCACAGATCAGATCATAGACAAAACGAACCGAAAGACCACTCTTTTTAATTTGTTTTTCTAATTATCTGGCAGCTTCTGTGGTTTGTTATTACTATGACGAGTTTGAATGTGTATGTGCGAACTCGTTCGTTTCCATAAGTACGTCTGCTTCAAAATAGCTTCCATTGGTTCAGTCATTTCTTGCATAATCACGGTTTAATTGGCTCACTTGTAAAATGAGGTCGGGAACGATTTAAATGAATACTTAGGTACTATCGCCAAAACCTATATGATATATCTGACCATTATGAAAACCTAATCCCGTACATACACATGATGACCACAGCTGCGTCCGTAAGTAAAACATGATCAGAGGATCCTTTTTAAGTCGACTAATAAAATATGCGCTGCAAGCAGGAATAGTGCTTAGTCCTAGTCTTTAGAGATTAATATAATGACTGTGCCTTCTCAGTACATTTATGATAATATTTTGTATGCACATACAAATATTAATCTGTTTAAAGACACAGTGATATCCATAACATAAATACTAGGAACAAACACAAAGTTGTTCCTACAACCAGGCTCAAGAAAATAGGTGCCTCGCTTAGATGCCAATGTATACGTTTTATGGTAATACGTTGTTTTATAGCTAATAGTTTTATATAATTTCGTTACACATAAAGTTTCATGTTAGAATAATCATAATAAATAACAAATCAAATATTCTTTATTTTTATATTGTTTATTTAATATAAAACTTATTACCAAGAATAACATTTTATCAAGTGACAGTTTCTAAATGTTTCAATTGTTGTGTGTTGTGTTAATAAAATATTATTATATATATATTATATACTCTAGCTGAGGTAATTTCTGTTGGGGGTCTCAGTTCTAACCAAACAAACTACTTGCATGCTGCAAGCGAACATGCAGCATGCAGCGTGCAAGCAAGCATCCAGCATGCAAACAAGCATGCAGCATGCAAGCGAGCATGCAATATGCAGCAGGCATGGTTTCTGTCACGGCTTAGGCGCTGCGGGGCTCCGGCGGTCCAACGCGAGCTCATTGTCGCAGATGCTATTCACGCTCACCACCGCAGCTTCAAAACCACCTGCTCCTCAGCTCGCGGGCCGCCTCGCCCCTCCGCACCTACGCGGATTTAAATTACACAATTACACTCATCAGTGGCGTAACTATACCCTTTACGGCCCGTGGCAAATTCATGAGATCTCTCAATGCTCAACCAACGTTACATTTTTTTTTTACTGGCACTTCGTCCGCAGCTTCTTCTGCACAGATTTCGTAATTTCCTCTACAAAATTGAATACCTGACTGCTTCGTTAGTCTGAGGTTGAAAAAAGTTTGCATTTCTATACTTATGTTAGGACCTGTGCTCATGGCCCTCTCGGGCCGGGGGCCCCCTCCGGCTGGGACGCGTGGCATGTGGCCACCCTATTGTTATGCAACTGATTACACTCTAGTAGGGGTAGGGCAGACAAGACTACGTGGAGTCGGTTTTGCAGCGATTCGTTTCCGTCACTAACTCTTGTAGCACAACATATTGACTTTTTAAGACAATATTTTAATAATACCATGGAAAAATACACCGATCAAACAATATTCGTAAAAAAATAATTCTACTGTTTGACTAGTTTGTTAAACAAAAAAAAAAAAAAAAATTATACATGTAAAAATAAATTGCATTGTATTTCTGTAAATTATGTTTCATTCAAGTAAATGGTCTTTGAAACAATAATATTCGAAACAAAAATACAAGGACCAAATATTAGATGAAACATTTTCTGGGAAACGAAATTCTATGAAATTTCTGTCTGCAAAACAAGGGCACACCACGTTTTTATATAAACGTCCTAGCCACATTCAAGAACTAAACCTTAAGAAATTCAAATCAAAGTTAAAAAAAAAACACATTTTGAAACTGATATTTCAAGTGACTACTCTACCTAACTACGGTTAATGACCGCAAAAAAAACACAAAATTAATTTATTTTTTGTTTTCTCGTGTTCACATGACGCATGTTTACTTACACACTTACACATCGCGTCTGCGTAGTTTTGCTAGCTAATTTAATTGAACCTGTGTAGTATGTGTTTATTTTTTTTACATTTAGTTACTTACAAACGTTGTGGATTTATTTCATTTTGCCTGTTATTTAATACAAAGATAATGTACAGACATCAAGCTACACAAGCTGCCAAATTCTTTAATTGATTTTCAACTTTATCGCTAAAATTTACTGTGCCCGACAGGGTCCATAATTGTTTCTATTATTTTGTATTTTACCACCTTTGTACATTAAGGATTGCAATAAACGATTTTAGATTAGAGATTTAAATCATTGAGGTTCAAGGTTGATTGGGAAAATTTGACAGTTTCGGGTAGCTTGACTTGCTGGAGTCTGTACAGCGAAAGGAACTTTGTTCCAACCGGGGTGACCCACTACACCTCTCGCCTCTCACGCTTGTATTTAAATCGACCATGTTTTAAATAAATGTATGTCGGATCCAAAAATAAATACAATGCTGATAAAACTAAATTAACTGATAACAAATATTTGTTCAAATACTTGATAAGAACTATCACAGACGAAGTGTGGCGGGTGTTATTATTATGACCGACGACGTATTGTATGTATTCAACCTTATATTTCCTTTACCTTCATTCTGCCTTATATTTTCCTTGATTGTAATGGGAAGTACTACTGCTTACGAAAGACGTTTTATACATTATTGCCTTTAAGACAAATACGTATCATCTAGGTAAGTAGATCCTGCCTACCTTACCTGTCGTCGTCCAATTTTTTTAATAATTAATACGAAAGTAAAACTTCTTTCTAATAATTAATACTTAAGAGCGTTTACAACGGACGGCATTCCATACAAACTTTCAAGTCCATAAATAAGCTCAGTCCATAATACGCATAAGCAGGATACATAGGTCTAAAAGTTAGTTAAGAACATTTTCGAAATGTCTTATTTAAAAAAAGATAATTGGCAATCTCTGTTTCTATGGAAAATTAAAAATCGATCGAATTTACATGTAACACTATTTCTCGAAAATGTTCTCAATTAACTTTTTAGACCTATAGTACCTATATCCTGCTTATGCGGTTCATGCATTTCGAAAAACAAGGACTTGAAAGTTTGTATGAAATGCCGTACATTATCAACGCTCTTAAATCTTATCGCCGGAACTCATCATCACCTGCCTTGCCTTTTCCCAACTATGTTAGGGTCGGCTTCCAGTCTAACTGGATGTAGCTGAATACCAGTATTTTACATGGAGCGATTGCCTATTTGACCTCCACAACCCAGTGACTTGGTAACACGAGACCCTTTGGTAAGGCTGGTTGTCAGACTTTCGGGCTTCTTACGACCCTTATTGACTTTCAAAGATCCACGATTGACAGCCAGGACCAACAGTTTAACATGCTTTCCAAGGCACGGAATGGTCTTGGTATGTACAGACGCCAGCACATCAAGCTACTACAATCTGTCAAATTTCTTTAATAGATTTTCAACGTTATCGCTAAAGTATTAAGGTTCAAGGTTGATTGGGAAAATTTGACAGTTTCGGGTAGCTTGACCTGCTGGCGTCTGTACACAGATGGGCATCCATCCACGGCGCAAGTGTAGCTTAACCTGATCGATTGAACCGTGCGGCTGTTATTACTAAACCACCTATCGAATAGGTAGGAACAGTAGATTTCCCAAGGGTGTGTTGACACAAGTTAGCTAATAACTCCATGGTTTCTTTGCTACATAAATAATCTACAAAAAATCGTCTTTATTTAGGCATTTTGTAATTTGTTATGATACAATATTTGTACCATGTACCATGAAATTATTTAGAATTATTTTATTTTGCACAAAAAATTATTCATTTCATCTTGATAGTTCGCTACCTTCATTTAATTGAGTATTTTGTCCATCGTATTAAAATTTAAGATAACGCAACTCAGGCCCACAAGATACAGTAGGCGCTGTCTACTTTGGGGACCAATCAAATAACTATGCAAAATATTCTAGTTACACTAAGCCTACATTATAATTAGTTTTTAAATTTATTATGTAACAATGGACCAATAAATTATTATAACTATTGTTATTCTAGTTTTTTGAGAGCAAGAAATCGTAAATCATTTCCAAAATACTAACCCGATTTCCTCATAATTATAGTAGGAGGTAGGTTAGTCAGCATTTTCTCATACCTAATATTAGTAGGAGGTAGGTATACTTATCAAATTCGATTATATTTCAAAGAGCAAATTGTACCCATTACAAAAATTTAATATAAATTTATTAAAAGGTTATCTAATTACGCCATGGAATGTCAATAGCAACGAGAATTTTTATTACTTTTTACCGAGCAGCGTTTGAGTTACGAAGTAACTATTTAGTAATCTGCGGTTTGAGGGCGGGCGTGCACAAAAAAAAAACAAATTGGATAATTTCCAAGTACTTAATCTAATTATGAGAAAGCAAAAATAATTAAATAGGTTTACTTACATAGATCTGTGTGACTATAAAAGTAAAGTTTTCGTGGTGTGCAAAACCATTCGCACAATACCTGCTTACTTGTAAGTTTTTCACTTTTGCGCTCTTGAATATAGGTTTGTACATAGTTTATTTCGCCTTTGATTTACTCAATAAGCCATTGTAATTTTATAAAATAAAAGAGTTACATTTTAATGTAAATACTTTCAAAACAAATAAAAAATTTAAACTAAAGTAAGAACGTAAGCGGTTTAACATAAATAATAGGAATTCATTATTTAATTCTAATCTTCTAAATCTAAATTGTGAAATTTACATTGAAATGTTGGAAATTAAAATTAACTTTATTGTTAAATAGTTTTAAGTTCATTTCCAACATTTAATGTTGATCATTTTAACAATTTAGATGTTAATAGTTTATTTATGTAAATAATTTAGCTAATACCAATAAATACTTATTATTTATTTGCGAATGTGATTCAAATTGAAACTCTTTAACTGTTTCAAATATAGTTTTATTAAAAGCACTACGATACTCAAAATTAAAAATCATCATTTATTCAAATTAGGCTGAAAATCAGCACTATTCGAACATCAAAATTACGTAAAACAGCCCCACAAAACGCCCGCCCTTAACCACTTCCTAGTGCTTTAGCTGGGAAGGAGAAGTGGCGCAAGTAACTCCCCAGTACTAAATTGAAAAGCAAAACAAGACGATCAAGAAAAGAGTTTAACTCTAGGTTTATCTGTAGCTCTGCTCTGTAGCTCAAGATTAATTAAGTAATTGATTAACCCGGAGTTAGCTGTTAACTCCGAGTTATTTAAGATAACCCATGAACGCGCAAGTGGGCATTAGTGGCAAATATTCATGTCATTTATAAAAATAATTAAATTGACTTACATAATTGAATTCAAAATGCGTGTATCGCACTTATAATTAATTCAAAAAGCGCTCTATGCTTTTTTAATTAAATTTAAGTAATTTTAAAGAAACAAGTAAATTATAACCCTGTCTTTCCTGTCGTGCAGTGCAAGAGGTTTCATTAAATTATGTCACATTCATGTTGTGCCTCAGCGACAGGAGAAGCTAAAAATAATCATAGATAGATTGATAGAATATAATATGTAGGCCTAAAAAATAAACCACGCGGGTTGCACTGGGCACGCGTGGTTACCTGTCACAGAGAGGAGGCCTGTGTCCCAGTAATGGGAAATTTATTGGCTAACAATTATGCTTATCCTTATTTTAGAGATTAGTAACCGTTACAAGAAAAATCCAAAAAACATTTTATGTATCTACTCGTAAATCTTACAGTTTAAGAGTTATTAACAATACAGCGCATTATCGTGCGAGGGGAAAAACAATGGTTATTGTTTGTAATTAAAATGCGTGACTTATGAGCTATTCACATTGTTACATCACGGAGATTTACTACGGTAAGTATGTAATGCAGATGGTCTCGCTCGTAAAATTGTCGTAGATAAGATGAATATTGTGATTGCAGCGTGCATCATGCTTTAACTGAACACTAATTATTATTATTGGTGACTAGCACGTTGCCAGCGACTGACTACTTTCGCCCTATTTTATGTACATTGTTATAATAAAATACTCCGTGCCTCGGAAAGCAATCCCTTAGTCCCGGCTGTCATTCGTGTCGTGGATCTTTGACAGTCGTTACGGGTCGACAGTAGCCCGAAAGTTGGACAACAAATCTTACCAAGGGGTATCGTATTACCCAGTAACTGGGTTGTGGAGGTCAGATAGGCACTCGTTCCATGTAAAATACTGGTATTCAGCTGCATCCGGTTAGACTGGAAGCCTTTCTCAATGTAGATGATGATGATGTTAAAATAAAATACTAATATAAGGCCCGCTTGAAAATAAAATTTATTTGTTTTAATTTTTAATATCTAAATATGATAAAACACATTTTTTTTGTGGCGTCTTGGAGCGCAGTTTGTGTAAGTTGGTTGAGAAATATTTTTTTATTGTGTAAACTTCGTGTTTAGACGTGATGGGAAAACAAAAGAAAACAGATTTTCTCAACTCATACTTTAAGTAACAAGTGGGCAGCGGTCGTACCCCCAAAAAAATCCATTAAATCTTTTTTATTTATTGTCTTTGGATATCGAAATCCATCACGTTCGCAGTGTTTCGCTAGCTAATTTAATTTGACCCATGTCCATCCTTCTGCCTCTATCATCTTCAAATTATTGACAGAAACAAAATTCGTTTATCGTTAAAAACTTATTCAGTGATTAGTGGTGCAAGCGAACCTAGGCCTTATATCTAGCTTACATACATATTCGGTCGTTCTAGAAAAATCCTTCTCAGTCAGTGTTTACTCTTACGGTTCGCTGCAATAAAAATAAATCTGTACGAGTTATTTCTCGCTTACGTCGTTTAATGAAATACCGAAGCTCAAAGTGTCAAGCCTTTCGGTAAGGTAGACAAGTTAAAACAGGGCTAAAGTTATTTGTTGGGTTGCTATTCTAGGCAACAAGCATCTTAGGAATTTATTAGAGAAATGCTCTATTTTATACCCCGACGAAAATAGCTGGGGGTCTACTCCGAAGTAGTATCCGAATGCCGTAGGCCGAATGTTCGGCCGTTTCCTGCTACTAAGTTACTATTTGGTTCGGTCGGTCCCGATCCTACACTCCTACACTCTTTCGAATATTGACTATGGTCCCGACCCAACTGAGCCGATCCGAACTTTTTTCGCATTTTTCAATAATATTCGGTTCGGCCATGTGTCGGTCCGATCCGAACATTCACACTTTGCACTTCGGAGTAGACCCCCAGGGTGTTATAAGTTTAACGTAGGTCTGTCTACGTCTGTGTATCTGGGTATCTATGTGTCTGTGTATTTGTGTGTCTGGGTATCGGTGTATCTGTGTGTCAGTGCCATTGTAGCTCCCAAACGGCTGAACCAATTTAGATTTTTTATTTTTGTTTGAAAGGTGACGATCGAGAGAGATATGATTCAAGAAAATTGGTTCAGTTGTTTGAAGATTATTAGCTCTTTTCTAATTGATGAATGGATGTGAGTACCTTTCACAGGTCTTCAGGTTACTGTTTCACCCGCATAAGTTACGATCCCTTGGTAATATCGGGTTAAAAAGTATCTTATGTGTTAATCCGGACTATAAACAATATTGTGTGCTAAATTTCATTCAAATCCGTTCAGTAGTTTTTGCGTGAAAGAGTAATAAACATCCATCCATCCATACAAACCTTCGCGTTTATAATATCATAGTAGGATAATAATAAGGTATGAGGTAAAAAACAGGAAATAAAAGCTAAAAAACTTTTTAAAACTAAAAAAATATATATGTATTGGACCTTTAAGTTTAATTCCAATTGTAGGTAATATTTTGACCCAAGCCTAGCCTGGTCGTAGTCTGGGAACGGCTAATGAACGCCAAATAGAGTAGGTATAAATCCAGCAATAATAAATACATGCGTTTGTAGAAAATATATTTTCATTAAACAACGCGACGATGACGCTTGGTTCAAAAATAATATCGTAAATTAAAAAAAAAAAGTTTCTTTATTAACTTCAGATTGTACACAAAAACTTATCTATACACTATGCAACATTACAACAGAGCAAAAGTGATTTCGATGAACTCTGGTACCCAAAGTAAGATTTAACTTGTGTTTAGGGTGCCAGCGTCCTCGCCTAGAATTTGAAACATAGTATCAGTAGTTGTAGGACGAGCACAGTACATTATTATTAAGATAACTACTTACTAGTAAATGCATAGAAGAGAAAGAGATAATTTCAATCATGATTTGTAGGTAATCTACAACTTATCATTGAATTTACGATATTATTTTTTGACTTTTAAGAGGTTTTTGTTTGTGTCGGTGTTTCATTAAATTATTAAATTTTCATAGTAAACTTTTCTGAATAAACTTTCATCCCCTAAAGGGGGTTTGAATTTTCAAAAATCCTTTTATGAGGAACTCTTGTCCAAAATTACATGCTGCTAAATCCAGTGGTTTATGCTGTGCGTTGTCAGTCAGTGAATTTGTAATTTATTAAGTTGACAACTTTTCTTGCAAGTGCAGAACCACATAGCCTTATTAATTTTAAATCAGAAATGATTAATCTTAGCTAACACTAACATCGAAAAAAAACCGTTGCACATGTCATGTCCCGGAAGTGTGAAGAGGTCTGGGAGACTTCTGTCCATCGTTATGTAATAATGTATTATGTATTCCGTTGTTGTATAAACATAATTGATCCTTTTGACCTTGAACTAAGAAACATTATGTCGTGGCAGTTGGCAAAACAATAAACACATGATAGAAGAATGACAATGCAACTTAATGCTAAATTAAAAAAAAGGCCACGAACTAAACTAAAAAGTTCAGTGCATCTTTTTATTTCATTTAGAAAAGGACAGAAGATAAATATTAGTTTAGTCCTGTCAAATTAAGAAACTTAGACAGTTCACGTGATTAAAAACACGGCGACTAAAAATACGTCAATTTACGTCAGGCGCTGACTAATTTGACAGCACTAAACTAATATTCATCTTCTGTCCTTTTCTAAATGAAATAGAAAGAAAAAGATGCACTGAACTTGAATTCAGTTTAGTTTGTGAACAAGGGAATCGGCGTCATTACATCGAAACAATTTAAACCCATACATCTGGCCATATAACATCGATAACATACTCGATGAGTCATAGGAAGTTGTGACCAACCTTTGGCCACTATCAAGTGTAGGTAGGTAGACGAGCAAACACTGCGTCAACTTCCATACAAATTTGGAACACCTGTGTTTACTAATACAGCGATAAGGATTACACTAGCTGATTATCCTGAAATATCGTAAATAACAGATAAAATGCCAAATAAGTAAACTGTTATCCGCCGGCTGGGGCACGGGCATCGCGACGAAGCTATTATTTATCACCATTTATTTTTGTAAGGTCCTTAAAGGTGTCGGCTATGCTGTTATTGATTTAACTGTTCTAATAATGCACGATGCCTCTACGAAATTTTTGTGCAAATAATTTTTTGATAACAATTTCTCTTTTACCCACAGAATGGCTCCAGCGCAAAAGAACATCGAAATGTGTGGAGATGAAATGCATTCGGAACTAAAAATGAGTCCCCTTTCATACAAAAATGGCAAAGTTGCACATTTAGAGAACAATAATACAGTGTTAAGGGACAGTGCTAGTGAAGTGACAGACAGTGACTTTGATATTAAAAAATATGAAGCCATGGAATTTAAGGCGCAATGGCGATGGCCGGACCTTACCGTACAAATTCTTTTGCATTTAGTTTCATTATACGGACTGTACCTGATGATTAGTAACCAAGTTAAGCTGTACACAATATTATTTGGTAAGTGAACTTTTTATTCTACCTTTACACACGTATTCAGTACCTACTTTAGCAGCCTACCTAAGTCTAAAACTTACATCATAAATACAAAATACGAGGAAAATCCATAAAGATTGAGGAATTAAGATTAATATTACAGTTGTTTTTTCCACTGAATTCGAAGTATTATCTTTGTGTTTGAAAAGCTCCTGAAAAAGAAATAAAAAAGGTAGACAGATTTAAGAGGTTTCCGAACATTGACGTTCGAGTTGCTTGACCCTTGAGTTTGTTTCGCCATTTCTTTTCAGGGGTAGTAGGTAGGGATAGGAAATGTTGACTCCATTTAGCTTATTTTTTTTTAAATATAAATTTTGCGTGTAAATGTGATTCCGATATTCTATTTACAGAATAAACATTTTAATTTCATTTCATTGCGCATTTTTTAATATAGTGTTATAATAAATTACACTGAGCTTGAAATCCACACTACTGCTAGCAGTTAGTAGTGTGGAGATTTCGGGAATGTTTCGGCAAACAAAAATCAAAAGAAACCGTAACGTTTCTACGAATATTTCTTGATTTCCGCACGGTTTTGTCAAACGATTTTGAATGTTTGATTCCTCAAAAACATCAGCTTTGAATGTTACTGAAGCGAATAGAAATAAATACTTTCAATTTATTCATGTTTCGGTAAGTTAAAAAACAATCTCCAAATCAAACTTCCAAAATTGTTATACAAGCTAATTTTTTTTACTCTTTTTAGTCTGGTTTTTGTTATAATTTCACTGCAGCGCAAAGATCCGTTCTGATAGTTCAATTCAAACAATGTCGTGCCAAACTATTTTCTATAATAAAGTCGTGTTTTTTCAGCATTCGGCACGATATACACGTCCGGATTTGGAATCACAGCGGGCGTGCACAGGCTATGGTCACACCGGGCATACCGCGCGCGGTTACCGCTGCGGATACTGCTCGCCATATTGTTTACAATAACTGGACAGGTAAGATTATTTTTTAATTAGGTTTGTTTCGAACTACATTACCAAATTATCAATATCCTCCCGGTCGAACTTTGGTCACAGCGGCCAATCTCAACGGAGATTATCCAGGTACGCAGAAGTATAAGTTATAGTGCACAAGTATGAGCGCAAAGAGGTGCACTCTCTTTTCCTATATACACTGGTCATCAAAAAATATTGGCCCACCTGCAGTTTTATCGCTAATCACGTTTTTTCTTTAGCGAAAAATAGTTTAGTACTGACCAGTGAGTCGGGGTGTCGCACAGTTCACGGTGAGTCTCTGCTTGTTGACCGGCCGAAAGTGCGGTGTGCTGTGTGCTGTGCCAAGGTTGCTGATGAGGCTGAGAGTGATGACCAGGTATGCGCGGACGCTGCATGCTGGTAGTCAGGATACCCGTTGAAGCCGTGAATGCTGGCTGGCTGGGTGACTCACCGCTTAAGCTTGCGGGAGTGATCATGATGATGTCACGCTGAAGTATTTGCACGAATGCTGCGCTGACGTTCATGTTCGGGGTCAACAGTTTGGAGGTATGAGGAACAGAGTGTAAAGTTCACTCATCCTCCATAGAAAATGGAGGATCCTCCGACCAGACGGGTGTTGTGTCTGGCGGGCAATTGCCCAACGACTGGGCCCGTATTCCCGTAATTTAAAACGTTCATCTCCACGACAAACAAATGTAAAAAACTTGTAAAAGGTAGGGAAATTAGACGTATTTTTGACAGATTGAGACTGAGATTAGACTGTGAACGTTCTTAAAATTACGAGAATTACCCCTCAGATGTCGGGAAGTTTGTATATATGCTAATTGCGCGGTAAACTCTGCTTGCGAGATGCAGGATTTGCGTGACGTCAGTATGACGCTTTGTTCGCATGTGGCGTTGTACAACTATAAAGCGGTCATCCCTTTGAGCTGTCACCCTATGTCTTCCAGATCCAGATCTTCTTCGATACTGTCCAGTCTCCAGAAACCTTTGGTAAACTCGCCGAACTGCAGAACGGCTGAGATTTAACCTCCTGGCTACTACACGTTGACTTAATTAAGCCTTGTTGCAGCAAAGCCACATCTTGGGCCGCCTCAGCTTCAGTAGTGTCCATTATTTTTAGACCTCAGCAATTAAACTTAACGATATTCTGTTACTGACTAAAAGAACGGGACGATTTGCTCCGATGTTTAACTGTCAAATCAGCACTCAACAGTATTTCTGTATAAAAAATGGTTTACCTTCAAGTGCAATAAGATTTATGACAAACAAGACGTCAATCATCATTATATCGACCCTCAAAATAATAAACAAACATGTGAAACAGCTTATCTGTGAAACAGTCGATCATTATTGAACAAAAAATGGGTGGGTCGATTTTTTTGATGACCAGTGTAGGTAGTTATAATTCCGATGGGACGGCAATCCGACCAAATTATTAAAGTCCTTTGTATCATACGGTCATACCTACACTTATAGCCAGTAAAAAATATATTAATGAGTCTGTCTGTGAGAACTTACATAATTATTTGTTAGAAACTAAAATCGGGAGTCCGGACAAAACTTTCCGTTGATGAAGAAAGGAAAAACTTACGTCATTATTTGTAAAAATGCTTCCTAAAGAAATTGACATCTTTTTATTTTATTACGCATAGAACTAATACAGGGTCAAGACACACGTCTGAAGAGTTTCGCTAGCTAATTTAATTTGACCCTGTATAGTAATCTGCGGTATATTTATACATGTGCGAGTATGTGCGTCGAATGAACGATTGAATTTTGTTCTAGACTTCTTGTAGGCCAACAGTAGATTGGCAAACTGTCTTTAAGTAGCACAACTTTTATAGGTGGTTTCGAGAAACTGGTATTTTGTATTGATTTTTATTATCCACTTGTGCGTACAGCTTAAATTACTTCTAAAATTTAAAAAGAGTCTTATTTTTGTAATTTTCCTCATTTAATCGATGGGAATAACAGGAAATAATTGTCCTAAAAATAAAAAGGGACCTCAACGCGTATTAGGTAATTCATGGTGAAAAATACATTCAGTCAAAAACTCGTATCAACGGATCAAATGACAGGTCTCACGCGTAACAGGATCGGAAAATATACTTGTACTACCTACTACAATAGTAGGTAGATAGGTAGGTAGGTAGATGTCTTTATAGACATCATACAAAAAATGTTTGTCCAAAGCGAATTATCGTGTTCCATCAAGAAAATTACAACGTGTACCGAAACAAAAATATAAGCTTTGTAAAGAATTGTGCTTTTAGTTCAGCAAAAAGTTAGAATACCTATTCGCTATTATAGCACAAGAACATGAAAAATCCCGGTCTCGAAAATCTAGTAAAAAAGAAAGAAAGAATAAATGGTTTATTTGTCATAGAAACACACGTAATACAAAAAGATAATTAATTCGAGTAATCATAAATCATCCTCATCTGCCTAGCCTTTTCCCAACTATGTTGGGGTCGGCTTCCAGTCTAACCGGATGCAGCTGAATACCAGTATTTTACATGAAGCGACTGCCTATCTGACACCCACAACCCAGTTACTGGGTAATACGATACCCCTTGGTAAGACTGGTTGTCAGACTTTCGGGCTACTGACGACCCGTAATAATAAATATAAAACAAAATAGATAAGAACCCGTGTTTAATCTCCGAGCACAAAACAAAAGCAGTCGACAGAGGCACGTTCGCGTCGTGACTGTGACAGAAGGCTTCCACTCAGCATGATCCGCACCATGCTGAATCGAAGCCTTCTTGTGACAGTCAAACTATGGGGGACCCACAGCAGAACACTAGTATCATATCTACTTACCTAACTTCTTCTTCCAAAGTATTACATGCACTTAATAGCACTTAACAGGCTGGTACAGGAGCGTGGGGATTGGCGTAAGAAAAGAGAGGACTATGCTCACGCAGTGGGTGAAGTCGGGCTGTGGATGATGATGATGATGATGAATAAAAAAAAAATGTTTATTGAAGAAAAGCCTAAGTAAATTCTAAAGCAATGTTATATAACTGAGTGGCTATGCAAAGCACAATACATTGAAGCCCTGATCTCCAAACTAGGGGTGACCCTGTATCTTAGAGATCAGTGTCCCTCCGCAGCAAAGTCACAAGCCAATATTTGTAACTCATTGGCACTTGACAAAGTATTTCTTTACATACTTAAATAAAAAGAGAAATAAAAAAATAAAAACAAAATTTAAATATAAATGTGCAAAATATAAATGTGTGTATTGTGTGGAGTAAGTGTGTTTGTGTGGGAGGGGGTAGGTTTGTGTGTATGTATGCGCGTGCGTGCGTGTGCGTGTGTGAGGGGGAGTATGTGTAAGTGCAACTTGTATCACTTAAAGTAAGCAAGCAAGTAAAGAAAACTGGAAAAACTTAACAAGTTAACTTAATGAACTAGATAAGTATCTTTAGTATCTTTTCCATTGCCTTTTATTTTTTCTTTGTTCAGAGTCTGTCTGTCCTATTTTATTTGCTTCGGAGTTGAGTTTACTAGCACTTAACTTGAGTCCAGGACGCACTTTTTTGCTCAACTGTCAGTCTGGGAAGACGGAGCAAAAAACCTTAGACCTTAGATGGTTGGCAACTTTCAATTATGGCAGCAAGAGGCCTCTTTTTACTATTCATTCACTAAGTTCCGTTTTTCTCGAGCTAAACAAAAACCAGCCTAGGGAAGAATAATTTCCTAAGAAAATAAGATGAATTAGGGCTGATTTTTCCAACGGCAGATAATTTTATTCTAGGAATAGTTTTGAATTTTTGACATTTCTTCCATACAAAAACTCTCAGACGTCAATCTTATTCCTCAGTTAAAAGTTATTTGTCGATTGAAAAATCAGCCCCTATTGGAATGCATTTACACTAGTCAGTATAACACTAGATGCTTACAACAATTTCCAGTCTGGTTTCAAACACTCTAAAAACACATACTGAAAAACGCTGTACCATTTTATGCAAAGGGCCCTCCCCTTTGAAAAATTGCATTTTTCTTACCTACATGAAGCTATTTTCGTTGGGAAAACGTGTCAGTATGCCTAAAAGTATTCCCTGAAGGATAAAACGGATGTACGAGTAGTTACTGCGTTTCGCCAATTATTTATTAGAATAGAATACTCTTTATTACGTACACTATAAAAAAATATAAACATAATAATATATATTATATATATATAAAAACACAACTCATGTAATACACTCGTGTGTAGTTCATAACTCATGTAATTTAATTATAAGCTGTTGAGTTTCCTAATAAATAAATAAAAAAAATATGCAATGCAATGTGTGTGTAGTGTGTAAATATGTACATATATATGTGTATGTATATGCAATTATGCTAGTAAAATTGACATTCCCTTAAAAAATCTTTTAACTTATTGGTTTGTACAGGCCATTGCGTGATTACTACAGGTAGCGTGGTTACTAGGTATTGCACGCCATCACCACTAGACTAACTATGTCCCCCACTCCTCCCACCACTGCCACTGGCTGGCAGGCTACACATAAATTTAATTCCCCTCGGCCACCTTCCGCAGTTAGTGGCTTTTTAATAACAAAGGTCATGGTCATGGTTCACCATCGCCAAAATGTTTCAGGTCAGGCAAATGAGTGATTTAGTCATTTTCCCTGAATTTTATAGCCAATAACTGTAGGTTCCGACATTCATATTGTCCGTTATTAAAACAATTTCTATGAATACATACGACCTTCTCGTTTTGTGACTAACAGCTGTGGTTTTACGAGTGCTGTTAGCATATTACGTTTTGTTACGTTTTGTTTTTGCTATTTCTAAAGCAATGTCGAGAACAACAAACGGGTGCACCGTTTGTTGCATTTTGTATCACAAGATTTATGAATATGCTATACTTTAATAATGGCTGTGATGTAATAGCCTGCTACATAATTTCGTTGGATCCTAATACAACGATTGGAATTTCGTTGATATCTAACTATTTTGAATAAAACATTAATTTAATATAATTTAACATTCCACCCGTTGGCTACACATTTTTATGAACAAAATTACTCCAACGAGGGAAAAACACTATTGGGCTGGTTGCTAAAAACTATTTTTTGTGAACAGGTACCAAGGGAAATAAAAACTACGGCGAGAACCACTTTGTAGTTCCTGGTTAACTGAAAGTAACGATTTTGTGATTATTTAAAAAAGTCCCAACATTTGCGATTGTATACCTACGTTCAGTGCAAGAGCAATATACACTAATTGAACTTAGTTCTGCCAATATGAACCAACCCACAATTTCTCATTAATTCAGTTCGTTACGTCAAATTAATCCAATATCCCAAATGTGGTTTAATACAATACAACAAAATCAGTCCAATGTAGGTACAGACCTACATCCATAATTATGATGATTGTGCATACTTCCCATCCTCACATATGGTGGACAAACATGGTCTTTGACAAATCAGCAGAGGTCCACGCTCGAGGTTTGCCAGAGAGCTATGGAACGGAGTATTCTGGGTTCGTTCAGTAGTTCTATCATAACTATACGAAGCTCCTTCTCCGAGACAGGTCTCCCTACCCATCCCTACTGAATTTTTCCCTTATATAGGGTTGTTTACAATAACTAGCTAATTATAAATAAGTTAAGAATTATACTTACTCCTTCTCCAAGACATATTAACGTGTAGATGTTTTAAGTCAGTCAGGGTTGAATTTTCCCCTAATAATTCCATAACTTATTTATAATTTTCAAGCGTTTATTAGGTACTAGCTTTTGCCCGCGGCTCTGTAGAAATGATTTTTCGCGGTAATGTGCATCGAAATCAAGTGGTATCGCAGTGAAAATCTTTCGCGGTAACGTGCATCGAAATCAAGTAGTATCGCAGTGAAGATCTATCGCGGTAACGTGCATCGAAGTGTAGTGGCTTCGCAGAGATGGTCATTCGCAGTAACGTGCATCGCAATTTTGTAGCATCTTATTAGCATTTATCGATATTTTGAGCGTCGAAATTCCGTATTCTACTCGTTATTTATGGATTAAATTTATGGATTATTATTTTTTTATTGGATGGATGGATGCTTGTTACTCTTTCACGCAAAAACTACTGAACGGATTTGGATGAAATTTGGCACACAAATGGTTTACCTGCACTGCGCAGGTGCTTGAAGAAACTGATAAACTCGTCAAGTCTAATCTGTGAAAACAATCTTCGAGTTAACAGTTTACACGGAAAGTTACTTAATGACGAGTTTTTGCTATGCGTAATATCGCAGGTGTTTGAGATAAAAGACTACTCATTTGAGGAAAACGTTCCAATTGTTTGCTTATTGAATTAGTTTAGAATATAATAGTAAGGAATTTCTTAAAAGCGTATTATTAATTGTCCGCATTGATGAACAGAAATATCTGGGTTATTTTTGAATCATTAGGCATTTGCCTAAACAGTAAAAACATGAACTTTGGTCTATTTTCTCGAATTTTCCTTTACTTAGTGTATTGTCTTTTTACTAGAAGAAAATATATTTAAATGCTAACTATATAGCTAAACGTAAATAATATTGTAAACCTACTTAACTGCATCCCACTATCCATCTACCTACCTTACGAAATCAAATTATTTTTAGTTTTTATAATTATTCAATATGGCTATGTTGAAAGAACATATATAAAGTAATTTATTGTCGTTGTGAAACTAATTGGCCCACCATTAATGTAAATACATATAAAGATATAAAATACCCTCTTCGAGGAAGGTACAGCGTACACACAGGCTAAGTTTAAAATTTAATTAAAGTTGACTTACGAAGATTTCGAGTTCATTTCAGTGGACTAACATGTTCATGTTGCCTCATAAATTAGTAGCCAGAACCCTACGATTTAAACAGAAAAATAAACAAAATGTATATGCGTCATCAATTATATACAGGCTGTCCTGTCTGCGATGTCAGATTTTCAGACATTAATTATTGTTGAATATTGAGTTTCAAAAAAGGCCCTGCGGCATTATTTTGTATTCGACGAGAATGTTTTTACATAAGCATCATTGGACCTGTACCATAACTGTGCATGCGAGCATCAGCAACGGCCCGAAAATTTAAAAATGATGAATACTTAGATACATTGTTAAAAGAAACATTGTTCTTTTTTTTTTCTTCACCCTGTGTAGATGATACGAGTATTTAGTTGTATCAGACGGATAAGTTAAATTGAATTGACGGACAGAACTTTCTACTTTTAAATTCAGTGGATTTAAAGCTTATTTAAACCAGGAGCAAATTAAATGAATGAATACTACCTATCCCTATTTTCGTAGTTTCTCTGGTAAATCTGTCTGGGTTGTGGAAAATGGACTTTAAGTTCGGGGTAAAAGTAGAAAAAAGCAACCCCGTTTTAGTTCATCATTGTTTTCTGTTATGACATTTATAATGCTATACTACACGACCGACCTGCTTCGCACGCTTTTAACCGCTTGATAAAACATGAAGATTTCTATATGATATGTAAGTTGAATATGAATGCATTATACACATAAACCTTCAGGATTCAAATATCTAAATAATGGTGAAAATCACTTCAAAATACGTTACGCAGTTTAGAAGAACAACGCGCTCACACACAGACACAAAAAGCGACTTCAACTCATAATATGTATAGATATTAAAAATACTTAGTAATATGTATACCTATCCAGCCGTAGGCTTTGCTCTTAACACCTTTGTGCGCTAGTGTCCTTTTTGCTATACTTTATAGCATGAAATTTAAAATGTGCCAAGAGCCTTGTACAAATTTTTGGAGTTGTCGACTCGCCCACAAATAAATTAACTTCGTGCGAGTCGCCCATAGGAAAAAAAAAAATTTTCGATTCGCACTTTTCGGGCGAGTAAATTCGTGCGAATCTACTAATAGCTAGCCGAAGCTACTAAACTTGTGTATCCTATAACCACATTGCTATAATACCCACACGTACATTATACATTTACTCATTTAAGTAATAATCCCCACTCTTAACCATTCCTTGTATATTTTTTTAAAGGTTAAAAGTACGCCGCTGTAATCCTCTTTGGTGCAATTTTATTGCGAAGGAATTATCTTTGCCGGGAACCGCATATCTAATCTTAATGCATAATATACGAGTATTACCCCTATACATGAGTGTGCCGTAAACTTAATTCTAAACCACAGTCGCTCCAAGCTCACACCCTCGCAACTCTGCTTTCACAGTCAACATTTCAATTAGAATTGGATTAAATTTAAAACTTGGTAATTAATGAATACTGTTTCCACTTTTATCTAAATGAGAAGAGGAGAGGATAATAGAATAGAAAATTGATAATAATGTTCTTGTTGTGTTGTAATGTAGGTGGTAACCACGTGGTAACAAATGAAGTTGGTGAAAATTAAAAACGTATAGCTCTACAAAATACCTCTAGAGTGTACAATAATAAGAAAATAGATTAAAAGAATAATCCAACTTTGAATACACATGATAAAATATTTAAGCTACACCAACGGTGAACGCTTAACGCGCGACGGTGTTGTAATTCTTTTCAAAGTCTATATTGCGCCAGGGCATTTGTTGACACAACTAACGCGGTATCGTCAAGTTGTAGCCAGCTTAAGGGAGCCGGGACTCGCTCGGATTCCTAGAAATTACTGAAAGGAATGATCTATTTATTCTGAGGAACCTATCGGTGAGTACATACGTTCGTCTGGGTCGTTGTTCCAACTGTATCAATTTGCCTAGCCTTTTCCCAACTATTTTGGGGTCGGCTTCCAGTCTAACCGGATGCAGCTGAATGCCAGTATTTTACATGGAGCAACTGCCTATCTGACCTTCACAACCCAGTTACTGGGTAACACCCCTTGGTAAGACTAGTTGTCAGACTTTCGGGCTTCTAAGGACCCATAACGACTGGCAAAATCCCAACTATATGTCCTTCAGAATTGCATTGTTATATTTATATTGCTTTAAGAGGAACGCTATAGAACGAAGGGAACCTTAAGTAGTTGGTATCTACATGTGCGTAAATTTTGTGTCAAATGGATGCGTGTCCATTTCGATAGTGTTCGGAAAAGTTCATCCATCATAACAAACATTGGTGTATTCAAGTGTCAAATTACTTACAGTTTGAATTAGTCAAAATTGATTTGAAATGTCAGTGGTGGCTTTGTGATACAGGATACACGCGTCAGAGTTCCATAATATAAGTTACTAGCTGACCCGGCAAACGTTGTTTTGCCATATAATTTCTAGCTGCCCGGCGCTACTTCGTTCGCGTGGTGTTCTACCCCCTACCCTACTCCTACACTACTCCTACCCTACTCCTACCCTACTCCTACCCTACCCCCTACCCTACTCCTACCCTACTCCTACAATACTCCTACCCTAGTCCTACCCTAGTTCTACCCTACGCCTACCCTACTCCTACTACTACACCTACCCTACTCCTACACTACTCCTACTCTATTCCTACACTACTCCTATCCTACTCCTACCCTACTCCTACACTACTCCTACCCTACTCCTACACTACTCCTACCCTACTCCTACCCTACTTCTACCCTACTCCTACACTACTCCTACCCTAATCCTAAACTAGTCATACCCTACTCCTTCTTCCATATTTTCTGACCGTTTAAACCTTCCCTGGACTACGACAAACATTTCAAAACCAAAATCAGCTAAATCGGCCCAGCCGTTCTTGAGTTATAAACAACGAAAAGTGGCATTGATGTTTATATACCGACATCAACCGGCTCATGTGACCCTGTAACAAAAACACATGTTGTCTACATAATATTTCAGCGAGTATCGCATTAAAGAGCAGTGGTGGCCCAGTGGTAACGGCTGCAACTTACGACTCGTAGGTCATAGGTTCGTACCTAGAAAGGCACTTTTTTATTTTTTATTCAGCCATTTCTTTCCCACTGCAGGGCAAAGGCCTCCCTTCCCTCCTTCCACTTATCCCTATCCAGTGCTGTTAAACGCCAATTCTTGTGGAAAGAGTCTAGCTCATCCCGCCATCTCATTCTGGGCCTGCCGCGTTGTCGTTTGCTGCTGTTTGGGACCCATTGTGTGGTTACTTTAGCCCATACCTCCTCCGGCATGCGACAGATGTGACCAGCCCAGTTCCATTTTAGCTTGGCAGCCGTGACTTTGTGTAAATTATTTCATCACTATTGCTCGAAGGAAAACATCGTGAGGAAAACGCCATGTCCTAGAACCAAACATTCAAAGACATGTGACATCTACCAACCCACACTGGGCCGGCGTGGTGGATAACGGCGCACTACTTCTCACAAAGAGGGAACATTAAAGGCTGATTATGCCATGCTATCGAATGTTCCCGAAACCGTCATGATTGTCAATTACATTGAAAGTTGTTTACTACGAATACATTAGTAATAACAGTACCCAGCGCCTGTTGTTGCTTGTAGCTCGTGATCATCATGATCAAATGAAGTCAATTGCACGCGTTGACCTCTCGGCCAGCCTTGGCGACAGAGCATCATAAAATAAACTGTATGACTGCTCGTTACATAACCACAACTTTTCTACATAATGTCTCCTTTATGTTATCAGTATTCTTTATAGATACTTGGTAATAAATTAAATTGGTTACTGAAAATGTTTCTCATACCTACATACGCAGAAAACGGTAAAGTTGTTTTCCATATTTTAACAGAAGGATTTATTTTGTGGGGTAAACGTTAGCTTTGGTCGTTTTACATTTTTATCTTGCTTTTAAGACAGGTATTATGGTTTTTAAAAACCACAATACTGGCTGGTAGCAAAAATTTGTAGGTAAGATATTTATTAAAGATGTAATAATTATTATAGTAATATTATTATTTCACTGTTATGTATCCTATAGTTAATTTGTGAACAGCGTTGTGGGATATTAAAAACATAGGAATAAAAAATTCACAAAATATATAAAATATTTTGTTTAGGTATTTCTTATTTCTGTTTTATTTCGTAGCTGTTCCTTTTGAATAAATAAATAATAGTTTGAAGTTTTATGTTAAAATTAAATAAATAGTAGGTATTTAGTGGTCGTCACTATGTACTATTTATTTAACTAACTACCTACTTAACTATCTACTTATTTAATTTAATTTAACAGGATAAACATTTAATAAATGATAGAACTTGATTTTGAAATTGTATTGCAAACTTTTGTCAATAAGTACCTACTATTTATTTAACTAACTACCTACTTAACTAACTAGGTACTTATTTAATTTAACAGGATAAACATATAATAAATGATAGAACTTGATTTTGAAATTGTATCGCAAACTTTTTTTTTTTGCCTTGACATCAATAAAACCACGGAAGTGCCTATAGAACACGTGCGTCCAACGATATTGCTCGTTTTCATTGTTTGTTGTTTGCCATTAGAGGAGACTGGCATACAGGCAGTCACAAGCATTCATTACAGAAGTTTTAGCCCACAAGCTCATTTAAATTGCCGAGTCCATTCAATATACAATTTAGAAAACAACTGATTGAGTTAGGTTTCATTGCGATCTTGATTATACAAATTAACAAAGTTCTGAGGGCAATTCCCGTAATTTTAAGAACGTTCCCTACTTTTAGTATAATTCTTAAACAATCATAACAGAATCAGACTATAATGTTCCCACTGCTGGGACACAGACCTCCTTTCGGTGAGAGGGAGTGGGCCGTAAACTACCACGCGGGCCCAGTGCGCAAAAAAAAAAGAAAATGGCGTGTAGTCCGATGTCACGTCTTTAAATTTTTGGTTTTAGGACATGCCGGTTTCCTCACGCTATTTTCCTTCACCGTTTTGAGAGCAGTGGTGATAAAATAATTTACACGAAGTAAAGCGCCTGTCTAGCTTCGAACCTACGACCTACAACTTGTAAGTCGCGGCCATTATCACTGGGCCAACACGGCTCACCATCATATCATTCTTAATCTGCCAAAAATACCTTTAATTTATTACCTTTTTTGACAAGGTTTTCACATTGATGGAATTGCGACTAGATTTTAAACGGGAATTGGCTTATTGTTGGAAAAAAAAAACAATTTATTCAGGGACAATAAACATGTGGTTGTTTATTATCCCTGAATAAATGTTTTTTTTTTTACACATTTATGATACATAAGGTTAACAAAACTTTAAGTAGTAATTTTGCAGTCCACTGCATTATTCGCAAATAAGACATATTACAAGATCAGTGGTTGTCACTAGAGGAGCATTACCAAAATAAACAAATATTTTGAAATAAATAAATAAGTTACTATAAGGCTAGCTTGAAAATAAATAAAATCAAATAATATTATTTAATATTTTTTACGTATTAAATTATTATTTAATTATTTTAAAATGATAATAATTTACAATTTGTTAACCAAGTACCTATCTAGTAGTAAGCAATAAATAATTATGTTTGGAAAGCCGTCGCAGTTGAGACATTTCACTAACTCAATTTAACAATATAAGCTCCAAATGATTCGCAAACCCGGAAGAGAAGACTTGAATAATTTGACTTACTGCTATCTCCTGCGTCTGTTAATTAATCCAACATTTATATGGATATCATGAAACATTTGGTTTAAGACGGGCTGTCAAAACCAGATACGATCTCAGGTCAATATAAATTTCTAAATTGATTGGAGGGCCGCAGAAACAATAAGAAATGCACATTTACCATTTTAATGAAATTGCATTTTTGTCTTGCAATGCAAGACGTTTACGTTTACGACGCGAGGCTACTCAAAAGTAACGTGTTACGAACTCAAATCAAAGTACCTGCAATGTTGGTCCGTATACGAGCAACTAGTCACAAACTAGTAAATAACACGTTAGGAACTCGCGTCCGATTTAAGTTTGTAACTTGCAACAACAACTTAATTGCATAACACACTTTTATTCACAATCTGAAACGTTTTGAAGGATATTGCTAATCCAATGCTACATATGTTCGAAAAATTTGTCTGCACAACCAACTAAGTAACGCAATGAATATTGTTGAACTGTCAAAATGAAAGATCACGTTACTTTTGAGCCCATAGATGTAAGAAGGCCCTTACGTTAGACGAGTTTTGCCGTGTAATATTGTAACATGGGAAGCTCCTGTCTCATAAATATCAAATAAATTGGTTGTTTAACGTCAAGGCTAGCACGCCGTACAACAACCAAGCATCCTTGATATAATATATAATTCAAAACCTACTACCGCGTGGTATTTACTTGCCCTTTCGAATTCTAGCCAGCCAACTAATTTTCGTGCAACACGAAACTGGGGTTAAAAAAGACTATTAGGGCAAGTAAGTAGGTAGGTTCCTACACAAGTAGTCGTCACTACATAGTATAAAACTAAGTCGCGTCTGTCTGTCGGAAAGCGATAAACGGATTTTCATAAGGTTTTCACCAATGGACGGAGTGATTTATTCAGGAAGGTTTAGGCGTAAAATTGATTAAAATTTTGTGTAAATTGGCTGTAATATGTCGATGATTGTTGAAGATATCGGAAAAAATCATGCCGACTGGGAGCTGCACTGGCGTGCGCCGCGTTAACCAATACAGTTCATGAGAACAATGTATTACGGAATAAATACATTGTTTACCTGAATTAACAAATATGGTACTTTTAATCCCGGAAGTACGTTCCTGTGGAATGTTTTCTGATATCTTCAAACCATATGATCGTGTATCAAAATTGCGGAATCAATAGTCGCAAACTAATAAGTCCCTTATAAAATAAACTATGAGTGAAATTCTGACATGATTAAAACTCAAAAGATGTGAAATATTTCTAAACTCATTTGCATAGCCTTTTCCCAACTAAGTTGTGGTCGGCTCCCAGTCTAACAGGATGCAGCTCAAAATGTATTTCTTACTCTTGGCATACGAGTATTAACTCAATTCGTGTTTTATTAATCAGGGGCGGCGGGATCATCCGAAAGGTTTACCGCTGCCCTGGAACAGAAAGGGCTAAGGAAGGAACACGGGTGGGTTTTAGTCAGTAAGAGTCTGACACTCCCTTCCGCTCCACCCAGAGCGGGAGGGGTCATTTGATGATTTCCCATCCACAAAAAAAAAGGGGGTAAGTTTATTGAGTAGGTATGTACCTACCTGCTTGTCTACTGACTGGTATACGCCTACCTATGCGTGCCTACATGATACATGATGTGCTCAAGGACGATATCTTACAGCAGTGTAAAAATGAATAAGCAATTTTATGACACCAAGCGATATTTCGCATCAGTAAACTGGATGAAATTGGAAATATTACATCCCACAGACACTTCCGGGAACCTTTTCAGGGATAAATACGAATTTGTCCCGATCATTTCCTTTTCACGTTAAAGCGGTTTCAGCATGATTTTAAAACGAATTATGTACAGTATGTACACAAATGGAGCAGTTTTTCCAGTTGGTAACGGCCCTATATTACGAGTTGTAGGTCGTGGGTTCGAACCCAGGGAGGCGCTTTACTTTGTTTAAATTATTTCATCACTATTGTAGGAAAACATCGTGAGGAAACCGGCATGTCCTAAAACCAAACATTCGAAGACATGTGACATCTACCAACCCGCACTGGGCCCGCGTGATGAATTACGGCCCTCTCGCCGAGAGGAGGCCTGTGTGCCAGCAGTGGGAACATTATAGGCTGATTAAGCCATGTACACGATTTGGACAACAAGGTACAAGTTCTTCCATGGAATAGGAAAGATCCTCTGACCAGATGGGTGTGGCTTAGTTCCCAACGGTTTTTCTGACTTGCTAAGCAGTTCGATGACATACTCATAGGTAACTTGATATAGATACTTTTCCTAAACTTAACTTTATTCTTTCAGCGCGACATCTACATCTGGGCCCTAGACCACCGGGTGCACCACAAGTACTCTGAGACGGTAGCTGACCCTCACGACATCAGGCGAGGATTCTGGTTCGCTCACGTCGGGTGGCTGGTCCTGACTCCTCACCCTGCCGTGGAAGACCGCCGCATCGCACTGCAACCTACGTGTGCTGACCTTCTTGCTGATCCAGTGGTCAGGCTGCAGAAGAAGTAAGTAACACTAGGTTTAGCAGCTTCTAAATCAAATTGAAAAATGATTTATTCCAATTTGGCTGAGAATATTCTGCTCTAAAATTGGCTAAGCACTTCAATTAGTTTGAGGGCCCTTGTGAGTCAATTGGTTTACTGATAGGAGCCGAATCCTCGTGGTTGATAGGTACTTAAAAATTACCATGAGGGCTGTGATCTGATACCAATCCAACTTCAAATAAGGTTTTGAATCGGAAAGCCGGTTGTCTAAGTGTATTCGAAGCTTAATATGTCGGACTGAGACCAACCGCAGCCAGCAAAGTGTAATAATCCACTACCCAGCATTTACGTAGCTCTTAGCATTCAGATTATTTAAATACGACCAAGTACAGAGCTGTAATTAGAATTTTAGAATCCGAATACTTGAGCACCTAACAGAATGTATTTAGAGTTTAGAAGATTAGGTATACAGGGCGTAAACTTATAGCTTAATACGTCACTTGACAAGCAAATTGTAAAAAAAAATATATGTAAATAAGTGAATAAAAAAAAACGTTACCGGATATTAAAACTCTTGACGCGGCGTGGGGGAGAGATATGAAACGTGCAACCCGTGTTGTTGTGTTCGTCGATCGCCGACAATCACTTTGAATATTGGAACAATGTCAATACCGGTTGAAGCTTCGAGTGCTCTCGTCATCAAGGGCTTGTATTTTCATTACGTGTTGCATGTTTGAAGCACGAAGCTAGCTTTCACTATATATAACTAGTTGAATTGTTTAATCTCTGGCGATTTGTCCATAAATTGCTTAATTGTAACTTAAATGGAAGAAGGCACTGGCTCCTGAAATACAGGAACTCTAACATAGCTCTGGAGCCAGAATCTTATTATTCTGTAACCTGTTTTTATGGTCGATAAATAAGTGATCAGGTTTTAAGAATGTGTACTATATGTATATTTCTCATCATCATATACATTTATCTCATCTCAAAACTTGACACCTGAAGATAATTCCCGATTAGCAGGCGTGTATAAGTCGCGGATTATAGGGGGCATATTTTTTGCCAGTATCCGAACTTCATTTTAATATCCGCCTGCCGCGGACAACATATTTGGTCAGGGCAATTAATGCAGAGAGAACCTACTCTCATAGCAACGTAGACTTACCTCGTTAAAGTTAAAATGACCGTCATTCGCAGCCTGTCACAGTCAGAAAAAAAATGGATTTGAGACGTCGCCGTCCAAATCCATTTTTTTACATTGACACTACCTTCCGCTCCACCCAGAGCGGGAGGGGGGGCCATTTGATGATTTCCCATCCAAAAAAAAAAAAGACGTCGCCTTCGTTAATAATGACAGAAAATCCCAGCTCCCACTAAATACGAGTAATTAGTTCGAGTCCATGCTATAATTAATTTGATGTGCCATGCCAACTCGCTAATTTACACAAAATTCGACTCAAGTCACACATTTAACTGTAGTTTACTTGTGCCTCTTAAAATAATTTTAGATTTTACTGCCCTGGCAGACATTAACACTAGCCTGTGAATAATTCAAGTTTACCTGCATCCAATATGCTTATGTTAATTGTTTCCTGAATTCAAAGTAAATTCTGTCGTTCATTTACGTACTATTTACAGTGTATGGATCCAACAAGAATATAGATAGGTTATTTAATATTTCATTTCAAAACAATTGTTACAAGGTACAGACGGTAGCTCAAATCCATAATATTCTGTTTTTTTTTTTTTTGTTAGGATTGGTCGTTGCACTCATAAATTGGTGCCTGAGTTCCAATAGGTCCGTGAGTGACAATATTCTGACGATAGTTCATATCAATCAATCAAATCGCTTCGTCACTGCAGTTCTTAGTCACCTAAAATGAGGCACCAAGGTCGCAAAAACGATAACAAATCCTCTAAGGAAAGATGTACAACTAAATTAATCGCTTTGCAATAGATACCAATAACGTCCTATGAATACAAATAGTCTTCTTTAGCTATAGTTTTAGTAGCTCGTTTCAAGAATTCCTAACATTTTTTTATGTGAGATCGATATAGGTCATTTATTTTATTTTATTACGAGTAAGTACCGTACTTGTTGATTTTTGAAAGAGTCACCATAGACTTTCTTGCCGGCTTCTCTAGCTAATACTTTTTTCAAAAATATTCAAGGACGGTTTTGACTTTGCTACAATTTCATTATAATTATGTATAGATTATTTGGCTACAACACTTGACGTAGGTAGTAGTTGTTCCAGTTCAGTTTCAGAAATTTTGTAGGTTATCTATGCTTGCAATACAGGCCACAAAAGAGTCTATGACAGTTACAGTCGTCATAAGACCAAATGGTCTTGACTGTAACTGCTATAGAATCTTTACTTAAATACACGGAATGTTCCCCGCGAGTAATAAAATTAGTACTCGCGGGGAACATTCCTTGTAAGTAGAACGAATGCCTGAAAAGTTCTCGAGTGCCCATTTAGAAAAATGGAGGTAGTATCGGTATAGTAATCGGCTGGATGCAGGCAGTAGAACCGGTCATCGTAGTGATTTTTGGGGGAGAACAATGTCTAGCAGCTGGTCGGCTTTTGGCTGATATTTTTTTTTTGTTTATTCTGAAGTTTCTTTTCTAGACCTAAGTTTATAAATCAAACGTAATCGCGGGCACAGCTAGTTTATACATAAATTACAGGGGCTAAGTCTACTATTTGAATGATTGGTCATAACGACCACCATACTAAGGCAATGCTATTACAATTGTGCTAACAGTTCGAAATCTCCTGAACTCATGATGGCAAGCCGGTATGCCATTATTAAATAAGTTGCACAAAAAACTCACTGCCGTATTAGGTTGTAATGATAGTTGTAAGGGAAATTTCGGTAAATAAATATATAATTTTTTCAATGGAGTGTCAGTGGTACGCCATCGGAAAATCTCCGTTCAGTTAGGAGATTTCCACAAATCATAATGACGCCTTTCAAGTATGAGATTACCAAAACAGTCAAAATCTACAATTACGGTATCCGGCTATTACTTCCGACAGAATTGCGTTAGCAGATTTGCACCCTGGCCGCAAATCCGCTTGAGTAAATCGCTTGCAGCCAAGCAGCCATGTAGTTTAATGGCAGGCCACGCACGAGGCGAGCACCACAAGGCTTATGTAGCTGTGACCATAGAAGCGAGAGGGAAGGTAGTTCATACGGAATATTAACACTATCACACATAACTAGTAAGTATCATCTTATCCTATGTGAAATATATTTATTAAAATATATAATATAATATAAAGGTTGGGTTTTTAGAGGCGGAGAACTTTACATTGAAATGTAACACAGAAAAATAGTTTTAATATCCTTGAAAATTACTTTATTTGAAAGATAATTGGCATTCATGTTTGAATATGATTTTGCTAACGCGTACTTGGCGTAATTTGGAGGTCAAATTTTCACACACTCTTTGCAGTAAATCAGGCTGTGTTTCGGAAATAATGCGTCGAATGTTGGCATCCAGTGCTCAATTGTTTCAGGTTAATCGGCGTAGACATGCGACTTAACATACCTATCCCCAGGGAAAATTATGTTCTTAATGACCTTAAATCGCACGAACGATGATTTTTCCATTCGTGAAATTAGTCGGCAAATGTAGGCCCTTATAAAGCTTAGCTTTCAGCAAATTAGGTCTTTGCTTTATTAGTAATGTGTCATTTTGAAACAAAATATTTTAGAGTTAGGCCAATTCAAGTGTGCCAATTTCCCGATGAACATAAATTATTTGAGCTCGTATAAATGATTTTATTTCTGCAAGGGCTGATTTTTCCATCGCCAGATAACTTTAATTCGAGGAATAAAATTGACGTTTGACAGATTTTTTATGAAATAACTGCCAAAATTTCAAAATTATTCCTCGAATAAAGTTATCAGATGATTGAAAAAACAGCCCTAAGTAGGTTTGTACAAACGAACGAATTTAAAAGAACTAAGTATAAAATACTTACCTATTTGCTAATAAAGTACCTCCTTCTAGGTATTCGCAGTGTAAACTCAGTAAACTAGTAGATACTTACCTACGTTGCAAGTGTATTAGCTTCACCGTAAATAACTTTTTAAGTCGAAAGCGTCCGGGTAGCCCGCGACGTTAAAATTTTCTTGCGTTTTTTTTTTGCAATTTGCAGGTCAATAATGGTTGTAGGTTGATCTAAATATGATTCGCGTCCGTAACAAATCCTACTTCCTACTAATATTATAAACGTGAAAGTTTGTATGGATGGTAGACGGATGTTTGTTACTCTTTCACGCAAAAACTACTGAACGGATTTGGATGAAATTGGTCATACAGATAGTTTATAACCAGGACTAACGCATAGGATAAATTTTATGCCGATATTCCCATGGGATCGAAACTTTTGCGGGTCAAACCACAGGGTGCAGTTAGGGTTTCACCCGCATAAGTTTCGATCCCTTGGGAATTTCGGGATAAAACTAGCCTATGTGTAAATCCAGGGTGTCAGCTACGTCCATACCAAATTTCATCAAAATTGGTCCAACCGTTTGAGCGTGAAGAAGTAACAAACATACAAACACACACACACACTAACTCACAAACTTTCGCCTATAAAATATTAGTGTGATAACCATAAAAATCATCAATAGAACTCCCTAAGTTCATTATTACCCTAGTGAAGGACTTTTTCATGAAATCATGACATTTGAGGCCGATTCTAACTCAAGGAGTTATATTGCTGATTCTAATGATTATAATTCAGTAAAGTCATATTTTAAACAATATACAACGTGACATTGAAATGCAAATAGCAAAAAACGTAAGTAAATTTGAATTTAGCGGGCTGCCTTAGCGCACCCCCCTTAACACAATCCAATCACCAAGTGAGTTGCCTGATTGCTTTGCCAATAGAACATCCGATATAACAAAGTACCTACGTATCATTAGCGATTACTTACTTTTAAAAAAAACTTTATCATAGAATAGTGCAATACCTACACGGCCAAAACGTAAGTTACAGCTGTATCTTGTTTAAAAAACCAATGAAAAAGTTCTTCACTGGGAGATCTAGAATCATGTGCTGAATTCATAGTAACAGTTTTCGCGTCTCTTATAACCCTGTCATCATCTGCCTAGCCTTTCATATTCCTTGAGGTCGGCTTCCAGTCTAACCGGATGCAGCTGAACACACATGGAGTGACTGCCTATCTGACCTCCACAACCCAATTACTAGAGTTTGATGCGGCTGTTATTACTCAGCCACAAGCCCCTCTTATGCAAAGTCTCTTCTCTTATACTCTGTATATTGTACATATTTTTAGCAACTGTATAACGGATATGACAGTTTTCTCATAACTGGGTACTATAAACAAAACACTGGGCGCTGGACACTGGCACTGGTTACATTTTCATTAATTATTAATGAAACAAGAAAAATTTATAGTACCCACGGTAAAATTTATAGTACACGGTAACACGGGTTTATTATTGCACAGGACATACACTTTTATTTTTCTTTTCTAATTTTACCGTGTGTCCTATGAACAAGTCCAAAAGAAATAAGAATTTTTAAAGTTTTAAATATGCCTTTTTCTCCTAATTGAAACGTGCCCGCGCTTAGCTAAACACTTACTTTATTTAAAAAAAAAAATGCTGTTCCATATATTTTGTCCGCGTGGATATTGCACTTTTCTATGAAACAAATAATGTTTTTTTTGATAACCGACGAAAATTTCTACCCAGGGCATGTGCTGAATCCATGGTTACAGTTTACGAGCAAATTTTTCTACCAACCTTTATTAAAACAAACTAGAAAAAAATTGAGGAAAATAGGTCAAAATAACACACTAAAGTTATGAATAACTTATAACACGGTTTGTTTTTGCGAAAGTTTTTTGACATGACGCACAGCACTGGTGGTGGTTTATTTTGTGATTTTCCTCATGATCAACCGAACATATGCAGTCACGAGCACCTTACAATAACGTAAAATTTCAAAGCGATTTTCTCGTAGGTAAATAACGATCGCAACTTTGAGAAAATACCTTTTTCAAAATAGTATGGTTTCGAAAATTATATGTTTGTAACAGCATAACTATCAATAAATTATGTGAATATTTATACTCCTGACTGTACATAGGTACATGGGTAACTAACTATAATAATAATAGTCCTCTAGATAGACCGTATTTCGGCCATGGAGACCAATCGTGTGTTCTCTCTTTCCTCACTCTCATTGTCTAATGGGAATGGAGTCCGACACGACCGGAGAGAGATCAGGCGCAGGACCAACGGCTCAAGGGGCTTTCCGGGGCACGGGAGTACCATACAGCCAACTTTCCGGGGCACGGGAGTACCATACGGCCAACTTTCCGGGGCACGGGAGTACCATACGGCCAACTTTCCGGGGCACGGGAGTACCATACGGCCAACTTTCCGGGGCACGGGAGTACCATACGGCCAACTTTCCGGGGCACGGGAGTACCATACGGCCAACTTTCCGGGGCACGGGAGTACCATACGGCCAACTTCCAAACTCCGGGCTGTTATTAAGAAATTCCTAATGGAAAAACTATTCCTAATTTCTATTTTGCATGATGTAAATAATACTTCGTTTATTTAATGATTACTAATTGATATTTCTATAATTATTTATTATTAATGTGATGTAATAATTTATTACCTATCTAGTGGCACTCATTATCATATTTTCTTTTGTTAATATACGGATAATGTAGTGAGCTACAATATTTTTCATATTATGTATTATCTTTCCTCTGTACCAACACCTATTGTAGCTGTTTATTGTCCCTGAATAAATAAAATAAACCCAATAACACTTTGCCTCACCTAGGATTCGAACCCAGAACCCTACGCTCGTAGTCACGAGACTAACAAGACAAACTAACTGTACTGAACGTACTCGTATAACGCGAAAGAACAACATAAATGACATACCCTGAAAGCATAGTCTTTCAATCGATCTCCGACATTTTTTCTTCGCTGATTTATTCCGAAAGGCCTTATCACAAAGCTATAACTTGAATGCGGGCTTTATACCTTGTACGTAAATGATTGATTTACATTTACGTAATAAAATGCGACAATAAAGTACGCTCTGAGAGAGACGACCTTCATAGGGTGTCTGGTAGCAGCCTGATGAGAGTGATTGGGACTCGAGATAAACGGCGACGTGCGATTGGCATAGACCAATCGCACGTCGCCGTGTAACTCGAGTTCAGGATAATATGAGTTAGGTTAGGTTGATGTCAATGATGATGACCAAAATATATATAAATGGGAAATTGCACTGCTGGGCGTCCTCTCAATGAGACGGAGTGGGCCGTAATCCACTACGCGGGACCAGTGCGGGTTGGTAGATGTCACATGTCTTCGAATTTTTGGTTCTAGGACGTTCTTCTAAAAAGTGCTGATTCTCAGCCCAATTTGAATAAATGACTTTTGATTTTGATTGATTTTTTGATTTTGTCGGTTTCCTCATAATGTTTTCCTTCACCGTTTTAAGAGCAGTGGTGGCGATATTATAATTTACACAAAATAAAGCGCCTGACTGGGTTTGAACCTACGACCTACAACTCGTAAATCGCGGCCGTTACAACTAGGTCCCTTAGATTACAGATCAAATAACTTTTTTTATTATGTGTGAAAGTGAAGCCTAGCGCTAATTCTAGGTTATAAATTTTATAAATCTTTGTTCCAGGCTCTTCATTCCAATGTTCGCAATACTGAACATCGGGCTTCCCATCTTCTTGCCGTGGTACTTCTGGAACGAGACCCTGGTGAACAGCTTCGTCATTAGCTTCGTCCTGAGGTTCACCATCACGCTGAACATCGCTTTCTGCGTCAACAGCTTCGCTCATCTGTGGGGCAACAAGCCTTATGACAAGTAAGATATTCATACCTACTAATATAAATCATAATTATTATCATCTACCTATATACATATATAAAAATTAAACCCTATTTCCCTTGGTCCATAACTAGAGAACGACTTCAACGATTTCATCCATCTTTTTATTTTAAGTTTTCTAATACTTTGTAGAAGGTTCTTACGGAAAAAAATAAGAAAGCTGCGCAGAAAATTAGAAAATTTACGCTTTTACGCTAAAACTGCTGAACGGATTTCGATGAAATTTGACACATGAGTAGACCATGATCAAGGACAAGGACAAGGACAAGGACAAGGCCAAGGACAAGGACAAGGACAAGGACATAGGCTACTTTTCATCCTGGATCGCAGACGAAGTCGCGGGCAACAGCTAGTCATTTAATCATTCGTGAGGATGTGAATAGAATGTTTGTTACTCTTTCACGCTAAAACTACTCAACGGATTTTTATGAAACTTCACAGTAATATAGCTTATTCATCATAATGATACATAAGCAAAAATATATTGTGTAAATTGGGTATAAACACGAGCAAAGCCACGGGCAAAAGCTAATCAGGTCCGATTATGATAAATGTTTCTTATTTTGTATAGCACATTCTAACAAACACTTAAGAATACCAAAATTGGCCCTATGTCTGAGGATTAACAGATTTTGACGATTTTTGGAATGGCTGACTTAACTATAAGCCAGTACTTTTAAGCCAAGTTTCGATCTTCGATGGTTGTATGTGTTTGCTATAGAATAGGCCACAGGTTACGTAATTGATAAGGTTAGGTAAATAAGGTCTTAACGAGTAATGGTCTTGTGAGTACATTGCCTAATGACTTAGGATCGGATAATCTTAATCTTTCTTACACTCGAACGGATACCTACTGAATATTCTTGAGGCTTTGAATACATTAGACCTTAGGGTTAGTAGATAGAAACAACGGAAGTAAAACGGCACTTAACAAAGCCGAGAGTCACCTGTACAGTCACGAGCACCAATATGTCAACACTTGGCAACTATCAATTGCGATTTTTTCGTGAAATAACGAATGCAACGTTGAAATACGACACATTACATAAACCTAAGGCTTCGAAAATGCTATGTTCGTAACAACATAAAATTTCATTCAAAAATAAAGGAGTAAATCGCTTTTGAATAAAGCCGAGTGTATACATACTTTTGGTCGTGACTGTACTCTCCGTCATTGTGATATTTTTTTTTACCGGACCTTCCTTTCCATACCTGGGAACCTTCTGGTTACGGAGATATTGAACGTAAAAATTCCAACTTTTTGTGACTTTTTTTAGGGAAACAAGTTTTTAATGTTATAACATAACTTTAAATACCCATACGACCCCTGTACCGTTGCATGCGCCCATAAGCACAACGTTTTGCGTACCTTACGTTGCACACTACCGTAAACAACGATTTTTCACACCAAAAGTGAAAGTCGTTTCCCAGCAATTATTTTTGCACAAAGTTACCTAGTTTGATGTACAGAATGCGTAATTGACGGCTATGTGACGCGTCTGTTTACATCTTGTATATGTATCTAGGAGAATATTTGCAAACAATATTTACGAAAGTGACAAAAATAGACCATCCAATTTTGTTTCTTATTATTATTCAGACGTTTGTATCGTACTGATGTTATTTCCACTCATTTTTTTACGTCTAATGTATGCAGCAAGTATAATATTACTCTTTACGAGCTACATCGTAAATTGCTAATGGTTTCCCTACTCTATGGACAAGACAATATTGTGATTGTACATTATTGTGAATTCACACGTCCTTCGTGTCGTTTGAATTTAGTTTAATAGATGTAGGTACCATATATGCTACGAGTACGTGCACTTTGCGAAAGCAGCGATATATTATTCCATGCGGGTACCATCAATCAATCAACACGTAGCGAATGAAGCCTATGATCTCACAAGTAGACATGGCACAGACTATGCGGCATGCGACTACGTTAGCTCGGCGTCTAGACGCAACGACAGGCTGCTGCCCGACAATTTTCATATATTTTCGTCAAAGCTGGCACTTGGCGTCGAGCTGCGAGTCACAACGACAGGCCAGTTGCTATTGGTTGCAGCGACTAGCCGCAAGCTGTACACGCACACCTGACGACCGTCGCATGCGACACTTGCGACAGGTCAGCGATGTCTTACTGTGAGCGCTGAGGAAGGTGCACCTGTTTGTATTGCAAATCTCAATAAGGATACATTCGCTGTCGATATTTTCAAATCGGATGTGGACGTGCGTCGAATGCTCAAAGAAAATGATCGCTTCCTGCACAACGTCTGTCATAATGACTACTCGCAGACACAAACGAAAGCTTTGCGTTTAGTCGCAGTGAAAAGACGCAGATGCAAACGACAATTCTGCGCAACAAGACATACAGTTTGAGCTGGCACGTAAAGTATACACTACTTGTCCTACATAATTTTATCAAGCGATCCATAGCTAAGCGATATTACGCACACTTAGCAAAATGAATATCACCATAAAAAACACCTGCGTATAGGAAGTAATGGATACCACTTAGATACGAAGCATTTATTTGCCTATGTTGATATAAATCCATTATGGAATTAATGGATTCCTGCCAATAATGACTAATGCACGATTCGCACCTGACAGAGCGCGGCGGAAGCAATTTTGCAGTTTACGACAAAGTTAGAGGAATTGACAAACGATATAAGTAATATCGTTTGTAATAAAACCTGCTGACATGACCGCACCTTTCGTGGTATTTGATAAAATGCTGAAGGAGCCGGAAGCAACACGCAAAGAGGTAAACAATGGGGCCGCTTTAGTGAATTAGAGCCCTGACTAAAGCCGCCCCCGGTTTAGTCAGGGCCCTAATTCACTATGACCACTTTATGATTTCTTACTTTGAAATCACGTCAATTCCTTACCTAATCACGACATCTGAAGGCCAATTCTCGTAATTTAAAACGTTCAAAATCTAGTCGCAGTCTCATCTCGGCGACAAACAAATGTCAAAGGCTTGTCAAAGTGTAGGGAAATTAGAAGTATTTATGACAGATTGAGACTGAGATCAGACTGTGCACGTTCTTAAAATTACGAGAATTGCCCCCCTGCTATTAACGTATTCTCCATGACACAATGAACGGACCCGCGCGAAAAAACGCGAATTTGACGGGGTTTGAACTGTCAAAATACAACGCTTGACAACCGTATGTGGTTTTGTGGATTACGCGGGGAATAATAATTACCTACCAAACAGAATTAGGGCCTATTTTTTTTCAATGTACGTGCTGTGTACCTTTTTTATCTCAATGCTGTTTATTGGACTAATGTTCTATTAAGAGCGTTTTAAAACGCCCAAGGCTGTGCACACACCATGTTCAAAATTTTGCTTTACTCTGCAGTTCCATCCGCTTCATCGAGCTCAAACACGCTCCATCGAGTTCATAATCATACTCGTACGTCCATAGATTCCGTCCGCCACTTGTTTTATTCTCAACCGCCAACAAACAACAATATTCTTCAAACCGTAATGACTACGAAACTTTGTAATCAATCATTGGTAAATGTATTCACCGAATTCCAATTTATGTTAATACTTTAACACATTATTATAAACTGTTTATTTTTTACCTGTTTTCGTTCTAAGTGGCGGATTAACGATAGGAAACTTTCCGATTAGGAAAGTCACAATTTTGGATAGTTGCGCCAGATCGGGATTTATTTTTTATAGATCGGCTGTGTTAGACTACGATAGTCTAATTTAAGGTTATAGGGGGTTCGTTATGAAATGAATAATAATAAGAACCTACCCTCAAAATAATAATATAACAACAATGAAATAAACAGAATTGACGATAGTAGATTACAAATTCATAGGAATGAATGGCGATGCGCTGGTTCTAATCAACGTCAAGCCGTCACCTTTTTGAAAGTATTCCATAAGATACTCGTAACAAATTCAATTTCAAAGCAGTGCAATATTTTAAAAATTAAGGGACCATAGTGACCCTGTCTGTTTCTGGTTTTCAAAGTCCAAGTTGTGTCGTGGGAGCCTCATTTTGTCGTTTTTTGAGGTTATTTTTTTTCTTATCTATACAACTAATAATAAAGCTGAAAATTTTGTATGAACGCGTTAAACTCTAGAACTGCCAGTTGGATTTGTTTTTTTTTTTACATTTGATAGCCCAATTCTGGAGGTAGGTCATTTAACATCACTCTACAACAGTTAGGTGTGAACAAAAAAAAAATTAACTAAATTTCACACGGACGAAGTCACGGGCAAAAGCTAGTCTTTCATATTATTATACTCAACACAAAAGTAGACTCTAGCAGAATTATGTAACGAAGCTTGAATCGAGTTACTTATTACCTACTTACACGTCCGAAAAAAGGATAATAAGTAAAATTCAAATTACTCTTTTTTAACTACCTACTAGGCGAACGTGAAAGAACTTTCTCATTTCACAAAAGTACTCTCAAGCAAATTGTCAATCTAGTAAATTTTACAAAAGCTCTTTGCAAGTCTGTTAGATTTCAATTGGTTACGAGTGGACTATCTCACAAAAGCCGATCCGGCAGTTCTTAGGAAATTTATTTCATGGAATTTGCCGAAGGCTACAAGACGAAAAACGGTTCAAGAAGAGGTTTGTTGTGTTTTTGAAACGATGTTCAAACACGGGTCGTGAAGCACGTTACATTTTTCTTTGCAAATCGATAGATTAGTTGGCCTCAGTAAGTGGCTACTCTACTTGGCGTCAGTAGAGTCAAAAGTCAAAAGTGCATACACGTTGCCTAATCTAAATAAAATGTACGAGTACATATAAAATAATCCACACATCACATAAACCGCATCGTCCCTCCGTCAACAAAATGTTTGGTAGGTACTGCATTCTGAATCTAGTAGTTAGCAGAATCATTTATATAAATTGATAAAATATTACACTATACAGACGGCGATTACATTACCACATTTAATAGCACCTACAGCGGTTATTAAAAGTTGTTATCAGTCTGTTAAAATAAATAATTGTACTAAATATAGAAAACTGAATTTTTCAAACTAAATACTTAAATAGCGTCAAAATTGGCACAAAATAATAACCCTCGATAATAAGGCACTACACACGTGCGGGGTGATGATAACAATTCAACACGGACTTTATGATACCTACCTATTGTTACCAAATATGTAATCACAAATTACATTTAATTGTTCAATACTAAAACGAAAAAAAAGGTACTACGGCTAGAATATTAATTGTTATTATTTTAATAGTGTATGCTCAAAACATGTAATGTACTCGTAGAATGCGCTGTTTCAATTAATGTGATGACCTGATCACCCGCCTAGTATTATCCAAAATAACCTTTTTCGGGTCCGTAACCTAACCTAACTTACTTGTTTCTATCGGGTAACCCGGTCATAGGGACTAGAAAAAAGCAGGGAACCTAACCGTTAAAATGTTCTGAATACTTTATACTTTCAATTGAAATCTAATTCGTTTGATAAACAATTCAGGGAAATTAAAAAAAATATATACTTACAGTATTTTTAATTAATTATGGCCATGAACATAATTAGGCAACACATTTGCAATATATGTATTTGTAATCACATTATTTAAGTAGAGTGGAGTCGGGGTACGGCTAGAGCCTGCTAAATCTCTAAATTCTAGTTCTTGAATTCGGTCGAGCAACCGCTCCAAACCACACTGCAAGTAATACCGCAATACTCTCAAACGTCCATTGATATTACTAAACCATTGAGTAATAGTCGATATATTTTATCGTAGTTGACGGCCGCACGGCGTGTCAGAATGGAGGTTAAGTTTAACGGGGGATTATCCAAATTTGCCTGGGGGTCTACTCCGAAGTGCAAAGTGCGAATGTTCGGATCGGATTGACACATGGCCTAACCGAATATTATTGAAAAATGCGAAAAAAGTTCGGATCGGCTCAGTTGGGTCGGGACCATAGTCAATATTCGAAAGAGTGTAGGAGTGTAGGATCGAAACCGACCGAACTAAATAGTAAAGTTTCGTAGCAGGAAACGGCCGAACATTCGGCCGATACTACTTCGGAGTAGACCCCCAGTTTTAGAATACATTTTAAATGGTCAAATTTTTATGGCCATATATTTTATACTGTGGCATGGATTTTCCACGAAATGGTCAGCGGTGCATCGTAGCTAAGGCAGCGGAGGTAGCGTTTCATACGCATACAGACCCGGGAAACCTCGCCTTAACATAATAGAATTATGTCTGTTGTCTGTAATTACAAACGTATCTCCAATTAGTCATTTAGGTATTACTACACGAGAAATCCATTTACCTAATACATAGTCGAGTCGACCCGGATTAGTAATTATATTACTAATTTCAAACTGAATCAATAAATCTGAAATTGAAACTGGTACTACAGTTGCCTGTGGCTGTGAATTACAGAAACCTGATTCAAACAACATTAGTAAATTCGAGTGTATTATTATTGTATGAACCAAATTATAGTTACCCCTTTGTAAAACGCTTTTATAATATAACTTTTAAATATAGCCAATAACGAATTGAAGCACGTCATAGAATTTCGCGGCATCAACCCGACTCACTCAACGCTCTTTAATTATTGTTATAATTGGGTATGTTTATGGTTTATTGCTCTAGCTGGCGATATACAAACACTTCAACGTTCATCAAGATTTAAAAAATACCATGCACTTGATACCAAAAACAAAAACAACGACCTCACGGTTATGGCTCACGAAAGTTATTATAATAAATAAAACTCTTTATTTCATAATTAGTCCGCTAGGGCCGATGCCTGCCAGGGCTGCGGGTTGGTCGAAAGAGACACAGGCATCTGAAGGAACACGGGTGGGTTTTAGTAAGTAAAAGTCTGACACGCCCTCCCGCTCTGCCAAAAAAAAGGGTCGTATTAATATTCAGACTCGTGAATGCCTGTTTAGAATCAGAATATTTATTTGTAAACATAGGTAGAGTTACACAGTGTAACTCTTAATTCATAATCTCAAAATCAAATCAATTCTGAATTCATATAATATCAATTGGCTACGCTTAGATACAAATAAATACAGACTGTTTAATTATAAACTATTTTGAAATCGCGTAGGGCTTTTACGTATGACAGGTATTGTGAAGAGGCGTTAAGAATCACAAAGAATTACTATAAAAAAAACTATCGTCGAATCAAGTTTTATAAACACAGGTTATTTTGTAACCTACCTAGGAGAGCAGTACGGCACCCACTAACTAGATTAACATGTAATCTAGTCCTAGTTGAACAATAAATCTTTATTTATTATTATTATTATTTATAATAAGAGGGAATATCTTGATGATATCAATAGTCCCTCTCCATCGTACCTATAGGTAAGTATAGATTGGAAGTAAAATTCAAACTCCGATCTTATGTTAACTCCACTCTACTTATCTAAACACTATTCCGAAATTCGAACTACGTCGAAATGTCAATTCGTTTACATAAAAAATTCAATGAATTCGCTTTCCAATTGTGTAGGTACGACCATTTGATTGAGGTTCGACGTGTACTTCTTCATTCATTGTTTCCCATTGCGGGCCAGTACGGGCCAGTGTTTTCGATATGAGGCAATTTCATCCCTCCATTATCGTCTTGGTCTACGTAAATAACCTTTTTTTATTTTTTCTCAGGTTCGTAAAGTCAGTGGAGAACAGCCTGGTGAGCCTGGCAGCTTTGGGCGAGGGTTGGCACAACTACCACCACGTGTTCCCCTGGGACTATAGGACCTCGGAGCTGGGCAAGATGAACGTGTCCACAGGTTTCATAGACCTGTTCGCCAAGATTGGATGGGCTTATGACTGTAAGTTTTTTATTTTATAAATCTAGCTTTTTATCATTAATCTTGGGTAAAACACACTGGTCCAAAACGATGTACGAGATCAAAAACCAAACTAAATAAAAGCTTCTTGAATTACATTATGGTATCTTAGTTGATCTAAGCACTTGATATTCTCTAGAAGCGTAGGATACGCTTCTATATGGTATACCGCCGATTTGATATTATTATATTATCTATCTAGGTTTGATATTATAATATTGGTGTCCCCTTGTTTCGCAGGCAGAAATTTCATAGAATTTCGTTTGTCAGAAAATGTTTCATATAATATTTGGCACTTGTATTTTTATTTCGAATATTGTTGTTTCAAAGAATTTTTACTTGAATTAAACACATTTCACAGAAACACAATTCAATGAATTTTTAATCAAATTTTTTTGTTTAGCAAACTTATCAAACAGTAGAATTATTTTTTAACGAATATTGTTTGTTCAGTGAATGTATATTGCAACGAAAATGTGTATATAATATACTAGCTTTTGCCCGCGGCTTCGCTCGAGTTAAGAAAAATTGACAAAGTTTCATACAAACTTTCATACCCTATTTTATCCCCTTGGGGGTAGAATTGATCAAAATCCTTTCTTAGCGAATGCCTACGTCATAACATCTACCTGCATGCCAAATTTCAGCCCGATCCGTCCAGTGGTTTGGGCTGTGCGTTGATATATCACTATGTCAGTCAGTCAGTCACCTTTGAGTTATATACAGGATGGAATGTTGTAATGCCACCTGAAGGGAAAGTACTCTTAATACTGTAGATAGACAATTTTACTCAAAGAAAACATTCCTTTATTTTTTAACAGAAAGAAAACTGCATTCAAAGATTTTCAAAAATTCGCTTGCCACAGCCGGGAATCGAACCGACTAAAATCTGTAAAAATTACACCCTGTACTTTTATTGCATTGATCGTTAGGATCAATTATAAGGATGAAATCTCTCTAACGAACTTGATAAATAAAATGATAGGAAAACAATAAAATCTTAAATTATTTTAATTATTTACAAAAAATTGTAAATTAGCATGTCATGGTCATTTAAACACTGTCAAGTATCTTGAAATATTGGATCTCTTAAGAAATGAGTTAAATGGTTTCCCCGAGCAAGAGCGAAACCAAATAATTCTACAGCAAGGTGGTGCTCCAGCCCATAACAGCAGAATCACTACTGCCTACATTAATAACCATTTTAATACCTGGATTGGTGTTGCGGACACCAGCCCGTATTACCTATTACCTATTACCTACCTGGATTGGTACAAACGGCACAATCAGAAAGCCTGCGAGATCACCAGATGTCACCCCTTTAGATTTTTTTTTTTGGGGATATGTGAAAAATCAAATTTACATTAAATCTTATGCGAATGTAAACGAGTTGAGAGTTGAAGTTCAGAATACGATTTATAACATTCACCACAACACGTTATTAAAGGTTACTAGAAATGAATTCGTTAGAAGAATACATTTGTGTAGGTATCCAAGAAAATGGAGCCCATTTCGTGCAAATAATTTAAGATTTTATAGTTTTCCTATCATTTTATTTATCAAGTTTGTTAGAGAGATTTCATCCTTATAATTGATCCTAACGATCAATGCAATAAAAGTACAGGGTGTAATTTTTACAGATTTTAGTCGGTTCGATTCCCGGGTGTGGCAAGCAAATTTTCGAAAATCTTTGAATGCAGTTTTCTTTCTGTTCAAAAATAAAGGAATGTTTTCTTTGAGTAAAATTTTCTATCTACAGTATTAAGAGTACTTTCCCTTCAGGTGGCATTACAAAATTTCCACCCTGTATATTTAGATATAATAATTGTATCAAGGGTATGAATTGAAACGTTTAGAAACTGTCACTTGATAAAATGTTATTCTTGGTAATAAGTTTTATATTAAACAAACAATATAAGGATAAAGAATATTTGATTTTTTATGCTATGGTATGATTATTCTAACATTAAACTTTATGTGAAACAAAATTCTATAAAACTATTAGCTATAAAACAACATGCAACCTATAATATTACCTACTATGTATTTTAGGGACGGATGAAAGGGAAGGGGAAGGGCGGAAGGGGAATCATCATGAATTAAAAATGGTTTTGATAAGCAAATAACATTTTATACCCTCCATAAAAATCATTTCCATCACTACCACCCTGTAAATATCCGCGACAGCACGTAACAATAGAGCCGCCAAACGACGTCAGAATACCGTGTAGTAATATGAAACTATTGAAATTTGAATAACTGGGAGGGCTTCATAGTAACACAGGATCGATATTAATAAAACCTAGGAAGGCTTGAATATCAACATTTTATAGTACTTTAATATCATCCCAAGTTTACTCGGATAAAGGAATGTCTTCTATATTTTTTCTCAAATTATTGAGTCCGTGAACGCAATGCCGTGTACCTCTTCAGTTGGTATTAATGTTATTTAACTGTAGGCATGTGTCAGTCCCTGATTTGACCGAGAACCTTTTCTCGACACTTCCTAAACTACAGAGCGTCAATTTTACTCTCGTGTTTAAAAATGTTCAAACACAACTAACTATTTACACTAGGTACTAAATTAAATGACTAACTATACAAATGAATACCAAAAACAAAAGGACACTTAGGCGTTGAAGTACTTGTCCGCATCGCGGTCATCCGGAAACGTGGCCAGAAGTCTGGCAGGATTTGCCACAAATGGTTATACACCGTGTTTTTCACATTATCCATAAAATTTGGAAAACGCTTCTATAGCTTTTACAAATCAAATCTAACAACGGAAGTAGTTCTGTTACAAATATATTTGTAATTTCATTTAATAAAATTTAATTGAGCTATGCAGTAAGAAAGGGTCTTAATTTGGCCTATGTTGCCGCTTAATGCAATTAAATGATAAATCCATCAAAAGCTTCGGATAAAGAGATAAAGAGGCATGCATATCGTGTGATTTACGTCAAGGTATTTAGTTTGTATGAAAATTAACAAAAAATTCAAAATAAGAATTAATTAATGTGTTCATAATGAAAAATGCTTATTTTCATGGTCTGAACATCTGGTCGAAGTTTGTGTATATCGTCCGGAACACGGTGTATATAATTTCGACGTTGAGAATCGGGAATCAGATGCTGATCTTAGATGCGTTAAGTATAAGGTAAAATTGCTTCCAAAACAATATCAAAGTAGCAACATCAGCTAGCTAGCTGCTAGTAGCAGTAGTAGTTGGCAGCTGTGCTCATCCAAAAGTTTAGTAAACGCAATACGGAATTACCCTATCTTCAGGGACTTCCTGAGGATTCCGGGAAAGAGGCATAATTATATTTGCCTTCACTCAAATTGTGTAAATAATTTCAGGAATTTTGAACTCGATTTATCAGACGGAAGCAAGTGTTTTTCACCGATTACCAACCCAAAGTAAAATAGTTAATTATAAGTATTAACATAACACCAGCCTGTATTATCCAAAGGGTTCGGCAGAGGTTCAACTATGGTACACCCATATTTTGCCAGATATATTTACGTCTCATGTAACAGGGGGCTTATTACAATTAACCGGGCACAAATCCACTGAACTGAACTGGATTGCTACTGAGAAATTCTAGATGGAAAAAACCAATATCACTTTGCCCGACCCGAATCGAACCCAAGACTGCTCAGCAGTAGCGCTTGCGAGCACAACACCAACGAGGCAGTTACCATGCAGTGACCAAAAGTAGGTTGGATAAAATAAAATAAATAACATAAAAGAAATAATAGTTAGACATAGACCTGCCATAGTTCAAGGTAACCGATCCACTATATCCATCCACACCCATAGGCCAGTATATTTTGTTTCCATGTTCTGCATTAGTCCTGCACCAACCGGGGAATGTCCTTAGGTGCACTTGCGTGGTGCATACAGGGATAACCGTCAGTTGGTGCCTCCTCATCATTTAAAATTGTCTAAAGGGCCTCTGCGAGTTGGCTTCGGCTCCTGGTATGCCTTTCAAAGGTCCGGGACCCCAGGGTCCCGAGATATGTCAAAGACAAAAAAAAATACTAAAAATAATCATTTTTCCTCTCAACCGAAGCACCTGTCATCTTATCTCTTTACCACCCTTGGTTGGCTGGGAGAGAATGCCTAAGGCATTAAGTCCGCCTTTGTACCTTTTTCGTGTGCGAAAATTAAAGAACCATCTAAGTTACAAAATCACCACCCCCAACCCGGCTGGACCTTTCTCTGAGATTAAATTAAAGTTATCAAGAATTTCGGTATCTTGCGATGTTTAGCTCCTGTAAAGCAGAGCAAAATGTAGATTACAATGTCTATTTAATTAACAATCCTTCAGTTTTAATATAATATTATTACAACGTAATTTATCTGAAAAAAATTCATAACATACTGCTCTGTGAAATAGATTCTACGTCTATTGATTAGAATGGACCCATTAATATTCACAGCAAGGTGATTCTTTATATTGCATGTTAACTGAATGCTCGCAAGCGAAAAACTTTTAATTTGATTTATTATTTCTAAAATCTATCCATATCTAGCCTATTTTTACTACAACTTCATACAGTGCATGCAAGTTCTTTCTCTATTAAAATAAAATAAATAATACCACTCTAGTAATGTCCCACTGAAAGGCAACAACTGTCTCATGCAGAGAAGGTATGAGGATTGATAACCACAGTTGCTCAAGACGGTTTGGCGATTTCAGACTTATTAACTATTAGTCCAGGTTTCCTCACGATGTTTTCCTTCACCAATCCTTCAGTTATGTCCAAGATAAACTTAGAAAGAAAAACTTAAAACAGAAGAAGATAAACTTAGATGTATTGAAAAAGTCACTTTGGCAGATACTTACCCGAATTTGAACCCATAACCATACTTTTTCTCTACATTAACAGTTTTAATCCGGAATTATAACTAAACCATGCTATTGAGCAGTGATTTTATCTGATGCTCTTAACAATAAAGAGAATGTTAGTTCGTAGCAATTATCCGTAGCGCGTAGCCATCTCGTAGCATATTCGTAGCCCGTAGCGAAGAGTCGACACCCCGTAGAGGGTGGTTGCTCTTTTAATTAATAAGTCGATGAGTCGGCAAACAGTACATTACATGGAACAATACCATTGTACTTAAGTATTAGCAGAAGAGATTTTTAAAGAGCAGACTAATTAATTTTATTGCTTTTATTAAAGTTCAAACTAATTAAGTTTGAACTTTAATAAAACCAATAGTTTTAGATATTATAATGCTAAAATAAATCGTAGTTTAATCAAATATTAGTTTAATAAATATCCTTTCATTTAAACATCTCAATAGATCTGTCCACAAATCTCAAGTGTCTAATCTGTAATCTATTTAAAAATATGTTCCCAATTTGCATGTGGCTGATACCTGACTAATTGGCATGTGGCATCATTATTACAAACTAGCTTCTGCCTGCGACATCGTCCGCGTGAAATTTCTTGTTCCTTGACCCACCCCGTCGCATCGCATCGCCCTCACGCGCTATTTCTTTGTTTTCACTTAGCATTCTTTATGACATGTTTTTGTTTTTGCCTCTGTTCCTAAGGATCCTAAGGTGATGTTAACCTATAGCCTTCCTCAAGAATATCTTACTATCAATCAGGGCATCGTAGCTGTAGGCACTCACAATATTCTCTTGAGCAAGCGTATATATCCTATATCCTAAACATTCAATAATGTTACTGACCAACACGTACAGTCACGAGCAATAATATATCAATATATATAGCAATTTTTGCGTGATATTTATTTATTTATAGTTTATTAAAACGGCACAGGTCCAATTACATTCATTAACATAGAATTATAAAAATTAGAATAAAATAAGCATTCAAATGACATACAATACAAAAATTAAATAACAATAATAACGAAAACAACAATGAAATACGACACATAGCAAAAACCTATGGGTTCGAAAATACTATGTTCGTAGCAACATTAAATTTCATTAAAAAATAAAGGAGTAAATCGGTTTTGAATAAAGCCAAGTGTTTACATACTTATGCTCATGACTGTTCGAAATATAAGGACAGACGTGGAGTTCCGGATCTGACCAACATGTAACTTGAGCTTGCACAATCACTTTTTAAGATATCTAACGTTATCGCTCCAAAATACAAACTGGACCACACAGAGCAGACGTGAGACGAGGACACGCGGAAAATAGTATGCAGATTAACAGTTCTCAGTTTGTCGGAGTGTTTTTTTAATGTATGTTTCCCTATTACTCGAAGACGGCTGGTCCGATTTGGAAATTTCTTTTTTTGTTTGAATGGGATCAGGTCAGGATCTGATGATGGAATCCTGAAGAAATTGAGGGAACTCTTCAATTATTATAGGTACACTTATTTATTTCGTTGTAGTAAGAACTAAAAAGTTAAAACATTTTTACAAAAAAAAAACAATTCTTCATACTAAAACTGTTTATAAAACAAATGCGTGTCGGGCCACGCACAGTGTAGGGTTCCGTAGTTTTTATAACAGCCAAGTGCGGGTCGTATTCGCTGACTGATTGAAAGGACGAAAAAATAAATTATTATCCCCACTTTACATGTAGGGGAGGTAACCTAAATAAATGTTTTTTTCAAAATTTTATTTTACCACTTTTCGGCGTCATTAATACTCATGCCAAATTACAACTTTCTAGTAACAATAGTTTTTGAGCTAAACGGCGGACAGACAGACAGACAGGCGGACATGGCGAAACTATAAGGGTTCCTTGTTGACTATGGAACCCTAAAAACCACCGACTTCCAAAAACCCTACAAAGTGAAAAATAACTTTAATTTGGGAAGTCGTTGTCTTTGGTTTTATATTTTCGGTTTTTGCCACTGACTTCCGAAATTAAAGTTATTTTTCACTTTGTAGGGTTTTTGTAGAAGTCGGTTGTTTTATTGTAAAAAGTTTTAGTATGAATAATAATGAAGATACTTGAAGGTGACGTCGCATCTGCGTCCTGTCCGCGTCCTGCGTCCCTTTTAGTCGACCAATAGCTTATTAGGTATGGTAGCACTTGGCTGGGAGATAAGAGTTACTCAAAAATAAAAACCTTCATAATCTTACTCAACAGGTTACTATCGGGTTTCATACCTTCGCGTCGCAATCACAATGTACTTGTATTGCCTCTGTAATGATGAAAAAAGCAATAATGTAAAAATATTTTTTGTTCCAGTGAAAGCCGCAACAAACGACATGGTATCAAAGAGGGCTAAGCGAAGTGGAGACGGCACCTTCGGGGAGTCTGAAGAGCCTTATCCTACGTCAGAACATTGTCATACCGAGTGAAAACCTGCATCCTACAGATAACTAAATCCTACATCCTACAGATCAGGGAACATGTAAAATAATTGTTTAGAAATTGTTTTCCTCGTAAGCGTGCAATGGAGACAATCCAGCTATTGTTTTATTTGTCTTATGTAATACATACTTACTACTTAAAGTTCTTGTGTATTTAGACGTGAAAACGTTTTTTCGCTCGGTGACCCTTTCAACCTTCGCATATGGCAGATTACAATCGCTTATAACTTCGAGCTAATCCTATTGCATGTAGAACATTTCTATTAAAAACAATTTAGGCAGGATATTTTAATAAAGATATTTAACTTAAAGTTACTTTTCTTGAAAAATCTATTTAAACTTAACTTAAAAATAATTTTGCGAGTTCATAATTGCTTAAATTAATATTTGTAATCTTAATACTTAGTTCGTTCACAGACTATTTTCAGAATCAAGACCCTTTTTTAACTTAACTTCGGTTTAGTCAGGTCTTTGCAGTATAGTTATAACGTTTCAGAAATATAATTAAAACTTTTAACATCACAGTTTATTTTATAAATTCATAGGTACCTAAGTACAGTCGCCAGCACATAAAGCTACCTGAAACTGTCAAATTTCCCCAATCAACCTTGAAACTAATGCTTTAGCGATAAAGTTGAAAATCTATTAAAGAAATTTGACAGATTGTAGTAGCTTGATGTGCTGGCGTCTGTACATAGACTTCTAAGTAATCATATTTTTGTTACCATCATTGTGGCATAATAATATATTTTGTTATACGCTAACGTTTTGTTGAAATCTCTAAACACCAGAGGGGCAATTTTCGTAATTTTAAGAACGTTCACAGTCTGGTCTCCGTCTCAATCTGTCAAAAAATTCTGTGATTTCGCTACATTTTTGACCAGTTTTTGACATTTTGAACTTTTGAAATTACGAGAACACCTTCAGTTTTCCTTGTTTTTAAAACTTTTGTTAATATAAACACCAGTTTCCCTTGTTTTTAAAACTTTTGTTAATATAAACACCAGTTTCCCTTGTTTTTAAAACTTTTGTTAATATATTGCCAATGTTTGTTAAAGATGAAGCGTAAAAACAATGTGTGTGTAGATTATTGTATGTATCGAGAATTTTTGATGGTTATTTTAATCCTAATATGCTCTTTTGTAGTTTCTTACGTCATTATATTATCATGGACTTTTCTGTTCCTCAAAATATATGGAAATACGTGTACAGTCACCAAAGGAGATAAGTAACCAGGGTCGTCGGATATAGTTGAACTTTAGTAAGAGAACGATGGATGTTTTCGAATAAAATTTAATTTAATAAATAAGTAAACTGTTTGTTTTCTATTAATTTAATTTTATTCGAAAACATCCATCGTTTTCTTACAAAACATCAACTATATCCGACGGGTGGTTACTTATCTCCTTTGGTGACTGTACGTTACAACGTCATCGTGGACGGAAATTTAAAAGCGTCTTCATATATTTCCATACATTTTAATTCCCTGTGTTATCGTGATGCCGTGACGTGGACGCGTCCAAGATAATATCTGTCACTAGAAATTATAAAAGTAATACCACAGTAAAGTTTTTGTAACCGCAGTGTAAGCTTAAAGCTTATTGGAGTGTACCTGCACCCTTATTGTGTATCCCAATCACAATAGCTTTCATTGTGACAGCCCAACCCAATGTTCATTTTGTTGTTGTTGGAACATGCAGCTGTCCTTATTTCATAAACGTAGAAAATATTCATGTAGTTGGTTGATAAATCAAAATGAAAGGTATTGTTATTGTGTGTTTATAACGCAATCAGGGAGTTGTTAAATAAGTAGCTATTTTCTTAATATATTGTTACTAACGAGGATCATAGTGGAATGTATATTTTTATAATTATATCGAATCATCAAGTAAGAAAAAAAATACCATACAATTTTTTTTTTATGTTGGTCAACGTGAGCCTGTTTGGTGCGCTTTAACTGATTTTGATGAGATTTAACCTGAGGAGCAATACTCGTAATTTTAAGAACGTTGACAGTCTGATTTCAGTCTTAATCTGTCAAAAATACCTCTAAAATCCATACATTTAAGACAAGCTTTTTGACATTGATTATCGCTGAGATGAGATTACGACTAGATTTTGAACGTTTGTAATTACGGGAATTGGCCTTCAGGTGATTTAACAGACAGGCAGCTTTATAATCGGAGAACATTATAAGACCTTTCACATCTAGTGTAGGCGTTCATCGACCTTACATGCCTTGTTAACTTCAAAGCCAAAGCAATCAGATGAGCAGGCTCCCTTAAGATTTTAATGCTCAATCACTAAGCGATAGAACAAGCTCACAAATCCAACAGCGTTATTTAATTGAGGCGTTCATTAAAGTAACGCCTAGTGTTAGTGAAAACGGGCATTACTTTCCTTTTTTTGAAAACTTTAAACACGAATGTGCGACAGTAGACGGAGTTGTTTTATTGTTATTTTTTCGTATGTATAAATGTGGTGATAATTAATAGAGTATATATTGTTTAAGTGATATAGAAATTCCATACTTATATTTATCTACCTATGAAATATACCTTTGAGAATAAGAAGTTGTTTTTGTTATTACCAAATAAACAGCCGATCGATTCTGTAAAAGTCTCACCGTAAAAATTTAGGTGAAGTGAGCTTAGAGTGAGCTGTCAATAGTGTCAATCCCTAGCATTAGTTGGAATGACAGCTCACTCCACGCTCACTTCACCTAAGTTTTCACGGTGAGATGGTTACAAAATCGCACTGCTGATCAAAGAAATCATGTATTGTGACATACTTCAGATTGGACTAAGCCTGTCCAAATATGATGTCAATATAAAAACTATTTCGAAGACGAGGGTTCCAGTGATGGACACATTGGATAGGTAGGATATTAAAATTATATGATTGTCATTTATGAGAACAGTGAAGCAAGAGCAGTGGTGGCTCAGTTGCCGCGACTTACGAGTTGTGGGTTCGATCCCAAGCAGGCACTTTACTTTGTGTAAATTATTTCATCGGCACTTCTCTCAAAACGGTGAAGAAAAACATCGTGAGGGAACGCGTCCTAAAACCTTAATTCGACGACATGTGACATAACATCAACCCGCACTGGACCCTCGTGTTGGATTATGGCCCACACCCTCCCACAGAGAGGAGGCCTCTGTCCCAGCGGTGGGAAAATTATAGGCTGATTATTAGAAGCCCCTTGACCAAGCAATTTTTATATGATTGCATAGGTATGTTTGGCTTTGACGTCAGTTGCTAATGCCAATATTTATTTGGATTGAGTCAATAACGACTACCGAAGTTATTATAAAATATTTAAAAAATCAATATTTAAAATAACTTAGATATTGATTGATATGAGACTAAGTTATGCATTCTTCGCATGATGGAGGTGTTTGTAGATGGCGCTACTGCTGCGTCAATGCGATGATTTGTTTCGATGCAATCTGAAGCTACAGTCTATTCAAATGTATGTTTCAAATTTATGGCATTTCAAGTTAAACCAATATCAACTTTATTTTAATGGTAACTAAGTTAATTTCGGAGTGACTAGCACTATTTAAAAAGTTATAAAAATGTTTGAAGTTTTAACGTCAACTGAAATTTATTGTGTAGGAATTAAAGTTATTTTTCCATAAACTCATATTTGTTTACATTTTTGGCCAATAAATCGCGAATGCAGATTACAACAAAAGCTATGTGCGAAGGCATCCTTTTTTTTTTTTTTTTTTTTTTTTTTGGATGGGAAATCATCAAATGACCCCTCCCGCTCTGGGTGGAGCGGAAGGGAGTGTCAGACTTTTACTGACTAAAACCCATCCGTGTTCCTTCCTTAGCCCTTTCTGTTCCAGGGCAGCGGTTAACCTTTCGGAAAATCCCGCCGCCCCGGCAGGCTTCGGCCCTATGGGGCCCCGTCCTCTGCTGACATTTTCTCTTTGAGGCGCGCGTGGAACACAACGCGCCGTCCGGCACGGGCCTGGTCCTGATCGGACGGTGAGCTACCCATTACTCACCGCCCGCAGGCCCGCGCCTACGGTGGCCGGGAGTCGTCACGCGGCTCCCGACGCCCGGAGCGTCTCCCGCGGCGGCTGAGGCGTGAGGTTCTTTCCCTCAGCCTCTCAGCCACCTCCTTCGCTAGCATGACTGCTTCGCAGAAGGAGGTGACTGCCTCCCACTCCCTCTCGCCCCGGACCATGGCTTGCACCAGGGCCGGACGCGAGAGGTCGCCGCCGTTGCCGATCGCCTCTACAAGGACACGACGGGGCTCCGCCCAAGCAGGGCAGACCGCCACCGTATGCTCCACCGTGTCCTCCGGGCGATCCTGGCAGTGGTGACACCCGGGCGTCTCCTCCCGCCTGATGATGTGCAGGAACCTCCCGAAACATCCGTGTCCGGAGAGGACCTGCGTCAAGCGGAAGGTGAGAACGCCGTGACGCCTCTCTAGCCACTCCTCAAAGAGGGGTCTTATCGCCGCTATCGCGGCGTGCCCTGCGCTGGGTTGCGATAGTCGCGCCTTCCATTCCGCCATGAGATCGCGCCGGAGGTCCGTCCGCTCCGCAGCGATTTGCCGCGGGTGCAGAGTTTCCCCCCGGCGTAGTGCCTCCGCGCGCCAATCATGCAGGCGCGCGAGGACTATCGCCTCCAGATCCCATGGCGGCAGTCCGGCAAGGAGGCTTGCCGCCTCGCGCGAGATCGTGCGGTAGCCCCGGATTAGCCTTGTGGCTACCACCTTCTGGGGCGCGTTCAGGTAGTGTGCGGCTCGAAGCCGCAGTGAACGCGCCCACACCGGGGCCCCATATAGGGGTGCGAAGGCATCCTTAAAATTAGTTAGTAGTCGTCTCTTTTTTCATTTTTATTTTTTTTATTTTGTTTTTAATGCTTAATGCTTCCATATTATAAATCAAGTACAAAAATGTTTTATAGATAATCTATTGAAATGTTCCAAGCAACGTACATGAATCTACATTTTTGTTCGACCTTAAAACATCCCCTTAGAGATTTTTCCTTGGAGATTTTTTGACAATTATTATCTCAAGAATCTCAACAGGTAGTTCGAGAAACTTAGACATCAAACAAGTTCAGAAAGCGTTATCTTATCTCAAACACCGAGAACTTTACTGGTTTTTAGACTAGAAGAGAAGTTTAAACCCTTAGACTTTCAAGTTTAAGGTTAAAGAAAAAAAGTTGGCAAGGGAAATAGGCTCAAAGGTACTGAGGACTACTACCTACCAGTTTTTTAACTTTCCTTTGTGGTTTCTTTGCGGATCTATATAACCCACTAAAGAGATTGTAAACGCGAATGTTTGTATGGATGGATGGATGTTTGTTACTCTTTCACGCAAAACTACTGAACGGATTTGGATGAAATTTGGTACACAGATAGTTTATAACCAGGATTAACACGTTTTATCCCGATATTTCCACGGGATCGAAACTTATGCGGGTGAAACCGCGGGGCGCAGCTAGTATTTGTCATTAAACCGCTTAGGTTTTAGTTAAAGACAAGTACCTACTATATTATAAAGTATAGAACTACAAGACAATCATCGCACAATACTCCAGACAAACATCTTGCGCCTCAAAAAGAACAAAATGTACAGACGCTCCAGGTCAAGCTACCCGAAACTGTGAAATTTTCCCAATCAACCTTGAACCTTAATGAATTTGCGTTAAAGTTGAAAATCTATTAGAGAAATTTGACAGATTGTAGTAGCTTAGCACAAAAGACTGACAGTTGGCTGCATATATTTGCATATTTTTTATTTTGCATATATTTTGTCTTAATTCAAGACCCTTTTGTGGAGTGTACATGTCAATTTCATTAAGAAGCGAAATTACCAGATAAATTAGGTGTACCAGCTTGCAGAATATGAACAATGGAAACTATTGTTTGGAACGAAACTGAACAAAGGAGTACTGTACTTGTAAGCAAGTACATTGCTTTGCTTTACGGAATTTCACTGAAAATACTGAAATTATGCATTTCTGGCAAATCTAATTAAAACTCTTCAGCAAGCTCTTTTAATATTTTATTTAGGGTTTATATTTTATCAAATCTGTTATCATAGGTCATAGTTTAAAGTGCTATTTAAGGTGCCCTGTTGATCTCGTGGTCGCAAACGCGACCGCTGGGCGCGGGGAGGTTCTGGGTTTCGATTCCCAGGTCGGGCAACCAAGGAAAACATCGCGCCACCCTATATTGTCTACCCGTCACTGTACTGCGTCAGCTGCGCCAACATCCATTGTCTGTGAGAGAGCGACTGTCTGTTTATTTTCACTTAGATGGAAGTTGCAAACTGTCCGTAAATAGTCCGCCGCGCCGCACTCGGCTGTTTGCAGCGTATTGTGCGATGAAATGCACGGATTAATTAATTATGACAATGTGTTGGAACGTGGAAGTTAGGCATCGTTTTAAAACCGTTTATGTTGTTCTGAGTCGTTTTGAAGAATTTATTTATTTACATATTAACGAAGGTCTATCACGCGGCCGTCTCATTATATTTGTCAGTACTTTTTTGGTTTATTTTTGCAATGATAAATTTTAATGATAAATGATTTTATTTTTGTAAGTAGGTTTGTACAAACACTTTTACACGTCAATCATATTTTAAAACTAGATGAGGTCGGCGTTTCCTATCTGACTAGTCTGAGAAGAAAGGCCGAAACAAACTCAGAGGTCACAGTCTCTTTTAAAGTCCAGACATAATCTTGGTCAGATCATATGAAGACCATGTAGATCGATGTCTGAGATGGTTTTTTGAGGAAAGAACCACACAGATTGAGTGGACCTGTCCAGCCAGTGCACGCATTTGTCAGAAATCGTACAGCTCAACTCAAAACTTAAGGAGCTCGACGATTCGACGAACAATACCAAAGAAAGGACATTTGGGTAGGCCACATTAATTACTCAAACTGCCAGACCATGACAAAAACTAACAGAACAGAGAGTAAAATTAAAATTAAAGAGTAAAATTAGTAAAATTAATATAAATAAAATGACCCACATAGTCTTCACATTCACAATAATTAAAATAATAGAATACTTTACAAAGTAAGCAAATGTCATAGTATGTATAAAATTAATTAATGTCAAAGTGTATATAATAAATAAAAAAACAACAACAAGACAGAAAAAAAATAAAAACATTAAATATGTAAAAATTGGAAGCACCTTAATCCCAAGCCTTTTTGTCCTCGATATAATCCTTAACGGTATAAAAGGCTTTCTGGCACAACTTACGTTTAATGAATGATTTGAATTTATTAAGGCTTAGATCTTGAACGGGGCTTGGAACTTTATTGTAAAAGCGTATACATTGGCATCTGAACGAGCTACCTATTTTCTTGAGCCTTGTTATAGGTACAACAAATTTGTGTTTGTTCCTAGTATTTATATCATGGGCACAATTTTATATTTTTATGGGCATATAAAAGATTTTCATAAATATACTGAGAAGGCACAGTCATAACATTAATCTCTTTAAATTTGTCTCTGAGCGAGTGTCTCGGACTTAATTTATAAATTGATCGAACAGCTCGCTTCTGCAAAACAAAGATAGTCTGAATATCAGCGGCATTTCCCCACAATAGAATACCGTACGACATTACACTATGAAAATAGCTAAAGTACACTATTACTCAACTCTCACTATTTATGTATGCCGTATAATTTGAAGCAAGCTATAACTACGGATGGTAGAAAGTTTCTCTTCATAAGTTTTTTTTTTTAGCCTATACTTTCCCATTCCTGGGCAAAGGCCTACCCCAAATCCTTCCAGGAACTCTTTTCCTGCACCACCTCGAACCAGCTCTAGCGGTACGCGTCCAGGTCATCTCACCATCACTTTCTGGGCCGGCCTCGGCGGAGCCGTCCATCTTCAGGTATCCATTGTGTGGAGACTTTGAATAAATGACGTGAGGGCGCAGAGATTGTCTCTCCCTCACGCGCTCCGCCTCCTCCTTTGCGAGCATTACTGCTTCGCAGAAGGAGGTGACGGCCTCCGATTCTTTCCTACACCCAGTAGGTATGCCCGTTTTGGTGGTGTTCCGAATTCTGTTCATAAGCACTTACATATATATTATTAGTTTAATGAACGTCAAAGTTCTGTTTATTTCGTAGTCAAGTTTTGAATGTAAAGAAGTAGCATGTAAGTATATGCTAAACGTGTACCTACAAACTAAGGATCAAACATCTGACAGACGCTAAGATCTAAATATAGACATATTATGACTCTGTAACCTGTAAGTAGTGGGTGGAATTCTCGCCGGCCGAACTTGGTCTAAGTTAAATATATACCTAACTTATTCCAAGTTCGGCCAGCCATGAATTCTGCCCACAGCTTGCAAAAGGCAAAAATGTTACTTTCGTGAGAGGTTTAGAATCTATTAATAGTTTTCGCAGACAAAAAAACTGTTGTGGAAATGTTATGTAATTTATTCTATACCTACTTTGCCTTTTTTTGTGTCAATTTCAATTCTAGCATGCATCAACTCATCACAGCCTATCGCAGTCCATTGCTGGACATAGGCCCCTCTCAGGCTGCGCCACAACACCCTGTCTTCCACCATCCGCATCCAATCTGTCCCAGACACCATCTTATGGTCGTCGGTCCATCTATGTAGCTGGGAGGTGTTTCACATGACGCCGACGACGCTTGCCCGTACGCGGTCTCCACTCTAGTAATTGCCATCGGTCCTTCGACAAACATGAGCAGCCCACTGCCATTTCAGTTTGCTTACTCTGCAAGCTATGTCGGTTGTCGGTTCTAGCATGCATAATCAGCACCTTACATAATTTAAACATTAATTATGTTGAATTTATAATTATATGTGAGAACGATGTACAAAAGACGTACACGTTAAAAGCATCCAGAGTACAGCAAATAGAAATAATCCAACAAATATTCTCACGAAGATGACGCGTGGATCAGCACCATTATGCACAACCATATTGAAGGACGCTAAATGATCCACCACACGTGCCACCGTCAGCGAGAGATTTGAGTGCGAATGACATACTGTCAGTCGCCAGAGAACAATTAAGTCAATGAAAGACACAGTACCCGGTGAATGGTAGCTCTGCCTAACCCATTGGGGAATCACGCAAAGGAAAAGAAAGAAATAGAAAAGATATAGTAGTAAGCTTAATGCAGGCATAGCATGCATAGCATAGCATGCCTACCGTAGCATGCATAGCATAGCAGAGCCTACAGGTACAGACGCCAGCACATCAAACTACCCGAAACTGTCAAATTTCCCCAATCAACCTTGAACCTTAATAAATTAGCGATAAAGTTGAAAATCTATTAAAGAAAAAACATTTGGAAAAAGCGTCCCCACCCTTGTAGCACTTTTTCTTATATATCAAATGAAAGAGTTTAAAAAATACATAGTTTTATTGTATGGTAGTCAATGTGTGAATAATTAGGAACAAAAGTTATTCATCCATAAAGATATTTTTACTAAGAAATAATTTTTTAACGATTCTCATTGATTGGGCTCAACCTGTATGTACCCTCAAGTGCACGACAATGCACAGCTCACATGCATGTAATCGAATGGCATGAATTGTACAAGTTTGCCGAGGAGTCATTCAGTCCCGAACAAATATAAGACATGTTAGTCTTAATTAAAGATGCTTTTAGCAGTAGACACCTGTGCTGCTGGGGAGTTTGTTGCGCCACTTCTTCCCAGCGATAGCACTAGGAAGTGGTGAAGGGCGGGCGTTTTTGTGAGACTGTCTTTTGTAATTTTGACTTTCGAAAAGTCCTAATTCTCAGCCTAATTTGAATAAATTAATTTTGATTTTGATTTTTTGAGCAAGGGTCAATTAGATTTTGACGAAATCAATTCGAATACACACGAGGAACTATATTTTCGCACAGGGCTAACCAATGAACAGTTTTCTTCTGTTATTAATGAGACGCGGCTCTCTTGCAATGCGATCAAAACGTGTATTGTTTGCCACATTCATACATCCATTCTTTCATACTTTAATTCTTTCAGTAATTTGTTATTCAGAATAACATCTATTTTTTCACACATGGCCCATAGTGCTACACTGCTGGGGACGGGGTCCATACACATTTTCCCATTGTTCTTTGACAGATTCTAGTAGCTTGATGAGCTGGCATCTGTGCCCACAGAATTAAAATTAATATAAAATTACGTTAGGAGCATACTCATGATATTTAAACGCAACGGATAAAACAAAATCAATCAAAATCAACTTAATTTATTCAAATTAGGCTGAAATTTAAATTAAACCGTAAAAGAGCAAACTCATTTTAAAACTAAAATAGGACATGTGATAATCAAAAACGAGTTTTAAAAGAGGTTTATCAACAGTTTTCCATTTGGTTAAGTTTATTTAACAGAATAATTAACAGTATTTATATAGTTATTTTTAGAATAAGATTACCTAAGGTACAGGTACTAACTATGGGAAAAGTTTAAATATTTTTTCAGAAAACCAACAGTTTAATAACCAACAGTAAATAATCAGCATATTATGTTCCCACGGCTGGGACACAGGCCTCCTCTCTGTGAGAGGGAGTGGTTTACCAGACACCCAACACAAATCAAGACATTCACATCGGGCCCGCGTCACTCATGATGTTTTCCTTCAGTGCTTTGAGGGCAGTGACAATAATTGCTATTAAAGATATAGGCCTTTATTTCAATGTAAGCACATATAAATTATATTTTTAAATATTATAATATACAAAGTATAAAAACATTTAAATATATAAAAAATAGTAGCCCACCGGTATCGGGAACAGGGTCCAAGCCACCGGTGGTCGGGCTCCAGAGAGAGAAATATTTATTATTCTTAGCGTGTCGATGTTAAACAATTTAAATGTGTTCTTCCCAAAATTCAGCAACGCGAATAGCGTTTGCTGGCGCAGCCATTAGTGCAGGTGACAGGGCATGCGCTGCAAGCCTCTACTGCCTATTATTAGCAGAAATGGAGGGTACCTAATGGATACCACAGGTACAATTATTTACTCATGAACAATAGATATTCTATTTTTAGGCTGACGGAGTTACTAGCATAATAGTTGCGCCAAATTCTAAAGCATTTTTCATAACACGCATGTGTATGCGTGTTATGAAAACACACTTACACATGCATGCATGCTTTCTCCAGTATGTTAAAGTTCCATGTAATAATGGGCGAGCCTATTGCCATCGACAGCGCACAGGTCAAGACTCCGGGCTGCTACTGAGAAATGCCTAATGGCAAAACCCAATTACACTTTGCCTGACCTGTGGGCCTAAAAAAGCCACTTTGGCAGAATCATAATAGGATAACAATATGAATCATATTAAAAATCGTAAAATGGTCACAAACTGACCATATCTTTGTGATTTTATGATCTGTGTGCAATTCATATCACGCAATTTACCTGTTTGACAGATTTATATGGAAATTCGTAAAATGGTCCACCAATGTTTACACCAAATATGATTGATATGAAATGAATTGTATGTAGGTGATTAAACTATTACGTGTAACCATTTAACGAAAATTAGGGGAATTGCTAATGATCTGCTGGGAATTCAGGAAATGCATAGCTTTTAGAGGTATTGCTTAAAGTGACCTTTTTAGGCCCCCTGGGACTCGAACCCAGGACTTCATGCTCAGCAGCACCGCGCGCGACCACTAAAACAACAAGGCTTCTGAAGCTTGCGTTAGGTATTTATGCACGTGAGTTTACCAATTTACCGCTATAAAGATGTAGCAGCACGTATACCATATTCTTGTTTTGCAGAATGCAGCTGTAAACTCGTCACGGCAGTCGAGTGTGTTGTAAAGAAAAGTGGTGCAATTTCACGAACGAGAAAAGAGCTGCTTTATTTAATTATTTGCCACATAATAAACAGCATTGGACCCTTATTGCTTTTTATGCGTGCTGCAAGATTTTTATACAGGGTTTTTGGTTTTACCAATAACCTTGTATACAGGGTCAAATTAAATTACCTAGCGAAACTCCGCAGACGTTATGGGTATCGATATATAAACATGATAAAACTAAAAATAAATTAATTCAATAAATATTTTTGTATCGTCATGGACCGCAGTTTGTGTAGTCACTTGAAATATCAGGTTTTATGTTAAGTAAACTTCACAGATGTGATGAGTATCGATGATTTATTCTTCGTTCGTCCTGAAGTTTCGTCCCACATTTCAAAAAATTCTTAGTTTGTCCCATATCACTATTGAAGTGGTGCTTCGTCCCAAATTGTGTGAGACAACGAAACAGAGACAGTAAACGTAGCGTTCTAGTGCTTCCGAGTGTAGCTATAGGTACTACTAAACGTGGTGTTCACCGAGTAGGTAAATTAAACAACAATACAGGTGACACGTCCGCATCGTTCGGACGCCACCAAGCAAGTGACCACCTCGCCGTAGGTGAGTATATGTTCCTTGATGACCACTCTGCGGGTGCGCACTACTGCGCTCCTTTATTATGTCGTTACGCTACATATATCTGTTTCATAGGGGAGCCCAGAGGGTTTTTGAGCAAGTATATGCAGGGCGAAAACTTGATAGCTGCCCATTTTAATCCCTCAAAAACCCTCTGGGCTCCCCTACCACTAGGGATTCCAGCTCGCCCAAAACATAAAGAAAACATACCTACTAAAAAGCATTTCGATTTTTGAAGTCGGTTTTATCAATAGGTATCATAAAATCAGGCAGTCATTCCACTCAAAAGTATCTCTACAGAGTTTATTAGTTCTAAATAACTCTAACAACAAACAACCGCAACGAACAACTACTATATTAAATAGTAGTGGTTCGTTGTGGTTGTTTGAAGAAAATAGACAACTAATAGTTATTCGTTAGACTTTGACGTAGACTTTGTTGATATTGACGAAGTATTATAATAGTTCGTCAATATCAACAACAATGTCAGCAGTGCGATTCTGTAACCATATCACCGTGAAAACTTAGGTGAAGTGAGCGTGGAGTGAGCTGTCATTCCAACTAATGCTAGGGATTGACACTATTGATAGCTCACTCTAAGCTCACTTCACCTAACTTTTCACGGTGAGATTTTTACAGAATCGATCGGCTGGTCTAGGGAACAACAACAACAACCTATTTATAGTCATTATAATTTTGAGTCTTCATGTAACATCCTATACTACTAATATTATAAGCGCGAAGTTTGTATGAATGAATGGATGTTTCTTTCTCTTTCACGCAAATACTACTGAATAGATTTAGATGAAAGGACATCATTCATTTCGTACCCAAAAATGAAAGTGCCGCCAGACTAAAAATATAGTAGATTCTCTTTGGAAATAATGTCCTGAAGATTATTTAATATTACAAGGAACGTCTACGATTAACCCCCACGCTGTTATTTGAATTTACAGTGTAAGTGCCGTTAATAAAAAATCTATACTGGAATGTTACGGGAGATAACGTCTATAGGATTTTTTTAAATGACTGAACGTCTACGATTACCCCCCTGCTACACCGAGGTAGAATAGAATAGAATATATTTATTTGCTTTAAAACATGGTACATTAAGGTCTTATAAATAGAATTATGATCTTACATGTTTCGCCAAGGACTGGCATACAAATATTTAAACACGTTACATGTAAAAAATTAAGAGGATACATTATTCCAACATGTCTCCTAACTTTAAAATAATAGACTTTAGAATAATAGACTTGCGCGTTAGGTCATACTAGTACGTACAGTAACGTATGATCATAGTAGGTAGGTAGATATCTTATAGTACTCTTTGGTAGGTAGATTTCAGTAGACCTTATTATAACATTTTCTAACCCTACTGCGGGTGGACTTATATGAGGTTCGTGTTTTGCGAAGCTCATACCAAACACATTGTGTGAGATCAGCAACCGACGACGGTTCGCTTGCCTCCATTGCAAGTACAATAACAATGTGCTATGGCTTCCCGACCACTTAATCTTGTATGCCAGCCAATGTATACATAATATATTCTGGCTCTCCTGAACTTTGACGGCACGGTTGGCGCAGTGGTTAAGCGATTGACTGCTGCGCTGCGTGTCGCGGGTTCGATTACCGCACGGAACAAATATTTGTATGACCTACATGTATTTGTTCCGAGTCTGGGTGTTTTTCTATCTATAATTTGTATGTATTTACAAAAAAAAATTGTATATAAGTAGTTTACAGCCATCTTGTGACCATAACACAAGCATTAGGTTGCTTAGCTTAGGACAAATGGTGCTGTGTGAAATGTCCAGGGATATTATATTATATTATTATATATTCTGGCTCTCCTGAATTCTTCCCCATATTATTACTACATTTTCGCCCAACTCTCTGGCATGCTCAGTGAGAAGTCCGCTTCCGATTTCGATAAGAATGGTCTGTATTTGTGATTACTGTATGATTTTCTTTGGAAGAAGTAATTGGAACTCTTCTGAACCTATAAATCGTTATCGCCTGTCTTTCATTAGGTGGACTATCTGGATCGCCAAAGAGATTATCTGGCACTGTGAGGTTTCTCCGAGTTACGTCTTCCCTAATGTGTCGTATTTCAACGTTGCTATCGTTATTTCACAAAAAAATCGCAATTGAAAAAGTTGCCAAATGTTGACATATTGGTGCTCGTGACTGTACACAGTAATTCCGCCATAATGATAACAGCAAAATAAGAGCAGAAGTAAACTGAATAGTAGCCGTCCGATGTAACTTAAGTCGCATGGATAACTAACTTGTGTATTGTCTTTGCTTGCGTTCGCCGTACGGACACGAGGTGGAGGGGGTACGCGGTGAAGGGGCGGGGGTGCGGCCGCGCGAGATAACAAAATAGCAGGTAGCTACTTATCTAGGTTGTTTGTCAACTTTTAAGCGTAATTGTGATGCTCCAAAAATTGTATAAAAAGAATTATTTTCAAGTCAAATAGCAGCCTGGGGGTTAACTGTAGACGATTCTTGTTTTAGTAAAAAATCTTCAGGACATTATTTCGCTTAAGAATCTAGTATTATTTTTTTCTGGCCGGCATTTTCATTTTTGGGTACAAAATGTTCGAGACTTGAATGATGTCCTTTGGCAAACAAATAGTTTATAAACAGGAATATAATATATTATAGGATACTTTTTATCCTGATATTTCCACGGGATCAAAACGTATACGTTTTGATCGCATACATGCGGCTGTAACCGCGGGGCGCTGCTAGTATTTTATATAAATAGTACTTGCGTAATTGAATACAGCTTTTAAATTGGTTACTAAATAAAAGGGTTGTAGTAAAAAAAATATTACGAAAATCTAAAATGTCTAAATCACTTTTTGTAGATTGAAAATAAGTAACGCAACTTAGACTGCATTTCATTTATATATACCTAGCAACTTTGAATAATATGTTGAACCTCCCAAGGCGTTCGCGACGGCTCTACATCGGCGTGGCATGCCGGGTATCTGAAGGCCTATTCTAGTAATTAAAAATGTTTAAAATCTAGTCGCAATCTCATCTCAGCGACAATCAATGTCAAAACCTGGTAAAAAATGTAGAGAAATTTGAGGTATTTTTGACAGATTGAGACTGAGATCAGACTGAACGTTCTTATTACGAGAATTGCCCCCCAGGTTGTCTATGGTCACCTGTGGAATATAGCTCCATACTCTGGAAAGGTGTGCAAGAAGCCATTCTTCTGGGTTCATATTTTGGGCAAGGTAACTAATAATAATAATAATATCCCTGGACATTTCACACAGCACCATTTGTCCCAAGCTAAGCAACCTAATGCTTGTGTTATGGTAACAAGATGGCTGATAAACTACTTATATACATTTTTTTTTTTTTGTAAATACATACATATTATAGATAGAAAAACACCCAGACTCGGAACAAATACATGTAGGTCATACAAATATTTGTTCCGTGCGGGAATCGAACATAGAAAAACACGTAGATAGAAAAACACCCAGACTCGGAACAAATACATGTAGGTCATACAAATATTTGTTCCGTGCGGGAATCGAACCCGCGACACGCAGCGCAGCATTCAATCGCTTAACCACTGCGCCAACCGTGTCGTCAATTAGTATATAACTGAACGCTATACAACCGAGCATATCCCTTGCATGCTCTATGGGATTGAGATCAGCAAACTAAGCAAGCCACTCTCGTAAGTTCTCACAGAGCACATTCATCACCTGCCTGGCTGTGTGTGCACGCGCATTATCTTGCATGAACCGGCGCGGCGCGGTCGCAGCCTAAGATTTGGGGGGGGGTCACCATGGGTACGAGGAATATTTTTTTTTTGAGGATGGGATGTCATCAAATGACCCCTCCCGCTCTGGGTGGAGCGGAAGGGAGTGTCAGACTCTTACTGACTAAAACCCACCCGTGTTCCTTCCTTAGCCCTTTCTGTTCCAGGGCAGCGGTAACCCTTTCGGAAGATCCCGCCGCCCAGGAGGCCCTTTTTTTTTTTTTGAGGATGGGAAATCATCAAATGGCCCCTCCCGCTCTGGGTGGAGCGGAAGGGAGTGTCAGACTCTTACTGACTAAAACCCACCCGTGTTCCTTCCTTAGCCCTTTCTGTTCCAGGGCAGCGGTAACCCTTTCGGAAGATCCCGCCGCCCCAAGATCCCGCCGCCCCGCCCAGGAGGCCCTGGGTTCGATTTCTAGGTCGGGTAAAGTGTTATTAGGTTTTCCATCAGAAATTTCTCAGAAGCAGTCTGGAATCTGGATTCGTGCTGGTGGCAGTAGGCTAGCCCCTTATGACATGGGACTTAAACATTACTGACGAAATGACCTTCATTTAGTACTTACACCCAGTAAGTACTATATGTGAGGGATGATCATAGGTTGCACAAACTCATGACAGTATTGTTCCGGTTTATTTTAAATGTATATTATAACTCCAACTTTTATTATTTATTCTAAATCCGAATTAGATCCGTGTCCTAAAACGACGCAACAAGAAAGATAGTGGCGCGTAAAAAATGCGCACTATCACAACAAATTGTACTGCCGAGATGGTCATCTGTCAAACACCTAAACGATAATATAAATAGTCCAGCCTGTACCCCAAATTTAATACGAACCGCACGACGACTTGCCTAACAATCCTAGACGACTACCCACCCCGTAACCCATTGTGATGGATACGGAAATATCCCATCCCATCCCACTGAAGTAATTACAGTCACAATGGATACTAGAAACATTAAACAAGTCGTTCTCTATTGTATGTACTTCATTATTCATCGTCTTTATCATTCAATTGCATTGCCATTAAAACTCCACTGGAACGGACGCAGAAACCTAACACAGACTAACTTTTACGGCGGTTTACTTACTTATCAATCGTTGTGCAAGACTGATATACACTAAAAGGCTCGTTTTATATACATACTAGCTGCGCCCCGCGGTTTCACCCGCATAAGTTTCGATCCCGTGGGAATATCGGGATAAAAAGTATCCTATATGTTAATCCTGGTTATAAACCATATGTGTGCCAAATTTCATCCAAATCCGTTCAGTAGTTTTTGCGTGAAAGAGTAACAAACATCCATACATCCATACAAACTTTCACGTTTATAATATTAGTAGGATAATAATATACATATATATATATAGCTATGGTGTTGACCGAGTAGGAACAGAGGTGACACGTCTGCATCCACAGAGTACTTTTATATTGTCTGCATCGTTCGGACGCCAGCATGCAAGTGACCACCTCGCCGTAGGAAAAGTACTCTGTGGCCGTAGGTGAGTATACAGGGTGGCAGGGACATCGTGAATTCAGCACATGATTCTAGACTCCCTAGGGTTGAAATTTTTCGTCGGTAATTTAAAAAAAAAATTGCTCTTTCATACATTTTGACCACGTAGGTATTGCACTTTTCTATAAAACGGTTGTTTTTTTTTATAACCGACGAAAAATTTCCACGCTAGGGGGTCTAGAATCATGTGCTGAATTCATGGTTACAGTTTATGCGTCAATTTCCCTGCCACGATGTATGTTCCTTGGGCTGCGGACTGCGGGCGCGCACCAATGCACTCTTTTATTATGTTGTTACGCCACGTTACGCTACATATCTCGCTTTTTATCAAATTCAAAGATTTATTAGTTTTAATAATATAGGTTATTACCTAAGGACCTAAGAGTACCTACGGATTAGTTTTGTTTTTTAGTGTTTAAGTTTTATTATTTAGTACTTAAGCCCTAAGCTAAGCTTGACTGGTAGAAAATGCCTATGGCATTAAGTCTGCCTCTGTACATTTGTGTGCTTAAAGTATTTAATAAATAAATAAGCCCTGTAGAACCACAAAAGTTAATTTGTATAAGTGTCACAGCCAACTGGTTTAATTAGCCGTTTAAATTCTAACCCAATTGTGTTCCATGCCACCAAAACATCTCGTACCTAGCAAAAGATCAAGCTGATGAGTCTTTGTATATGTCGCAGATAGATTGTAGAATCCGCTGTTTTATAAAACAACTCCGTTATGAAAAACAACTGAACAATATTCAGAGGTTTTGAACACGCATAATTGCATAAACCTTTTGCATTTATCAATGCAGCAACGACAAACAAAACGCAACCTAACCTAATTAAAAGCAACGATTAGCGGTTTTGCAAAACCGCGTGAAATGAAACGTCAGATTGTAGATTTTAGTTCTAAAGTTTGTCGCTCGTGGCTCTGTGAAAATATTACTTTAACTCAAGTGAAAACAGTGATTTTAAGGACAATATTGGTTAAAAATTCTCAGAGTTTTATAAAAGACGCTCATTGTGACTGCAAATACTCGTAAGCCATTCTGCATTACGTCTAAACGTCGGTAGCAATTTTGTAAAACGTAGCGCAATGACAAACCAGCTAAACGCCTGTTCAGTTGTTTTACATAACGGAGCTTTTTTGGAAAACAACTAGCGGTTTTGTAAAACAGCGGATTCTACAATCCACCTGCGACATATTTACAATCAGCAAGGTTTTCACTGTCTAGACATTCTAGTAGAGCTTATGAATATAAGTATGACCCAAATATTAAACACCTACTGAACTTTAACCATGGAAAATACTATTATATTCTACTGACAATAGCAACTCGCGCATGCTTCATACAAGTGCAATATACTGATGTGACGACGTGTCAAAACATCGAGACTTGCATACTTAGCCCAAGTCAAAATTGTACCATACTGCTTACAATATAACGTATAATTTTCGATAGTTTGTCATCTATCCATGTCAAACCGTCAAATTGTGAACGAACCTGCACTTACCGAAAGGGTTCACAATCTGTCCGATTTTGTTACTCGTAAAATTGTGAACCGTCCCTGATTGGTCGGTCTTGAAGATAGCTCGTTCTGTGCCCTTTAATTGTTGAGATCAAATATGTCAATCAATATATTTTTTAATAATGAATAACTACGTTACGTACGGTAAGAAAATCAAAATAAAGAAAGAGAACAGAAAACATATTATTCAGTTATTGTTAGAATTGTTTTGTAGATTGGGAACTGGTTGGAAACTGCCGTGCGATTCTGTAACCATCTCACCGTGAAAACTTAGATGAAGTGAGCGTGGAGTGAGCTGTCATGCCAACTAATGCTAGGGATTAACACTATTGACAGCTCACTCTAAGCTCACTTCACCTAACTTTTCACGGTGAGATTTATACAGAATAGATCGGCTGGTCTTATACAACATGTATAAGACCAGTTTCCAATCTTGCGAGATAGATTATAAACTAACGGTGTTCACGATCTTACGGTGACGTATACATTCTAAAATTCTCAGATTTTTCCCATTTATTTATTCGTAATTTTTGTAACATATTGCAGCATTGGCAAATGCTACATTATAATTTTATCACGAAAGACCTTCTTTTATAACAAATCCAACCTTATTTCTAATCTGAATGGTTTTTTTTCTTATTATTGGTTTTGAATTTTAAATCTAAAAGTGTCATGCTTTTTCTCTTGCCGATGTTTTTCATTGGAAGTTTTTTTTGGACACAGGACGGAAGTTCATTATAATTTTCCGCATTGACCATATAATTTGCCACGATATTATCGATATGATATAACGGTTTGAACGACCGAGTTCGTTCGTTGTTCGACTTTATCCAAGGGTATGTTTGCTTTGCTATTGATTATTCAAAAGTTCTTATTGTTTCCTAAATTTTATTCCATTCTTCTTTTTGTAAAGGTTCCCGTAAATAAACGTATCACGTACACCATTAAAAGCTTGTCTCGAGGCGAGTCAATTTCATCATTCAGATTTGGTATGTAATTTATCTTTTCTTCAGCCCTTTTGTTATTAAAGGATTCTGCCTGCGTTTCGGACTATCATTTTTCGTTATTTTCTGTAGATTTGTCCGAAGACTGTAGGCGGATCTTGAATTCGCCCCCACCGCTAGCCTGGGACCAGACGCTGGTGGTTTCTAGTACCAGCCAGCGAGGAGCCTACCGACTGCCAGCCTGGAGTCTTGGACCGGATTTGCGTATATTTAGTTGATTTTTTATTTATTTTTTTGTAGTTTCTATTGTCATATTCTGTTTAAAACAGTCATATAAATTGTTGCCTCGTTACCTGACCGATTGACTTGGTGAACAGTTACACATTTAGGATTACTAGGTATATATTTATTTATTGCGGAAGTTATATGAACGTATCGTAACCGACGCGTAATAGAGAAATTTACTTTAGGGCTCTAACACCAAGAACGTCGCGTCAGTTATAATTTAATATTTGTAAATATCACAAACTGTGCTGAGTCCAACATTAGGTTTTATTTACAATTCTTTTTAGTATTACAAAATTAAACGTATACAAGTGAATATTTTTATGATTTCGCTACAATATGTAGGTATAGTCTGCTAAATTGCATAAGTAATAGTTTGTCGGCAGTGGTTCGTTTAACTAGTTATTAGTTATGTAACAATAATAAATTACAGTGCTTTAATTAAATAAAATGTCATCTGTAGCAACAGAGCGTTTTATGACTATTTTGTCATTGAAGAAAGCAATATTATATTGCATGGCCTATATTAGCGTAATATTATAATATGTTTTTATGTTAGGTTAGGTTAAAGGCCATTTAACTAAAGTTATTACTATTTTAGTCCAGAATTTGGAAGTAGGCGGTTTAATAATAATATAGAGTTATATATTATATAGGAAGTAATCGAAAAATTCGGTAAATTAAAGAACATTCACTGTAAAACAACAGAGTTCACACGTCTGCATCGTTCGGGCGCCAGTAAGCAAATGCAGTGTTACCAGTGCCCTTTTGTCAAAAGTAACATGACATCATCTGCCTAGCCTTAGCCCAGCTCGTTAGGGATGGCTTCCAGTCTAACCAGATGCAGCTGAATACACTGGTATTCAGCTGCATATCAGTATCATATCATATCAGACTTTCCAAAAATTTCGCAAAATTTTACAAAAGTTAGGTACACTAACTGACCCGACAGACGTTGTCCTGTCAAAATTTCAATAGTTTATACAAAAATCCCATTGAATTAAAAAGGTAAGATTTTCTCAAATTTGAAAATTTTCCAGGAAACTTGCATTACATTTTAAAACAAATAGCCAAATCAGTCCAGCCGCTCTCATAAGATGCGCTTACCAACGAACAGCTTTGAATTTTTAGTTAGAGACGAAAATAAAACTAATCTTCAGAATACCACGTTTATTATCTTCAAAGACCCATCCCATTAGAAAAAAATTCTTATTAGCTCAGACATATTAATGTATTACTATATCACTTGCCTATAAATCATTTCAAAACAAATCATGGAGAGTTTTCCGCAATATCATGGGAAAACTTGTAAATAATGTCTGTTTTCGCGTTCAGTGTTCAGCGGAGCGCGTAGGTTCTTGGTTCAGTCAAGTGGGTAGTACGGCGCGGTACAGACGCGCGCGACGTGGCCCGCAGCCGCAGTTTACGAACTTGTCATGTGAAGTTTTATCAATAATAAAAACATGCAACAATTGTTATGCACATGGTTTTAGTTCCCAACAATTGTGTCTTCAACTTGTGTAGAAGTTACAACTTTTTACTAGGCTGTGGTGAGTTTTAAAAGTCTAACTTTTCTTAATAAGTTTCAGTTATTAGTTGTAGTTATTAGGTGTTAACTTTTAAATGTTTTTGCGTTATCTATTCTTTTATATCTGTTATCTATTCGTTGAAAATAATTTATTGAATTTTAAAACACCTTTCAATTCTTTAATAAAAAGCGTAAAATTGTAATTATCCGTTATCATTTAAATAAAATAGAACAGTGGTGGCCCAGAGGTAACAGACGAGTTGTAGGTCGTAGGTTCGGACCCAGACAGGCGCTTTACTTAGTGTTAATTATTTCATCACCACTGGTCTCTAAACGGTAAAGGAAAACATCGTGAGGAAACCGGCATGTCCTAGAACCAAAAAATTCGAAGACATGTGACATCTACCAACCCACACTGGGCCCGCGTGGTGGATTAAGGCCCACTCCCTCCACAGATAGGAGGCCTGTATCCCATCAGTGGGGACATTATAGGCTGGTTATGTATGTAAATAAAGAGTTATTAACTTAAATCTTTATAAATGATGAAGCACACGCTAATTATATTGTTAAAGTACTTCAATGTTTTAAAAGTAAGTTTTTATGACGCCTAGTGTTGATTTTATTGTTAAAAATAATAATTAATTACCTACTACTTATTCAAATTCACAATCCACACACACGATTCGTGTGAATATAAATGTACCCTATTCAAATAGAATATATATTACATACTTAACAAAGGTCACTTAAATTTTTTTGAGTAAGTAATTCATAAAAAATCTACTCCAAAAATCTACTCTAAAACTACTCCAATTTAAATCCCTCTAAGCAGTCCATTTTAAAAGGAATGACCTTTCTGCGTTTCTTAATATACGGACCATTATAGCTATAAATAAAATCTCAGTCTAGGCAAGTGTCGAAACCTTATTTACACCTATAATTTATGTATACATTAGCAGTAAATCCTGTCCTAAATACTTTTGTAAAATATTGAATGTATGTATATGCTGTTCGTGTTCTTGTTTAAGTAAATAAACAAACCTAAGTAAAGTAAAAATACACTATTGATGATTTGGAAATCGAACTATCAGCTTACTATGATTTTGTGAATTCATGTGGTTTACAAAAGAGGGTAAGTGCCAATAAGTATCTGGTGGCTTACCACCAGCAAAGTTGAGCTTTTTTATTCGAATATTAGTCATAGAACAAAAGAGTAGTGCATTTCAACTTCTGCCCTGCTATAAGAGCTGGTAGTAAGCCCCTAAGAGCTAAAAACGTGCGTCCTATGGAATCCACTAGTCACTGCGACCCACTAATGCTCGGTTCCTATAAACTAAAACGAATCGTCTCTCTTACGAATGGCAGCATTTTTGATTGCTAAACTGGGCCATCCTTATTGAAGAGTCGAATATTATGCAAAACTGTGAGGCTTTTGCTTCATTATTGGTAAAGACGCAAGTCTTAATTTTAACCAATAATGGTCCGTAAATTATGGGTACCGGCCATAGGACATAAGTTACTTTTCTCCATCTATTTCAAGATGATTAATAGACCTGATTGCTCAGAAGCCGGAAGTTGACATATGTATTTATATATCTATAGTAGTAAATCGATGTTTAACGTTTGTACGAGTATACCTACGGTTTTTTACGGTTTAGAGGTAACTTTGAGGTTTCTTTATAACGAGAAAATTGTATGCAATCGTGTATTCGCAACAGACAACATCTTTAGCTGTAGTCCCCCATCTTTACTGTATATTAATTTCACTACGGAGTGATACGGCAATACTGTTGAAACTACATCCATTCATGCTAAGACAATTTTCGCAATCTGAGGTAGTACAGACCCTTAAATGTTTCGCTGTTGGCTTGATGCGCGCTTTGGTGTTTATGTAAGTGCAACAAGCTATTGTTATATAAATAAATATCAAATACAACCTTTTACACACAATATACCTACATAACATATAGCGTACCTACCTATAAGCTTAAAACGCATAATACAAGTTAAAGCGCGGTCAACCACAATTCATTCGTTTACTTTTTCAAAGAATCGATAACCAACACTCTATTTATGTATGTATGTATATACAGTATGTTAAATAACAGAGGGCGTTCCCTTAAACTCGCTAATCTATATCATTAATAGATTAAAATAAAAATATCAGCATAGAAACATAAGCATAAAATAATCCGAAATCAAAAAAATAATTAATTGACAATAATCTCGAAACCTCCTGTTTAACCAATTAGATCGCCGCACACGCGGCCCGTCATTCATAAATAAATTGCGACGTTGCCGTCCTTCAAGTATGCGTTCACAGAGTGTTTCTTTTACGTATCAAATTAACATTTTTTTTGTGAATATTTTAATATTAAAAAAAAAATAAAACATTTTCTTTTCGAATGGTAATATTTTTTTTAGCATGTATGGATGCTATACTATTGCGGGTTAACGGGAACGCCCTCTGTTAGTTAACATACTGTATATATGTGTTGGTAAGTAAAATGAGCAGAGTAGGAATTTGTATATTTAATTAGTCAAGTACAAAGTGTCCACAATAAATCAGTGTGTGTCAATATGTGACAATTTGAAATTAATGGAATGATAATGATGATTGAATATCTACACTTCCATAGAAAAGTTTGACAATAAAAATATTGTAATTTATCATTTTATATTTTTATCTTGTTACCATAACACAAGCATTAGGTTGCTTAGCTTGGGACAAATGGTGCTGTGTGAAATGTCCAGGGATATTATTATTATTATTATTATTATATACAGCTAAGCATCAACATGCACATAGTAATTTAAAGATACCTACTACTAATTATTTGAATTTTACATTTTTATACTTATACTCGAATTACTGGACTAAAATAACATACACTAGGTATGTTATTTTAGTCCACTACTTACGCACACACATTCTTATAAAATTAAAGGCCATGGTGGAAACACTTTCTTAAAGTTATGTGATACGAATCAAATAGTGTTAGCGTTGAAAAAATTTGTAGTGTCGAGACCAACATTCAGGAAACGAGTTAGCAAGGAGAGCTATCAGCAGTCGTCTAACAAGACGACTGCTTCTGTTTTTTTATTTACGCATGATCACTCAGTATAAATCATAAAAGTATAAAAATTATATAGAATAGAATAGAATACTCTTTATTGTACACCATACAAGTTACAGAACATAAATATAATATATAAAATTTTACAAAGGGTTTTATATAATATTTGGTATGTTGAAGAGGAGGGGCTTGTGGCTAAGTAATAACAGGTAGGACTGGGTTATAACCCAGTCACTGGGTTGTGGAAGTCAGATGGGCAGTCGCTTCATGTTAAATACTGGTAATCAGCGGCATCTGGTGAGACTGCCAGTCGATCCTAACATAGTTGGGACAAGGCTAGGCAGATGATGATGATTAGGTATGTTGAACTCTTTGTACTCCCCGTCACTTGTCCCTAAAGGTTCATTAGAAAACCAGTGTCAAGCAGCATCTGTCTGGCATTAATGCTGAAATGAACCTTTTTGGCGCAGCGTTAAGCAAGTGTGTGACTGTCGAATGCCGTATTCATAGAAAGAATTAAAAAGCCATTGTGTCTCGTGTGGATCCACGTTCGATACGAAGGGTTAAAGGACCATGCGCTTTCGTGACCAAAACTAAAAGTCGTAGAACAGTGATTTGACCTAGTTCATGTGAAAACTTAACGGGTGTACTTCGTTCCATCGTATGCCAGCTTAGGACAAATGCTAATTTCTATGTGTTTCAGCGCAATTTGGGTAAAATATTTGAACAAGCATTTTATTAACTTACTTAAATCTTGAAAGGTAAATAACTCCTAAAAGTTTTATCAGTCAAACATTTAATTGGATGAAACAATTAGCGCTAGCGAGGCCAGTTCTCATTTTGACGCCAAATTAATGAAATGCGCTTGTTAGATATTTCATTTTGATATAATTATAATATTAGAATATTGTTTATTGGATAGTGACATCCGTCACATTTCAGAAGTACCTAATTTGACTAGATATTGTGTTTACTAAAAACAACAGTCTTAACTTGTAAAAAACACATATATGTTATTACTATAAATGATTAATTAATATTTGATTATACTTGTAGTATATCTTAGATTTTATATTGCTATTTTAATATAATAGGTTGTTTCAAATGATTGGCACAATACTGTCAGTTTATGTTGATATACTTTTTGATGTCTAAGAATTAAGAATCAACTCTTATTAAATTGATTAATTACCTTATAATGTTTTAAAACGGTTTCACTATATAAGATTTGTTTATTACTAATTGTGTGAGAAGATATTAAGCCAAAATATATGATGATCTGTGATTGTGTCAAAATGGCGGTAGATGTTTGACGTAAAAGACGTTGGTAGTGTATAAAAAGGATTGTAACAACGTTTTCGAGTCAGTTGCTTGGTAGATGTTCAGTTGGTTGGTTCTAGTGCCGTTATTATGTGGAATAGATCGACCAGAGATGTCACGTAAGTTAAGTAATTTGATATTATACTTTAATTATTGCTTATTATGGCTATGTTGTTCTGTAAATCATATTATGGCCAATATTCCTAACTATTGTTATTATGTTACTTTTATTTTGAATTCTCTTGGACCGTTGTCCAAGAGATAGAATGAATTGTTTTTAGAAATAACGATAATTTATGACAACGTAAGAAATGTATTGATAGAATACTTAAATACTGTTTCCATGGAGTTTCTTGTCCTTCTTCTCCATGATGACCTAGTTTTACGAACGGACGACTAGTTTTCTGATTAATTACTGACAAGCCTAAATTCAAATAAATGCTTAGCCTTGTCTGTCTGTGCTTTACTTCATAAAACCCTTTCCCTACAAACTATATTCAATAATAACCTTCATACACAGTAAATAACTAACTAGTAACCATTTTCATATTCAAAGCTTGTTATTTGGCTATTATATAGATGCATATACTTCTAGTATATAACGAATAATCTAACACGCTCGTTCTTCAAACTCCACTGACACCGAGATTGAGCATTTCCCCGAACTAAGCAAAAATGTTACTTCATCAAAGAGAGCTTTTTTCTTGACTTTTTTCCAGTCGCGTATTTTCACGAAACACATCCTGTTTCGTGAAAATATTCTTTCTATTTTTTTATTAATTAACTAACGACCCTCCCCTGCTTCGCGTTACGACCTGACAAAACATCGAGATTTATATAATATATTATTATTTATTAACTCATTATCACTATCATTACAGGAATTTCCTAATTCAATAGTGTGGCCATAATTACAGTTTTATTATTTACCATAACATATTCTGTACATCGTGTGTGTGTATTATGATTGTTGTTATATAAATGTAATACACTTTTAAGCCCATTCAATAAATATTTATGAGTTATTACGCAATTATGAATATTTTGTAAAACATGTCAATCCCACTAAAGTATACTGTCCTTCAAGATGTAGGATTGTCCTAGTTTGGAGGGTAGGGGCTTATCCATCTTTAATAGCTATACCCATTCCTTATTGAAGCAAGACTGATGTTAGCTAGGCTTAGTATTTTGGTAAATAAAATGATTACTTACTTACTTAAACAATCCGGAATACATTTTGTGAATACCGCATCAAAATCCGTAGTTTAGAAGAATAACGTGATCAAAGCTGTTTTAATTTGAAAGCTTTTCCACTTAGTTTTTAGCAGTAAGCCCCACCTCTGTACATTTGTAAAAAAGTAGTTTTTTAATGTATTAAATAAATAACTAAAACTCAGAATAAAATAAAAATCTAGAACAGCTCAGCCTTCTGACTGCAAGCTCTGAAGTATATCCACCTTTATCATATATGTTATCAGATATTAACATTTTTTACTTTAAAAGAACATCCAGCTTTAGAAAAAGTGTAAAATACGACGGGGTCAATGAATAACAACTGGCAAAAACAGGAAGGTCGCGTTCACACCAGGGGGTCCTCTCTAAGAACGAAATATGTAGGTACGGCCGAAGTTACGGGCGTTTCCTAACCTGTATAGAAAGAAAAGAAAGAAAACTTTTTTATTTGGGACGCACACAGGAAATTAAAATTTCAATAAGGAGCATTTAAAATTATCAGCAATATCCTATTTTCAGTTAAAAACTGATCGCTACTGTTGGTAGCCAGTATAATCGTAACTTCTAGTATAATATCGGTACTGATATAGATTATTGGAACGTTTAAACCAGCAAATAAACGTATTTTCTTTCTTTCTTTCTTAGATAGATAGGTTTTTGTACCTGGTTTCTGCAGGTTTCTGTACTCTCTAACGGCCGAACCCTTATTGGGGAGAGTAGGCCCCCAGACGTATTGTCAGCCGGCTCGGCTGCCGACTGTGTGCGAGTGTTACGCTGTTTGCTGCTTTTCCATACTTATTCAACTTTTCGTTCACACCGAACCTACACCTAACCGAAAACACGCGATCACGAGTTAATCCTATTTTAATATAAGTAGTAATCCTACTTCCTACTAATATTATAAACGTGAAAGTTTGTATGGATAGATGTATGGATGGATGTTTGTTGCTCTTTCACGCAAAAACTACCGAACTCATTTGGATGAAATTTAGCATACAGGTGGTTCATATAGGATACTTTTTAACCGACTTCGAAAAAGGAGGTTTCTCAAATCGACCGTATATATATATACGGGTGTATTCGTGGATAACTTCGTCGTTTATGAACCGATTCTAATGATTCTTTTTTTGTTGGAAAGTAGATTTCCCAAGGGTGGTCCTCCTACCAGGATCTGATGATGGCATCCCAGAGAAATCGAGGACATTCTAAAATCGTAGGGGCGACAAGTGCGTTTATGAAATTTTTCATTAAGTATTTTAAAGCACTACAATTTAATGAAGGTTTGGCGTCGATCTGATGATGGAGCCGAAAGACAGTCGAGGGGACTCCTCAACGATTTACTGCAGTTACCTTGTGTTTGGGCTTGATTCATTTGTATTGATGAGAACGGAACTCTTCAATAAATTCCAGCAAACCAACCGCGATTGCTGCTATCGCTTATGTATGCATTGTTTACGCAATCACACAAAACATCACGCCTGTACCCTCGAAAGGGGTACGCAGATGTGTTCAGTATACCACGGTTCACCCTCATTTCTGTCAAAGTTGTTATTGGGGTACCTAAAGTTTGTATGGATGGATGGATAGATGTCTGTTACTCTTTCACGCAAAAACTACAGAACGGATTTTGATAAAACTACAGTAACATAGCTTATACATCAGAATAACACAGAATTCTTTTTATCCCGATATTCCCACTGAATCAAGATTTACGCGGGTGAAACCGCGGGGCGCTGCTAGTACGCTATAAGTAAGCCCGCTTGGTGTGAACACGGTCTAAGAGCTGAATTTAATAAAAACATTTTGTCAATATACTTATTATCTGAACTGGTTTCGATACGACCGAAACAGTTTCAACTCGTTAAAACCGCTGTTATTTCAATAAATGCTGTGTTTGGTAATGGATTAATAGGATAAAATACCAATCCAATTGACATTATTACATATCAGATTGAATGCGGTTTTAGAAGTACAGAGTAGAATTACATTGTAATTATAATAAATGGTTTCTGAACGCTGCAGATGGCGGTAGTAAACCAATTTCTTTTAAAAACTTGGCGCATTCGGTTCTGCTTTTAGCTAACTAAATATCTATATAACTAAAAAAATACTTAGGTCAAGACCACTCCACACTCCACAGAATACGTAGGTCTACACTTGACCTAAGTATTTTTTTTTTCATAATGTTATTTATTTAGAATCTTAAATAGGTACCTAACAGAAATATTTGGTGCCCTTAGGCCAATAATAATTTGATAAATATTCCAATTAATATTTTTTCATTATGTTATGTAGGGAGGGTATGTACTTACTAAAAATGTTTAAGCAAATAATAATTCGATAAATATTTATCATTTGCGAGAATTCTTTTAAGTATAATAAAGTAAAAGGTTCATGTTTTTTTGTTCATTCGGATTCGGATATCAAACTTTTGAAATCTGGGCTTGTGAGTTTTCGAGTACAGTAAACATTTTAATTTTGTAAAGTTTAATTTTCGTAAATAGTTACTACACCCTATTTTTTGCACTAACGAATACTTTAGGTGGTAAATATTATAAATAAATATAATATGTTAAATAAAATTAAATGACATTTTCTTTTCATTTTCTAATTTTTCTTAATTCATGGAACATAGTAATAATTACAAAAACAGTCACTTCCTTTGTGCTTACACAACGCATTTCTTTACAGTATTTGATGCTAGTCAGCAACACTATCGCTTAGTATACAAATACAGGATGCTTTGTGATAAAATCGGGTCCAACGCGCGGTGCAAACATAGGCTTTTAAAAAATAAAAAAATGCAGTTTTATTTTCTTTAAAAATTCATCGTTCCTTTGACCGCTTTGTCCGACTACCTATAGTTTTTTAAATTTATTAAGCCTAGCATAGCAACAATCATGTTCCAAGCAGCTAATTATTTTAATTGGGTTGTAGGTAGGTGATGCGAAAAACCGCGGTCCACTTTGTTTTGGCGTGATATTAAATGACTTTTTTCAAAAGTTTTTTTTCACAACTTTGGCCAGTCCAAAGTTAGAGTACCTATGTACTCTACTTTGGACACTACTCGAGAAGCAAACGCTAGGCCAATTCCCTTAATTAAAAACGTTCAAAATCTAGTCGCAATCTCATCTCAGCGACAATCAATGTCAAAAACTTGTCAAAAATGTAGGGAAATTAGAGATATTTAGGACATATTGAGACTGAGATCAGACTGTGAATGCTCTTAAAATTACGAGAATTGCCCCTTTGATCTCTTACTTTTGGATTTCCTAGGAAAGCGGTTTCGTCATATTATGTCGGCCGTCATGAAAATTTGTAATTTACGAGTTCACTAATATCTGACATAAAATCAAACCCTATACTGCTGAGCTTATTATTCTCAGTACGGACACTTTTTCGCATGACTAAGCACGGTGAGAGCAAATCTAGTGATTTAAATCTTTGTAGTTTTACGTTTACGATGTCAATAACGCTCTCTAGGAAAACACACGAAGTTACTTTCATGAACAACTTTTCATTGACGTCATTCCTCGGTAAATTGCGGAAGCAATGTAAAAAGGAAAAGCTATTTTTGGTATGATTTTCAGCCCGTATCGAATTACTTTTTCAAAGTAACGCAACCGTACCTATTATAAAAATCTATTTTGGGTACCAATGTGTTGTTTTCGTTCTCTTTTTGAATGAAACAATCTGTCGTAGGTTTTCTTTCTTCTAAGTTCTTTGATCTAAGATATATATTTTCATCCTACTCCTACTAATAATATGTAATAATATTATTATAAACGTGAAAGTTTGTATGGATGGATGGATGTTTGTTACGCTTTCACGCAAAAACTACTGAACGGATTTGGATGCAATTTGGCACACAGATGTTTTATAACCAGAATGAACATATATACATAGGATACTTTTTATCCCGATATTCCCACGGGATCGAAACTCATGTGGGTGAAACGGCGGGGCGCAGCTAGTATTATATAAAACTAACAACTAAAAAATCCGATACAGTGGATGTTTGGCGGTCGTGACTCTACCTAAAAAAAGTAAAAGTATAGTTTTGTTTGCATCATAACCTTCAGTTCCAAATACTTAATACCTTAGTAATCAATGCTAAATATTACCTTACCTAATAGCCAAGAACCTCGACCAACACCTGAGGAGGCTCTCGTTGGGCAGCTGGTTGGATCAAGGGCTTGATTCAGAAAGCGGTAGGTACTTCTGGACACGGCTTGCATTGTAAGGAGGTTCTTCTCTCTGGAGCCCTGACCGCCGGTAGCTTGGACCCTGTTCCCGATACCGGTGGGCTACTATTTTTATATTTCTTAATGTTTTTTTTTTCTTTTTGTTTATAAAAATATTTAAAAATGTAATTTATAAGTATTTCAATGAAATAAAGGAGAAAGTGCTCGTGATCATCATCATCTTTAAAGGGTGTAATTTGAGCATTACTCATTGTGATAGATATTATATCGACGTTTGTATCGTTCGAAACGAAGTGCTTAATGTGTCAGCACATTTCCAAGAGGCTTTGAAAGTGTCTGTGAAAATATATTGGAAATTATCATTGGTCCATATTGGGTGCGGCTGGGCCATCTGGCCACTGTCACAGGCACATTTTTTTCGAAGCTTTGTGACGCATAAAGTTGGAATCGGCAGCGGCGAAGCGAGAGAGATAGGAATTAGTGGTTAGCGTTGACTGAAATAGATGTGTAGACCATTTCTCGTAATTAAAAACGTTCAAAGTCTAGTCGCAATCTCGTCTCAGTGACAATCTCAATGTCAAAAACTGGTCTACATTTATATTTGACATATTGAAATTGAGATATTATCAGACTGTGAACGTTCTTAAAATTACGGGAATTGCCTCTCTGAAATTGGATGAGATACTTAGCTCTCGGATTTCATAAATTATTAGTTTCTAAGTGGGGTACCTACCTAAACCAACAAGTCCACATACAAGGTTGTTCACATACATACAACAATCATTATACCTACATGTATAGGTAGGTTGTTAGTGACAGCGAAAAATATAGTCGATTGAGCTGGAAACATGAACCAATATAATTATCTTTCAAACAAACAATCCACCTGACTATTTGCGAATATTGCACCCGACTGTAAAGTGCGCGCGAGTATAAAAAACTTTTTTGTTCTTTTTTTTATCAAGTTTCTGCCGAAGGCTTTTTACATAAATATGGACTGTTTTCAATAGGGACACGTGTTCTAGTGCCCGTTACGGGACGCAAGCGAAAAAAAATAACACTTCACCAGTAGGTGATCCCTTTCCGTCTGTTCTTTATACTTCCCAACATATCAGTTTTTAGGGTTACGGAACCAGTCAGGAGTCAAGTGCGAGTCTGACTCGCAAACGAAGGGTTCCGTTGCCACCGCTGTCCGTCCGTCCATCTGTCAGCGGGCTGTAGCTCATGAGCCGTAATAGGTTGACAGTTTCCACAGAGTGTATATTTCTCTTACCGCTAAGTATACGCATACGCACATAGTGAAAATAAAATAACGTTACAAGAACACGAAATGTGTTTTTTCGTCGTTTTTTGCCTTGTAGCATGGAATCCTTCGTGTGCGACTCCGACTCGCACTTAGCCGGTTTTTTATTTTCAACCTTTATTTTTATAACTATGCGGACTCCTACATTTTAAACCCAACCCGTCTTATTACAAAACAAAATCTAACTTTAGTTCTAGCCTAAACCTTTGAGCCAGTATTTGCATTTCGAACTTTATTTCGATTTAGGCAAAGTTCTTCATTTCTCTATCAGTTTGGTTCTTAATTCAATAACTGGGATAGTGGTTTAAACCTGATCGAAAGAAAAACCTTGTTTTGTAATAAGGGGGAACGTGTTTTAGACCAAAACAAAAAAAAACTTTAAACCTGATTAAGTGATAAATATAAAAATAAAACTACAAATCTTTATTTTTATCGCGATATTCATTAACATTAGAAAAATAAAAATCCAGTTTCTTAATTGCAATAAGCTAAAAATAATGATCATACCTATGAGTATGTTTCTGATAATAATACCAAGAAACAAACGTTTGAATTTAATTACTTGCTATAGCAAAAACAGAGCAACAGTGTTCTTGTATTTGTTCAATGTATTTGTATGCATTGGTAGGTACTTTATTCGATATGAAGCAAATATAATGTTGCATAAAAATATCGTAGTCGTTGTTTATAAATCCGTATTCATCAAAAACATCCTCGCATACTTACCTATTATCCAAGTGGGCGACATTATTATACGAGTCCAGCCACACACACGTTTATTATGCCGATTTAGTCTCACATTGTTTTTTGATTCTACAGTCGCATCACTTAATACATCTATTAATTCCTGATAATGCATTCATTAATGTGCAGTGGTGGCCCAGTGGAAACGGCGGCGACTTACGAGTTTGTAGAAGGGTTTAAACCCAGAAGGCGCTTTACTTTGTGCTAATAATTATCACCACCTGAAAACCCTGTGTCCCAGCATTGGGAACATTATACCTAGGCTGATTATGTTATTAGACTTGCCCATGCTATAATAATTAACTATATGAAAGTTTGACTTGGGTCTAATTAATTTCACAGAAACCACAGGAGCAGGTATGTTTCACAAAGTTTTTCTAAAACGACTGTGAATACATCAAAGAATTCAATATTGACCTTAATAAACGTCCTTTCATTAACTTTGTTTTTGAAAAAGCAGCCACAAAACTTTTCTTATTTGTGGAAAGTTTTCCAACCTTCTTTAGAAGTCCTGCGCCACTTCGGGAAAATTCCGGATCTTAACCCTACTTCATAAAAGAGAAGGGAAAGTGTTGAACTTTGGAACAGTTAAAATGTCTTTGGAATGGTCCAGAAAGGTGAGTTCTCGAGTGGAAGTAGGTACTCGTACCGTAAAAGTGAGGACGAGGGATGTTCCACTTCCTCCTATTCCTATCAGTAGCAATGGGTTTCATTTTGACAGTTCGACGACATTCATTGCGTTGTTGAGAAGACACAATTTTCGAACATTTATGAAGCAATGGATTAGCAATATCCTTCAAAATTATTCATATTGAGATCGATACTGTGTTACGCAATTACGGTGCTGTTGTGTGTTTTCGAAAGTTCCTGTCTATATGATTTCAATAAAATGTAGGTATCTTTTATTTATCTTTTATTTAGGCTTAAGTAGTCAACTATAATATACAGGGTTATTTGTAAAACACCAACAACCTCTTAAGAGGTCATTGTACTCATCATTATGAACAACTTTAACTATAGGAGCAAACCTGAAATCGCGAAAAAAAAATCAGCTGCTCCCTACATTTTGACGAGTTATGCGAACGTAAATGTAGGGAACAGCAGATTTTTTTTCGCGATTTCAGCTTTGGTCCCATAATAAAAGTTGTTCATAATGATGAGTACAATGACCTCTTAAGAGGTTGCTGGTGTTTTACAAATAACGCTGTATAGGGTGACTGGTTATTAGTGACCAATACTTATACACAAGATTATACTCATCATATTAAACCACTTTCCCAAAGAAACGATTTTTTTCTTAATTCATCAATTGCACGACCCCTATCACTCCAATAGAATATTGAGTAGTGAGTACCTAACAAGAATAGTACACCATCAGCTGTAATTTAATTTAGTAAGTAGTCCCTTTTTACAAATAAATCTATTCAACTTTTATCATGTATTATTCTTTTTCGTTAATTTAACAACTGTAGTTAGAGACCCCGCGCGCGGTTCTATTAGGGTAATTGGGGTCATGGGCTTGGTAAATAAAACAAAATAGTTTTTTTTTGGGGTAGTTGTTTGTTATGATGAGTAAAATCATGTGTTAAAGTATCGGTCACTAAGTTTAAAAAAAAAAAAAAAATCATCTGTTACCTACATTTTGACGAGTTAACTTAACATAAATGTAGGGAAAAGATCATTTTTTTTTTCGCGAGATCAGGTTTGGTTCCATAGTAAAAGTTGTTCATAATGACGAGTACAATGACCTCTTAAGAGGTTGTTAGTGTTTTTCCTATAACCCTGTATATAGCGCACATGTCTATCTCCTGAACGGATTAGGATGAAATTTGGCACATAGATAGTTTTTAACCAGGATAAAATACATAGGACACTTTTTATCCCGATATTCTCAAGGGATCGAAACTTATGCGGGTGAAACCGCGGGGCGCAGCTAGTTAACGATAAAAGGAATAACAGCCACACGGTTCCTTTTATCTGTTCTGTGGTTTGATCGATTAGGTTTACTAGTTAAAGGGGAAAATTTATAAATCTGTGATAAGGCCTGTCGTACTGTATGGGTCTGAATGCTGGGCTGTGAAGAAGACGGATGAAAGAAGATTGCATGCAGCGGAGATGAGAATGTTGAGATGCATGTGTGGAGTGACGAGAATGGATAAAGTAAGAAATGAGTATATAAGAGGAAGTTTGAAAGTGGCGCCAGTGACAGAAAAGTTGAAAGGAAATCGTTTAGCTTGGTATGGGCATGTGATGAGAAGGGACGAAACGCATGTGACTAAAAGAGTGATGAATATACATGTTGATGGATGGAGAGGGAGAGGAAGGCCGAAGAAAAGATGGATGGATTGTGTGAGGAATGATATGAAAGAGAAGGGAGTGAATGATAGCGTGACGGTTGACAGGGGAGAATGGAAGAAGAAAACGTGTTGCGCCGACCCCAAGTAACATGGGATAAGGGCAGGAAAATGATGATGGATCAGAAGGCCAATTCTCGTAATTTAAAACGTTAAAAATCTAGTCGCAGTGTCATCTCGGCGACAAACAAAATGTCAAAAACTTGTCAAAATGTAGGGAAATTTGAGGTATTTTTGACAAATTGAGACTGAGATCAGACTGTGAACGTTCTTATAATTACGAGAATTGCCCCTCAGGTCTACGCTTGCCGCGTTTACATAACGCCTCGGATAGCACGTTAAGCTGTTGGTCCCGACTGTTATTCGTAGATCTTCGACAGTCGTTACGGGTCCTCAGAAGCCTGAAATTCTGACAACCAATCTTACCAAGGGGTATCGTATTACCCAATACGTGGGTGGAGGCCAGGTAGGCAGTCGCTCCATGTAAAATACTGGTATTCAGCTGCATCCAGTTGGACTGGAAGCCGACCCCAACATAGTTGGGAAAAGGCTAGGCAGATGGTGATGTTAGTCACATTATAATAAAAATCAATTGTGTGGGTTTGTACGAAAAACTAATTTATATTTAATTACAAGTAGATTGAAAGACTTAAAATGGACAGAAGGTATACAAAAACCTGTATATGGATATTAAAAAAAAACCTGTTGTATATGTGTCCCGCACTATCTAGTACCTATGTATATAAGATAATTATAGATCTGCCGTAACGTACGTTGTATGGATCGGAATGTTGGGTCACACTAAAGTGATGGATGAAATGCAATTGAATGGAGCTAACATGAGAATGTATTGATGTGTTCTGTGTGTGTGTCTCGTCGCACGACACATCCCTGGCTTATTAATCGATTCGCAAGAATAATATATTTAGTCGCCCAAAATGGGCGAATCGTCACTTTTAAATAATACCTATTATTTAGTCTATAGGCATTCGCACGAAGTTAATTTATTTGTGGGTGAGTCGACAACTCTACAAATATATATTAGGCAATTGGCACCTTTTGAATTTTATGCAATAAAGTATAGAAAAAAGGACACTAGCGCACAGAAGTGATAAGAGTTACTATTGTATCATAAAAACGTGTATGTATGTTCGTGCGAGTCGCTTATAGAAAAATTAAAATTATTTAAAAGTGACTATTCGCCTGTTTCGGGCGAGTAAAGTTGTGCGAAACGATTAATAAGCTACATACATCCCTGCATCACGATTGTATTTGTGTATATAAGGGATACTTTGAAAGTGTATTCCAAATTAACTAACACCTTAAATAATTGTCCTTACCTTCAGATCACAAATATCATTCTTTGGTTTTTGTATGACAATGGCTATAACACGGTTATATAACGGTAAACCTATGGGTTCGAAAATACAATGTTCGTAGCAACATATCATTTCATTCAAAAATAAAGGAGTGAATCGCTTGTGAATAAAGCCAAGAGTACACATACTTATGCTCGTGACTGTACACCAGTGACAACGTATGACATCCAACGCAATGGCTTTGTTTCCAGAAATAAATATTCAGTTTTCCGCTTGCCTCTGCACTACGGAAATAACCTTCAGGCCTTAAATTGGGGCACAACGTTTTACCTGTGTCAACTTTGAATAGTTTAAACAAAAACGATCGCGGCAAACAGAGATCGTCGAAAATGATTCCATAAAATATGTTCTATTTACCAGCGCTACGGTATTTATTTTTTAAATGTCGCAGCATTATGCTGAAATAGGAGCCTTTTTGGCCTCGCACAGGTCTATTTTTTGGTGTTTTTTAATGTAACTTTGTTCATTTTAAATGCTGCTTTTTTACTATATTTTGTGTTTCCTGTGTGTGTCCCAAAAACCATTTTTTTCGTCGGAAAACGGAATGTGCTGACATTTTATTATTATCTTATACCTTATCTTATTACCTTATTCTTACTAAGTGTAATTAAAATAGTTGAATGAAATTGTTTACGCAATTCTACAACCTCAGCTATTAACACAACGTATTATAAACGCCGCATCAATTAGTCCATAGGTTACTAGAACTTTGCATAAGCAATTACTTTAAAAAATGGCTCGTTTAGTGCAAACGTAGGTACATTTTTTAAATGATTGAACAAATAAGTGTTTCTTTCATGTTTAACGTAATGGTAACATTAACTAATGGCTAAGCAAATACCATACAATATCATATCTGAGAACTGTATCAAAATCAAAAGTAATTTATTCAAATCAGGCCGAGATTGAGAATCAGTACTTTTTGGACGTCAAAATTATGTACATAAGACAGTCCTTCGAAACGCCCGCCACTTACCATCATATTTCTTCCTCCTTTGTTTCATTATACTCTAGGGTGTAAATACTTATCTAAACTAATACATTGTTATTTTAATTCATATCTGAAAAGAGAAAAGATTAGATTTTTGTATGTTTGTTTGTTACGCTTTCACGCTAAAACCACTGAACAAAGGAGATCAGCCATATTGGGACAAAATCCAAAATGGCCGACTAACCAAAAAAAAAATATATTTACCCTGGAAAGAAGTCTCTCTCTCGGGGAAGTCTTCCTTATCATTTTTTACTATAGCGCCGAATCTCTACGACCATTCCTTCAGCTGTTTTTTAAAGTTGATAAATCAATTTTATACAATAAAAAAACTGATACTAGAAATAAAGATGCAAAAACTAGTTATAGGAACACTCGCAGAGGTTTGTTGTCATAGTAGGTATATAATACTTGCTTAAGGTCACCTTTCATTTATTTTCACCAATTTGTAGTTTTATCTATAATATAAAAATGAATTGCTGAATGTGTTGCTAAGCGCAAATCTCGAGAACAGCTGAACCGATTTCGCTAATTCTTCTTTCAGAATATTCCTTGAAGTACGAGGATGATTCTTACGGAAAAAAAAATTAAGAAAGTTGCTTCACGCGAACAAAGTCGCGGGCAAAAGCTAGTTATTAATGTATAAAACTAGATTTTCATACATTTTACTTTTTTATAGACTTTATGCTAAGGGTCCAAGTTTGTATGAAACGTGATAGGTAGACCATGACGTGGATTGAGGCATAGGATACTTTTTATCCCAATAATCCAACGGGATCAAGACTTATGCGGGTAAAATCGCGGGAAGGAACTAGTGATACATATAAGGTATACTTATATATACACGTGTTACGCGTGTGAGTAGATCCAGCAGAATATCAGCGTCAGGTGCATTTGCCTGACACATGCTCAGTTGAACTTTGGACTCATTTGGTGCAACCTTGAGAGGCACATCGCACTTTTTATATTCATTATTTTGATTTAAAGTGTCATTTGTCTTCATAGTGTCACTTAATTTCTTTTTGTACGTTTTCATTTTTTATTTTTTGTATGTTGGCACCTTGTTTTTATATATGCATGGAGTTTGTTAGCATTTAATTGTTCTTTTGTGTTGTGCTGTCTTTTGTGTGCACTAAATAAATGGTTTATCTATTTAAGTACATCTATATTAACGATACCCAGGTTATATTTAGAGGTCTAAACATAACCTGGACATCGTTAATATTAGGTGTGGTCGACCAGCTTAGATAACCGAGAGGCAATCTGTAATCCGTCGCTTTTGTGGATTGGTTTGCATCGATCGTAGCTTTTAGTAAGTAGTTTTAGTGTAGTAGTTGTAGTTATTTGATAAATTTGACAGGGACTTGTGGCTAAATGATAACAGCCTCACGGGTCGATCAAAGGTTAAGCTACTCTTGCCGCGGTCGCTTCATGGATGGGGATTAATCATAGGAGATCCGATTGTTAAATGTGCAGTGGTAATATTCGAACATTAGAAAATTACTTAACGAACACCCTTAATCTCAAACTCAAAGCATTTATTTCAATTAAACCATTTACCCGTTTTGTGCCCATTCCAGGGCGTAGAAGGTACAGTCACCAAAGGAGATAAGTAACCAGGGTCGTCGGATATAGTTGAAGTTAATTAAGAAAAAGATGGATATTTTCTAATAAATTTTATTTTAAGTAATAAAGAACAAACAGGTAATTTATCAAATAAAATTTTATCAGAAAAACTCCATCGGTTTTTTAGTAATATCCGACGACCCTGGTTACATATCTCTTTTGGTGACTGTACATATGGAAAATAACAGGCAAGAAACTCCATGAACACTTTTTTGAATACACTGTGGAGACGACAATACGACAATACTGGGAATAGTAATACACAGGAGTATTTTAAAACTACCAAATAAATCCTAACTTTTTGTTTTAAACTAGCTAGTTATACGTAATGCTAAAAAGTGTTTACATTAAATTGTTACAAAAATATGAGTTATGTAGCGTTGGTATTCTGTGATCACCTGTCCTGTGATGACAACAAAATGTCAGTTGGTTACATTACTAAAGCACAGTAACTCAATAGTAGTTCAAACAATAACACCTAACAACTAAGCTACGTACTACACTCACCTCGAATTCACAACCGCAGCGCTGCGCCGAAGTTAATT